>JBAMNC010000872.1:0-600000 GCA_037902135.1 Cetoscarus ocellatus | reverse complement strand
GGGAGTCAAACTCATCCAGATGGGTGTTTTTAAGACTGAGGAGGTCCTCCTACATTTTGTAAATAAATGGGTCCACACAGTGTTCAACACATCTTTGTCTACATGAAAATGTATAAGCCCACAGAAGCAACAGTGTCCCTGATAGGCAATAGTTTTCTCATATTTTCTCAAATAAGTACAACCAAACACACTCCCACTGTCTTGATTGTGGGGGCTAAATCCTCATAAAACCTTGTAGAAAAACAAAATCAATGACAGTGCTCTAATAACCTTATAAATCTATTTTTATTGCCCCACAGACATTTCAGGCAAAGGCCTCCTACAGTTGTTGCAGGCAGGCAACTCTTCAAAAAGAGTTGTTTTCTGTTTTGTCAGCAATGAATATTTGATATTTAGATTTCTTCCACCAACTTGAAGTCTGCATTAGCTGGTATGAAGAGTGCTCATTGTGAATTTTTCTTCATTTAGTTTACTTTCCAAGACAGTCAAAGTTTGGCAACCTCTGCTTTTAAACAGCTATAAACATAAACTATAATGTGACACAGTTGAGGAGAAACTGGTGCGTGGTGTGATGTTTTAAGCTCATGACGCTGTCTTTTCTGACTATGAGTTAACACTGTAGGTAGAGTTTCTGAAAATGTCCACCCTGGCAGGAGTTTTCCAAACTTTTCATTTGCAGTGGCCTAAAACACCAACCTCGTGTGTACAAAAAACCTAAAAGACAGGAAAAAAAAGCTTAAAAATATCTGCCTTTGTAAGTAAAGTTATTTCTATAGCACCTTTATAAACAAGGTCACAAAGTGCTTCACAATCAAAATTATAAAATAAAACACAGCCACAGACAGTTAAATACAAAAAAGACAGCACAAAAGTGGACTGACAGGTTAAACAAAGGCAAGTCTAAACTCATGGGTGTTCAGCTGCTTTTTGAAAATGTCCACAGAACCACAGTTCTCAGCTCCAGTGGGAGACAGAGCCCAAGTTTAGGAGTGACAGAGTCAAAAGCACAGTCTCCTTTAGCTTTAAGCTGTGTGCAAAGAACAACCAGTAGACCCTGGTCAAAGAACCTCAGGGTATATCAACATGGACCGAAAAAATAATTAAAATGAGGCTGGACTAAAAACAATAGTGAACTGTAACTTTTTTTCTGTGGGAAACACTGAAATAAAGTAAAATTATTCACAGAATGTCCTTATAATTGTTTGACACAAACAAACTGAGTGACTCAAGCCTTATTGCCGACTGCAGAGGTTAAAACTTTTGTCCATTGATCAACTGCTTGAGGGTTTTTGCTGAACCATTTGTTGGTTATTAAGTAAAGTTTATTTGGTATAGCAGCTTTTACAGCGGAAGGTCATCAAGTGCTTAACAAATATAACATAATTGTGATAATAACAAACAAAAAGATACATTAAAAAGCACATAATAAGAATAAATAAAAAACGACAAAAATATAAGTAATACATAACAATAAATTAAAAGCATTACATTTAAATTTAACCAAATTTAAGCATTAACCAAATTTGAATTTAACCAAATAAATGAATCAGCAATAAAAAGTTAGTAAAATAGATTAAAAATAACCAGTAGGGACCAGTAGGGATGTGAGTCTTCCAGTATGTCCCAGTTTGATTCAACTCCAGCTCATAGTTTGGTTCAAAATTGATTTTTGATTCAGACTGTTTCTAGATTTCCAATTTCTTATGTAAAGTTGTTGCTATCAGGATCTTCTCCTGTCTGCTGTTCACAAAGAGGCGCCGCAGTGTGATTTTATTTAATAAATGTTATAAAAATATGCAGCTTATGTATTTCTTACATTTTTAATATTACACAAAATAAATAAAAGATATTTATGCTTAAATAGAGAAAAACTAAAATATGAAAGCTAGAAAGAGACAGTTGACACACCGGTAACAACACAAAGAGAGGAGCGAGAGGCTGCACAGAAGAAAACCACAGTGTCAGGTTTACTGTGCCAGGCTGTTGCTGAAAATTAACCCTACATCAGGAAATGGTATGCTTAAAAATAGTTCTGAATTAGAAATTAATTTATGGTCATTTTGACTCAAACATGTACACCTCCAAACTTTAGGATTAATTACAAAGTCTAGAATCATTATCATTTTTTCCCATTTAAAATGCACCTGAAGTATCAAGTATTCTTTGCATGTCTTTAAGACACCACAAATCTATGTACTTCCTCATATCTTGGATATTATGATGGGCACTAAACACACCCCAAGAGCTCAAAATCATTACATTTCAAATGGAAATAAATATGCAAGGAGGAGCGCTGATTACACACTCACTGTGTGCACATTTTGCTCACTAGATTAAGGTCCATGTTTTCACGCTTTGATGAAGCAGTTAGAAATAGACAAGGCCATTAGCTACCCTGAGATTAAGTTATTCCAAATTTGTGGTGAAAAAAATTAATTAATTCATGATAAATTGTAGTTATGTATATATAAAAAAACATGCTGATATGTTGGTATTGTGTAAACCAGAGAACAGCAATGCTTTTAGACTATTCATGTGTAGATGCTGCTGTTCTTGAGTTGGTCAGCATGGGTTCAAATCAGCCTGAGGCTTTTTCCAGCATGTACCTTCCCTCCCAGGCAGTATCCATCTCTATCATCTCTCGTGTCATTCAGATAAAGATGTAGAAGAGCAGGTACATGCTAGAACTGTAGTTATATCTAAATGCACGAGTAGTAGATAACTGCTAAATGGTCTGAAAATACGAGCTATTTACAGAGAACAATTTGGGCTGGGGAACATGATGTTTTTAAAAGCAAGAGTCATACTTAACATTAAGTTGGACAGTGACAGCTGTAAGAGAACCACGTATCGAAGCAAAGCCACTCCCAGGACACTTTGTGAAGTTTACTATGTTGCTAAAGTAACATTACAGAATCTTCTTACACTACGCAGCACAAAGTCAGATTGATCACACTTTCTGATGTAAATTCCACCTGTCGCACTGAGTGACTGATACAGATAGATTTGTCAAGTTTACACTCTCACACTTGAGAAACAGAACTCTTATGCCATCTTGTTTATGCAACAGCAGAGATGACATTCAATGCCTTGACATACATGTGGTCTATGTGTGATAGGTTGCAGAGTCATAATTGGCAGAGTGCCTGACAGCAGAGGTTTGAGGTTCAAGAGGGTCTGCTCTGAAACCTGAAATGTCAAGAGCCACTTAGGAAAATCAAGGTCTATCACAGCCTTTAGTGTTTTTTTTTATTTATATTTTGTACTTAAATGGTATTGTGTTGCAATAGTTCCAGTGAGGGTTGCACAAAAATCTATGCTACACCTTTTTTCATCTTTTCCTGATATTCCACCTCTGCCACTTCTGTAGCATTTGGTTATTGTTGTGGGTCATGCTTGAGTAAAATGTGTCCACAACCTGAGCATTAAGTGATATAAGACAGATTAATGCAGACATTTGTGGTTTCCATGGGATAAACCCTTTAATGCTTCATGAATTCTTCTCTACTCAGACAGCGTATTAGACAGGCGTAATTCTTGGTTTGAGTATATATCTTGATTATATTTACTTTATCAAATAATGTCTTATTGTCTTTTTACAGTTTAAGGAATGTGTTGAGAGACCAGGAACAAACCACATGGACACATTTCAGAAAGGGTAAGTCCCAAAACCCTCAGCCTATTTGCTTTAAATGCACACTGTGTAAAAACAGCCAGTGGAGTTTTCATTCAAAACAATGACAAAAATAACATAACAATAGCGTGGCAGTACTAGAGCATGAGCATGTTTATATTGTATTCTCAGAGAGCATTGAATCGAACAGTTTAATTCTGTGGAGCAGAGATCACTCAGGTGACTGAGAACATCTGTTGCTGTAAGGTTGCAGAGAACAAGAAACAGCTTTGTGCCATTACCTGCCAGGCTAAATGCAGATTTACTGGACCTGGTAATTATCCTGCCCACAGGTACACTAGGTCTGAATTAATGTTATGTTGACACCTCCAGCAGGCTTGCTAAAGTCAAATACTAGACTGAATGTTTTTTTTTCTTGCTCGCACTACTCTTTTATTGTTGACTTTGTTCGAGGGCAGTTATTTAAAGTCAGCAATTGCAACAGACATGTTGTCTTGGTCACTGAAGTGCTCTATTCAAGCATAGTAGACATGTTTAACACGTTGATGGGCACACAAAACTCAAAAAAGTATGACATTATCTCTTTAAAACACCATGCCATTGCCAATATTTAATGCGTTGGGTTGTGTTGGTTGAGCATGTAGTTTTGTTGTTGATTAACACCAGCTTAAAAGTCAGTCATGCTGGCTGTAGTGACAAGTCACATCACGTAACAACTATAAAAATGGTTTTGTCTGGATATAAAACCGTTGGAAATAATGAGCTAATGAGGTACTCAGTGAAAAACAACATCACATAGCTTTGTTTTTTTGTTTTGACACTGCAGTTCAAGAATTCCAAACAATAAATCTGTAAGTATTTCAATGGAGTTTACATGACTTTTCCTCAACACCTTTACCCTTTCCTAGAAACACAAAGTTGAAGTACCTGTTTCTTGTTTGTTTTTATCTTGATAAGCTACTGGCTGTCCTTACCACCTCTGAGAGTTATCGGGAACGATCTGTTTGGTGTTCTGCGATGTTTATAACATGCATTTTATCTGATAAGAGCCAACAGAGCAAAGACAGACCTGTGTCTGTCTTTGCAATGGGGGGTTTTCTGAGCTTTCAGACTCAAAAGATTAACTGGAAGGTAGCATATCTCTCTGTCATGATTGACTATTAGTTTGTGTGATCAGTCAGAGCTTCTTCATCAAAGTAGTTTTTTTGTCTGAATTTCAGGGATGACATGTCAAAAAAAGATTTTCTCCCCTCTTCATCTCAGGTAAGTTTTAACTCACTTCTTTCACCAAGAGTCTCTCTTTTATCTGTTAGGATTCAGTTTCTGTTTCAGCCTTTGTCTTCTTCCCTGTAACAGTGGATCTGCTCTTTCGTGAATGTGAAACTACTTCAAAATAGGGCGCCTGATTTAAGAGAAAAAGGGAAAAGGCTGATTATCTAATCTCCCTGTTGTGTTGGTTCTGACTGAAATCTGTCAGCAGTGCCAGGAGTGAATAACTGCCAACATCCAAAAGCATCAAATGCTCACTCAGAGTGAAGCTTCTCTGTATACGCTGTGTTTTGTAATCGTAGCGGCTGTAACCAGTTAGTGAAAACACTATGAAATCATAAACACAAATAAAACTCCTAAAAAACACACACAACACACAACATTTTTTGAAACAAAAGCAAACTTGATAATATTAAAAAAAAACAAGAAAACACATAAAAACAGAGATAATACAATTTTCATGATCAATTAAAAGCCAATAAATAAAGATGAGACTTAAAAATAGCGTAAGGGGAGGGGCATTCTGATTTCAGAAGGTAACTTGTTCCAGTTTAGGAGCCTCAACAGAGAAGGCTCAGTCACCTTGTGTTTTTAGCTTTTGGGATGTCAAGAAGAAGCTGCTCCACGGACCTCAATGGTCATGACTTTGCCTTGACTTTTAAAATGCAATAAGATTTACTGATGTACTAATGTAATGTACATGTGTGGTCTTGTGCATTAGTGATAAATCATATACAAATAGACTGAATTAAGGTGTGTTGAAAGGAAGGCATAAATAAAAGGAACGATTATAGTGTGTATTTAAAAGAGACAGTGTGTATAAAAACAAAACTAGCACAAAACTGTAACAAAAATATGCCAGATAATATACAGTGCCTTAATGTCTTTGTACTCCTAAATAGAATTTACTGAAAATATTAACGAAACAAAACATGGATAAAAGGGCAGTTAACATGTCTCAAGAATGCACACTTATACATACAATATTGCTTTTTTTATGAATACATCAATTGTTATATTGTAAATATCTTAACAGTATCTTTACACGTTAGAAAATACAATGTTGATACCATAATTAAAACGCTGTTATAAGAGCGCACAGGTCTCATTCTGTGGAAGTCTCTGACAGCTCTTGTTGTTTTGATGCTCATGTTAATAACTTTCAGAGCATCATGTGCTCTATTACTCATCATTGCTTTGTCACACTATCACGTCTGATAAAACAAACTGAAACTCATCTACTGTTTCACTGGAACTTACTTTTTTACTTTTGACCAAAGGGAGATTTCAGATAGCTGGGATTTTTCCCGCTTTTATTCTCACTTCAGCTCTTTAGTCAGCTGCTAAAAACATTGTGTAAAGCCTCGTATTTTTAATTGTGTTCCCCTGACTGTGAGCACAAGGAAACAAGACACCTTCTCCATCTGCTCATCTCCATTTTTTTATCTGGACCAGCACCAAAGAACAGAATTATGCAGCACTGCACCAATACAGTGAGTCTCTCTAAGCCGCCCAGATGGATTTTAGTAGCAGCTAAGGCTGCAGCCGTTCACCTCCACCAACACCACACAGTGCCACACTGAGCAGCCATCTGGAGACAGCATGGTGCCACAGCCTCTCTGCTCATCATCTGAGCGAATTGAACATGATGACCTCTTCACCTGAAGCTGATTTTTTTTCTTGATATATACAGCTTCAATTGTATTTTCCTGCTTTCTAACTTACGTATGAAGTATTTTTGGTAGATGTTTGCTCCTTTACTCCCTTTTACTAAAATGTAATTTGTATGCCATATATTTTTCCAGACAGTTTGTTTAACAAAGAAGAGCAAAGCATATCAATTTAAAAATCTTGTATGATTTATTAGACTTAATAAACAAAAACTGATCATATTGCAGATCCCTGGGCATTGTGAAATAGCATCCTGCCTAAAGATAATCTGTACGTGTGAAACACTAATAGATTTCAAATGCTATCTCAAGGCACATTGCATAAAAAGCAAGTCCGCACCCTACTATTGGTTATAATAAAAGTATTCACAAAGACACAACATTAACCCAGCTCAAAGACAACATTAAGCAACATCTAGTATAGTCCCAGTGGAAAAAAAGACCTCTAACAGGCAGAAACCCTGAGAAAAACAGACCCACATTGAGCAGCTGTCTGCTGAAATAGTCTTGAAGAATAGAAGGAGACAGTGAAAGACAAACACAGAGATAAACCAAAATCGAGTAGATGATACAGCTTATATGACATAAACCTGGATCACTTAGACTTTTATTTTCTTTCATTTAAACTATAAGATTAATCAATTACAAATAATCAACAGGTATGAAGTGTTCTTAATAACTGGAAGGTAATATAAGGACAGTGTGTTTAATTCAACACTCATGTTTAAAAATAAATTCATAAACTCACAATCCTTTAATGTAAGTGCTGATATATTGAATATCTTGATGTCCATGTGTGTCCAGTTTGAGCTATGCTAATGTAAACTGAGTACACGTGACTGCTCCCTCATTGTATCGTGTATCCAACACAGTTTATATGTGATGGTAGGAAGCAGTGGTCAGCCACAGAACTAACTGTCAGTAAAATACAAAGACATCTGAGCCGACTTTCACTCAGTTTAGAGAGTTTTTTTAAGTGTTATCTATAACTGTCTTCAATCTTGTACTCCCAAAAAACTGTGGAAAGCGCTATTGCAATACTTTTAGGATGCCTGGAAAAAAATCTCTAAAAATTTTAGTTTTTTTCTTTGTTAACACAGTATGCAGATCACCCATCGAAGTCTGGTTTTGTGCTAGTGCTGTACAGTAGATTGCAGTTTTAATGTTATTGTGATGACAAATTGTAAAATCTAATCTGGTTTTATTGTTGTTCATACTCTCTAACACCATTTTGATGCAATCAGATGTAACTGAAGAAGCTTTAACCTTTATTTTACCAGGAAAACCTCATTGAGATTAAAAATGTCTTTTGCAAGAGTGTCCTGGCCAAGACAGCAGCCATTCAACAGTTTTACACAAACACATGCAGTCATCAAACACATAAAACAAGAATTCAATACATTAAGAAAGGAAAAGTCACAATTTCAGACAGCCAACTTTGCTTGGGTTGTCCACATGAAAAAGATAAAGTGCATCAGTCAAAACATCTGCAGCCAGATGTGTCCGACTCCAAGTCACTCAACATTCAACAAGTGCCCAGTGACACCAGATCTTTTAGTTTCAGGTCTTTTTGTTGATCATTCCAAGTATGTGGAGCCGCACCGGAAAGCCATTTTTCCCAACTCAGTTCTTACTCTTGGAACAGACAATAAGAAAAGATCCTGGGACCAAAGATTATAAGATGCTGTGCTCTTCTGACTGATTTAGTCTTTAGGATGATTGTTGAAAACTTAGTGGTAAAAAAAATGCTTAAAACGTGTTTCTCACAAGCCCATTGTAATTCAGACAGCTATGTCTAAAGCTTATTGGGACTCTAAAGAACATATTTATTTATTGTGCTTAGAATCATTTTTACATTTTCAATTATGAAAATGTTGCACATAACATTTAAGATAGATACACATTTTTCAGTCAAAAATAAGTAAATTGTGATTGTAGGATTCAAATGTTATTTTTCCGTATTAAAGCCTATGCTAAGTTACTATTTTGAATTGCCTGCATTTTTCATATCCCTGAAATACGGGTGTAGTCATGAGTCCTACAACCTGCAAATGAATTAGCATTTATGCACCCTTTTTAAGATATGTTTTTTTTAAGTATTGTGTTAAATGCTTAAAATGAGGTCTGTTAAACTTTAAGATTTTATTTTTTTCCCCAAGACACAAAATACATCTAGTCATGACCCGATTGGGGAGTTTTAAGCATTATCTCACACAGTGAAAAAGTTGTGAACCAGGGCTTCAGGGTTGTGTCATTTGTGAAAAGTTATGCTAGACACACAGCTAAAATAGCTACACAGCTCTAAACCGAGCAGGTCACAGGACAGAGAAAATCTTTAATTAGAAGATGTAAGAGCATAAAATAAAAGGTGAAAGCTTAGTCGTGGCAACAAACCATAGACTGTAAAAAGAACTGGACAAAGCCATGTAACAAGAGCTGTTTATTTATCAAAGGAGGCCTTGGAACGTTGTTGATGGGTTGAAATGGAAACTGTCGCCATTTGATTAATAGGGATTTTGTGCACCTTGTAGCCAGAAATTCTCAATAAAATAAAAAAAGGCACCTTAAAAAAATCACCCTCTGTACAGTGAGAGCACATAGCTGTATTATACATTTCGACCAATGCCCTTTTTTAGCCAGACTGGAAAGATTTATGTTTATTTAGGCCGTAAAAAAAATTATCAGTTTCTTACACCCATGATGAACAAAACCTGTAAGTTTGATGAACTATTTAACCAAAGAGGTTTTTTTCAGCAGCGATCAAAAACACTTTGACAAAACCCATAGATTTTTCTATGATAGGGCCAGCATGATGCTAACATGCAGGTTGCTCTGCAAAATTACATCACCCCTGCATTGTTAAAAGAAAATATATTTAAAGTCACTTTTTCCACTTTTGTTCATTTGTGAAGATGGCTCATGGCTATTTGTAAGCACAGGGGAACACACAGATTCAAAGGCAGTTTCAAATGTACTGGGCACGTGGATATGTGGCGTGCAGAGGGTAACCTGAAACAACAGTCTGGGTGGGCTTTGATACTTGATGAGTGACTTTTCATAATAGTTCTCAGTGTGTATGTGGTGGTGTGCATTAGTGTGTGTGAACTTGATTTAAAAGAAGAAGAGGGCAGAGCTTTACCACACTAACGTACACTATGTGGGGCAAAAAAATTTAAAAAAGTTATTGGACAGGAGGCTTATGTCAGTAAAAATCCTTGACAGTTTGTGTGCATCTGTGTGTGTTCAAGGTTGTATTCTTGTCTGCGTGCAAGCTCAGCAAAATGCCAAATAGTGTTTGTTTGTACACTGTCTGTAAGCCCCCTAAAACACGGCTTAATCATTGTCTAATGCAACCCCCATATATACTCACAGACGCACACACACACACTCTCTAGATCCCTGCCTCTCCCCCTCCTTTGCACCAGCTGGACCTCGCATGATGATGTAATCGTGGTTTGAGTGAATTTGACCGAGAACAGTGGCTGATGTTCCAGGGAACAGAGTGCCATGTCTGTGTGTGTGTATCCGCGTGTGTCTGTGCGTGAACATTTGAATTAAATGCGAACACAGCGGGATCACAGTAACATCTGTGCTCCTGTTAATCCCCTGTCTTTCTGCCCGGAGCATCTTGAAGTGCATTAACATTGTCCTCTCCTCAGTGAATCCTGACAACAGAGATTCTGAGTATTGATTGCAGATTGATTAATCAGTGAACAAAAGGTGACACACTAATCAGCACGTCCTCTGCAGCTTACACCTCTTGATTTGCATACAAAAGGATTTGACTTCAGAAGTGCTAGTGTGCTTGCTGGAGAGGGATTGTTAAGCAGCTCTTTTCTCTTAGCATCTTTACCTCTGAGACTCATAACATTACATAACACACCCTGTGGACCCTTCTGTTTAGGGCATAATGAGTCTATACTTTAATTACATGATTTGCATTAGCTGTGCTGCTTGTAAATGACATAAAAAGTAGAGCAATTAAGTGAAACAAGAATAAAGAACAGACACGCTGGTCATTAACAAAGAACAAGTTTACTTCAATCAAAAACTTGGTGATAAATATGGAGCCATTAAACATAATGAGCCAGTATACATCACTTTTCTTATTTATTGTTGAATTAATTGAGAAAGGAACATTAGGGGAAAACAACCATTTATTTTAAACCACATGAAGTTACTGTCGCTGATTCTGCATGAAACTTTATAATATCATAGGGAAGTATAGTTTGATAAGTCTTTAGGCTTGAACTAAGGCTACTATGAAGCTATTAAGGAACTACAATATGGAGGTTTGGACTTTGAAGCAGCTACCACACTTCCAGCATACAATGCCGCCACATTGTAACCCCTTGTTAGAGAATTTCCTCTAGATTAAATGACATGATCAAGTTGGTGCCCATAGCTGTGGATAAGTTGTATGAATCATTTGTTAAAGAAAAAAACATCAAGAATGTTTGAGTCAGGGCCCCCGTCCATTTTTGTAGGCCATGTTGGCAGTTTGTTAGCAACTGTCTGTTTTAAAACACAATAATGCTTTAAAAATTTGTGAGTGGGGTATTATCAGATGCTTTTAATGTGCAACATAAAACATTTAAAATTGTCTATGTGTTCATCATGGACCATATTTCAGGTATTTATCTGATAGGGTATTCTAAATATCCCATTTACTTTCAGGTACGGGAGCTGTAAGTGCTAAAAATGCTAACTCACAACGAGGCTCGTTCCTGCTCCACTCTAGTTCTGTTTGTGGATTAATTAAATAAGGTTGGGGTTTTGTACCGTAGGTTAAAATAAACTAACAAAGTGGAATATGATTCCTGGGACATTCAGTAAACCTTGCATTGGTCTGTTGTTTCTTTACACAAACTTGAACTTGAATTAGCATAAATATGATCCAAACAATAAAAAAGGCAATGATTCAATATATTTGTAATTATATTGCAGAAGTTTTATTCCAGTAGAAAAATTTTGTTGGGAACTACATAGAAAAATCGTGCATTTGCAATGGAAACGCTGAAATGAAAATTAAAGCATTAAGACAGACAGGAATCACTCATAAATGTTATAGATTATACTGACGTTTTCCCCACAATATCTGGTGAAAATGTCTGTTGTAGAAATAATGCTGTAAGGCAGTAGTCCCCAACCATTTTTGTACCATGGCCCGATTTTATGTAATACAATATAGTCTTGGACCATTCTTAGCTGGAGTTGGAGTGGGGATGGGACAGACAATCAAAAATGGTGTAGTGTAACTTACCATAATGCAGGATCAGAGGAAGCCATGGCTTGTCCCCAAACCTCAATAAAGAAACATTCACAAGGACTCACTCTGTTTTTATCAGCTGCTGAACAACCCCAAAGGCTGAAAGTCAATACGGCTTTGATGGCTGCTCCTTCTGAGCATTGAGGAAAATAATGTAAAAACAGTGTTCATACAGTGCTGACAGGGTGTGTTTTATCAACTGGTCATCAGTCAGAGCTGATCTGATGTTTCAATTGATTATTGAGAGGTGTCTTGTTATTTTTTTGAGATGAATCCGTCCACATCAGGACGTTGAGCACTCTCATGTACTGTACCTCCTCTGTCCAACAGTTTCACCCATCACGCAGACCAGTCAAATATATTGACAACTACGTCTAGGGCACAGGTGGAAGAGTGTATGAGCAGAAGATTTAAGTTGTGTTCTTAAGTTGTACTTTTTTGTTCATCACAGCTGTGACAGAAACAGAGAGTCTGGGTGTAAAGTCAGAGTAGTCAAGCTACATTGGCAGATATGCAAGGTTCCAGTCATCTTTATCAAAATGAAACCCTCTTTAATATCAATAAAAAAGGGTAGTGAGATTAAATACATTTGTGTCTCTTTGGCCTAAAACTAGATGATGTACAGCATGGTACTGGTTGGCAGCCCAGAAGTAGTAGTGCTGTAAAGAATACAATCATCCAGTGTCCTAGCAAGTAACCAATATTCAGTGTTTCTGTAAGCCCTTCAAAGTCTTAAAACAAAGTCTTGAATGGTATTTCTGTTTGTGAGGGGGTCTCAAATTTAAGATGGAAGATTGACAAAATTTCTCTCTGTCCAATTCATTAAGGGACATTAAAGGGCTGCTTTAAAAAAACAGTACAGAGACTGGTGTCAGCAAATGTACCCAGTTGAGAAAGCACTGAAAAGTTTTCTGACCATATGCATGAGTGCACTCACTCACATCTGTGCGACTTCCTCTTTCTTGGGAAGACAATGCTATTTAAATCCTGTTATTACATTACTAATAAGCACTTGGTATGTTATATTTTTGAAAAACAATGATTCCACTTTAACACTTCAGCATTTATCACACGATATTAAAAAAATACATAGCAAAGCAATGCTGGTTGCTGTTTGATCTGCAGTGCAAAACATGGTTCTGGGTCTTAAATGGTTTTAACATGTCTAGAGTTTGGTTTCAAAAAGTGTGAAGGGACTTTGTTAATGTTATGGTCTTTGTTGAATTATTTGTTTGCAATGACAGACAAGACCTCAGTGCCTGATTGTTTTGTATGTGTTGTCTCATAGTTTTGAAGTGTGTCTACTTTGTTGGAGAGGTGAGTTGTTTGTAGATAACTCTGACAGTGTCATTGCTCTGAATGTTATTTAAAGAAATATGTTTGGATCTGTGATAAGAGGACCTTGGCTGTGCTGGTGCAACATGTACTTGGGGGAGTGGGGGGGGGGGCTTGGGGGGACTAAACAGTGACGGTAAAAGCTACTCGAGGGAAATTTCCGCTCAAGCATTCACAGTCTGCACACTCTATGGCCACT
Organism: Cetoscarus ocellatus; assembly: GCA_037902135.1. NCBI lineage: Eukaryota > Metazoa > Chordata > Actinopteri > Labriformes > Labridae > Cetoscarus > Cetoscarus ocellatus. The sequence continues at coordinate 586,624 of JBAMNC010000872.1, read as the reverse complement.
ACTCCTGGATATCCTACGTGATTCAAATCATATCAAATTCATTTCAAATATAGTGGCTGAAGCAACTTGATAAGTCCTTGTTTTTTGTCCTTCTGCTGTTCCCTTTCGCACATGAACACAAAAACACAAACCCACCTGAGACTAATTATGCTGCTCCACTGTAATCTCACATAAACCTGCCAACAAAAACAACTCAGCAAGATGGACAAAAAACAAAAAGAGAACCCAACAAGGGGGCTGTTGTAATCAGATTGCAGTGCACCCCTTCCTGTAAGCCGTCTGTGGCATTTATGAGGTCTAGTAGCAGTGTGTCTTGATCTGTTTCTTCCAAAAATAGCTTGGTCCCACGCCCAGACAGAGGAAATGGGACCCCACAAGCTTAGCGCTAAGTGATCCAGGGGCACGCTCTAAATGAATGACCAGCCAGGTATGCTGTCCCCCCAAATTATTTACATTTTGCTAAACCTGGATCATGCAGATTTGATTGTGGAAAAGTACAGAAACGTGTAAGAAAGTCTGGGAGTTGGGAGAAAAGAACTTGATTGATAATATTAAATTATTTATAGATAGAGATGTAGAATGGGGTGCTAGAAAACAGGTGTCCTCCAAAATATCTGTACCATGAGTTAGGGCTGGAAAGTATATTGAGTATCAAGATGCATTAATAAATATTGGAATAAGATATGGGGATAAGAATGTGTCTAACAGCATATATTGATTTTTGTTTAAATATTTTTATTTTTCCTACAACTTTATTCAGTTTTTGGTGAGTTCAATGATAAATAATTTGATTAAAGTGTAGACGCCAGGTCAAATTCTTATCAAGAATGTTGACATGAAGTACCACCAATACTAATTAACCTACTGACTTCAAGAAAATCTATTTGAAAGGTTGACTCTAGGGAATAATTGTTCTTTTATTTCTAACTTTATTAAAGGAGCATTTTTATTATTAGAAAAAAAATTATCGTGGTGCCTGTTTGATTTAGCATGGCAACAAAAAATGAAAGTCCTATGCAGCTTATCTAAGGCAGCTTGTTGTTTTCATATCATCAAAAATTGAAGTAAAAAACTCATTCAATCTAGCTCTGTTACAGAAATACATCAACATCAATAGGGATAGGGAATGATGCTGGCAGGGAGCATCATCCACTTATCTTAGTGTTGCCTATGAATTATGCAATTTGGAATGTACACTCTCTCTTTTATTAAAAGTATGACTTTACATCATTAAATGTCTTGTATTATACTCCTATTAAATAAGTCCACATTGTTTGTAAATGGCCCCAGAACATGTTTTTTTGTTTTTGTCATAAGATCCACTCAAATCACATTTTGACATGCTTATAAACCCCTTTGTTTCATCCCCACACAGAATCATGTGTTAAAGTGTAATTCCTTCTGAGCTGTGTCTGACCACATCCCTGTCAAGACATTGATGTTGCCTCGGCTTCAAGTGCTGTGCTCTGCTGTTTACTGTGACATCACAGACATGTCTAGACATGTTTCTTCCACTGGGGCCTGCCTGATTTAATGAGGGGGGAAAGGCTGAGCTGCTAGGAGACAGAATCAGTTGGCCAAGCACACACCTGACTCAATGTGTGTCTTGCCGTCCAAATAAAGGATGTCGGTAAATATGCTGGCACACATATTGTGTGTCACCATGCAGCCAAAAGTAGGCTTTAGTCAGCTTTACAACAAGGCACAACTTGTAAGGATTGTGCATTTGTGGAATGAGCAACACAACTTAACATGTGGGTAGTACCCCAAAAAATGTGCCAAAATCCCCCCTTCCCTTGTAGGAAAGCCCGCTGTTCCTCCATGAAGCAAGGATGAGGAACTGGCTATTGTCTTCCAGTGATGCCCCAAGTCCCACAGAATTTGATCCTAAGTTACCAGGCCTGACACCAAATAATTCTGCCACTCTACGTACTGGAACACCAGGCTACCCACGTGTTTAGCTGTGTTGCTTATTCCACATGTGCACAATCCTTGCAAATTGTACCTTATTGTTATAGTGACTCATCAGGCTTTTTGTTGATAGAAAATACAATACCAATTGTTTTTTTTTAAATGGGGAAGTACATCTGTATATCAACACAACTCTCACAAATGATGTGAAATCAACCTTAACAAATATTCTCAGACTTATTGCCTTATATTTATCAGATAATTTTCTCTGCTTAGCCTATTGAAGAAGTTTCTGTTATTTTCAATCTTTTGATATTTGTGTTAATTAAATCTAAAAAATCAGCCTGTCAGTCAATAAATCAATCTCTCTTTTTATGTATACAGCTTAATCACAATAAATGTTCTCTCAAGACACTTTACAAAAGAGTAGATATTTTGGCATTAAGTTGTTCTTCTTGTATGATACTTGTTGCACCAAACACACAGGTAGATATTATAACGAATACATGAACTATATCTATACCTGCTGATCTCACTTATTGGTGATCAGTGGTTGGTATCAGCAGAAAGCCTGATTGATACATCCCTAGACGGAGCAATTGAAGTTGGGTTTTGGGATTAAATTGCCCAGCCTAACCATGAGCTGCATGTTTATCTGCACAGAGACCTAGTGAAAGAAAAAACACCCAGTCAGCCTACGTGTGCTCCCTCACAATCTGCATGTGTGTGTGTTCTTCTTGTCCTCACCTCCCTCCCTCTCCCTCCAATACCCCTCCCTTCAGCTCTCACCGCTGTGAAACAAACAAGTCCAGAGCCGAGCAAGGGTGGGGAAGATATGCATGTCAGGAAGGAGAGAAAGCAAACTGGACTACTGTGAGAGAAAACAAGAGAGGGGAGAAGGAGGAGGAAGAGAGAGGGAGAGGGAAGGGTGAGGGATTCCAGTGGGTGAAAGACGAGGCGGGGCCAATCCACTCCAGCTCGCTCACACACAGCCAAAGGGCTTATGGGCGGATGTTTTGGCCTCAGAGGCAGCCAATGGCGAGCAGGGTGCAACCCCCTCTGTCTGGGCAGGGCCAGTCTGACGGAGAGTGTGGCTCAACTTAAAGAGTGTGTTCACAGGCTGCTCACCGTTGTTGAGCACTCTTTCCTTTTCTCTCATGGTCGTACAGACGCTCAGGATGAAGATCCAGGAGTCGCCCATCTCTTGTGACATTGGGAGGGTCGGTGGGGAGGTGCGAGGCTCGGATCCGGACTGTGAGAAGACGAGCTGCGAGGATGTGCCCCGGCTAGACCTGACAGCACTGACTGAGGACAACAACTGGGGGGGTGAGTCTCCAGACCAGTCTGTTGTTTTTTTATACTTTTATTTCACTCTCACGTGTACACCTTCCTTTTTAAAACTATCTGGGATACACACCTTTTCATACAAACAAGGCAGAACACCTCTATATCTCCCACCCAGCTCTGCACATGGGTGTCTGGGTAGCAGCTGCACACCACCTCCTCCCTCTTCATGTGCAGCTCCCTCTGCTTCCCCTGTAGGATTTATTAGCAGGAGATCCTCTTAAGTTCTCTCACCACCTATATCTGGAGGGGAACCACACACTGAAGACGTTTGTTTGCTCAGCTCACGAGATGAAGCAGCACTGCACACACAGTTTGTTGTTTTGTTGCACACATGGGAACCCTGACTGCTCCGTGAATCACTTCAGATTAAATATGGGCGCTTGCAAATTAAATAGCTCCGTCTTTACTTCACTTAAAGGGCAAACTGTGTTTTTACCAGGCTTTATCAGTTATTAGGCACTTTCTGGCACAGCCGCTGCCACACTTCTAAGTAAACATCAGTCATTAAAGTTGAGGTTGGATGGTGATAACTGTGCAGCAGGCCACCAGCTGTCGAAAACCTGGCCAGCATTCAGAGAGTTTATTGACTGACCGTGGTTAAAATGGTCACACTCGTGCTCCATTTAATAAGTGGCATGTTTGCTCGGTCACTCCAGGGATAGTATTATTCTGCACCCATGCATTCAGCTTTGCACAGGATCAAATTGAATAGGAGGTATGTGGTGTTGCATTTTATTGATGTTGACTTATCAAGCATAATTTCAAATGCAGTGTTTGCAGATAAAGTCACGAGCAGGGTAGTTCACATGGCTCTCCCCCCCTCCCTCTGTTTGCCTCCAGACTTATTTGGGTTTGTAATTGAAGCGTTTGTTTATGCAGGGCGTCAGGTTAGAAAGGAAATGGTGCACGGTCTGAGCACTGACACTTTTTGTTAAGATGTTGCAACATAGCAGAGGTGGGAGGAGGTTTGTGCACAGGGCAATGAAAGCTGAATGTTTGGCTCTACTGTAAACTGGAATGATAACCAACAGGTCCATTCCTGAAGGGAAATGATACAGTCAAAATAGTTTGGAGGCTGAAGGTGCTGCAGCAATTCACTAGCTGCATAGTTGCTGTTTCCTGTGAAATGTGGCAGTCGGTGCAAAATTGTTCCATGCAATAAATCTGTCAACTTCAGCAGGCTCAAGTTCAGGGCATAAGAAGATTACTGCATGTTTTTGTGGAGCTCTCTAGTGGCCAAATGTGATATATGAAAAAAAGCAGAGCTTGGGAGGCTGTTATTGTTGCTGTGCAGGGTTTGCTGCGTAAGTAAAGACATGTGACATTAGTAAGTAATGTGGTAGGGTTTGACAAAATGTTTCTTGTTCAGAGTCTAGAGAGACGTTAATGTGCCGGAAAGAGAACATCAAAATACAAAAAAACCCCACAAAATACACACAATACTCAAAATATAATTAAAACTCACCATGAGGATAGCAATCGGACGTGTCGTCCTTGTGGATTTAAGATGTGCAGTTGTCTTTTATTATGTGTGTGCTTGGACAAAGTAATTGAAATGATATTTCTTAGAGGGAGGATGCAGCAGAGGTTCTATCCACAAAAAATCCCTCCAGGAAATGTACAACCCTGGTGGCTAAAAACGACACAAAGGCGTTTTGTTTTAGACTTGGCCCATATTTAAGGCATCCTTCCTCATTTTAAACCTCCCTCTCGTACATTCTGTCCTGAATTTGTAACCAAGCTCAAAGCAACAAGGACACCACAGGGAGGCTACATGATCTGCTGTGACAGGCCGTTCATACATACAACACATCCTTTGGGAGCAGGAGACGCTGTATACATCAGATCATTTGGAGCATGAGATTCAGCAGGGCTTGTGTAGCGTGTACCACAGTTCTGCAGATGTATTGTGAAAAGTTAACCTCAACAGCTTTCTCTCCGTGCAGCTGGTGTGTTTACTCTTCACACAGCCAGAGAGGGATTGATGTTCTGGCAAAATGATCCAAGATAAATAAGCAGTTAATAAAGCCGTATAAAGGTTATAAATACTGTCAGCACGATGTGTGCGTACTGTGTGGAGGATGTTATACTAGACAAATGGCCTTGTTGATGGATGGCGGCATTAGGCAGTGGTGCGAGACCTTTGTCCCAGTACAATTTGTGCCAGCGCCTGTCATGATGACCTGATATTTACGGTAGGGCTATCCTTGCCTGCCAGCCTTGGTGGCTTAAAGTGATGTCTCATGAGTTCATAAACAGGGTGCTTACAGATTCTCAAAGCCATCAAATGTCCAAGTTTTGATTTTTAAAATTTAAGGCCATAAAAGTTTTTAAAAGCATTGTTTTACCTGCTAGGCATCTTAGATTGTGATGGCATGTTGGATAGTACTTTCTTTATCCAACAGGCAGCCAGGAAATACTAAAGCAGCCATGTGATGCTTGCATGATAATTTGGACTCAGTGATACTGGCTGAAAATAATATTGCAATATATTTACTCCTTTGAAATATATTGCAATTTTTTTAATTTCTAAAAAAATCCATAGTCTTTCTGAGTGTAACAGTGTCCTCACAAATATATGTTTGTTAAGATGTTCACTGAAGAAACATAGGATCATTACATTTAGAAATATGAAAATAGAAGGACATATAAAGAGAAAAATCATCTGAAAATCATTATTTGGCACGGCTACTACGCTATTGTATCTGTGACAGTATCACAAAGACTCTGCATGCACCAGGGTCTCAGAGGAAGCCCACTGATGGAGACATCTGACAGACTTTGCTGTACATGCTTAAGGGAATGAGAAAAGTTGCAGTTTTGATAAACATCAAACAGCACAAATGGCAGCATGTTGACAGACTGACATGGCACATGCTGTGTTGTGATAAATGTGATGTTAAGTGGTATATTGCTCTGCCCTGATAATAAGCATTTAAAAGTTCTCTGTCTGTGTGAACATAAGCTCTCGCCTGTCTGAGTCTCACCCTCTTGTAGAAGAGTAATGCTTCTGATATCTCAGTGTTTCCCCCACACAGGCAATCCTTGAATCGGCCACACAGGTTTATTTAAAACCACACAAGTACATTTGATGACCATCTTTTCCAAAATTAGTATATAATTACTGTATGCAAACACAAGACGGACATCCACTAGTTTTCCCCTCTCATTAAGGTGCAGTTGTGCAGTAAAAATGCAGCTTCATACGCCATTGTTCCAACTTTCTCCGGGAGCATCTGCTGTCAAGCCCTGCACTTTGGGATGCTGTGTGTGGCACACTACTTCATCAAGAATTAGTTCTAAGAAATATGAAGTTAAGTGTTAGAAATGCTTATAAACGCCCTTATAGATTGTACTGCTATTGAAAACAGCTAAGAAAAAGGAGCAGAAACACATGAAAATAAACCTGCTTTATGAAGTCAGGCAGGATAACTCTAAAGACTCTACAGTCTTTTACAGGACAGTATTAAATGAAAAGTCTGATATACCACTAAAGAGTTTATTTTTTCTGCTGCTCAAATTGGATGTAATTTTTCTTTTTTAAGTCGAGCCTTTAAAAATGACTTTTAAAATCTTGAACTTGATTTTTAGAAGTATCCAGGAACCCTGATTAGGTTTTAAGGTGATAGTTAGAATTTTTATTTCACATATTTGCCTATATCCTTCTTCTGTTCCTCTGTTTCCGTTTATCATCTTTTCCATCTCTTCTCTTCTCTCCTCTTCTTATAGATTCTCCATTCTTTAGTGCACCCTTCCTTGATTTCAAAAACATTTTTCAACTCAGTTTTTGTGATGGTAAGTGTACGAACTGTCTCTGCCGGCCTTGCTGCTAATGGCATGTCAGAGTAGAAGAAAGAAAAGGCTGTGTGAATGACCTTTTCCCTGCATGGCAACATGCTTGAGTGATCCAGAACATTGTGGCCAAGCGTCGCACACTCAACAACCTTTAACCAAATGGCAAACTGGCATGTTTTTTTGTTTTGTTTCATTAGTCCTGCTAATCCTGAACCATCAGCAAGCAGTTGATTTAAGGGATTAATTTCAAATGCCATGGAGCCTTAGTGGCCGGCTGCACTGAATTGCACTGAAGGCAAGATAATAGAACTGAAAGGAAGACGCTCACCTGCCGCTGTGAGCGAGCTCTAGCATGCCAGAGAGCGGCAACTTGACAAACTGCACGTACCTTGAAGCTCATGAGGTCCCCTGGGACGAGAGCTGGAATTTGAGCTTAGTCTTTTCTCGTACACCCAAACTTACCGGGGCTAAGAAAAATATGCATTTGCAGTTTTAGACTAGCTGTGCATATTTTCTTGTGTGTTTCCTGACACCTTGACTGTTTACACTGACGATAGGAGCTTGTTTCCACTCCCTTCATCTCATCTCCTTCTGTAACAACTCCTCTGTGGCTTTCTATCATCTCCTGACACCTGATGCTGCGTTGTAATTCCTGCTAAGCGTCATCATTTTACTTAGTTTCCATAGACCTCATATTTTCAGAGTAAACTCTCAGAAACAGCCTGATATTTCTCTGTCTAGCCTCTCTCTCTCTCCCTCTCGCTCACGTGCTTGGACAGGCACAGTGAACTGGTTTATCTCTCAGCGAGCAGAGTGGAAACTTTAACACAAACTCACATCACTGTACATCACAGCAGGGGTTGCGCCCTGACATTATCCCAGCGAGAGACAGGCATTATTAATAGCTCCGGGATTGTCAGGGGTATCTGCATGGCTATTTTCACCAGACATAATTATTGCCAGAGTGGAGACAGTAACCACCAGGGGACACACAGGAGGGGGGAGTGTTTTACCCTCAACTTCAGAGCAACATCTGCATCTGAGGAGCCCCAGAAGAGAAGAGGCTTCATCATGTCCTCTGACATTTATTATGCAGAGAAGTAGACAAAGAGTTCTCACTTTTGTTGGGAAAGTGTTCTAACTATAGGATTACTCGGTTATAAAAGATAATGCTCATGATTATTTTCAGTATCAGGATTATAATAATATTCATGATAACTGACTGATTTAACACATCTGCATTTATCAAACTTAAACACTTTTTAACACTTGACAATCCCAACACAGTGATAAATAAGCAATAAATGAAAATACACTTAGAAAACTAATGATATGAAAATGAAAATGAATTAATTTGGTTTTCAAGGCAGTAGTGGTGTTCTTGTGGTCAAATTATCCTAAAAAATGCTTTGAAACATTAACTGCACTTGACAAAATGGACAGAAAAAAACCCCCAACATGATATCTAGAACAGTTATTGTTTATTAAGTTGATCTCATTATCACGGGGAGACAAATTTAAAATTCAAATGAAATAACTTGCCATGCAATAGTTGTTTCCATCCAGTTATTTTTGTTTATTATTATTTTAAGATATTTATATTTTTCAGAAATTTGTTTATTATTCTCCTCCTTTTTTAATGTTTTAAAAAATTTTAACAAGGTGTCCATGGATCCTGGTTTTAGGTCTTAATTAACATTAAATAAATTTGAGAAATATTTCAAATCTATGCCTTCTTGTAAGAGTTATATTAAATGCCACAAATTGCACAATAGTAGTGGCATTTTTTTCAGCGTATTATGTGCAATTTCACAAACACAAAGGAGGAAGAAAGGAAATGCATGTACAAAGTAGTTTAGCCAAGTATCAGGTCTTGTTGCAAGAAATACGGAAAAAACTGTACAAAAATGTTTTCTTTAATTGGTCTTTAAATGTCTGAAAAATTCATACATTTTATTTCAAACAGTGTGCAGGAATCCTGTTGGAGTGTTAAGAGTCTTGAATAGTTATAAATCCATTTGATGCAACTGTTATGAAAAAAGTAACATTGGTTTAAGTATTCAGATCTTATATCAGTCAATATACAGTGTATTATGTTGTTCTTTTTGTTGTTGTTTTTTTTTTGCTGCATTTGAGAAGCTCCACTTTAGAGAAATAAATTGCATTATTAAAGAAAGAAAATAAACTCCACAAGTCAATTATTTCAGCCACAGCCTGAGCACCAATCAATATTTTAAATGAAGTAATGATGTAAGGCACTTAAGTGGTAACATAAATTATTGATTCTGTTATTTGTACTTCATTTGAAGCATCACCTAAATTAGCCCAACCCCAGCTTAACAATCTTTGCAGAGACTTTCTAGCTGACAAACAACATCAGACCTTATTCAGTCTTATTCTTGTTCTTAATCTCCTCAACTGAAAAAATTTCTCACCTCCCTGCTTCTCAAACTGAATTAATGACATGTTTCCTGTTATTAGTGAGGAGACTGCATTTTAACAAACATATCACAGAAGGAGCACATCTGAAAGAGTTGAAGGACCTTTATTAGCACAATGAAACAATCATCTAAATCCACAGAGACCCTACCTGCAGGACTACAGGGGTGCATCAGGCGTTTGACTTAAATCTTTTAGGCATCACTCATTAGAATCCCTGCATCTTTTACCTGTGATGTCATGAACACACTTTAAGATCGTTTTTATGGCTCGCAATACTCTGGCTGCATGGATTCTATTGTTTTTAATTATTCTTGTGTTGTTTCATGCACTGAATAGCTGAAAATTTAAATGTAAGACAAAGAAAAACTTGCCTGAAAAGGTCTGATAAAGAATATGAAAGGATTCTGATTCAATAAGCAGATTTTATATTGGATTAAAAACAAAACTATGTTAAGCTCCACCTGTAGATGGGAGCGTGTTTTATCCCGTTATTCTGCAGCTTCAGAGCTCTTAAGGATGATTTCCTGATTGTATTTTTTCTGCACTAAGGGCACGTGATGTGTTTGTCTGCTTACCGACATGTGCCACATTTCCAAACAAGATTCCCCAACAAACCTGCCCCCTGTTCACACATGTCCTCTTTATTTGACTGCAGCCCAAGCACAGCGTCACATCTAAACCCAAAGCTGTTGTTTTTGTGTTTGTTCCTCAGAGCCAGTGCCGGCGTACTCCCTGCAGAGAGAGAGCATGGACCGAGAGGAGGCCCGACTGTCCCCGCATGCTGGAGGACGCCTCATCCGCCAACTTCTGGAGGAGGACAGTGACCCCATGCTGTCCCCTCGCTTCTATGCCTACGGACAGTGCCAGCAGTACCTGGACGACACTGAAGTGCCTCCATCGCCACCAAACTCACACTCATTTGTCAGGTAAGCACTCAGATTAGAAAGAGCTGTGTTTGCAAAAAGAGTAGGAACATAGTCTGTGTGGTATTAAGAACATGGTGTGTCCTTACAGCCGCAGGCGGAGCTCGTCTCTCGGCTCCTGTGACGACGAGAAAGAGGAGTTGACGTCCGCCCAGCTCACAAAGAGGATCCATATACTGAAGAAGAAGATCCACAGGTTTGAGGAGAGGTTTGAAGAGGAGCGCAAGTACAGGGTAGGCACAGAGATAATGGCTCTTTCATTTGATTTATTCTTCTATTTGATTTTAAAGACATAACCCGCCTCTAAGGAAATTTTATAAAGTCATTAAAAGATTACAGACTGCCTGCCTAATCTCAGAGAAACCATTTAATTGGTTGTTAAAGAAGAAGAGAGACAGGCTCTTATTTTTCCTAAGACTATGATACAAGCGATAATAAAAGGCCATTGAAGGGATATAATAGGCTCGTGGTACCACTCTGGTTTGGTAGCAGGGGAGAGAATCTATTTTTAATTCATTTATCCTTTTTATCCAGCCCTCCCACAGTGATAAAGCTGCAAACCCAGAGGTGCTCCGGTGGGTAAATGAACTGGCCAAGCTGCGGAAAGAGCTAAAAGGTAAGACTTAAACCTAAACAACAAAACCAAAACATAAAGGCGCAAAGTGTAGGATTCTCACACCAAAAGTTTTATACTGATCACTTAACCTGTGTTTTATGTTTGTTTAATTTTGGTTCAGCGTTATGGTTCGATAAAAGTATGCCCCCAGTACTGATGCTGTTCAAAATCATCAAAGTGATGATATGTAGACTGAATGTGTGCAAACATTTAATCAAACATGAGCAAGCATGTCTCCCCATCACACCATAGCCAGTGGATTTAGCAGGTGCTAAATCCAAACTGAGAGCTTCTGTGTGTTTGAATGAAAAACTCTGCAACAAATCAGATTTCTTACCCCATTTCTCCAGAACACAAGCTGATGAAGTCTGAAGAGGACCTCCCTCCTCTGACCCGCCAGCGCAGCAACACTCTGCCCAAAAGCTTCGGCTCTCAGCTGGAGAAGAAGCTGCAGCAGGAGAAAGTGCAGAAGCCTCCGGTGGAGAGCAGCCTGGAGGCGATCCAGAAGAAGCTGCAGGAGAAGAGGGAGGAGGTGAACCGGCCCGAGGACATCAAGGTAAAACCAGGAACAGGCCTTGCACATGCAAACACACGTATCCAGCAAATGAAAGCTACTTGTTGGATAAACTACATAAATTATGCAGCAGGCGGAGAGGCCTTCATTTGATGCTGCATTTGTGCGACTCATTTTCTTCTCCCCTGTGACAGGACATGACACGGGAGCAGATCGGAGCTGAAAAAGTCGCCTTACAGAAAGCTCTCTTGTATTATGAGAGCATCCATGGCAGACCAGTAAGTCCTCCTCCTATTAACACCACAGATACATATCCCCCCCCCCGCCCCGAGAATAAAATCTGATCCCTGTCAGCCATGTTGGCCTCAAACTGAGAAATCCTGTTAGCACATGATTATGACCCAGATTTCAAGTGAAGGGTGAATAATGTCTCAAGGACGGGTGTGTGCATTGTATGACTGTTGGCTAAGACATCAAGAAGAAATGATGTTATGGTGTGAATTTTTTAAGGAAAGTCAGACAATAAAAAAACAAACAAAACAAAAGAAGGCGTTCATGTATCGAGCTGTGCTAGTGGAGTTACTATACAGCCTTAACCCTTTACCTCAAATCAGTCTGAGAGCTGATAAACTCTATCTATCCTTTCAAACACTCAGCTGATACATCACTCTTGAGTGTCTAATTTTTCTTTTAACTTTTTTCAAAAATGTAATAATTACATTAAACCAGTCTGCCAATACAGGGATCTTTAGCCTTTTTAACTTATTCCACTGTATGTGTTTGTAAACTCAACTGTTTTATAAACTCTGGTCATTGAGATTGTGGAGGAACGACACCAGAAGAAGTAGCTAAAAACAGCAGAATCGTTATTGGCCATCGACCAAACTGTTATTCTAAACAGCAGCATTGGCATTCAAAATTGAAATTGAAATTTAAAGTGTTTATTGTCATTTGCACATTAAGAAACATGTTTCCCTGCACAATGAAATTTCTACTCTGCCGTCCACAAGGGATGCATATAAGAGGTATAGAATAAAAAAGATTTAAATAGGACACAGAAAAATAAGCAGCAAGAAAAACTGTACAAATACAATACATATATAAACAAATGAAGATTAATTAGGATTATGTACAAGTATAAAAGATAAATATAACTGAATGGAATGGGATGGATTTATGTAAACAATAGAATGGAGTTATGTAAACAATATGTTTATTGTGCAAAGATCTGAAATAAAGTACAAAGAACAGTTTTAAAGTTGTGCATCGACTCTGAATCATTTTTCAACCTCAAAGCAACAACTTCATTCTTCTCATGCTTTGCTGTTCAGTTTGACACTCATTTCTCTTACTGTTTAACGTCTCTGACATGACAGACCAAGTTGTAGGAGGCAGGATAAATATCAAACATGCATGACTTTCCATTTGGGAGGTCGTAAGGCTTTTAAATTGAATTCTTGATTGTTGTTCATGCAACATAAGAAGAAGGAACTGCTAGACTTCCATTTCTTGTCTTTTAGGTCGTCCCTCACTCTCCTATTACTTTCTTATTTCTGACTTGTTAAATGTTTTTTTAAAAAGAGGGAAACCTGAAGAAATCTTGCTCTTTAAAGAAGCTGGTGTATGTTTTTTTATGTCAGGCCAAATCCCTCTGCAGAATAACCACAGTCCTAATCCCTTTAAATTTTTTTGTGTATCAGGAAGTTGAATCAACCCCTCTGCCTCCTCCGTCCTTCCTCACACTGGTTTGTGGCTAATGACCTTCACTCTCCAGAGGGGTTGTTGCTGGCCAGACGGGTTAACTGTCATCCTGTGTTTATCTCAGCGCCGCAGGGAGGGAGTCTGCAGGGAGGCAGAGGAGAGCAGAAAGAAGCTTAGCCTGCTAACAGGACTTTTTTTTTTTTACTTCCCCCCTCAGGTCACCAAGAGCGAAAGGCAAATCATGAAGCCCCTGTACGACAGATACCGCCTGGTGAAGCAGATCCTCATCAGAGCCTCCACCATCCCCGTCATTGTAAGTATCTCAGCTTAACCTTTGTTTTTGATTTTCCTCCACAGACGCTCTTTGACGAGCATGTGCCAAAGATCACCACGTTGTCAGATGTGTGCAGACACTTAATCCTCGGCTCATGTTGGCTTTAGCACCTGCCGTGGGAACCCATTGCAGTGGCAGACGTGCCACAGACGTGTTATCCACCTCTCAGGGCTCTAAGTCCAGCTTTAGCAGCTCAGTGAGTCCCAGAGGTCATGATAGAGCCCACAGGTGGCAGATTGAGTTCACAGGAAGTGACATCACGAGCAGCTGAGTGCAGTGGGGTGTCAGAGAGTTACCATGAATACAGTCACCGTATTATCACTATGTTTAGCATAAAATAATACTCAGTATGGATTCATGTTTATGCCTCATCTCTTCACTCATTGTCCTTCTTAGATATTTAATAACATTTTCATTATGTAATATTTGATCTGCATTCTAGATTATATATGTTATATAATGCAGCTGCTCTAATCCCCATTATGCAAATTGAGATTATTCTATACTGTAGAAATGATGGTGCAACATTTTGTATAATTAAACCAAATAGTAAAGAATCTAAAAAGAATCTTAATTTTCTCACATTGCTGCACTATAATCTATAAAAATGATTCCTACTGGTGCCTTAAATCCTTGGAAATGCTTTAATTTTAGGGTAGCTAAAAAGGAATCTCACCTAACAGCTTGCTCAGTAGGAACAGAAATCTAATAAATAGATTTTCTACATTTACTTGTGTTAAAATACTATAAGCACTAAAACATCAGACTGTAAACGGCTCAAATATGACTTGAGTTTCAGGGTACCTGCAGATTCTAACAAAAAGTTTTATTTGGTCTTAAAACCTGTTTTTCTTATTCAAGGACAAAAAACTTTCATCAAATAATAATTCCAGCACTGTAGAACCTAATCATAGAAAAAAAAGTTAAATATACCACAGTTTTGTCAATTGCTTTAGTGCTGCAGTGCAAAAAGAGTATTTTTTTAAATAAAGGGGTATAAAATAGACCTTAAAAGTTTATTTCCTTTTTTTGTATGTAGAAATTCTAAAAGTAAACTTGAGATATCTGACATAATTTTTTTGTGGTAATCATGCTCTAATATTTATAAAGAACTTATTTTAAGGGAAGTTATTTGTTAAGGCAGTAATTTAATATTGACTGACCTATATTTTTGAGTTTGTCATCATATTGCAGACCAGTATTTGTTACATGTTTTGGCTCGTTTATATCATAATAACAATTTTATTATAAGTAAGTATATTGATGATTTTCAGGATATTTATTAGCATGAATATGTAACCAATCATTGCAGTTAAGTGCTGCGAAAGCTCTAAATTGCTTTTTCAAAGTGCTTGAAAAATGCTTGAATTTGACCTTTTGAAGTGTTAATAATTCCTGTATTGATTGGCTTAACCTGTTTCATGCTGTTTAAATAGTATTTGATCTACAACACTCCTTTAATTTCTTTTTTCTCGTTGTGATATTAGCCTCTTAGAAGAAATTTGAAAAGTCAGACTGAACAAGGAGAAAGAGCTTCAAAATCAACATGAATGTTATTATTTGTGTTTTACTTCACTACTCTGTGGCACACAGTCTTGCTCTAGGTTCTGCTGATCCATAAATGGTCTTATGTCCAATATCTGAAATTCAAACATAAGCCAGACCAGTTCTGGCTCGTAAAAAGGACTCTGCTTGTTCATAGATTCTAGTTTTAAGAATTAACGTCACTTGAATGTCGTGATGTATCAAGAAGTTTGGAAAAGGCAAAAGACAAATGCTGAAATCTGACATCAGTTGATGTTTTTCTCCTGGCCTTGCTGTTAAAACCAGAGTTCAAATGTCAGCGCTCTCACCGCCTCCTTCTTAACCGTCACCACAGGGTTCTCCCTCCAGCAAGCGCAGAGGGCCCCTCCTTCAGCCCATTATCGAGGGCGAGACCGCGCTCTTCTTCGATGATATCAAGGTGAAGGGCTGCTGATGCTCATGCTGCTTGAGTAATCATCTGACGACCCAAACCCCCCAATCCCAACCCCTCATCTAACGACGGTTTACCCCTCTAACAAACTTGTTTGCTGCCTGTTGATTGGCTGGTTTTCTGCCGACGGCTCCAGTAGAGATAAGGAATCAGTAGCGGCCTGGATTTTAAGTGTTTGAATTGACGTGTGATGACTTTTGTTTTAATGTGTGAGCAGTTTCTGTTGTTTTAATGGGAATAATTCTGGTTTATCACATCTCAGGCTCTGTTTGTGTAAACTTACCTACTTTTAAAATACTTTATTTATTTGTTTATTTGGGGGAAGGACAAGTAATGCATGGGTTTAAAAGATAGATGTAGATGATGCAGAAAGTAACAAAGAAACAAAGGAAAAAACATCAAACATCTATATCTTTAGAAACAGTTACGTAAATATTGAATTGACAAAATAAAACAAAACACCTTATAAATCAGATAATGCCAATGTGTATTAAAATAAAGGTTCTTAAAAGCATATTTTTAAGAAAATTCATGCCAATATCTAAAGTGAAACTAAATTACATGTATTTTGATTATCCTCTAAAAATAAAAATATTTAAATGGGAAACCAGTAAAAAGATTCTCATCGTTGGCCTGTGGAAACCCCTGATTTGGGCTTTTACTGTTGTCTTAGATCACATTTATTAAGTACATCATGCATTCCTTCAAGAAATAATTGACTAATTGAAAAAAAATATCACTAGTCTGAAGATGGAGACCCATAATCAGGAGCAGAAACGATGGTCAAGACTGTCAAAACAAACCACTACAGGAAACCAGAATGATTCTTCAAAGGTACCTGTCCAAATCAAAGTTTATTTGTCTCATATAAAGGTGTTTCTCAGTGGCCTGTGTGTCCTCCTGTTGACCTGCATTAACTCTGTCTGTTTGTACTAACGGTTAAGAACATGAATCACAAACAGGGACGTGGGTCTGTAACACCATGATTCCTGCCTGTTGTAGACTAACAGCTCATGATTCTCTCACACGGCAGATCCTGGAGTGCCGTCCGACAGCATCGACTTTAAAACAGCACAGTGTGATACAGAAGAGAAGTTTTGAACTCTTATTGTTTGGTTCCTGCAGGAGGAGGAGGACGGCTCAGAGGATGACGGAGAATCAAAGACCCAGTTCACGGTGACGGTGCGGCCTGACATCAGCGTGCTGAACTTCCTGGACCACATGGACGAAGAGGTGGACGGTTTCATTTCACCAGTGGACGAACTCTCACCATCAAAGAACATGACGGACATGAGGCTGTCCAACCTGCACGCTGCCACCACGTAAGTCACTGACAGGAGACCAAATAAACTGCATACATTCAAACAGATCTACATCTCACTCAGACTTCACTCTAACAACCATGTTACATTTACAACATCATACATCAAGAATCTCTCAAAACTCTGAGTTCACAGCTCATGGTTTGTTTGTATGATGATGTTTAAAAGACAACCGCAGAACATTTGTTTTCCAGTTGAAGGTCACAGTAATTCATTGAATTTATATGTTTTCTTTGTGGGAGATACAAAAGAGACAACAGCAAGAAGTTACTGCTTGTATAGAGATTAGCATTGATGCTAACAGCTTCAGTAGCAGTTAATCAGATCTGGACCACATTTCTTTAATACATGAAAATGAAACAGCCTCCAAATGTATCTATAGAAAGGAAACTTTTGCTCCACTTTAGACATGTTTTGTCAATAGTTTGTTTTACATAATAGCTAACGTTTGTATTTTACACCGCGGCAGTAGCGCCAGCCTACTACATTATCTAATTATCCCCTAATGATTGTGATTGACAGAACAATCATCCAGTCACCTGCAGGATATGCTTTTGAAAGGTTCTGCCCATTCCCAAACACTTTCTATGGGCTCTTTCCCAGACGGACCAGTGAAATATATTGAACTGTCCATGTAGTGTGTTGGGTTACGAGTACATTTAGATCAACCCAATTTTCCCCCCTTTTTGTCTCATTTCCTATTATTACCTCCTCCACAACGAGTTTATGTTTGTGCTCGGGTTTGTTAGTATCTATGTTTATGACCAGGTTAACTCAAAAGTCGATGAATTTTTTAGGGAATGTTTTTCATGGCACAAGAAAGAAGTGAGTAAATATTCAGGTGTGGACCCAGGATTTTTTTTTTAAGTATTTGTAAACAGTGCACGATTGGGCTGTTTTCCTCATTTTTGACAGTAACTATTCGGCAATGTTGGAAATGGCTTGGCGGAGCTTCTAGTTTTATTGGTGCCATATATTAGGGACACTGATTGAGTAATTACATCATAAACACACAGTTCTTGAATTCCTCTGATGTGAAGTGCAGTTTCAAAACATCTGTTCTTGTCTTACAGGCAGGAGCTCGTGGAGCAGCTCCAGGAGACCCGCGAGGAGAAGAAGAGACTCCGTAAGAGCCTGAAAGAGTTTGAGGACCAATTCTTCAGACAGAATGGAAGGTAAATGGCACATTACATAAGAGAAAACTAGAGCAGCACTGAAAATAGTTGTTTTCCACCGCAGAACCATCCCTACTTCTCAGTGATTGTTGTCCTGTTTCCTTAGAAACGTGCAGAAGGAGGACCGCTCCCCGCTGGCAGTGGAGTACAACGAATACAAGCACGTCAAAGCCAAGCTGCGGCTGCTGGAAGTCCTCATCAGCAAAAGAGACTCTTCCAAGTTCATCTGAGAACCAATAAAAAACACTTTGAAAGAGACTTGTGCTGAGTCTGCAAACACTAAATAAACACAGACAGGTCTCACTCTGTTTGGAGGAGAACTTCAGCTTTTCCTTCACGTTACCGTCTACGCCAGCTGAACCTCACTTTCAGCAGAGAACTTCAGACTCCAGCAGAGACTCACTACTCACTAATAACCTGAATCACACTTTTACCGCTTCTAATTTTTTTCTATCCTTTTTGAATGTTATTATCAGAAGAGAGAAGGTATTTTTCTCACACTTTACCTGTAGAAGTCTTAAAAAAACAACTTGTATGTAAAATGATAGATATAAAATTATTGATATTTTTAAAGAAGGACTTGTGATCAAGATTTCTGTGTATTTTCTAAGGGAGATGTCACTATTTGTATGATCAGTTTTAACAGTATTGACTAAATGAATAGCTTTCTCTATTTCAGTTCTGACCAATGCGTCTGGAATGTTCTAATATTGCTTCTGTAGAAGTTAAGCCCAGTATTTGCTCACTTATAGAAGTGATTTCTGATAAAAACACAACCCAAAGACTCATGAGTACAGACAGAAAACCAAAATATTCATCATCATCTTCAATCGCTCACATCATTTCACAGAAGATCAACACTTCGAGGCATTAACTGTATATTTTGAAGCATTGATGTGCTTGTTTTCCCCATTGACTTCATGTGAAATAAGCTATTTCTTGTTGATATCACTGGTATGTTCGTGCTCACTGATGAAAAAGGTATGTGGAGGCTGTTTGTCGAGATGACTCTGGAGGACAGAAACGTTCTGAGTTTCCTTTTTTATTCTCTCCAGATGTTTGTTTGGTTGTTTTTTTTGTAAATACGGATCAATGTGTATGTTTACATTTCTGTGAGCAAGTACATGTTTCCTTTTCTTTCTCCAAAATGGATGATTATCAGTGTGTATTTCATTTATACTGAATGTAAACACTGGCAGGCTTAATGAATTTTGAGTGTGTACATTTTAGTACATAAATCTTATTTGTATTTTGTACATATTATGAATGAAATCATATTTTTACTGACTGTTATGACCATGTGGTTTTCTTTTAAATGAATGAATGAATTTATTGCCTTTAAGGGAATTTGTCATGCACAGAGAGAATAAAACCCAAACTACAAAAGACATCAATAACCACACAGAAAAGCACATAATACCATGAAACAGTCAGTCAAGGACAAAATAATGTTATTGAATAAATAAGTAAATACATCATTAAAGCATCATGTGATTCCATGTTAGCCAGATCAAGTGTTAGGGTGCAGTGTGCTAACTTCATGTCATGTGATCAGAGCTCATTCAGCAGCTGGATGCTCCGTGGTACAGAGGATGTGATGCTTCTTTCAGTCCTCATGGGCAATCTGTACCTGCACACTTAGTTTAAAGGGATAGTTTGGGATTTTTTAAGTGGGGATGTAGGAGGTATTTGGCATAAGCCTGAACAGTAACCACACTGACAGACAGCAGCTCTCAGTCTGAACCAAAACAGTCAGCACAGACACCAGGGTGCTCTGTGTAATTTAAAGAATTCTGGATGAAAACAAGCCTCAAAAACAATATCCGCTGATTAAATGCATAAACAGGTTATTTTTCAACAACTTACTTTCCTCAACTGAGCCTCTTTGTTTTGGCACTGCTTCACCACTCAGCACAGTCAGCGTGTCCTTCCGCCAGCAGTGCCCACCAGCTTGTTTCACAAAAGGAAACCCATGTTACCTGTTGATGCAGGCATGTAGCTTGTGAGCTCATGCCTCTACTTGATGAAATAAGAGTGGGACTCAATGTTTTGGAATCAGAGGGATACCATCAGCTTTAAAACATGTGTCTGCAGTCTGCAGCTGTCCTCATGCAGAGCCTCCCTGCTGTAATAAACGTTTATTCACAGTTTAAAAGTGTTAGGAAAAAAGGGGGTGAATAAAAGTTTATGTTCAAAGGAAGTGTTCAGCTTATACTGATATTTATTTGATAAAAACAGGAGCCATGGTTTTGATAAGTTTATGTAATAAAAACATAAAGTAACCAGACATCCCGATTTCAGGCCTTATTGTGTCCTGTCCCCACAAATATCCCAAAAACGTCTATGTCCCTATTTCGGACAGTTTTGTGTCAAATCAGAAACCAAAACGTTTCATCATGCGAGCAACACTGATTTATCTAAGTACATGTCTGTTGTAACTGTCATAGAGACAAGTTAATGTTGTAAATGAGTTCATAAATGTATTGTTTTACACTAGTTCATTATATTTAAAAGGTTGTTCAGAGTATGAAAATGTAATGAAAAGCATAAATAGTTGTTAAAATGTTTTTAAAAATGCTGCCACGAAGGTTATTAATTTAGACGATGTAAGGTCATAGGTTATGTTACGTGACCGGATGTCGGGTCAAAGCGCGACCCCCTGTTGCATTGTGGGTGATCAGAGACGAAGAGTTGAGAGACGTAGAAGTGCAGCTTCAAAATGTGCACATGGTTTGACAGGCGCACACGGTAATTGTATTTATTTTACTATTGTGTATCATTTGTATTATTCTGCAAAAGAGAAGAGCATTTTAAGTTATTTTTGTATTTTGTGTTTGTAGTTTTCACGATGTCCGATGAAGAAGGAGAGATTAAAAACTCCTCTAAATGACGTCCGTATGAAGCGTGGGCTTTAAACGCATCAAACCGGTGTGCTTCATCTGTTGATGTCGTTTCTAAAGGTATTGCTGATTCAACCAATAGAATCTTCGAGAATTCGCTGCACGTCAATGCTCTCTGCTGATTGGTCTGTTTATGTGTCAATCAAACTCAGTGCGGCTGTAACTTAAGGCAGAGAAAGAGCCTTAAAGGATGTCAGCAGTTTCTACAGAGCTTCAGGTGAGGCAAAACTCTCTGCAATCACTGTTGTTTGATTTTTATGTGCTGCAAACACGACAAGAACTAATTTTTAATCTCCAACGTTGCAAATGCCGACATATAAACCCGTATTTAAACTACACTAATGGAGGTACAAGCTGCTCTGGTGCAATCAATCAAATGACGATGACATCCAACTTAAATTGTTCAAATGTACTAATGTAATCCCTATGCTTGCATCTATGTACATAAAATAACCTATGCCGCTTGCCAATACAAAAAATAAATGAATAAAAGGCAATGTATAAAAACCCAAACCAAATATGCAGAAATATGAAGATGAGACGCTACTCTAAAAAAAAAAATACATGAAGTGTTTAAAGATAATGTAAAACTGACATGTTATAAAAGCATAAAAAGTGTAGTTAATTATAAAATAGAGAAAATAATTGGTAACTGAAGAGTGTCTCTGGGTTTGGCATATGGAGATTTTTTCGTTTTTTTTTTTTATTATTGTTAAAATAATTATATTAATTGCGACAATACTGATAATGCTTTGTAAAATAAAATTTTGTTAAATTTTGTCGGAATCACATTATTAAAATGCAGTTTTTGTTAGGTGAAGGTTTAAATGTGTATTGGCTGCTTTCTGCTGTGTTAAAAGGTGAAGCAATAAAAAGTCATTTCGTTTATCCAGTTCATTTATGTTGGTGTGCAGCTAAATTAGGTCCCATGTCCTGCAAAATCAGTTTAATGTGCTTTTAATGTTGTCAAAAGGGGCTTGTGTAGTAGAACATGACAACTTTTACTAAACTATCAGTTCATGGAGAAATGCCTTAATTTAATTTAATTGAATGTAAGTCATTTATTTCAGAGGAGATAGTGTGAGTACATCACCATACAGCAAAGTAATCTAGTCAGATTGCAGCCATTGGCTAATTTCCATTCGTTGTCCCTAAAATGATGGTCCCTGAGGAGGAAAGGCTAAAAGACACATTTATCAAGATTACATTCAAAGGAAGAGCAAAACTTACAAAACTTTGAATTAACATAACCTAACTGAAACATAACATACATATTATTGCACATTCTCCCAGTCCATTGCACATTCTCTACAGTATATTGCACATTTTCTTGGTATATTGCACCTTCTCTATGTCTATTGCATATTCTTTAAATATATCACACAAAATGGATATACCACTAAAAGTGTCGCTCCAGTAATGTTTCATAATGTAACAAATACATCCACTACTAAAGTGCTCTTATGAAGGAGAAAAAATAAATAAAAAGAAAATATGCCTTATGCCTCTTCAGGGAAAAAAACCCTTTTAAAACACCCCTTCCCATCAGATATTGTTTTGGCAGCCAATGAGCTGGGAGGGAAAGGAGCTACATTTGATCCTCTACAGAGATTATATTTTTCATTTTATTATTCAGCTGAAAACAAATCCTTGCTTTATACACACCCAAGACGTGATGCAAACAGTCAAACATGTCAGGACATGGGACCTTTGAAGTGTCCCTATTATAAGGTCAGAAAATCTGGTGACCTTATGAAAACACACTCCATGTTTGTTGTTGTGGAGATTAACTGAGCCAGAATAGCACTCTTTATCAACACTACTGTGCTTGGACAGCAGGGTCATCTTTGAATATTTGTAAATGTAACTAATCTTTATTTGGGATGTAGCAATATTTGTGTATTCAGCGATAGTCAAATCAGCAGACCATATTTCATTCAGTACGCTTCTGGTGGAAGAACACGCTGGCTGTGCCGTGTACTGAAATACTGCCAACACAAAGTGGCTTGGTAGTGGAAAAGTACGCCATCATAAACAAATTGTTTCAAGCATGTAACCACCTTACAATGTTTTCGTGGCTTGGTTTTTTCCAGAATTCAGGGAAAATTACAGGATTTGGTGGCACCATTAGCAGCAGTGTATAGCCCTGGCGTCCGTGCTGACTATTTCAGCGCTTGCTTAGGGAGCTGTGGGTCTGCTGGGATCTTATCGGCAAAGTCAGCGAGTCGGTCTGTCGAGAAACAAATGCTGCACAGTTTAAAACTGTTTCAGCACGATGCAGTCCACCTTAAAGCTCCTCAGTTTCTTTAAGAAATAAGTTTGGCTTTCACATATCTTGCATCAGAGTTACCAATCCATGTCAGTTTGTTGTCAATAAACTAGGGATGAGAAGATTAACCGATCTGCACCGATACACAGGCACACGCATGCACGATGTTCCCGCCCCAGAATCTGATATCTTACATATTTATTCAACTGCAGACCCACATTAATGTGTATGTAGATGTATAAACCCTTTGTCAAGCTCCACTCCTTCCAGGAAGTGATTATTTATCAAGCCCCACCCTCCTTAGTAACTGTTACTAGGTTGGCCAAAATCTGTTGCTGCTTGCATCTCTTCCTTTAAAAACAAATGAAAATAACTCACTTTTTGACAAACTTAAGGTCTTATTTAATTTATTTGATTCTTTTGAAAAATTAGTAAAGTAAAAAAGAATAAAGACAGAACTAAAGAGGAGTGTATGAAAAAAGATCTAAATCTTTATGAACCTGTTAAAAATGAAAAACATAACAATAACTGGTGCATGACCCTGGTGAAGTCATCTAACATCAGCTGTTCTCAACAACAAAATGCTTTCATTATGTCCACTAAACCTTTCCTGAACACCAAATATTGTCAGTTTTAAAATATTTTCTCTAATATTTAAGTGGAGATAAGTTTTATTACCTCTGCCAAAGAGGTTGTGTTATCCAGAACAGGAGAACTCAAAAAGTTATGAACTGATTTGAATAACATTTTCAGGAAATGTTGGTCAAAGCAGAAGGAAGAAGGGATCAGATTTTGGTGGCGATCCAATTTGTTAACAGTGCTAGTCAGGGCAGTTTTCCACATTTTTGACAACAGCTCATAACATTCTTAACATATTTAACTTAACATATTCTTCTTAACATTTCTGGGAGTGGGGCTCATGGCACCAGGAAGAAGCAATAAGGTTTTGGTGGTGATCTGAATCCAGATCCAGGACCTTTAAGGATTTATTATCAGTGCGAGACAGGGCAGTTTTCCACATTTTTGACGATACCTCTGCGGAGGTTTGTGCCATCTGGCCCCTGGAACATCACAAAATTCTGAAAATGTTAGGTAGAAATATAAGTGGTTGTTTTCAGGGTATCTTTTTTGTTGCATCCCTATAACTCAATCAGTCTTTAATACTATGAACTATTTAACCATGAACCTCAACAACTGTAATCAAAACAGTTTTATCAGACAGGAATGACTTCATGTTTGATCTGACACCTAAAAGCCATTCTTAGCCAATATTAAATCAGAGGAATGAGTAAATTGAAAGTCAAAACCAATGATGGAAAAGTATCTTGTTTGATCTTTTAAGGTGTAAAAAATGCATATAAATTGGGGTATTTGGTATTTGATATTTGGCTGGTATTTGGTTTGAACTCTGCATGCACTTGGATGGAAGGGGAAATTCAAACAGCTGCATCTAGGTTTAACTGGATATTTATATTATTTTCACATTGTTTGTAAAATCAGGCCCCTCTTACA
Organism: Cetoscarus ocellatus; assembly: GCA_037902135.1. Taxonomy (NCBI): domain Eukaryota; kingdom Metazoa; phylum Chordata; class Actinopteri; order Labriformes; family Labridae; genus Cetoscarus; species Cetoscarus ocellatus. The sequence goes on along the minus strand of JBAMNC010000872.1, from coordinate 561,888 downwards.
TACATCAAGGAAAAACTGGCCATTGAACAAATGAAGTTGGTGACCCTTGACCTGAAATATTATGACAATATCCTTCAAAATTCATTTCCAGAAAAGTGTGGGAAACCTGAAACTTGGGTCAAATCTCTTTTAATCTTGCTGTTTTTTGCAACCACAATCACACTGGAACAAAATATTTCCACTGTATTGATTTATTGAAAAAGTTTGCTGGAACAGAGAGCTTTGTGTAGATTTCAGACAAAAATCACATTTTTCTGAAGCACATTAAAAGGTGCAATAAAGTCAAGGGCTGCACAAACCTTTGCATAGGACCAAACTCTGCAGGAAAAATTCATCAGACAATTGACTGAACATGTTAAATGTGTGTACATGCAGTATAGAGCTAAGAGAGGATGAACTGCTCCAAGAAACATCTCAGAAGAGTCCAGTGTTTAAGACCTTTAAAAGATTGACCCAGAGTTATTCATCATCGATACAATACTGGGCTGTTCAGGTTATTATTGCTAAATGTCCGTGGTAGTCAGGACACCTCCACTGTCTGACATTACGTATGAAATATATAAAAATATAGATATATGCAAGACCATTTCACATTATTCACACAGTTGCACAACCTAACAGAACTTCATTCTGGATTAGAGGTTTCACTGGAGGAGTAAATACGGCATAACTGGAATTTATACAGCTCCAAACAACCGATATGATAGATACACTTTATAATAAATGTTTGAATAAACAGATCATCTGCCCACACTGTGTCAAATACACACATACTGTCCTGCAAACAAATTCAAATATTTCAAACATGGGTACAATAGTTGTAATTTTCTAAACTGAATGTGTTTGTTGGGACATACCTTCACCAACTTCATGTTGGTTAGCTCTTATAGAAAGCCAAACATGAAGCCAACGATGGCAGCTAGTTAGCTCACAGCTCCGGCTCAGCTGGTCAAACTTTTACAAAAGCTGCAAAATTTACCAACTAGCAGCTCTAAAGCTCCACAGGAGCAACCAGAGAGGAGAAAGAAATGATGAGAGGAGGAAGAATTTGTGTCAATATGCAGTTTGAGGAGAAAATCAAAATGATAGGAAAACAGTGTCGCTGATAAAAACTGTTAAACAGCATCATGAATAAAGTCAAACAGTCAAGAATGAGTCTAAATAACAAGGATTATTACCTCTAACAAGGAGATTATGTTTTTTACAGGGTTTGTTAGTTTAGTGCCAACAAAGCGGACAAGCGATAAGACTTCAGTGGTGATGCAAATCCAGATGAGGATCCACAAACTTTATAAAGAACTTCTTAACATCGGATAGTTTCCACATTTTTGACAATTCGCCCGACAAAGTTGAAGATTGCATTGGCAGAGGTTTGTGCTCTCTGAGCACGTTTAGAGAAATAATAAAACTTTCTCAACATTCTCAGAATTGTAGTAATTGCAGTTTATTCTGGATATTTTCTTTCTTTTCCAACATTTTGGTTTTCATTCATTTAATTTTAGGCCACAGCTCACTGAGGCCAAATATAGAGATTAAAAATAAAAAAAATGAAGATGGTCTGTAAAGCATTTGGTGGAAAATTCAAAATTTTGAGATAATAATGCCATGAATTTATGAGACACCAATTTCAAGTTTTCAAGTTTGCAGTGTGAACATTTATGATAAAATATGATTTTGGAGTTTATAATGTCATTACTTTAATGGAAAAGTATGAGATTTTCTTATTGAGTCAGTTGAAATTCATGTCATAAAAAACTTGAAGATTAATTATTTTAATATATATATATATATATATATATATATATATATACACACACATATAAACATATATAATCATTACATTTTAAAAGTTTGGAATTTTATTTCTTGAAATTTTGCGACTTTATAATCTCTAAAGTTTCTAACCTCAAAAATGAACAAAAACTTTTTTCAAGTACCTCTGAGTGGCCCCAATATGCTATTGTACAGATATATGACAGAGTTATTGTTGAAGTTTTGATTTTTTTTTATCTTAATCAATTTATCAACCTTTATTTGTATAACCTCAAATCATAACAGATGCTGTCTTGAGGCACTCCAGATTTAACAAGAATCTACTGTGAGAACAGGCCTTTGCAACATTCAACAAAAGTTAAAGTTGCAGGAAAAAACCTGTGAAGCAGGAAGGAAACCTTGAGCTGAACTTTATCCTCAACATTTGGACTTTTCTCCATCATTCTTACTTCTTTTGTTTGTTTCCCCAAAAGTATCAGATATCAAACCTCCTCCTGATTTCCGTGTCCGACCGGAGTACTCTTGAAGCAGACTTCAGAGATGATGTGCCTTTGAGGCTCATCTACTAGCAGACAGGTAGCCATATTGTTAAACGTTTCAAACTTAATTTTATGACCTGTACATCTTCAGAGTTAACAAATGATACGAATTTTCAGTTTTAAAGGAATAAAGAAACTCAATCTGTATATTTGGTGAGCTTTAGGGCTGTCATTTGGTGTGTTGTGCTAGCTGACTCTACATGACACCATCCTAGCCGGTGTTAAGGTTTAGCAGGTGATTGTGATGAAGTGGTGCAGGGATGATGTGTTTTTGTAGGCAAGCTCGGAAGTCCGCATCGCACTGGTTCTCTTGACAAAAAGCCTATGGGATGTTTCCCTGTGGTCTCGGATCATTGCAGATGATAACGTCTGTAGCAAACATTTGGAAACTCTTACAAATCTAATTTTCATGATTTTTTTTAAGCTTAAATGTAACCTGAGAGAGTACAGAGATTTTATTATGCTACAATGGACCAACAAAATGGCGGTTCGACTTCGAAGCACATTTCCATCGTGTAATGTCACGCTATAACCTCTTGTTTGAGAATTTCCTCATATTCGAGTGATCAGATCAAGTTGGTCCTCATGGCTGGGGCAATGGTGTATGAATTAGGTCCCACAGCCATATTTGTAGTCCCTATTAGCAGTTTGTTGGCAACTGTTCTTTTTTAGCACACAACAAGCCTTTAATATCGAAAAGCAGGCAATATCAGAAATAACATTAAAATCTTGGATGGAAACATGGATGAGCTAAATGCTAACTCACATCTGCATTTTAGACTCATTACTGCAACACTCTATAACTGGACACTTTAATGCGCCTGTGGCTGTAACGGGTAACACTGACAATCAAAAGTGTGAGCGCCAAGTCATGGAAGTTTCCTTGTTTGTTTTTTGATGAAATGTTTATCAAATTAGATGAAATGACAAACTTAAATAAAAAATTATCTGGTGGTATTTGGGAGGCCAAAGCTTCAACAAATTTTTACCACAAAAGCCACTGACACATTTGACCGGAAGTCACCAGTTAACACAGTCACTTGTTGCACCATCACACTGGTCTTCAAGTTAAGCTTAGCTGAGCCAGCTGGCTGCTAATTTTGCAGACCAACAGTCAAAAAATGAGCCTCATACTCTCAAGATAATTCCCCTTCACAAGCTAGTAATCTTAACTTTATGTCCCAGAATGCTGAACTTTTGAATGAGTCCTCTTTGAAGCTTTCATTCAGAAACATGCACGCAGACGACAACCACTGGAAATTTGAGAGTCAGCTTTTCATGAAGGATTTGTTGTAGAAGGCAACACTGTTGAATGCAGGTTCAAGACAGAGTCAGCTGCTGCGTATCTAACAGCTGGAAAGGGAAAAGGGATTGTAAATAATCTTCCCCACATTTCATCCTGCACACCTCTGTCCCCTTCAGTCCAGGCAGAGGACATGCTGGTGTCCAGGTTTAAAGGAACAGCAGGACAAACACTCGTCAGGATTATATTCAAAATGTTATTTACACACATATACAGGCTCTTCATTTTGTCAAAATATAAGCACTCTATTTCATAAATTAAAAGTAAGAAAAACTGATAAATTGTCTCAGGGTAACAACTGAATTCTTTGACAGTGAAAAATAGAATTTAAGAAGCTGAATATAAAACACACGACTGTGTAAAAAAAGACAAATTTAAAACAAGCAACCTCTCAGATCCAAAGTTTCTCAGCCTTCTCTGGCTTATCATTTAGGTCCCAATATTTAGCAAGATCTCAGGTCATCATTCTCCAGTAAAACATTTATGAATACCAAACAAATCCGCAGACATGAGCCTTTAAATCTGAAAAATGCTCTGAAAAGTTCTGAAACTTGGCCTGCAACCATTAAAACAGCAAAGCTCTGCATTTACAGAGATAGACCTTTAATCATGGAGCTGCTCACCGATCCTGTTAGAGCATGTCTGAGAGCCTCTCTCCTCTTACACTCGCTGACACTGTGATGGTGTGATGGTGTATTGCTGTTAAAGTGCGTCAGACTGCTGCAGGTCCCCCTCCTCAGACCAGGCTGAAGCCCTCGTACTGCTCCACGGCCTGGGTGAGGCGGCGGCGCAGGATGTCTTTGGTCTGGTAGCGGGGCATGTCCAGCAGGTTGTAGCAGGTGTGGGCCACGGGCAGGTAGTGCTCCTCCGCTGTGGTGGACTGGATGACGATACGCATGCTCTCCATGCCGTGGATGGGAATACGGTCACTGCCTGTCAGGAACACTGTAAACAGAGAGTTTAAAAATCTTTCAGGGCCCTATCGTATGCCTGGCGCAAAGCATTCTGGCAAGAAGCGAGGTGTCATCTCTATTTTCCACCTGACGCAGGAGTCATTTATACGCTGTACGCTTACACTGTTAAAATAGCAAATGATTTTGTGCTCCCATTTGCGCCCAGGGGCCAGTTTGTCTGATAGTGAGGAGTGGTCAGGCGCAAAACTGGGGAGTTCCTGACTTGAGGATGCAGAGAATGACTGCGCTGTAAAACCTCCTTCTACCTTGTCTTAAGTCTTAAGTCTGTTGTGCAGAATGTCTCTCAGCTGTTTTGAGGATGCATTAGAGAGATTGACACACAACCTTGAGACTTAAAACACACATTTAATTGAGTTTTTTTCAGTCACATGGGTTGCACAGCAGAACAACTCTACTGTTTCATATCATATCTTTTGTTGAAAAATTCAGTTTAAAGTCCATAACAGAACGGAGAGCTGAGAGACAGTGTAGCTTTTTTGCAGTGCTCCTCAGTTCCTGTGCACTCCAGCACGCGTAATACTCCCAGAAACAAGAAAAAGCACACACAGGATTGAATGTTATCTCAAGACATGGAGCTTAATTTACAATATTTCGAATGAATCTCACTGATAATTAAGCCCATAGATAATAGAACACTCTCCACAGTGCGTAACTCAGGCAGTAGAGAACAGAGCCAAGGATTTCTGTGGGAAAACGAGTTTTTAACTGATGTACAGTTAAAGTCTATCATAAGCATATAGAAGTTTGATCCTGTCGGTTTTAACAGGATATTTTGACATTTTATGAAAGTTCTTTATGCTAAAGTTTCTGACTTATCTTTTGAATAGTTTCTTCTGCTCTGGATACACTTTAATCTAAGCATTAAGAAAACATCAGTCAGTGATCTCTTGGTGTTCTTTAACTACAGTGGCACAATAAAATATCAAAATATGGCCCTAAGTGCTATGCAGCTTAACCATAAAAAAAATTTAAAGATTTTCAGACAAATATCAATATAACACATGAAGGAACATTGATAAAGGTTCATTCATGGGTGTCAAAGCGACACAAATTATAACCTTGTAAAAATAGCTTGTTCAAAGGTCTTCAAAAAATAAAATGTTTCTTTACCTCCTTCTTCATATCACACGTCAGACTCCTCTCTGTATGAGTTCTCTTTACATTCTCACATCATCCGGCACTTTGCTACAGTATTTATGAGACGTGTGAGGGTCTGAGATTGAGAATTAAACTGACATGCGAATGGAGCAGTGAGGTAATTCAAAGCTTACATAAGAACTGCTTCTTCTTCTCCAGAGGGAACTCATGGAAAACCTCCCAGAACAGTCGGACGGTCGGATGAGTGGCGCTGTACTCTCCTTTGTAAACAGTGTTCTGTAAGAGAGAATAGTGATAGTGTGATGAAGAGCTCCTCTGTTTGATCATCCCTCTTTGACAGCCACAACTTTGACCTTTCACACTGATTCCTTCTTTTATTTTTTTCTCCAACTACAAAAATCCAGAACTAAACAAATCTCAAAACTCTTAAATAGTGCAACAACTCACACAACTGATCATTAGATATCCAAATCATGCACACAAGGGCTAATATAACCAAAAATATGTAAAAATAAAAAAGCTAAAATTAGTTAAGTTTAATTCTGTCAGATTTACATTTTTTACAACAAAAAGCACTTTCACAGTTCAAACACAGTATAACTGATTGTTTTATTCAAAATACTGATTATAAAAGTTAGGAATCAAGAATAATAGCCTATTATGCAACAGTTCAAACACGTCTTTAGTATGTCATATTCATTTCTGTGATATTAATCTACGTCCAGTAATTAATGATAAGGTGTTTTGTTTACACATTAATGGTCCTCAGAGGATAAATCTACCGTGTTTAGTGAGTCTTTGACTTTCCTACGAACAAACTCAAAACTAAAGTTGGGCAAAAAAATTGACATGCCATCTTATCATTTTCTTGGCACTTGTAATGCCATTATTTATCAATACTTTTATTAGGAACACAGCACTTAAACCAGGTTTCTCTGTTTATTTGACTCTGTGCAGCACCTATAAGAGAAATGAAGGTAATGGGAGCAGAGGTTGATGGGGGGACTGACAGTTTCTTTGACAAGTGGGAAATGCATCGTGATAAAGGTTATGTAAATAGCAACAAGGGAATGAAAGCAGACTGAAAACAAAACGCTGCTTTAAAAAAAAAAACAAAGCCACCAAGTGCAAATTGATGCTGAGGCTTTCAGTATTCCCTGTAAATTAATTCTCCAAGGACCAACAGATCCCTGCTCACTCCATTAACACTGTAAGGAAAGCTTTGTCATGTCACTCTGAGCACGCACAGATGAACACAGAGCTGCTAATCAGCACGTCTCGATATAGCACGAGGGCTGGGTATTTCTCCTAACCGTACAATAAGAAAAGTGTCATGATGCAAGAAATTGTGGATTTCTGCTTCTTTTATGGCCGGGCCACTTTTGATACATAACAGCTCAAAGGTAGTTAGCAAAACCAAATTGATGTAAAAACAGACAACATCACATTGGTGGGTTGGGGGCAAATAGCCGATAATTGACGAATCAGAATTCAGAGGGCTTGCTTGAGCCTGGTTACCACCATATCCATTCCTCTTCAAGGGGAAATACATATGGAGAGTGGAGATACTGGGTCATTTCACGTTCAAACACAAAACAAAAAAAACAACTTCATAAAGCTGTTATGCAGCAATAAAACTTTGTTGGTGTGTTGGTACTCCAAAAGTAATTGGGCAATATGTTTTCCTAATTGAATTTTGGGACGAAGCAGTGATTAATTTTTCTTTACCCATCAGGGCACGAAAATTTTTTATCACTTTGTTTTTAAATATGCACATCATCTATGTTTTCCCTCAATTTTAGCCCAGTAATGTAATTAAAAGTTGAAGAACTTTATGGCCTAATGTGAGCCATTTTTCAGTTTATTTCTGGAATTAGCAAAGGGCCGTTAAAAAACAGACAGCGGGCAGCAGTTGGCTCCCCGGCCATAGTTTGGACACCCCTGGTTTAAAGAATCCTCCAACCTAAACACTTCAGGTCTTCAGAGATCTTAGATGTAATTTAAATTTTGAAATGTGACCTGCATCGTGTAGTTTGGCTTCTAGTGCCACCCCCATGAACTGCACCATGGGTAATATTACCAATTGTGTATGTTATAACTACTGTCACAGCATTTGGGGGTGTACTGGTTCTGTAAAATCTAAATCGATAAGTAGTATGTGATGATGATGATAAATTATAATACCATCATTTTCTAAGCAAAGGCCTAAAAACAGCCTAAGATGTCAGGAGTAGGTTGTCAAACAGAAGAGTTTTTATTGAAACAGGTGTAAGCATAATGTTAAAGGTCGGTATAAACAACATCACTATGTCTTAATTATCTCTTTATCTCAAAGAGCCCATATTATGCTTTCTTTGTTCGTGTTTTACATGCCTCCTCAACATGCTTGGGTACTTCTATGCACAAGACAAAAAGTCCCAAGTATGTGGACTTCTCCACCTCCTCTCTTTACAGCCCCCGTAGCTGCTTCTAATGGCTTGTTAAACTTTACCAAGATTTTTTCCAGCCAGCCCACAAGTATTTTCCCCTATCCCACCCCTCTGTTAACCGGCAGGAAAAACGAACAAGCTGGTGTGTTGAACTGCCCCACCACACACTGACCTTCTCCATCTCCTCCCAGTTGTAATTGTTGTTGCCGACCACCATGGCCATCAGCTCAGACGGCTGGAACAGCGACAGGATTTCCCCTCCGCACACCTTCAGGAAACCTGAGGAGAAGGCCGAGTACTGCTCGCTCACCGAGTCTGTGAACACGTAACGCAGGTATGCCTCCACAAACTCTTTCCTGAAACAAGCACACACACTTACAGATTAATAAAACACTCGAATCTCTTTTTTTTTCTACAATAGCTGCATCCTCATACATCAGTTTAGAGGGAAATAATGAAGTTATACAAGAAGATGTGACTGTAAGCACTCTGCTCCACCCTCTTTGTTGTTGACGAGTTAAAGTCATTAAGGAAAAAAATCTATTCCCTAAGAGATTCATAACACTATATCTTAATATTTACATTACTTTTTTGGGCTCAATATTTTGAAGCACTTCTGTCCTGATAGGGCCTTCAACATATTCTAATATTTCCAGAGATTTAGCTCCATAAATGCCAGTCTGTCTCTGATTTGTTTTGTTATTCATAAAATTTCACAAAAATACGTTTTTTTCTGCATAACAAATGTTAAGAGGCTGGGGAATTAATTTAAACTACCAGTGTCAAAGATTAAGAACAATACTGATATCTACGAGTTATTGGTCTTCATGCAGTGTAAGTTTCAAAAATGTATGACACATTAAGGCCAATTAGGACAAGAACGTCCACTGCAAAACATTTCAGAACAGTACTTTTTTTCTTTATATTTTGTTACATTTTTTTTTCCCTACTTCAGGTCTTATCAAAACTAGCAAATCTTAATAATTTTAAAGGTATTTACACTTTATCTGCCACTCTGATGAAATGACGCCACCGTTTTGAAAAATTAGATTTTTTTGTACATAAGTGTTGTGGAGCTTCAGCGGGGGGCGGGGTGGGGGGTGGTGCTTAAGACAGACTTGGATATTTCAAATTCAGGCAACAAAACTGGTTTTGATGCATTATTAGTTTTCATTTAGTGTCAGACTTGAAATTCAGTACACAATACGTTCTTTGTGATCACTTTATTTTAGACCTATATGAAAATCAAAATTGAAATTCAAAATTAAAAAAAGAAAAACCTTACAAAAACATAATTTCATGTGCATAAGCAAAGCCAAATGATTGCCAAAGTAAAGCGAAGAAAATAAAACATTTTCAACAGAACTTTATGTAGTAACACCAGAAGGTTAAAAAGTTCCAAAGAGAAAACTTCATCAAAACACTGACTATTCTTAAACTGCTGGACTGTTCATGCATGTCATAGATGAATGCCAGTGCACCACATGTACAGAATTCTAACTGACTCGGGTTCAAGCCCAGGCTGGGACCCTTAGCTGCATGTCTTCCCCACTCTTTTGCCCCCTTTCCAACTCTCTCCACTCTGTCTCTCTCTATATCCACTTAAGGCAGAAAAAGACCAACTAATATATTTTAAAAATCTGCAAGCTTGTACTAATTTGTTATTAGCTCAGAAACATGCCCCCTTTATGCCTATCTACCAGAATGAGACTGCAGGGCTGTGTGCACACCTACACACAAACAAACACAGGCTGCACAGATTTTTTTTTTTTCATTATTTTATTTTAACATCAAAGTCTGCAAGACGGACATAAGTTAACAATATCTGGATTATTTATTCATGCATGCTACTGTATTTATTATTTAAAAAGAACGGTAAAAATGTGTCCTTAATTAAATTCAAAATGATGTATTTCTGTGTTTCTCAGTCTATAATTTGAAGTACTAATAAGTGCAAAATGAATAATTTTACTTGGTCATGTCAGCAGTTAAATGTATTTCAGCCTATGGTAAGACAACGAAACATTAAAAACAGATGGTTAGAGCTGTTTCTTATTTAATTTGAACATTTTAGGTTCAAATGTTTGAGCTTGATTGAACAGAAGTGTATGTGATAAAGGAAAATCCAGGGTGAAATCAGAGCTTGACGTGCCAGCATTTCTGTGTCTGTTAGTTTCAGATAAAAAGACACCTTGTATTTCATTGTACAACCTGTGGTTCCCCATTCCATGAGGTCAAGTAACAAACCTGAAAAATCATCTCCAGACAAACTAAATCCAGATCATCTTCCTCAGTCTGTATGAAGCTTTAACCCCACAGGAACAACGATACTCTCTGCTATTTCTTTGTTATTGTTTTATACTGCAGGGATTTTTGCAGGAACTACTTGCAGCTCTTGCCATCTGTTCAGCACAGGCAGTCAGACATGCTGACACCACCCGCCCCACAGCTCCCCACAACGCCTCCACCATCACTGTAATCAACGCCATCGGCTCAAGGACAGGCTAAAGAAACAGGGCGTCGATAGTGGAAAAAAACACACTGAATGACGCAAAGAATACGAAATTCCTTTGTTTTCTACATTTCGACACAAACGTGACCTTCAGTTGGAACAATTGGACACGAGACGCCAGCTGTGTGTGCACATGATAATCTCAGAGCTGGAAAAAATAAATTAGAAAACTGCAGAGTCATCTGTTGATCTTTCACAGAGAACATAGTGGGAGCTTAAAAAACCTAAAACAGGGTCACTTTCAGAGGGAGAGTTGATGAATTTCAGGTCTAATCTGTAAAGATTGCCGCCTCCATATTTGACCTTCATTACCTGTTGTTTTTGTCCACGCTGATGTTCTCTCCTCCTGGGACGAGCTCCTTCACTTCCGTCATCCCGTAGTTCTCCCGGGTGATCTGAAAAGGTTCAAACCATAATTATAAAGGTACTCACGTTGGTGTGGTGGGTAAATACAAAATTACAACCAGCTGCATTCACACTGAAGGCAAAAGTCCCCTGAATCTGATTTTCTTCACAACAGTTTAAACAGCACAGTCCCATTAAATATGACCTTTTCAGCCCAGATTTAGGCTACTTTCAGATGTGAACCTATGTAGTTCAAATATGAGTCTGATACCAGCCACATTTTATTAAGTATTGTAGAGAGAAAAAAATCAGATATGGGAAAAAACAGCATTAAGGCTTGAAGTGTGAACCCATATGAGTACTTTTCACTCTGAGGTTGATTGTACATTATTTGCAAATTTGTATGGACTCATACTGTTGACATACTTAAACATATGAGTCATAAATGTGATGATTTGATTAGATAAATAAATTAGATATTGTTTTTTTGTACCATTTAAAAAGCACCCTCAACCTAACTATTAAGGCTGAAGGGCAGCAAGCGTCAGGACAACACTAGGTCGCAGGAGGGGACGTCCTGTCACTAAGTCATTTGACAGTTAGTCCCACAACACCTCTGAGAGACTGGACAGTGAACTCTGGTATCCCAGAGCCAAACCCCTCTTTGCTGTCACCATCCATCATGCCAATAGAAATTCCTGTTTCTTACTTTACCTAACCTCCCGTATTGGCCATCACGGCACAAACAGCATAACCAACTTCAACAGACCCAGGCTCCATACATGCAAGCTCCAGGTAGTGACAATGCTGATACTACTTTCCTTAGCCTGTGGCCATTTTCACACAAACAAAACAGCTCTTCCCTTTGCTCAACATGTCATATGAACAACTGCAAAGGTAATTCATGAGAAATAGAAGGACAAAGAGTCTGAGGAGAGCTTAGCAAGATGACTGGATGAGCAGAGTCTGGATAAGGAGCCCCCTCTGGGGCCAGCACTCACCCCTGCCAGACTAGGCTTTGGCTCTGCTTCCCCCTACTCCCTAAATATCAAGAGAGAAGAGAGAAGCGGAGATGAGAACAGCAGCATTAAGTGGTTTTCATTGACAGTCATTATCACAGCTTGTCAAAACCACAGAATGACTGCATGTGCTCCACCTGCCATCTCTTCCTGATCTTTGCAGGGCCTGTTCTTGTAAAGTCAGCTCTTTAAAGATCTGTATTTTGCCCAAACTCTGGTTCATTTATTCATTTTTGATGACTGCAAGGATATGCTCACAATCTACATGTTCCAAAAACTTTCTAGTTTTTATTTACTGAGTACCCCTGATCCACCTGTATTCTCAGTCTGTCTGAGACAGACAGCTGCCCCTTTATTGCCCCCTTCCATATGCGCCCAGTCCGCCCTGATTTGTTGACATGCTAGCTCTGTGGTAATTGATCAGTTCAAGGCTGCTCAGCATCTTATGATCAACAACATTCATTCAAGCCCTGATGCTGCAGACGTTTTGTCTTGTCATGGAAGTGCTCTGTCACTCTGAGGAGACATGTTGAACACGTTCTTGCCATTAAGTTTCTGCCTCTAAATCTGTATATCTCTTTTTTATACCCATCCCAAACTGTGTCCTCTGAGGGTACTGTCAATTCTATAGCATAAACTATCCAAAGACTCATCCCACAGACACTATCGCATTGTGCCATATCTCAGGTTAGCACAAACTTTCTCCTATGAAATAACAATTTAGAAACAGAATATTTAACTATGACACCTTCATTAAGAAGAAACCAAAGAAATGCATTATTTTTTCCTTTTTACATGTTTGGAGTGAACAACTTCATTTAGAATTTAATTAATTGTTATATATATGTGTGTGGTTATCATCTCGGAGAGAAAAACTGGAGTTTGTTGTTGACATTTGAAAAATGCTCCAAAACTGCTGTTAAATTTACATCTGTGTAAAGAACAATACATCAAATGTCAGCAATATAATAGGTAAAAAAGACAGTTCAAACTAACACTCTGGTCATGACAAATCTAGACTAATCTTTAACGATGACCTTTATAAAAGTAAGCGTAATAACTAGGAGTTCAATAGTCTAAAAATATTAAATTGTGTTACCTTTAAAGGACTTGTGTGTTTAAATTTTCCTTTTAAAAGATGTGCAAAATCTACTATTTCCCAACATGAAGAGAATAATCGGAGTCCATTTTAACAGCTGAAATATATATTTACAGTAAAACTGTTTCACTTACAGCAAAGTTTAGAAGAAACACCTCCTCCACATCACTGCCATCATAATCCAGAAGCTGTTGTAGACTTCTAAAAAAGAAATCAAAAGACAGCTGAATTAATTCATAAACATGGCAGGGAGGAAAACACGATTAACGGGGTAAGACACTGACTCACATTTTTAACAGCAGCTTCATGCATATCATCATCATCATCATCATAAAATGTAATACCATTTCAATTTCATAGGTATCTGAGGGGTAATTACTTTGTATTTTCAACCTCATCAGATATTTTAATGCAAACACACCTGTCCTCTCTGGATTTTATCTGTCCCTGTTTGACTTTTCATTTGAAAACCAGGGATCAGCTGTGCCCGACAGCTGCATGGATCAAACAAATAGAGGGGGGAAAACTACAATCCATCTTTCGAATCTAGAGCGAGGTGGTGTCATATTTGCTAATAATAACCATCGGAAATGAGCCAGATGGACTGATGTGTGATTGATGTTCCCTGAGAATAACACCATCAAAACAAAGGGGACATTGAAAGAGGTCGTAAACATCAAAAAGAGGATCAAGTCCAATCGCAATACAGCTCGAGTTCATTCAGTGTTTATATTGAACTGAGAAGACACACAAAATGTACTCATTCTCTCAAGCCACTACTCAAAATGATTTTAAACCAACTGTTGATTTTCCGCTTTTTGTCCCAGCACATTCAATTTGTCACAATTGCAAAAAAGTCAGATTAGTTAATTTGACTCAAACTGGGTGGTATACAGTTGTGTGAATTTCAACTTCTACACTGCAAGTACATTTCTAGAAGGTTTAGTAAAGGTATAGAAAACCAACAGACCCAACAGGCATGATGTGCATGCTGCTGATTGTGTGAAACTGAATCATTAGCTGAAAGGGGCATGTTCAAAAAAATAGCAGTGCTGAGTTCAATTAGTGAGGTAGTTGATTGTGTAGAAAAAAGAGGTGTTAAACAGGTGGCCCTTATTTAAGGATCAAGGCAACTGACGCTGCATATGCTGACTGTGCATTTGATCTTGAAAAACAGAGTAAAATGGGTCGTTCAAGACATTGTTCAGAAGAAGAGCGTTCTTTGATTAAGAAGTTAATAAAAGAGGGGAAAACATATAAAGAAGGTCAGAAAATGATTTGCTGTTCAGCTAAAATGATATCAAATGCTAAAGTGGCAGCCAAAACCAGAAAGGCGAGAAAGACAAAGAAAAACAACTATACGAATGGATCGGAGAGTAACCAACATGGCGAAGGCTCAGCCAATGATCAGCTCCAGGAGGATCAGAGAAGATCTAAGGTTGCCTGTGAGTACTGTAACAATCAGATGATGTGTATGTGAAGCCAAGCTACCAGCAAGAAGCCCCCGCAAAGTCCCATTGTTAAAAAAAAAGACGTGCTGAAGCCGTTACAATTTGCCAAAGAACACATTGACTGGCCTAAAAAGAAATGGTGCAATATTTTGTGACTGATGAGAGTAAGATTGTTGTTTTTGGGTTTAAGGGCCACAGACGGTTTGTCAGACGACCTGAAAACACTGAATTCACGTCACAGTACACAGTGAAGACAGTGAAGCATGGTGGTGCAAGCGTCATGATATGGGGATGTTTCTCGTACTATGTTGTTGGTCCTATTTATTGCATACCAGGGATCATGGATCAGTTTGAGTACATCAGAATACTGGAAGAAGTCATGTTGCCATATGCTGAAGAGGAAATGCCCTTGAAATGGGTATTTCAACAAGACAATGACTGCAAACACACCAGCAAGCGAGTGAAATCATGGTTCCAGACAAACAAAATTCAAGTAATGGAGTGGTCAGCACAATCCCTGGACCTTAATCCCACAGAAATCTTGCGGGCTGACAAAAAAATGCTGTTCATGAGGCAAAACCAAGAAATGCAGAGCAATTGTGGAATGTAGTACAATTGTCCTGGGCTTCAATACCTGTTGACCGGTGCCAGAAGTTGGTAGGCTCCATGCACCACAGATGTGAAGCAGTTATCAGAAACCGTGGTTATGCAACTAAATATTAGGTTATGATTCTCAGGAAAGTTGAATCATCAAGCAATTCTTAGTTTATACACTACATTTTTGAGTTTATAAATAAAGATGTCAATACTGCTATTTTTTTTAACATATTTCTTTACTTTCTGTAAAATATTATCAAATTCAATTACTTTTTCCAATTTTCTTGCTTTGAAATAGAATGTGCAGTGTCCCACATGCATTTGTGTGCATTAAAATAAAATTTGTTTGAAGAATTTTGAGGTTTACTCACCTTTTTAAACACACTGCTATTATTATGAACATAACTGTACCACAAAGCAAGATTAGAGAGTTTGCCATTTCAGTAGTCTTAAGTCAGATTTTACCACACAACAAAGCTGGCTCTCCTTTTCCTTGGCTAGATCACCATCGAAACTTTGACTTCACTTACACCAGTTTTTGTTCAGGCTGAAGGCTTCATTTTAATAAATTTTCACCTGCCAAAATTCTGGCAGGTGAAAATGTGCAGTACTGTGCATTTGTAATCCCCAGATTTAGGAAAAGCAGTTGGCAGTTATTTCCACATTTGTTTCACTAATAGAAAGTTTCAGATCCAATTTCAGCTCCTTATCTCATTTCTAAAAACAGAAAAACTTTTGATCAGCTGGCGAAAGCATGTTTGAGTTTAAATACAGTTTTCAGTAAATTGCCTGCTCAAATTTTTGTCTCTTGCATCCATTTCTTCTTTTTCGTTTTGAGCTCTACTTAGAATCTTTTAAGATCCAGCAGTGCAAAATGCAAGTTCTTGCAATGTTTCAACTGATCTTAAGATTTTGAACAGGAGTGCATGTCTTCCTCTTTGAAATTCTTGTTTGCTCTCTGATCAGATTTTGTATAGCTGGACTCTGATTTTCTGTAAAGTACTTTCTCACACTGATTTGGATAGGTGCAGTAAAACTAAAGTTTATTCACATTATTACAATAATTACCTTGCTTCAGTGGGTGAGAGCTCCATGAAGTCGTCCAGCATTGTTGACACATCGAGCAGCTTCTTGTATAGAGCCAGAGGGAAGTGCAGGTCCACTACTGTGGAGTTATAAATGGCCAGACCACAGATGATCCCGATCAGATGAAACCAGTTCTGCTCCACAAAACACTGAAAACATGCAGAAACAACCATGAGTCCATGTGCTCTTCATATTTCTAAGCTTTAGCTGAATTAATATCAACATAACAAGTGGTATATCACAGTGGGCCAAAAAATGCTACAGATGAGGTAATATACGAGGAGTACATTCTTGATATTCATCATCTAAAACCTCATATATTTTCTCTTACTCTGCATTGATAAGACACAAACTTACAGTACCATTTATCTATAAAACAATACAAAATATGAAGGTTGATGGACATTCCTGTTAGAGTAGTTTTTACCTCCGCCAAGGAGGTAATGTTTTTGCCGGCATATGTTTGTCTGTTTGTTTGTTCGCAAGATTACGCAAAAACTACTGGACGGATTTTGCTGAAATTTTCAGGAGATGTTGGTAATGGCCCAAATTAGAAATGATTAAATTTTGGTGATGATCCAGATTACCGCCATTAGCAAACGATCATTTTACTCAATAACTGTCTAAGTAATAATGATATCGATATGATTCAGAGTGCTAGGTGTGGGTTTTCAAGGTCAAGGAATCATATTATGATGCGAACTTTATCATCAAACTATTGCTCATAGATGTAACATCAATATTTGAGCTACCTTGGTGGAGGTTTGTGTTTTCCAAGTGCTTTCTAGTTTGATATGATATTGTGGGTACGAAGTATATAAATCTAAAAATGACAAATTATACAGATGACATGACTCTGTTTCAGAAAAAGAGGGGTAAGTTGTTGAGTCGTGTTACTGAAAACTAAACAAATCATACAAGCTCTACACTTAATACCAACTTGTGGAATGGCACTTCCTACTTTACCTCTAATAGGTATGAGTTTGTTAGAGAGCTCAGCACCTTTTAACATCATTAGTACTCGAGTTTAGTGTTGCTCTGCAGCGTAACTTACTTTGTCTGAGAACCAGAGCAGGTTAGATTCTTTGTAATGAGTGAACATCCCATAGACAGGATCCAGCAGCTCCTTTAACAGCAGCAGGAAGAACTCTTTTGTGACTCCACCTGCATCTACAGCCTCCTCTCCATCAAAGATCACCTGCAGAAACGAAGAGGTAAAGATTTGTCGAACTATTTCCAAAATTAAAAAAAAAAAAGTTATCTTACAAAGCTTTGCTGTGGTACTCACCTTGAGTGGTTTCTTTAGATCCACATCGGAGTACATGGTGAGCTCTCGTAGTGTGTCGCTGACTAAATGGTTCCTGCGCACATGGAGCACCAAGTAAGGATTCCGAGCAAGGTGGGGTTCCAGTGTGAGCAGCATGAAGACATTGTGAAGGTTTGCACCGCTGACTGCCATCTTTGAAAATGAAAAAGAACAATATGAGTGCTCCCAAAGTATAACCACATAATTATCTTTGCCAAGGAGGAAAAACTTTTGCCGGCATTTGTCTGTCTATTGGCAAGATAAACTCAAAAAGTTAATCACAGACTTTTGATAAAATTTTTGGAGAAAGTTGGTCAGGACACAAGGAAGAAGGGATTAAACTTAGGGGGTCATCCAAATAAAGGTTCAGATCCAGGAATTCTTTTCAAAGATTTGTTAACATTACAAGACAGGGCTGTTTTCCACATTATTGATAATAACTCAACAAGTTCTGGACAGGTTTTAATGAAATTTTCAGAGAATGCCATGGCACAAGGAAGAAATCATTACATTTTGGTGGTGATTAAGATTTGGATCCAGAAATTTTTCAAGGATTTGTTAACAGTGTGAGATGAATATAACTCGCCTAACAATTATGGAAACGCCTTGGCAGAGGTTTGTGCTTTTGGAATATTTCTAGCATTTAAATGGTTTTCAAGCAACATCTACCTGCATTTGCAGTTCAGCGTCTGTTTGCAGCATGGTTGTCTTGGCTTGAGCGTTCAGTATGAACGGGTAGGCACATAGGTTTACTGAGGGAAAGTCACTCTGTAAGGAAATGAGAACGTCATCTCATCACAGTTTCATTTTCCATACTTTTTAATATAAAGACCAATCTTAAATGAGGTACCTGTGAAGGGGATGATCCAACTTTCTGTAAGGTAACATGGAAGAAAGAAAAAAGTCACTTGACCTGATTTTAGTTATGTGTGCCACAATTAACATATAACAGAAGCAGTTTCACCCAGGGGCTTGTCTGTACTAAAGGGTCTTATTGGATAGCAAGAACTGGCACACCCACCAGCAGTTATGAATAAAATTTCACACTGTTCCTGCAGACACTGAGATGCCATGAGCGGAGAGTGTGTGTATATATTTTTGTGTGAGTAGACTCGGCAAATGTCCATTAACAAGGAAGCAAAAGATTGTTGTGAGTGTGTCAGTACTCACAATGTCGGCTTTACTCAGAAACCATTTGAGGTAGTCTTCTTGGATGTCCACCAGGCTGGTGATGTCAGGGATGTAGAAATGGTTGTATTCCACATGGTGGGCCCTTAAGTTTACCTGGAAACATTGGAAAAAACATCCTCTGTTAGAGTTCACTGAACAGTCAATAGTAGAACTGACATGGAGGTAAATGCAGTGTTATGTAATCTGTGTTGATACCTTGTGGAGCTTCTCCAGCAACCTAAGAGTGGCAACAAAATAGTTCTCGTAGAAAACAGGTACGAGCAGCGTCTTTCCTCCAGTCAGCATGAACACCACAATGCTCTTGTACATGTCGACCATCCTGGTGAACACATTGCCGTCCACAAAACACCACCAGTTATCTGCACAGACAGACCAGACAGATTCATATATAGAGAAAATCTGACTTCAACTGAACTTGATAGCATTACTGCACTCACTGCTTTAAGATATTTCAAGACATCTGCTTAAATACTTTTGAGGGTCACATGGTGGGATCAATATGAGCTGATGATCTGCGTCATTATCTATCAGAGAGGATCATTTAAAATGACTTTAAAATTGTAGATTGTGCATGCAAGTACCCAATACTTTGCTGGGGTTGGCATCAAGGCGCAGGATGGCCATTGCCAGAGGGATAGTGAGGCGGATGTAGTTCTTGGAGTCTTGCAGGGCTGGACACTCAGACAGAATGAGGTAGATCCTCATGGCCTCAACGTCAGGAGGGGAGCGTGGCAGCTGAGGGATCAACAGACTCTCAAAACTTTTGGTGGCCTAAAGAAACAGGTGGATGAAGGATGTGGGAGAACAGATGTGAGATAACGACCCTTAAATACATAGAAATAAATGGTATTTACTATTTTAAAGAAAACAATATTCAAAATGTAACTTACTGACATGTTTGAAAGGCACAAGTGTAAACAATTAAAGCTTAGCTCAAATAACTAGGCAGCATAGGACGACACATTGCAAAACAAATTTTGGGAGAGGCTTTCAGTGGTTTGGGGTTTTGGCATTTTATGATTTATGTTGGTCTGGGAAGCATGAACCCCAAACCAAACATTACTGAACTAACCTCGGGAGGGATGACTCAGAATCTACCACAGAACATAAAGTTCTTTCAAAACAAATCTGAAGCCTTCATAATATGGTGTTTTATATTTACATCAAGCTGGATCAGCTATAATATGAGATGTTTGTTCTTTAACTTGTTTATTAGATGAACAAAAACTCAGAGAGTACATTAAGTCTTCTACTCGAATCTGTCACACGTTTTCCTTTTTTGGTGTTTTGGCATTTTGGCTTAATCCAGTCATTCATTCATTCATCCCCTATACTTTTAATTGCTCTCAGGGTTGTGGGATGCTGACATTGGGTACACACTGAACTTGTCACCAGTCAATCATAGGGCCAAGACACAGAAACAGACAACCATTCACTCTCATACTCAAAGGCCATTTAGACTCATCAAGTAACCAACATAGATGTTGTGGTTTGTGAGAGGAAACCATAGTAGTGAAGGGAAGAAAACCCACACATGCACGGGGAAACATGCAAACTCCTCACAGAAAGGCACTCTCCCTTTGGCCTTGAAAGCCTTTTTTTTCAAATCAGCAACTATGAGAAGCTTTTGGCTCTTGGCTACTATTGGTCCTGTATGCTATCTGGGTAGTTGCTGGCTTTGTCTGTGACACGGCACCAGTCAGGTACTAGATTGTGGATTTATCAATTTTGTTCTTGTCAAATCAAAATCTGTCCTGAGAACTTTGAAAGAGGATGGGGAAGGCAAAGCTAGGGAGACAGGCTGTTGCTCTACCTCCCTCTTCTCCCTCACTTTCATGCAATGCTGTCTGGGTTGCAGTGGCAGTTCAGGGTCATGTAACAGGTTAGGTATTTTATCAGCAGTGTATGACCAGGTTCACTCATCATTTAGCTTTATTGTGGGGCTTCATTCTGGTAAAGTGTGATGCACATTTCGTTTAATTTCATTTGAATGAGGAAAGTTCTGCAACATTTGGAAGAAATTATTTGGTAACAATTAATGATGGTGTCCTGAAAGTGAGTTTGGGTATTAGAAGATGGAAACATGTTTCCACCCTGTACCCTCACAAATCAGCTGTTAGTCAATACCTGCTCCAGGAGTCCAGAGAAAGCAGGTTTGCTGAGCGTCTCGAACAGCACTCTGACAGAGTTTAGATCGATGCCTGGGATCTTTGGATTGGTTTTGAAGTGTGTATCATCACTGGAAAAGAAAAAAAACTTGATTATGTACCATCTTTAGTGTCACAGTGATCACTAACAGGTAAAAAACAGATCAGAGCTCATATTCATGGTAAAGCCTTTATCTGTAACACACAATACTGTGGATTTAACAGACACTGACACGTGTCAGGTCAGCTGTAAGCTGTGCCTTCTGACTGGAAAACACTCACACACAGAGTCTTAAACAAAAGTGGGGTGAACACTCAGTCAGAAGTTATTTAAGTCAGTCCCTGAGCAGATCCCCTCTTCGGCTGGGGAGCCAGAACCATCCCTCATACAAAGACAACAAAACCCTTCACATGAAGGACACAACCTATTCATAGAGTCATCCCTCACGTTCTTTGAAACCTTGGTTTCATTTAGTCATAACACAGATACATCACATCTGATACTGGGCGGTCTGTTTGCCAAACAAAATCCAACCATGCAAGTAGTACTCTGAGTTTTACCAGTGACCCACATCTTTTTGAGAGCTTTGCGTTCCCATAACAACATGAATGACCTCCAGTATTATGCCCCAAACTACAGGATACACTAATATGTAATTATCATCACATTTAGATACATGTTCAAGTGTTGTTTAGGAATGTTCAAAGACTTTTTGCAACAGTTTCAGCCAAACAGTGGTTTGTAATAAATTTCATGTGGTATGTAAACCCTAATCTGGTGTGCTAATAGCACAGTGGATATGTTAGCAAACCCAGTGCACAGAGGCTGTTGTCCTTGAAACAGGCAACATGTTCAAATCCAGCCTGTGGCATCTCCTGTGTGTTATTCTCAACCCTCCCTCTCCTTGCTTCTCTCTATCCACAGTCCTGTCTAATCAATAAAGGCATAAAATCCTCAAAACAAATTAACAAAATTACAATTTATAGAATCCATGATGTTCATCAAAAAAGGCACCAGTCGCTAAGGTATCATCTGTGATCATCTTTTTAACAGAGTAAACCAAAGTTCAATCATCAAACATAAAAAAGCAATATCTATGAACTAAAAAGTAAATAAAACTACATATATTATAGTATAAATGCATCTGTCTAAATGTATACAACCAAAGTGCAGTGAAAGAGCAGGTGGAAGGCCCCCAGAATGTCTTGAGAGTCCAGGTGAGAAACTTCTGCCTTGTGCCAATTTTGGCAACCCTTGCAAAGCATGTAAAAAAAAACAGGCTGTTTAAATCTGTTAAGCATTTTTTTGTCTGACACATTAATCCTGGCTATTGTTTGAGTATGTAAAAATAACTACAAATACATAATTAACGTAGTCAAGGAAGATCAAATTTGCCTGTGTTGCTCATTGAAAGCATCCGCTTTAATTTCAGTCCTTCTCAAATCTAGATAAAAACTCATCACAGGAGAGCTGAGTATTTTAATCAGTAGATCTTGACTGGTCTTGTCTCAGGATCCACCACCACAGTCTTACTCAGAAACTGTGACCAAAATCTTTGAAAACAAGAGCCTGTTTTTTTTTTGTTTTGTTGAAAAGAGCTTTTGGATTTGTAACTTGTGGAAATGACATGTACAATTAAGTGAAGGTTTAAAGCCTTAAAGTCAGACTTGTTAATCATTTATTAGTAAAAGTGGTTCATATATATATATATATATATATATATATATATATATATATATATATATATATATATATATATATATATATATATATATATATATATATATATATATATGCTTTATATAACACTGTCTTGTTTTTCATTTAGATTTCAGTCTTTAAAATGTACCAAGTTTTCCTCACCTCTGCAAAGAACCCCTTGAGTACTTAATACCAACTTTAAAAAAGTTTCAGTCTTACTACTTTCAATTGGACAAAACAAACATTTCTAACAAGCAGGTCAAAACAGAGGCCATTTCAGTTTGAAAAATTTTATGTTGTTGTTTTCTAAAGATATTAAGAATGACAGTGACTCTCTTTGCTTGGAGACATCAGTTGTTGTGGATCAGATTGATGATCAGTAAGCATGTTATCGTGTTTAACAAGCAAGGGCAAGCACAGACTTTTTGGTTAAAGAGGCCTGGCCCCTAACTTCTGCAGAATCAGTGTTTTGATGAGTAACTACCTTTTCTTTTTAAATAAAAATTACTGGTAATAAAAAATATAGGAAAAAAGTTTTAAAATATAGCATTGAAGAAATAAATTACTCTTTTGTTTAAAACCTTTTACAGTCTAACTAGCTCTGTTATTTATCCTAAACTAACAGCAACTAATACATAATAACATAATAACTAATACATACTTGATTTCATGTCAAAAACTGAGTTAAATAAAATGTTCAGATCCACCTCAGGTTCTTGTAACTCATAGATTTTTTTTGCCACATTTTATTATCTCTTTTAAGTGAGAAAAACACTGCAACCCACTTTTGGGTCCTGACCCTGCAGATGAGAGACGATGACTTTATCCAAAATTATTTTAATAAAAAAATATTCTAAATCTACTAAGGTCAAGTTATTCCCATGTACATGTTCTTTCATTAGAAAATTAGGTATTATGTATTTAAGAGCTGTATTTTCCACCCTGATGGCCTCCAGAGTTTATCTAGTTAACATGATAAGTATCTGCTGATGAGAGAGCAGTCAAAAGCCTTCAGTGCCCTTCACACAGTAACGCTCACAGAAGTCTGCAGTCTCACACACTTCAGTGACCACACAGATAACATCTTTCTCATCCCTGACCATCAGCACGTTTTGTTGTGTAAGATGACTTTCATGATGGTTTGGACGTGTATGTTGACTCTGTGAGGTCCTGACAGACAATTCCCAGAGCTGCTGATGTACCAGTTTGTGCATTTAGCCCTGTTTGTTAGTTACATAACATGCTTGTATGGCCGAATCAGCATTTGATCCTTGAACAGGGTATTAATGATAATAAACTCCTTCTGATATGGACTCTAGCATTTATTCTTTTTTTTCTGCATTGCAAAAAGCTTTTACTTAAATTGCTTGTGAACCTGGACATAATGTTGAGCTATAATGTTTGAGTTTTTTTGCTGCTGGGGTGAGTCCTAGCTCCAGTCACCCTGGCTCTAAATCCCCTGTCTCCTCTGTCTTCTAAGCTCAACGCCACAATTAAATGTGGCGTTGGATGCAATAAAGAATTGAAATCTTCCACTCTTTTTAATGCATCATGGGCACCAGGAATTGTTGTGTTTGTGGGGCATTTAAGGGCCATGAGGCAGGGTATGTAGTGTCACTGTGGTGCTTGTCAGTACTTGGGTCTGTTGACTGTGGCAATGCTGTAACAGCCATGTAGTGATGTAGGTAAAGGAGGTCTGTGTGCTGGTCCGGAGGGGGCTGTAGTGAGGGACGGCTCCAGGGTGCCAGAGTTCATAGTGTCTAGCCTTTTGGGGTGTAGTGGGACCAACTGGATGAAAACATCAGTGAAAGGAGGCTCCCAATTTTCAATCCTGGTGATATGCTAATTAAAGCTTCCCATCAGCCCACTTCCGATCAGAGCAAGCCAAAATCTGATTTTGAATCAAGTGCTTATCATTTTGTGTGTTTGTTTCAGTTTAAATCTTTAATTTGTCCAAAATGTACCTGTTTTACAACTTAAAACGTCTAGATATTGTTTTCTTATGGAATCCTGGCTAAAGAAAATGTAAATAATTTAAAAGCTCTTGTAACACTTTAGTTTATATTTTTAATATTAACTAGATGTTCATTAGCATGCTGCTTGGTAGTGTCTGGCTATTCCGTGGCTTGTAGGCACTTAGCCTAAAGTCTCCTCTTAAATTCCCTCCTTAATAGTAACTTAGGAAGATGTACATGAATTTTAATCTAAAACAGCCCAAATTTTACCTTCACTCTAGTTCACATATGTATTTTGATGACTTCATTCTGCCCCTTCAAGGCTTCCTTCCCCACATGGGCCCAGTTTGCTTTGATTGGTTGACAGGCTAATCCTGTGGTGAATAGTCAGTTTAGGTCTGCTCAGCTTCATATTGTCAACAGCTCTGCATTCATTCTAAAGACTCTGCTCTGCAATGGCTGTTCTGCAAGCCAATGGTCTTAAATGACGACAAAACAGTGGTATGACGTCACACTGGTAGGTCTATAAGGCGTGGGGGAGCTGTTCTGGGCACTGCAAAGAGAGGGAGAGGGAGATGTCTTGATGCAGCAGACTTTTTGTCTTGTTCATAGAAGTGCTCTATGACGCAGTGGAGACAATTGAAACACACTATGGTGCTTTAGCAGTTACTCTTAATAGTCCATTTTCATGAAACGAAGCACAAACGTCTTGTCTTAGTAATGTCTAAAAAAACTCTTAATCAAGTCTCCATAACTCAGAATATGTTCACATATCCAAAGTAATGTCTCTGTCCCTTGTTTTTTTACTAACATCCTAAGTTACTTTTGACTGAGTGTTTTAAGAAAAATGCTAACCTCAAAATGTTGAATATCTACAGCTGACACATCAATACAGAGAATTTGTTATTCCACAATTAAATGTGGCGTTGGATGCAATAAAGAATTGAAATCTTCCTAAAGCATGAGTTAAGTGCAATTATCCTAAAGGTGTCTCTGAGAACTTTTTTCTTAGAAATCTCCACATAAATCTGTGTAAACATTATGTTTGTGTACCTTTGGTCCAAGAAGCTAGCGTTCCAACAAGCTGTAGAGGAAAGTTGAATAATGATGTCACTGTGAAAACAAACACAGAAAACACATCACTCTAAGCTTAGAGACAAAAAACAATCTAACTTATTTAATGAAACCAGTTTATTAAATTGTGCTTAATTAAGACACTGCTCACTCTAAATTCACAGAATAACATGTATAACTGGACTTACTTTGTGACTGTAGAATCTGGGCTGTACATCAGTTTTAACCTCCATGAATTTAATCTGTCATAAGTGATCGGGGAGAGGCTTTTACTGATATTAATCACTCTGAAGTCCTCGGGCTGGACCAAACTCTGCACAGAGGAAGAGAAACAGACACAGAACAGAGGAAAGATAAAGAGGATTGTTTGCATTTGTTCTTCCCCTGAGAGACATTAAGGCTTCAGCAAGTGTTGAGTTGCTCCGTTCAAAGATAAAATAAGTGTACCATGACCGAAGGTTAAATATTTTCACTAAATGTTAGTTTTGTCTTTATCAGAAAACATTCCTGACAGTCTGCTTTATATTTAGAGCAGCTGACTGCCACTTAAACGGTTTATACTGTATTGACACTTATTCTACCTTAAATACTAGTGCCACCCTGTGGTCAAATATTGGAACTGATTTAAAGCGTTTGAGAGTTCATTATTTAAAGATTAGCTTTCTTAATTACATTTTTTCATCATTCAATTATAGTGTAAGATGTTTTAAAGTTTGCCTTTTTTGCATTTGTAAAAAAATATAGCTTCAAATATCAAATCTCATTTCAATGCACTTTTCCTTTTTCATTTAAAAAGGCTGACTTTAATAATGGGTGTTGTGTCACTGGTTGACATTTGAACTTGATTGAAATTTTCTGTTCTTTGATGCAATTTTGACTCTAAATTTTAATAGATGTGTACAGTGAAAAATAAACATCTGACTGCAAATAACCATGCTTTAAATTACAAGTGGCTTAATGATAATTAAAAGGACAGAAAAAGAGAAATAGCTTAAGATGGATTTTACACCTGAGAGAAAATTAACAACCTTTATAAGTGTGAGGGCGAATGAAATAAAGACATACCTGGTCAGTGGAGTACAATAAGAAGCTATGGTCTCCCCCGCAGGTGATTTTGGTCACTGTGTAATGTTTTGATTCTTTAAAAATGGAAAAAAAGAAGACAGCAAATTTAAGATATTCTTCTACAAACCATGCACACAAGATTATCCCACCACGGTATACATCTTATACATCTGAATATAATATCACACAGAGTATCCCGGCATATCATTAGAGCCGTTTAAGCAAAATAATCATAAATGATGGATACCATAATATTTTAAGATTAACAGGAGTCTTCTTCTTACCTGTCCTGTTGACATTTCCTGTCAAGAAATTGGACTTGATAGGAAATGGGCTTCTGGAGTCCCCCAGTATTCCTGTGCCCAGCTGCCCATGGCTGTTACAACCAAACGCATATACCACACCAGAGGAAGGCACAAATGCCAACGTGTGGTGCCTGAAAAGTAGAAAAATATCATTTATAACATACCGCAGTGCTCCGGCACCACATCAAGCCCCCAACAGCCCCCTAGCCTTCTCCCCAGAAAATGATCCAATTCAGAAAACATGAGGAAAACATGAAGTGGCTGATTAAATCAACCCCAAAAACATCCATCCATCCATTATCTATGCTGCTTATCCCTCTCGGGGTCACGGAGGCTGGAGCTTATCCCAGCTGATATTGGGTGAGAAGCGGGGTACGCACTGAACTGGTCGCCAGTTGATCGCAGGGCCACATAGAGAGCCAGACAACCATTTACGCTAACACTCATACCTAAGGGGGATTGGGAGTCACCAATCAATCTAACAAGAGGAAGTCAGAGTGCCCAGAGAGAACCCACGCATGCATGGGGTGAACATGCAAACTACACACAGAAAGGCCACCATGCTGCTGCCCCAAAGATCAAGACAACTTAGTTTTACGCTTGATCTGTGTTACATACATCCATTTATCCAGCTTCCAGCCACTATTACAGAATATTCAAACATGTTTGAGTTTGAGTACACTGGTGTCAAATCCAGTGATGGACTACATGACAGCCCCAGAGATAAAGTAGTTCACACACAATAAGCACACGTCCCAAAAAATAAATGATGGAAGCTAGACACAAAAACAGTTCAACAAAAACATTTTGAACAAAATCATTCTTTCTGTTCATTTTTAATTCTTGTTTTTACTGATACTTTTTCTTTTACTTTGTCTTTGCTATTGCCTAATTACATTATTCCTGTGCAAAATAGTAAAATTCTTCCTGTCACTTAAACCTGAGCAGTTATTTAAACCTTTTCAGGTCTAATTGTCAGGGGTGCCAAAGACATGCAAAACATTTAGATAAATGCAGTACTAGTCAACAGTCCTTATCACTCCAGCTTCAGAAATTCCCCAAAAGTTAATCAACACTTCTCTGGCACAGATTAAGCTAAACTGAATCAGACTTGGACCAAGTTCTATCAGATTGTGTGACTTGAAAATTATTTACCTCCCACAGGTGATCTGGGAAACCTCAGTGCCCATGAGCTCCAGCACTCGCCTGGGTAAAAGTTCATTGTTGGTGGAGCCATGACCCAGCTGACCCCATGAGCCGTCACCAAATGTAAACAAGCCGCCATCCTGCCAGAAAGATTTACAGAGTGATATGACTTTTTTTTCTTAAGCCTGAGACAGAGGTTCTTAGCATCATAGCAGCTTAGTCTAATTTCGTATTTCTCTGAGGGTTCATAAAAATGAGTCAGAGTTACACACAAGAGTTTAAGTTTTATCCGAGAAATGAAAGTCATCTTGGCTTGGATATTTACATGCAGTGACAAAGAAGTAAATATACATTAACAAAGCTCCTGAAACTGCGCAGCAGCAAACCCAACCAGACAATTTAGCATCTGGAAACAGGCTTTGACAGGGTTTTCACACTTTCAAGGACAGTTTTTTGGACATATTTTAAGACAAGGACACATCAGGCCCACACACAGACAGGTGCCATTCAGTGGAGGTCAGATTCAAAAGATGTTCATTTTGTCACTAACACCATGAACTCTTTCAAAATCTGATTAAAGAGTTTTTAAGACCTTTTATGACTTAAAAAAGGAAATCGATGCCATTTTTGTACTGTAAAATCTGCTCTTCTATGTTACTCTCAACAGCTTTGATTTCCATTGTCTCATGTTAAAAACCTTATTTACATCTTTTTTGCATGTCATGTCAGTGTGCTTTTTGCCACTTCCAACCACTCCCTCTGTTTTTCATGCTTACATTTGCATTTACCATCATCCCTGTTTCTTTGGCATTTGCAGTTAGAGTAAGTACATATTATATGATCTCATATAGCTGCAGTAAATTCTGTTAATGGTCAGCTGAAAAAAAAAACATACTGATGCAAACCAACCTAGACTGGGATGATTTCATTAACAATTGAGACAGGTCTCATATCAGTGTTAATTTTGACAGCACTTTTTAATTTAGTTTTAGTTATAGTCTTTTGCCTAAAACATCTTTTAGTTTTAGTCATAATTTAGTCATCTAAATAGTTTTAATTTTAGTTTAGTTTTAGTTGATGAAATTTCACAACAGTTTAGTCAACGAAAACTACTGTAAATTTAGTCAACTAAAACATGAAGTGTAAAGTGTAAGACATTTTTTATGTTTCCTTGAATTTCTGAAGTCATGTTTTTCACTTGGATCCCGCCACCATGAAGCTAAGGCAGTTGTGACTGGATGTCCCTCTTAACTCATCCAACCTTTCCACACAACCAAAGCAGCTGTGATTCCTAATTTGTCCCTACTTTCTACATGACGAAATTAGGTCTGATTGGATTTAGTCTCTGTCAAACATTTTAGTCTAGTTTTTATCTGTTGACGAAAATTTTAGTTAATTTAGTTTGAGTTTTTGTCAATGTACACTTTTTTTTTTTTTAGTTATAGTCTAGTTTTCGTCAAGGGAAAAAAGGTTGGTGAAACTATGACGAGAATAATTAGTCAACAAAATTAACACTGTCTCATATAAAGAGGCATCTATAATTAAGGACCTTTACTAATGAAAATAAGAGTTTTTAAGACAATTTCTGGTCTTAAGTTCAAAGAATGTAATTCAAGACTGTAAGGCATTTCAAGTGTCAGGATGCCGCGTTTACCCCTCACTAGGAATGAGTCAGAGCAGAGTCAGGTGTGTGCAGCTGGCTTTCCTCTGAGTCAGCTCTATCAGAGTCAGGTGTGGCTGATTGGCCTTGATTAGGAGCAGGTGTGGTGAGCGGATATACACCTGTGGGTGTCAGTGCTCTGTGCTGACTCACTGTCTCACCATCAGAGACTGAGAGAGCTTCTCTGTGTTTCTATAGTTTTCATGTGAAGCGTCTACTTAACCATGTAGAAATACTGCGGTGTGATTTTAGTGAAGTTTTCTAGTACCCTTAAGAAAGTTTGTGAAACAAAAAAGAAAATACAAGAAAAACTGTAAGTTATTATTAGCCTTTGTTTTTTCTTGAAACACCTACCAGGTGATTTTTGTTTCATTAGTAGTGCAGTTTAGTTAGCAGTCAGCAGCATGGCAGCAGTGGTTTAGTTTTGCATTTTTAAATCAAAGTCAAACATAAGCTTTTAGTTATTTAGTTAAAAAACCTGATCCTGCAATTGTGTCCCAATCCCCCACCTCCTGGCAGTATCTGCACCCTTTTTTAATCAAAATAAGTGTTAAAATTATGGTTTGACCGTTTTTAAACATTTCTCTTTAAAAAAACAAAAACTATCATTTTTGAAACACAAAGGGCCAACAATTGTATCTCTCACAGTTGCACCTACATTACACAAAATAATAGTAATAATGATGATAACAGATATTTTCGCACAATCTTTACTATGCAACAGACTTTTTTAAGGGTACAGTTTCAGGTCTGGTGTCGTCGTGTTTACATTTTTCACCATTTACTACAGGGTTTGTAAACCTTTTCAAATGTCAGACTTCAATGTGCATTTTCAGGCACTCCTATCCCCCTATACCTGTGGTGAGTTATATACTCCCAAAAATAGATATGTTTAGAATTATCTTTTCACCTGCTTGTGATATACAAACAGATAACATGGAAAGTCAAGAAAATGAAAATTGCTTAAACATTTTTAATAAGTTCTTTGAAAGCATGAAAATCATTTCCGATCCCTCAGGTTTAATTGGTTACTGCCTGATATTCTCCTCAAGAAATACTAAGGATCATTTCATCATTTTTAGGGGTCTATTTATTTTACAACAATAAATGTAATTTATCATGGGGAAAGGTGAAATAACAATTTTAAGTTCTTTTAAATACTTTAATAAAATCCAAACTTTGAAAACACCTCATTAAAATTCAAACATTTTCTCAGATTTTAAGCATGTGTGCCTGCGACTACCATCATTATTTAAAAATCTAAAATCTTTATTAAGCCCTTAATGATGACAATATGACCTTGTTTGGGAAGATCTTCGATGAATTAATATTTAAATAATATTCCAAGATTTTCCAGGACCTTTACCTTTTTTCATTTTCCGTGTATTTTCCATGACTAGAAAGTTGCTTAACTAATTTCCAGGGTTTCATAGTTGGTGGGAACTCTGTTTTAGACAAAGCATGATCATTTAAGATTAAGTGGCTCTTTGAATTATGAAGCACAGGAAGGTTAGTCCGTCTACCTTTGTGAGGGCTGCTGTGTGTTCATCCCCACAGCTGATGTGAACAACCTTTTGAGATCTCAAGAACTTGATGTGGCAAGGGACGGCACGATCTGCAGGTGGGAAAAAAAAGCACAAATAGTTCTCTTATGTTCTACTAGTCTGAACTTTCAAACAAAAAGGAAGAATGAAAATTTGAAGACGGACAAGGCTATGATTATCTTCACTCTAAATAGTAAAAATCTAATTTCCTTCTTAATTCTAAGACGATAAATACGCAAAAGCACTGTATAATCAATCCATAGAGACACCATTATAATCTGGAAATATTAAATGATCCAAACGTAGGGCTAATTAGTGTATCACTTAAAAACACTTCATTTTATTCCTCCTTACAAAGAACAGATAAGTATATAAATGATCATATCCCTTATCTCTTTAAAGCAGCAGTTTCAATCCAGTTAGTTAATACCTTGTTTATCATTGAGACCCAGTTGTCCAGCTTTGTTCTTGCCCCATCCAAAAACAGCTCCGGACAGAGACAGAGCAAAGCTGTGGTCTCCCCCGGCAGTTATCTGTGCCAGAGGAATTCCTGCCAGAGACTTGAGGGGATGGGGGAACAGCTTGCTGGACTCTCCTTTTCCCAAACCGAGCTGACCGTTAGTGTTCTGACCCCACGTGAACAGCTGTCCATCTGAGAGGGACGGGGACAAAGAGCGAAGTGGTTAGCTTTTCGTCCAAACATTTAATAACAGAAGAGGCATCATATCAGATTTTAGCAGACATGTTTTTTCTATCTGGATCCATGAACTCTCAGACTTAAGGATAAACCCTCATTTGTGAGAAAAGATGCAAATCTGGTCCAGATCTTTATCCCAAACCTTCTCTCAGAGACTCTTTTTTTGACTTTCTTTTTTTTTTAAGCATTTTTGTTCAATCAGGATAATAAACTGTATAGGTACACAGTATATGAGTCTGTTTAGAGAGGGAAAGAAGGGTTTAAGCAAAGTCCAAAAAAAAGCAGTTTCTGTGCAGCTCTTCAATGCCACTTTTATTCTTGTAGAGTTGACCATAAAATGGCTTTGGAGCACTAAGCCTTCATTGATGGTTGTGAAGTATGACAGCGTTGCTATGGCTTCAAGTCACACTCTGCATAAAAGGAAGGAAGTCTGCAGGCTAAGCTTCCCCCAAAACAAGTCCTTGTGTAAGAGGGGAGGTCAAATGTATCATGAAGGATTATATGGATGTGCACATTTATCAATGTGTGAGTAAACAGACTCTGGCTAGGACACTAATCTTTTATTTCTGTTGAGACCTGGCCAAGTTTTACCTCTTCCTTCCTTTCAGATGTCAATAAACCAATTTCATATTTCAAATGTGTAAAGGAAAAAAACAAAGCTTTTGACCACCAGTGACATTTTCTTAATCTGTTTGGAAAAATCATTTGATGTGACGCAAAGTACCACTGCTTGCACAGTATGTTTTGGGTGGTTGTTTCTCCAAGTGAGCGGTGTCTCAATTTTACACTTAAGCCATGAACCAAATTCAAATCAGGTCTTCCTTGTGCCATGGCCAACATTCCCTGTGAATTTCTTCAAAATCTACTGGGAACGTTTTAAATCATCTTGCTCACAGACAAACAAACAAATGCCAACAAAACCATAACCTCCTTGGTGGAGGTAAAAGTACTCAGATGTGTGGGGAATATGAAGCAAAATTTCCCAACCAGGATGATCAATAATCAGAGGAAACTACATTCAAACATTATTAGTGCTCTCTGGAGAGAATGAGTTTCTCACCTCTAGAAAGTGCAATGCAGTGCTGATTCCCACACATTACTTGAGAGATCCGGTGGTCACAGAGCCTTTTTATCAACCTAGGAAAATTAAGAAACAGAAAAAATATTCATCATTACAAATAATAATAATTAAAAAAAAATCCTCAAGGAGATTTTGTGGTGGGTGTAAAAAAACAAACAAATTAGTCAAATTTATAAGCATTTCTGAGAACACTTCATGAAAGTGTGAAGTAAATCACATGTGGCCTAAAGTGAAACTAAAGAATTTCTCCAGTCATAAGTTGCGGAGAATTGTTATTCACCACAACTCTTCAGTTTCAGTGGCTTTCCAGCTATTTATTTTTGATGATTTATTGTTTTTTGATCTCATCTTAACCAGCTGTCAGACAGAAGTTGAGAAAAGAATTCATTATCACTTAAACATTATTCTACTGCAGGGAATCATCTGAATAAAGGTATAAAGACACCAATATAATTTTTAAAGAAAGAACTGTATGCGCTCACTTATTTGGGGCAGAATGTTTAATAATGCTATTACTTTGGATGTTTAAGGATATGTTCGGGATGTCTGAGGTGTTGTCACTAACTCTTTCCAATTTGCAAACTGGAATCAAAAGTAAAAGTACCCAAATTAGCCAGTTTTGGGTCCCTTGTGGGTCATTTTTTGTTGCCATAGTATCAACATCAATATTGTTTAATCTTTACTTGTATCATATCCAATTTTCAATTCTGATACAGGGACAACTTTCAGACTTTTACTTTTTTTCTGGTGTTTTGCAGCCTGCTTCTACTCAGTCACCTCGGTATCCGGACACCTGTCTCTGAAGTGCCCAGGCCCAGCTGACCCCCTTCACCAGCCCCCCAGGCAAACACTTGACCCTGCTCGTTCACAGCCATAGAGTGGGCCCAACCGCACGACACCATTGTGATCTTCTGAGTATCCAAAGCTCCAACAAGCTCTGCAAAGAGAACAAAGATTATCAAACTATAAACCAAAAATCCTTTAAATAAATGTGATGCATCCATACAGCTGTTACATAAAATACCCTACTGAAAATTTACAAACCAAAAAAAGTACAGAGAGGAAATTCCTTTCCAGTTTGCGGCTCATCACTACAGCACCAAACAGCCTTTCTAAAGAGGAAATACAACAGCCTTTTATCGAAAAGGATGTTTTAGTCACTCCAGGTGCAGCCAAGCTTGCATCTATTCATCATTGTTACAGTTTCACCCACATGCCAATACAAAGTAGCGCACTACACAAACCTGTGCCCACATAACAATACACAAACCCACTGCTGTCTGAAATCACTTCACAGGGTTTGGGAGTGTTTCAAATGTCCTAGAAATCAGAGTGTGGATAGTTGTGTAATCTGATGTTCTCAGAAGAAGCTGCAGAGAAACTGAGACTCTATTTGTGCTGATGCTTTGTAGTCATTTCAGCATTTAAAAAAAAAACCATGAGAAATACAACAAAGGAAACAATGTGAAGTGAAGCTAATTAAATGACCACTGGCAGGTTTGATGTGTCTGAAAGCGAGACATGAAGACTAACCCTCATAACTTTATTTTTAAAGCTTTTTTAGAGAAATAGGATGAAAAGATGTAACGATACACTTTTCTCACAATACAGTACACGCATTGTCACAATACTATATACATAAAACAGTTTTATTATGACCATTAACATACTTTTTAGATATTACAGATTGTTTTTACAAAGCATAGAGGGAGCTCCACATACACACCTATACCCCTTCATAGTGCCTCTGTCATTGCCCTTCCAGATATTCACATAACCTGTGATATTTATGTCAAATCACAGTGCAATACAGAGAGAGGCAGGAGAGAGAGCTAAACAGAGCTTGTTTCACAGGTACAATAACGCAGACACACACACAGCCCTGCACTCCCTCGCTGGCTCTGCATACTTTCCTCACATCAATATTGCACATCTACCTCCATCCGTAAAAAAAAGAAGAGGTCAACTCGACCACCCATTCTGTTTGTGCAAGGTCACAGTGAAGGCAGAATGTCACAGTGGCTTAAATACTGCAGCTTGAAATGAGACTGTGAATGGGGCTTTCTGCAGAACCAGTATTATAAAAGCATGGGATATTTATAGCAGACATGTTGCTTTGACAGCTATGCCAGTTTGACTTTTATTATATATAAAATCCATCTGAAATTAGGCCCAAATCAGTTGTTTCAAAAAGCAAAAATTGCTATAAAAGAACCAGAATTTAGCTCAGCAATGAGAACTATTCTACAGAAATCCACTAAGACA
This sequence comes from Cetoscarus ocellatus, assembly GCA_037902135.1. Classification (NCBI taxonomy): domain Eukaryota; kingdom Metazoa; phylum Chordata; class Actinopteri; order Labriformes; family Labridae; genus Cetoscarus; species Cetoscarus ocellatus. The sequence goes on along the minus strand of JBAMNC010000872.1, from coordinate 526,525 downwards.
GTACTGCTATGTGATGAATACTACCATCAGTGCAGTAATCATACTTAGAAACTTACAGTGTAATAGTTCTTACGTTAATCTTTGAGTTTGGTGTAAATATGTAACATTTGCTAATGAACAATGAACACAAAATAAGGCGGTTGAAAGTGGCCATGTCATCAGTTTACATGTGTTGTTAAAATTCAAGCACAATGGACAAAATCTGGCTTTATAAACTGTAATGGATTACACTTATTTTTTTAATAATATTCTAAAAATCAAGTTCTCCATCAAATTCCATGACAATCCACGTGGCAGTTGTCGAGGTATCTAATCCAAATCTGTAATCTTGGTGGTATCTCCAACATGGTGGAGGTGGAGGTAACATGAGTGGATTAGTAGTTGAAGTTGCTGGATGGTGACTGTGGCTATTGACCTGCTGTTGGCCTGAGAGCCATTTCATAAAGTTAGTATATCTAGACCAGGGGTAGTATAGTTCAGTACAGTAAAAAAAAATTGGCTTTAACTTCATGATAGGCTAAGTAAATTCAGCTTTACTTTTTGCCTTCAAACTTAAAATATTTATATTGGCATTATTACTTCTGATGAAAGCAATACATATTTGTGGTCCCACAGAAACCTCGCATCTCCAAAATTTTCCCACGAAATACAAAAATATGTGCAAGTTTTTCCATCAATAATGTTTTGGTATTCAGAGATTAAGGAGAGATGTTTTTAATCTTTTACTTGCTTTAGAAAAACCCACTCACAACTTTGAAAGGTTTCCAAGAACACTGAGTTGTGAAAAAAAAAAGATAAATCATGAAAAATGTTTTTGTCTGACTGCAACAAAATTTATTCTTTGGTTATGTACAGTTATTTTGATTGTCTTATTGAGAGTATGTTTAGTTTTACTTTGGCTCTCATGACCACCAAAGTTGCCCCTCCTGAAACAGACTATGATACAGCCCACTATTCATTCTTTTCCATCAAAGAAATCCATTGAAAATAAACTTTTAATGTTCCAAAAATTCTCACATTTGTGCAATAACTTCCCACCACACCTTCCTGGAGGAGTGCAGCAGGGTGGTGCAATATACTGTACCTCTGGCTTGCAAAGGTCAAGCAAAGTCATCTTACCTGGAGAAGTCCCTGGTTTGTCATGGCCCAGCTGTCCACAGCTGTTAGAGCCACATGTGTACACGCTTCCATCACTCAGCAGGAACATTGAGTGTTGCCCTCCACAGGCCACCTCCCTCAGTCCCCTGCCGCTGAACACATGACAGACTCTGGGCTCAAACATGGGGTTCCTCTCTACCCCAACACCCAACTGTCCATCTTTTGCATTCCCCCAACACAGCATGCTGGCGAGGGGAGGGGGTGGATGAGCACCAATCTGAACAGGCAGAGAGACAGACACCAGATGGGGGAGGACAAGATATGCTCAGGCTTGAAAGCAGCCCCGCTTTCTCCTCTTCATGTAAATTCCAACCCTGAAGGGGACAACACAGAGGCTTATTAGTCATCTTTTGTCAAGAAAAACAGGCATTGGTTGTTGTTTTCTGCAAGTGGTCCATATGTGAGGATAGGTTTAGAGAGGGGCGTGGCTGTATGTGAGAATGATGTAAGATGCATGACACAGGAGTGGGCAGTGTGATTTTAAATAAACCCTGTTTGTGTAATCCCATCTTAAGCAGCTCCAAGCAGCCCCGCCCTGCTATCATTCATCTTGTAACACATGCACCTTACTGACCGAGTTAGCCTGAAGATACCTGGAAATGGATATTGAAAATGATATGATTCAGAAATGAATGGGTCTTAACTGATCAAACCTCTTATACTTTTCATGGATATTGTCATTATGATATTGGTATTGGAAGATAGATGCTTAAAGTGATTTAACAACATGTACCACATACAATAATTAAACTTAAATGCTCAAATGTTCCTGGAACATTCACACACAAAAAAATGCCTTGTTAATGCCAGAAGGGAATGTCTCGAGTGATATGAGATGATAGAAAGGTAACAGTAGCTTTAATAACAACCTGTTACAAGCAAGGTATGCAAAGACCACTTCTGAATGTGCAACATCTTGAAGCAGGTAGGCTACAATAGTGGAACAGGAACTTTGTATCAAGGAAACCGGTTTGCCAATATGGACCAAAATCTCTGAGGGATGTTTTCCACACTTTGTTAAATCAATTTCACAACAATGTAAGGCAGCTCTGAGGGCTAAAGAAGGTCCAACCCAATTAAGTGTACCTAACAAAGTGGCCAGAGCATGTATATGAGACACATCAAACTTGAGCAGCCACTCCAGTTTCCGCTCATCTGGACACCACAACATTTTTTTTCAAATGATTTTGTGAAATAATACCTCTCTATAGGGATGGGGATCGAAAAACCAGTTATAAGACTCGATAACAACTCCCTTAAGGAATCCATAATCATTAGACTTTTTGCTTAACAAATTCCTTATCAATTCCTTCCATTCTGTACTGCATGCTTTATAAATCAAAGACATTGCCCTCTCATCAGTGGCAGTCACAAGAAAAATATGCTTACTGCACACTTTCAGTTAGTGGAAACACCAGAAACATGCAGAGGCACTTATCTATACAGTACTGCATTGAATATCAGGAGTGACATGTGTTTGACATTGTTCCCTCTGAAAACCTGTGAAGGCCAATGTTTTTTCCACATCTGCAAGAAACGTTGTTCGATCAGCAACATTGTTAATGGTATTGGTATCAATAAAATCTAGCAATTCCCATCCTTATCTCTTTAGGGTCAATTTCCTCTTCATCCAAATCACCCAACCTCAGTGGCGAAAAGATAATTACAAGGTTTTACCCCATAACAAAGGACCATTGCTTCAGATAAATGAAAAGTTATATCTTATTAATTCAGGCATTTAAATGTGTATTCAGTACTGTAAATTGGTACAACACAACCACAAACCACAGAGTTTTACATGCCACTGTATATTCTAGTATCACTGGTCATTATGATCTTTGTAATAATTATTAAACCTGGCAAAAGGAAGAATAGACATTTTGGGGGAAATGTTCAGAATAAAGTGTTGTGCTATACTTAAGACAGTCATAATCTGACCTCCTACAAGTTTACCCTGTCATTAATATACAAATGTATGTTGGATAAACTAATTTTCACTTATGTGAAGTCTAAGAACAAGTTGCTGCCAAACTGATGGATGCTATGGGTAGAATGTCTGATTGGCTCACCAACTCCTGTTTAACTCTTAATTTGACTGAAATAGTCTGCATGTATTTTACAGCAAGGGTGGATAATTCACTTAATTCAGAGTTCTTAATTAACGGCTGAATCACTGACTCTGCGACACAAATTAAGTATCTAGGCTTCGTACTTGACACAATCCTGACCTTTAAAAAGCAAGAAAAGAGTAATCAAAAACGTTAAATTAACCTGATTAATTTTAGAGCATCAGACATCAATTATCTTCCCCAGCTGCAAATTATTTGTATGCACTATATTTCATCATTTGTCTTGTTGTATCACAACATGGCCACAAGCTAGTGTCACTACACTTAAGCCTGTGCGTTCTCTCTAACAAACAAGTTCTAAAAGTACTAGATAAAAACCCAAGGTTTATCATCACTTTAATATCCTGGGGAAATACAATTTCCACAACTTATTTTTTACTCTGATGCCAGCCTGATGCTCAGGATAGTTAACAATCTTGCCCCCCTACCCCTTGGAATACCTGACTGGCCTAACCCAGCTGTGGCAGAGTTAATAGGACCCACAGTACAGTAGGAACTGTCTTTTCGAGTTATAGTGCTGAGAAAGTGGAACTCAATTACCTACAAACATTTGAGACTCAGGAAGCTTTGCAACATTTAAAACCAAACTGAGGGTGTGGCTAAAAATCAGCTCAGTGCTGTAACCACCAAAACTTGCCTGGAACATCCTGTTTAATCTGTGATGCTGTAGTTTGTATTCTAATAATGCTTCTATCTACTGATAATGTTTTCTGTAGTACATATTTATGGATTCATTTTGGTGTCTTATGAAGAGTTAGCAACAACTGGTGCCGTGGACCTACATAGTTTCAGCTACTGCAACTGCAAATATTTGGCCTTTCCATTATCATTACAATTCCTAAGATTAAATTCAGAATGATCAGTCAAAGAAAGTACACTATAGTTCCAGCAAATATCACACATATATTACTGTAACCATGACTACCAACATCAGTCCTCTCTACTTCATTATCATTATAGCTGTTAATGTTAATATTAGAAAAGCCTCTTTATCCATGGTTGTTATTGTTATTAAACCATAGTAAGTACCTTTAAAAACATAAAGAGAGGAGGACCCTCTTAAAAAATATGATACCTCATCTCAAGGGATTATCCCTTATCCCTTTTGGGGTTGCGGGGGCTGGAGCCTATCCAGCTGACACTGGGCGAGAGGCAGGGAACATCCTCGACTGGTCACTAGCCAAACCCAGGGCCACATAGAGAGACATACAACTATTCACATTCACACTCATACCTATGGGAAATTTGGAGTCACCAGTCAACCTAACAAGCGTATTTTTGGTCCGTAGGAGGAAGCTGGAGTGCCACGCATGCACAGGGTAGAACATGCACACTCCAAACAGAAAAGGCCTTGACCAGCCAAGAATTCGAACCAGCGACCTTCTCTCTGTGAGGCAAGCACACTGCCTGTTGTGCCACCGTGCCTCCAATATATTTATATTCAACAGAGAAATATGACAAAGACAAACTGGTCTGGGCTTCCACAAAATATCACTATCATGAACTCTCATTTGAGTCACTTTGTCTCTACCCACTTCCCTATCATTTCATTGCTCAATTTCAAGAAAAAAATAAAATAAAAATACAATAAAATAAAACAATATAGGAAGGAAGAGTATGACATCGACCTTCTTTTTTATAAAGCGTCTTGGGATCACATTTGATTTGGTGCTACACAAATCAAGATTGATAGACGGATTGATTTATACAATTGAACTTTTAACATACTGTGTTATTTTATATCACGAATTTCTTGCTTTGTATAAATTGTTCACCTGCCCTGGGACAACAGACACAAATAAGCTATTAGCAAATTCTGGTTGCTATTACATGTAATTGTGTTTTGATCCTGTAAAAGTAAACAATAAAAACACGAATAAGCCTTTAATAACTCTGTTATAGCTGGTATTTTCGATGTTGGAAGTGTCAAAGAAGAAGTGTTTCAACATAAATCCAGTTAAGTGTCCTCGGTGCTGGCCTTGTTTGTGTGTTACCTGTGCCGGACTGCTCCAGCCTCATAATCTGTAAGGACGTGTATTTAAGGTTACAGCAGCTTGCTGTTTGAGAGTGAAGAGGAGTGGCCTGGGTCTGCGTTCTGTGGACATCTTAAACACACTTTGCAGCCGTTGCTTCATATTTATACTGTCATTTACTGGTTAAATTGTTCGTAAGTGGAACCTTAACACGCCTATGACAGCCGTTAAAGTTAACAGTTAGCGAACGTTAGCTAATTAACCTTAGCAAGCTAAATCATCGCTGGTTGTCACGTTCATCGGTAAAAACGTAATTCAAAAGACTGCCCAGTGTCTACACTGAGGGGATAGTGGATGAAAAGTCTTGCTAGTTGTTCCAAAATCGAAACATTTTGTTTACCTGGGAAGATGCATGGTGATATTGGGCGTTTGGTTTCGGTTCAGGCGAGAAATCCAGCTAGGAAGTGTAACCACTGACTGCGTCACTGTACGTCAGTCGTAGGAGCACTGTGATTGGTCCGAGGATCAGGAAGTGTAGGTTCTGTGCATCTTTTCACAACACTGTGGACACCTTTCAGGACAGGATTGATGAGTGGCTTTCAGTAAAGTATATAAAACCTCTATTTGAATGCATGGTTAAGCTTGCTTTATCTATTCACAACAAACAAGTCGAATTTTATATAATAATATTTTGATTATAGGTAAAAATATATACAAAGGCCTAAATGTAGATTATTTTAAGTTTACTCCAAATTTTGTAACATTATTGGAATAACTAAAACTTTTTGCAATATTTAAATAAGTTCGAAAATGGAAGTGCCAGAAGACTTTCTGAATTACTTGGTTATTATTTTGATTGAAACCCTAAGTTTGAATTTTATTTTACCTTATTGTTTAGGTTAGTTATATTAACTGTATCTAATTTGTCTCGACGTTTGTTTGTTTGTTTGTTTGTTTTGTTCCATGATGCTGCTTGGAGTGATTTACATATTACTCAATTGTCAAAATGCCTGTTTGTGAATTGAAACAGCTAAATAAAAAATTTAAAAATATCTTTTAACTAATTAGTAAAATTCACAAATAGACCAAGCTGTCAAATAGAACTCCACTTTAAAAACACTTAAAACATGGGTCATGTTTTCATAGGACAAAGTCTCTGAGAACATGGTCACTGATAAATCTGCTGCCCATGCATCTGTTTCAATGCTATGTATGATGACATTATACAGCACTTATCAAAACAAGGTTACAAAGGGCTTTACAAATTCACTGGATAAAACAAAATCAAAACAAAGGAAGATTTAAAGAGCCTCATAAAATATACTAGACAACAACATGGTCAATGAAAGTGACATGAAAAGCATTTTTGGTCGAAAACTTATTGTCAAGAGCAAATTAAATAATTTAGAATGAAATTAAACAGAGAATTGCAAGAATTTTCAATACTGCCTGTAAAAATATGTCTTGGGTAGAGATTTAATGAGTTTGCCAGCCTGCTGTTCTCGGGCAGGAAGTTCCAAAGCTTAGAGGCTGTGGTGGTAAATGCACTGTAGTTCTTGGAGGAGGCCAGCCTTGACCAAGGAACCACTAATAAGGGTCCTCTGGAGGATTTGAGTATGATCTGGAGCATAATGTGTCAAAAGTTCTGTGATGGGGGAACACGCTGTGTTACACTTTAAAATATTAAAATATGTAAAAATGTTTTTTAATCAATCCAATAAGCAATGGGCAGACAATTAAGAGAAGCAAAGATTGGGGTAATATGGGACCTTCAATTTAAAATCTGGTCCTAGAACATTCTGCACTTGCCAGTTGAGCCATCAAGGACCGACTCAGGCCGGTTAAGAGGGCACTGCAATAATCAAGGCAATAAAGAATAAAGGCATTAATTAGCTTTTCAAGGTCAGGGAAAGATGGTTGATTTTCTGTAACTGACAGTATGTGTAAAATTTTGTGCAAAACTTTCAGGAAGGTATGAGAAAATGATCTGTAGTAAGAATTCCATCTCAAACACAGGTGTAAATAATTTATTTTTTATCAAAAGTAAATGAACATTAGAGTAATCTCAATCAAATCAATGTTCAGTGTGTCTTTACCTTCAAAACAGTGTCAATCCTTCTAGGTACTCTAGCACACACTTTTTTTTATGGTATGCTGCAAGTAAGTTGTTCCCAAACATCTTGAGGAACTAAGCACAGACCTTGTGGTGATGTAGGCCAGCTCAAGTTCTTCTGTCTCTTTATGTAACACCAGACACATTTGATGGTGTTGAGATCAGGGCTCTATGGGAGCCATAATCACTTCAGGGATTACATGTTCTTCTTTATGCTAAAGATAGTCAATAATGACATTGGCTGTATGTTCTTCGTTGTTGTCATGCTGCAGAATATATTTGGAGTTCAGTCACATGCCTCCAAATGGCTTTGCATGACTGATAAGTATCTGCTTGTATTTCTCAGTATTGACCAAATACCAAACTCCATTTGCAAAAATGCAGCCCGGATTTGGTGGGTTTTTACCACAGTTCACTGCAGGAACCCATTATTGTACCACTCCCCAGCCCCCAGCAAAATCAACTGCCTTCTGCGACCAGAAAATATTTAAAGTTTTGACTCATCAGTCATCTTCCATTTTTCCTCACCCCAATTCCTATGTTTTTCTGCAAAGCTGAGTTTCTTGGCCTTGTTTCCATATCAGGATTAGGCTCTTTGTCAGTATTTCTTCCATTAAGACCACTTCTGGACTTCTTTGAACAGTCATTGGGTGTACCTGGGTCCGTTTGGTGTCTGCCACTTCTGAGCTGATGGCTCTGCTGGATATCTTCCAATTTTGACAGTAGGAAAGCACATTGCATTTTTCATCAGTTGCAAGTTTACTGTGCAGATCATTGTATATAAGGTCCTCAGCACTGCCTGCTTCTCACTGCCCCTTCATTGAAAAAATACATCACACAGCACATAATGAAACCCCAGCTTGCTTTGACATCTTTGCCTGGGAGAATTTTTTCTGATGTGATATAAGGACCTTGTAAATCCAAATTTTAAAAAGTACAAGGCCAGTTGGTGAAATTGGGAATCAAGTATTTTTATCAAATGTTAAGGTTATTCTGTGGCCTTTTCAGAGTGTAGAGCTGCCTGCTTGTGCCATAATAGAAAAGGGTCAGAGTCAGTCGTTTAAATTTTCACTCTGGATTTCATTCAATCAATGAAAGAAACATAAATCATGATTGGAATTCTCATCCAAAACTACAGAGTGGATTCAAGGTTAAACGAAGTGTATCTTAAGATATTTGTACGTTGTATTATTTTTGTTCTTGACCTACTTTCTTACAGTGATGACCATGAGGTCAGAGCCCTGCAGTCATAAATACCAGAGGAGTCAAGGCCTCACATGACTTGAGCAATAACAACGTAAAACATGGAGGAAGCCCATTCAGACACTTATTTCACAGGTATTAAACGACCAACTGAATTTTGCATTATTCGTCACACGTGTCCTGAAGTGGAAGGTAGAAAAATTTTCCTAATAAAATGTGTATTGGGAAACGTAAACACATTTCAGTTAAGTTTCTAGCACTTACTACCTAAGTTTCTCTGATTGGCTGCGGGAAAGGCAACAATAACGGCAGATGATTGGTCAATCTAGCTGTGAACGATCCCCTCCTCGACCAATCATCTGCTCCGGACAGTGGGCGTTGAGGTGGGTGTAGATGTTTCTAACATTCTGATTGGCGCGGTCTCATCAGAGGCCTTGTTTAATGACACTGGGACCCACAACAGTAAAGGACGAGGCGAGGGCGGCGGTCTCCATTGACATAATAGCGAGCCCTATTCGGAGCCCAGCCGGGGATTAAATACGCTGTGAAAACGTGCAAAGCACATTAAAGGTAAGGTCTTCTGTATGCGGAGAAACCTCATTCATTTAAGTGACGTTTCGCAAGGTTACGAAACAGCGAAATCCTCGCTAATGGCTAACGCGAGCTAGCTAGCTAGCTGTGGGCGCTAAATATAGCGTTCGTGTTGTAGTTAGCTAGTCAGTGCTAACCATAACCTAACAAGAACATCTCATTCTGCCCTGATACATTTTCGCGAACAAATATGTGAAGATTTAATTTATCAACGATCCATCAAACTGAGACCCAGACATATTCCCATGTGACCTCTGTGTTTACATTTTTCGTTATGTGTCAGCCGTTTGCATAAGCTGCTATCCAACGCCTGCCAGGAGTTGCATCATGCATGCAGCTCTGACTCGATTGTTACTATACAGCATGTATAAGTGCAGCATCACAACTATGTCATGTATGTTTGAAAGGCTCTCTTCTGTCAGAATATTTAGGTGATGTATGAAGTCTGTTTCAGCCTTGCTTCAGAGTGAGGTACAGTTATCACATTTGGTAGATGAGTTTACTCAATGATAACTTACTTTTGTCGAGAAACGCGTAAAGATAATTTCATGTCTGGAAGAGTTGTCCTGATTTCGTTTTCCTCTGTAGACAGACATAGTCATCATTAATTGTACATGTGAGTAAAGTAGCAGCTGCAACTGTAACATTTTTAAAGAAAGTAATCCTCATTTTGTGCAGGTATAAGTAGGGATACACAATATGATCAGTTTTGATGCAGGCTGAAAATTGAAGTATTGTATCAGCCAATGTTGAAATGTTTGCCGATAGTTGCAGCCGATATCAGCTGTACTTATTGGTCAAATATCAGCTGTTTCACTGGTATAAGATATAAATGAATCAAGTTGCTGCACCTTAATTATCACTGCTTTGGTTCATTTTAAAAATCAAGAACAGCAAGTTTTTCTTGTGTTACTTCTGGTGCTTATATAAAAAGTCTGCCACAATGGCAGTAACAAGATAATCTTCTCAAAACAAGACCTTGTGCTCTTGATAAAAATATTGGTATCTGTGATAATGAATAATGACTTTAGAAATATTAACATATGATAAAAATTCCCTATAGTTCATACTTGGTACTATTTATTAATAAACCTATTGCTTAGATCAGCTTCGCCAGCTTTAATTAAGGGGCAGATGTTCAATTATGCTGATGTTATTGTTGATCAATGTTACTCTATTTAGACAAATGCTTCGGTGAGATTAGTCGAAGTGAAGACTTCATTGTAAGGTAGGGAGTCTGTTAGTCCTTTGACAAAGAAAAGCATGTAATTCTGATAACCTGCTTTGTGTATTATTTGGCATTATAATTAAACCTTGTGCAGCAGCTGGACCAGGCTGATTCAGTGCCTGTAATCATGCAGATCCATCTTGCCAAGCTCCAATCTACAACATTTGTGCTCGGCCCAAAGCAAATCAAAGTCCTTTAGAGCAGGAGGAGGTGGGAGATACAAGCGAGACGGCAGCAGGAAGTGACTGCACTTATAGAGACTGGCATAGATGCTAACAGCTTCAGTACAAGTACATCAGGCAACATTTTGCAGTTATTGTTTAACCAATTTAACACAATTAAAGCACTTTGTAATAAGTATCAGGCATGTACTATTTAACTTGTTATTGATTGTCTTTTACTGTAAAATCACAAGAATTTTGAATATCCCTTTTGTAATTTGTAGTTTGGCTACACTGTAGAGAAAATGCATTATATCGATTGGAAATGCCAAACAGTAGTAAAGTATAGAGTTGAGATATCTTCCAAACAAACAAAGTAACTTTCAATTTTGTTTTCAGGGTTAGGACTGGAAGCACATCCTTCTTGGCATCCAGTGCTTCTCCAGTTTTAGTGCTGTCAGGGGGATGTCAGCAGCTTGCCTTGTGCGCCTTGCAAGGTGCAGTGGTCCTTACATCGGTCGCAGTGGTCTTCTGCAGAACGCCGTATTTCCATACCCATCCAAGCAGGACAACCTCCTTCAGTTCACCATCTGTAGTAGAAAATTTCACAGCCCCTCAGGGAAATTGGACAGCAACACACGCTTTGATGCAGACAGTAGCGGCCGCCCTACTACCTGGGATTCATTTGGCATCTGGGACAATCGCATTGATGAGCCCATTCTGCTACCGCCAAGCATTCGCTATGGAAAACCCATTCCCAAAGTCAGTTTATCAAAAGTAGGTTGTGCGTCGCTTATTGGTCAACGGAAGGAGAATGAAGACCGCTTCCAGGTCTCCCAAATGACTGACAGCATCCTTTATTTTGCTGTGTTTGATGGACATGGAGGACCAGAAGCAGCTGACTTTTGTGAAAAGTATATGGAGAAATATATAAAGTAAGGAAGAAATAACAAAGCTGCTTCCCCAACAGTATTTTGAATATCATTACAGAAAATTGAAACATCTTCAACACTTTCAACATATTAAGCATATTGCACAAATTCAGATGTAGTTTTCAGTTTGAGCTGATGCACTTATGTAACTTTGTTGTTGTTTCAGGGACCTTATTGCAGAGGAATCTGACCTTGAATTACTGCTATCAAGAGCCTTTCTAGAGGTGGACAAAGCTTTTGCAAAGCACTTACACTTCACACCAAAAGGTAGGTTCTCCGAAGTCAAATACTTCATTAACATGTTTTAGACAATCAAATCATGTGCATAGACCCACTCTTTATACAAAGAAACACATGTTTATGTATTGCTTCTCTATTTAAACCTCATTTACTCATTCTGCTTAGGCTTTGGGGCCTTGGATTTCCCTACTGACATGACCCGAGCACTCTTTGGCAGAGGTCTGTCATTCAACCAAAGTAACTGAATAACTGCTGAACAATTAACAACTACAAGTACAGCAAATGCAGTGCCTTACTGCCCCAAATACTGTAGCTACGAGCACAGAATGGGGACAAAATTAATGGAAAAAACCAGGGCGCATGTTTTGAAAACATAGTTAATAAGACTTTTTCCATACATAAATACTAGCTTATGTATTTTGAGTAAGTTTGAAAATTCTCTTATGATGGCACAGTTGAACAGCTTTGTGAGACTGTGGACTGTGATTTGACAGCATTTCTATTCAATAAAGGTGTAAATGATATCAATAGAAGTTTAGGGATGTGTGTAGTTTTACACTAATAAACGCTGACCCATAAATTTTAACATTGGCTCTGTTTTTTTCCTTTAGTTTGTCACCCACCTGCTGATATTTTGTCAGTCTGCAAATACATGTAAGCATTGGCCGTAAATATAACACAAAAGTGTCATTTCAGCATCCTTTTATTATTGTATTGTAGCTTTTGAAGCCCATTTGTTTTCACATTTGACATCTATCAACATTTCAGTTTAACTTGGCTTTGATTAAATGGTCTGATTATGACTACTTGTTGTCAGTAAAGCTAGTATACAATTGATGTGGCCGTTCATCGGTCACGCTGTGTGAAATGTCCCAATATGCCTGTGTGTGTGTGTGCATGTTATCCACGGCAGCTGCTGACCCAGCTCAGAGCTGGAGGCCCTTGGCACCAATGTGGATGGCGAGAGGCTAGATTTTGAAGGACAGTCCAGCGGGTCCTAAATCCTGGACTTCTGGAAGGTTCCCTATCTTTCTCTAACTCCTCTCTCACATTTCTCTCTTCCTTTTCCTATCTACTCTTAAAAAGTGTTGCAGAGCTTTTGTTAGACAGTGCATATGCTTGAAAAGTTGTAGGATATGTTTTTGTGGATGACATATCTAGTCCAAGAAACTGAAGTGTGCCAGCAGGTAAAATTCTGCAATCCTCAATGAAGTTAAAGCCCACATATTTGCATATTGATAATAAATTTAAACTAAATGTCAAGCCCTGGGAAATTTTCCATGCAGCCTCAATCACAGAGCTGTGGCTTTCCGGACTAAGAAAGTGCTTGAGGCTGTGCACTGTCTTCTCTAAATAAAAGTAAACAGATGCAGAGGCTAAATAAACAAAGAAAGGATTTATGCTTGCAGACAAAGAAACTTCAAAACAACCTTTGGCCATAAATTTGTTGCTCAGATAAAGTCAAAACTTTTTAAATTAGCATTTCAATTCTCTGAGTATGAAACACTTGTGCGTGTCAACTTACTGTTGTTTTAAACGTAATGTAAAAACAAAGGCTTTTCCATTTAAATTACCATTTTATGATTATCGTCAAATGAGTCTTCCCTATTAACACATTGCGACAATCAAAATATCAAAAATCCAAAACCACTTTTTTATGTAGTCAAACGAAATATCTATGTATAACCACCCTGCTTTCACACCTTTGCTGCACTTAGATAAAGCTAAAGCTGACTATAAGGTACCTTAAAATGAATTTGTTTCAGTTTGGTGGCCAAAAGATTTTAGGGGATTTCTATGTTTTTGCAGCCGGAAGTGTACAAAACATGGAGAATAGCATAGGCTGGGACACTGAGTATTACCTTATAAACTCTGTCTTTTTGTTAAATCATCACAATCCATGTCATCATTGAAGTATGGAACAATGTGTCTAATACTGTGTAGGCCTATTAAAATATCCTTAATCATCTAATTCTTTGTTACGGAGAGTGAACAGCATTAAGCCCACTCTACAAATATCCATTTTTTCTTAAATTGTAAGTGTAAGGAGGACTCTGCTTTATACCAGCTCCTAGTAAGCTGCTTTAGCTTGAAAACCTGTTTTTTGTGAGTGTATATTTTTAATTTTCACTTATTGGGTTTTTCCACTACACAGTATCAGCTCGACTCGACTTGACTTTACTCGGCTGTTTTGGTTTTCCATTCGGGATTGTACTTAGTACCTGGCACAGCTTTACACGTCACCTCCAGTGGGGTTTCAAGCAAACTGAGCTGACACTAAGCGTGACCTGGAGATACAGCTGACCACTGAATGGTCAGAGTAACTGCAATATTCCAGGGTATTGATGGCTCCATAATGCTGCGTAGTAAAGGGTATGACTTCCCAAATTCTCCTCTGCTTAAAAAGCATGTTGTGTTTGCTGCTTTAAACTGTCTTCAGAACAAAATCTGTTTGTTCCTTTGTTTTGTGTAGTCATGTTATGATAGTCCGTCCTTTCTGAAAGAGATACTGATTAAGTCTATACTGTAAAGGGAGCAGGTCATGTCCAAACTGTGCAGGGTCGAGTCGAGTAGAGCAGATACCACAAATGGAAAAGCACCATTACCTTGGTTAAGTAACACTATGTACCTCCTCAAGCTCAAAACAGCGGTTTCAGAGCAGATCAGACACTGCCATTAGATCAGTGATCATCTCTACTGCTTGGTCATTCTCTCTTCTTTTCTGCCAAGCTTCATCCATCACCACATGCTTGTGTCTCTTACCGATAGCCACTGAATCAAACATTGTCGAGACAGGCTAACTGTCTTCTCTTTAGTAGAAGCATAGCGTGTGAACCAAATCCGTGAGCTCTTAGGAAATGGAGTAGACACTATTCTCTCCGCTGAAAGTTGTTCTTATACAGGCTGATATTGAAACTACTATTTTAAGCAGTTTGATATTGTTTTAAATTAAGTTAAACATGTATGAGCTCCAACCTCTCTGTTTCTGTCATGAAGAAGCCAGAAAAGCTTAAAAGAGTGTCACTGAAGAGCCAACTCGCTCTTATCTGTGGTGTAATGGCTGACCAGAAGAGAAACAACATACCACCAATATAAAGCAACATTAGTTTATGTAACTCATGCAGACCTTTGCAAGGGCATTACATAGATTAAATGCACAATAAGACTTTAGATGCAACCCTACCAAAAAAATCCTTGGACATTAACTTTGTGCTGCAACAATTCAATCTGCATGTGTGACTGCCTCCTCTTTATTTTAGTGCGTTATCTTAAGCTTGCTGTAACTTTAAGATCCCCTTACCCCCATGTGTTTATGTTTCAGTGTAGATGTGAGTGTATGAGACTCACCTTGTGTTTGTTGTGAACATTTGAGCTGTGAGTCCTTGTAGAGCTCTTTAAACACCTCGTTCCACCTCTGATGTTTCCTCTAATGTTTCTGTAGTACCCGGCGTGAACGCGGGAACCACTGCTACCGTGGCCCTGCTGAGGGACGGCATTGAGCTGGTGGTGGGCAGTGTGGGTGACAGCCGTGCTATGCTGTGCCGCAAAGGCAAGGCTCTTAAACTCACCGTCGACCACACCCCAGAAAGGAAGGATGAGAAAGAAAGGTATTTAATTTTTACATACAGTTGATAAATGAGCAGAAATGGACTCTTTAAGTCAATGTAAATGTTTTACTTACTTTATGAAACCCCACTTATCCTAATCCTGTTTCAAGTTTTCTATTAGCTTACAACATGTAATAGTAGTAATTGTGGCAATGAAGTTGTATTTGCAGCAATGACAATGTTAATGTGGCTTTTTTATGTTTTATAAAACCTCTGTCAATCTACTGACCCGTGTTCTTTGCCTCTCTCTTTATACACTTGATGTAAGGATAAAGAGAAGTGGTGGTTTTATCACCTGGAATAGTCTGGGACAACCAAACGTCAATGGGAGGTTGGCCATGACACGCAGCATTGGAGACTTTGACCTGAAGAACATGGGGGTCATCGCTGAGCCTGAGACCAAGAGAATATCTGTAGGTTGAAATATCAGAGTCCAAATAAGGACAGTAGTCCATATGTTTGGATTCACAACTTCATCAAAATAGTAATGAATGTTTAAAACAGACTTTATGATAGTACAGTGGTATTGGTTGTTTTTGTGCTTTGCTCCTGCATCAACATGAAATATTCTGTCAACTTAAACATTTACAAGCTGCATTAATAAACATAAAGTAGTCTGCTTGTTAGTGTTTCCTAAAGTAAGAAGGTCTTAGATGTAGTTTCTCATGTTTTCAGTTGCATCACGCTCACGACTCCTTCCTGGCACTGACCACAGACGGCATTAACTTCATTATGAACAGCCAGGAGATCTGCAACGTCATCAACCAGTGCCCAGACCCCAAAGAGGCAGCACAGAGAATATCTGACCAGGTGAGGTGTAAAACATTCTTTACATTTCTTTAGTAAGGTTTCAAGTTGTGGAGAGCTAATGCCCTCAGCGAGGAAGACAAAAAGAAATTGTCAGTGGAGGCTTGGTGTTAGACCTTGTATGGTTTTAGACCTTTTAATAATCTTTTTGTCTGTAAGCAGCACAAAATTGAGAGAGTTCTGAAATCTTACAGCGTAACAGAGGGGGAGGGGTCCATTTCCATCTTGACAATTCTCTGACCAATGGTCACCAGTGTCTCCACATCGTATTTTCATATCGACTTAGCTTCCTAAAATTACGCCTGCACTGAGATCTAGCAAGAAAAGTACAGAGAGAAGTCCATCATCTGAAGCTGAGAGTAAGTTGTTTGTTACTTTAACTAGAGCAGTCTCTGTGCTGGGGTGAGCTCTAAATTCTGAATGAATGTCCTCAAAGAGGCTGTTTTGCAGGAAGTCACATAGCTGATTAACCGCTACTTTCTCAAGGATCTTTGAAGTAAATGGGAGGTTTGATACAGGCCTGTGGTTAGCAACAGGGTCAGCCTGCCTTGAGAGAGATTTCTGGGATATTAAACTTGTGAACTCTTCCAAACGTCTCCGGGCAGGCTGAACTTGGATGTCTGATTCCTGGGCATTCAGACTAGTAAAACTGCCACAACAAAGACATTGGATAATATTTGGCAATATTTGTACTGTTGTTTTGTTTAGCCATGTTTAGGGCTTGAAATAAACCGTTTACACTGTACTTTTTTGAGCTGGGTGATATGGTCAAAATCTTCTATCTTGATATGGATAATTTCATATCATGATAACAATAAATATTATGATACATTACCTTTAAATAACAATATGATATGATATTGATTTATTGCCCCGCCCAGAGTACTTTGAACTTTTATTTAGTCTAGCTATGTTTTGGGCTATGGATAAACAGCTATTAGCACTGTTGATGTATACACTAATGTTTAGATTTTCAAATAAATTGTTTTATACTTTTTTGACCAATAGTGTCTTTTTGTGTCATACAGTAAGATTGGCCCATTGTATTCATATGAGGACATATAATTTAGAGAGAACTACTTGTTGTAGGAAGCTAAAATCTTGTATGTACAGTAATTGGGCCCTTCTGGTCCCAAACAGCAAATATTTTTTTCCCCAACTTTATTTATATAACATTTTAAACTAAGAAAACAGACAGTGTGACATAATACATTACGTATATAAATATAAAGTTAACCGTCCATGAGACGTCACATCTGTAAGTCAAACCCCCCTGCCCCATCCCTTATTAGGCCAAACCTTAAAAAAAGTAAGTAAATAATAACAATAGTAATTAGTGAGTAAATAAAGAAATAAAACAGCAATAATAGCAATATAATTATATGACATAGACACTCAAAAATAATTAAATAACACAAATGTCAATCCTCCAGTTCAAAGGGGAAATCACGAGAATGTACAAAGTTCAAAAAGACTTCCCATGTGGCATAAAATGATTTCACTGAGCCTTTCAATGTAAACCTAAGCTTCTCAAGCTTTAAATTATAAAGCACCCTATGGACCCAACGAGAATGTGAAGGGGGACTGGGGAGTTTCCAATTAAGGAGAATCAGCCGACAGGCCAACAGGGTAGAAAATGCCAAGGCCTGCTTAAAATTTTTAGGGACATTGTAGAAGGGGCAATAGCAAAGATTGTTTTTTAATATTATGATAAGCTAAATGTCAGTTGTCCACTTATGTGGACATCTTTTCTTTTCAACAACCACTTCCTGTATAAAGACCAAGTTTAGTTATTTTACTTATTACATTATATTACATATTACTTATCCCAAGTAGCAAGCAGAAATAAAAAAATGCACACTAGACAAAAGCTCAGGTCTCAGGAGGTTAAGGAAACTGCAGGGTTGACAATGTACTATTAACAAACTAAATTTGACACGTAAATGTTTTCAACTACACCTTTGTTATGATAATTGTTCTTTGCTCTTTCTCAGGCCCTTCAGTATGGTTCAGAGGACAACAGCACAATCATTGTTGTGCCCTTTGGTGCCTGGGGAAAACATGAAAGTTCTGATGCAAGTTTCTCCTTCAGCAGAAGTTTTGTGTCCAGTGGTCGCTGGGCATAATAAGCACTGGACGTTTGGGAAATAAAAAGAAAACATTTTATTTGTGCAATACAACTGAACGACTGTGCCCTTGTGATAAAATCTAAAGAGCATGACATGCCCTAAAATTGATCCCTTGTTATTTAGAGAAGCATGATATTATTTAGCCTCTGGGGGGGAAGGGCAGTTATTCATGATGTGCACTAAATGAAACAAACATCTTTATTGATGGCTTGATCAATTAAAAAGCCAATGTCCTTTAAGGTGCTAGAGACTGATAGATGTTTGAATGGCAGACAGGAATTCATACAGACAGACAAACTGCCACTGCAAACGTATGTCTGACATAAGCTTAGATTTTCAGAGTATTCCTGACTGCCATTCATATTTTATTGAGCTGTTTAACGCAGCACTTTGCACATTTTAATTTAACTAGGAGATGTTCTTTTACAAACAATAGTGCATCAAGCCTGCAGCCTTTGGTTGGTTTTGAACCATTTTTCAGAGTAAACTGCTAAACTACAAACAAAGAACAGTGGGGGTGAACACTAAAATTTAACTGCATTCGTCAATTGATTGGAATCAGTGGAGCTTTTGTACGGAGCTACACGGTACACTTCAGTCAAAACATTATGTTAAAGACTGGAAGCAACAAAAGTGAAAGTTTTCATATCTAGAAAGTAAAAAGTCCTTAACAGTGTTGAAGGGATTTCACTCTCTAGAAAAGACTGTTTTGTTGTCACTAGGGATGCACAATATTGGATTTATACTAATGTCAGATGTGCTGATGTTTCCAAAATCTTTATTGCCATTATCAGTATTGATAACAATATTTGTGCTAAGAGCACAAAGTCTCTGCTTAACTAAAGCTGACCTATTCCCTTTATGGCCATGGTCTATTTGTAACAGAAACAGATAAGCAGCAAGAAAAACAACATTTTATTCTTCAATAAAGGATACTTTTATTTATAAAAGTGGACAACGAGGTTAACTACTATGGTACACTGAACATTCTGCCAGTAGTACAGCGAATATGTGGAATATTTATGGCCCATATATATGGTCAATATATTGGCTGTAAATATCTGCAAAAATGTCCTCATCTGCTGACACCGATAATCAGCTTTTTAGGCAACCATCTGCTGATATTGATATTGCTCAGATAATATTGTGCATCCCTAGTTGCAGCAGCATTGATGCCCTGGATGCACAGTCCTCGTGGCTCTAAAAGAACTGAACAAAAATGTTGAATGTTCTGTGTGATGGAGTTGCCTGATGCAGTTTCAGTGTCTGAGTTTCAGATTGATATTTATGTTTGTGTCAATTTAAAGTTTGCTACAGTTATATAGTGTTAATAATTGTATTTAGTTTTAAGTGGTCTTGTTAGGGCACCAAAATGTGTTCAGGGTACAGATGTGTACAGTTTTTTGTAAATAATCCTATTTATGTACATCTAAAAGGTTTGGTCTGTTGCATTACTGTACAATTTGTTGAAAGAGAATCTCACAGAAACGTTGCTGAAGTGCTGGTAGTCTTTTGGCTCCCATCATTTGATTGTAACTAAATTACAATCATTTCTGATTTAAACCATTTTTGTGTCATTTAGGAATAACAAAGCACTCTTAATGCGACTAAAGAGAACTGTTTGACAATGTGAATGTTTGTTTGTTTGAATGCCCTCCATAACCGAAGAATGCAGTCAAACTAGCAAATATAAAGGAGCAGTACAGCTTAGAGGTTTTTAGGAGGCCTGGCTTAATATAGTAAGTATTTACTATGTGTGTGAAGCCTGAAAAAATGTATTGCTTTTTAATTTACTACTCTAATGTGAAGGCATTCACTTCATCATCATTTCATGTTTTGTAAATACTGTTTTCCTCATCTAAGTGTTGGATGACAGAAATATTTTCTTATGATTAAAATTTCCTCACAAACCTCCTTATTTGTTAAAGGTTTTGCATCCTGCTGGTTTTTGTTTTCTGTTTTGTTTCATTGCCTTTCAAATGTGATCACTAAAACTGTGGACCTGCAAATGGGACCTAATTGTTATCAGCAGCCCCTCAGTCCTGTGTTTGGTTTAATGGCTTGAGACACCTCAATAAAAACAAAAACTGAAGAAATGCAAGTGGGTTTTTTGACTATTACTTTAATGGAAAACTGAAGCAAGCTGTAGCAGAACTATGATGTACCAAAATGTTAATTTATTTTGTGCTTGATTTTAAAATGGAGAATGAATGAAAAATGTTTCATGGTAGCTCCACCACTGAACAATACTTTTATGAGTTAAAACTGAGTCGTGTCATTCTCATCATATGCCTGATACTGTAAAAGTATAGTGAGGAGTTAAGATGTTTCAGGTGGTGGGATCCAAAGAAATCTTAAAAGTAAATGACAACTGTGTGAAGAGGGTCTTGCAAAGGTCTGAAGACAAGATTTGCTGCATTAACCCTGTATAACTGTTTATTTTATATAAATATTTTTACATTTTTGTACTTTTCACTTAATTTCATTGATTCCTTGCTTTTTAGAGGGTTCTCAGTGCTTAGTGTTCACATTTAATAATCAATGAGTGATCATCTTTAATAATTTTGATCTTAATATCGCTTTAAAAAGATTTCAGCCATAATACAGCACCTATAGATCGATGCTCAGCTGCTAAAGTCTGACGAGTCTTGTCAGAATTAAACTTTCAGCAGATCCAGTGTGACTTGTTAGGATCGACTGTTTCATGTCTCTACCCTGTGTCACTTGGAATGGTCAGTAAAGGGTTAAACAGGCATGACCCTTGATTTGATCTTGGCTCAGAGTGCCTCTGGATGGTGAGGCACCTGTCCCTGCTGTCATGAGCTGATGTTAGTCGGCCTGCTCTGTCCCTCAGCTCTGTCAGTCCGCAGCAGAGCTCCTCAGGGCTGCAGCAGGACGAAGAATCCAGCCGCCTTCTTACAGTCACACAGCCCGGTAAGTCCTCAGAACTGACTTAACTCCTCATGATGCTGATCATTCTCTGTTTTCTTGTTTAAATTGGCACCTCTACAGTGATTTGATTGTTAAATTTTGTCGTAAGCTTCCAAACTGTTAACATCTCTTTAGGTGGCTTGTGCTTTAATTTGACAACATAAATGGAAATATAGTAACCCTGGCATCAGTGGCATAGACAGGGTTTAGAAAGATATATGAAAGCAGTGATCATTTTGGCTGAAATTTTAGCGTTGACCTCAGTCTTTAGAAGAAAAAAAACACTTATTTGCCCCTAAAGTTTTAGTCAAGTTTATGTCTAGAAAAACTGAAAAATATCTCAAACAAGTTTTGTCAAATAATTTCAGATTCAGTCATATCTTTTAGCCATAACAAACTTAATCACCAATTGTTAGCGTAAAATAGGCATAACTGTAAAACTCTCTCATTAATTTACCATCAATAGTTTGATTTTTAAAATAACCTGATGGAAGTACTGACATTGTGAATGAGGGACCTTTAGTTGTAGAGTTGTTTTTCTCTGTAAAATAATGATTTTTTTTATACCAGGACCCTCACTGATACTGATTTATGAACAAGTCTTTATCAATACATGTGGATGAAAGTAAACACTTATTTTGTTAGCTTTTTACATATCAAAGATTTATCTTAAGTGAGTCTTATCTTTTTTGTTGTCATTGTTGAAGTTGTTCCTAAAGGAGCTGTTGTTTTTTAGATAAGACAAAGACTTGTTTGTATGTTGCTGGGTTCTTGTCCACATTTGCCCACATTTTCAAAATGCATTTGTTATTTTAATTTCAGATATTTGGATTATTTAAATCTCTTTTGAGTATTTTTGTTAGGTGCTCTGATTGGTCAGGTTCTTTGGGACCCTTATGTTTTAGTCTTATGGGGCCTCTGCATAAATGTTGAACTATTTTGTAAACTCTACTTACTATTATTACTTGTTTTGTTAATATTAAAATGATTACTATCATTATTGGTTGTATTAGCAGTGGTAGTGGGTAGTGCTTAGTAATAATTGTTGATACTAAAATACTTTCTTGTATGCTTACAGTTACTGAATTGGAGATTGAGATACATATGCTCTTTTCAGTGTAAAAGTTATCATAAAAAAGGCCACCACTTTGACAGTGACCAACATGTCTATGCATTGATTTATCAGTTGTAAATCTTTTTTTTTTTCTTTTTGAAAATTCAACATCACTGGCCTTCTTTCCCAAAAACACAAATACTATGGGAGCAAGCCACTGAACTTAAAGCAAGAAAACAAAATTTAAAAGAACCAAATAGCATCCAAGACATGATCTTACTGTCCTTTAATGTAGCACAGCCCTCATCTAAAATAATGGGGGTATATGAAAATTGATACTTTTGTAATTTGAATGAGGAATATGGGTCATAATTCATAATGTGACGGTTGACCAAATTTATCAGCATGACAATGAGAAAATGGTGGGATCAAAGAATACATTTCTAAACTGACTCTTCTGTCTGTTAACATGACCTGTATATCCATTTAAAACAGTCATGTACATTTATGAATTGGAATCTGGCTTTATATTGCAAAGATGCTCCTAAATTAGTAATATACTTACAAAATCTATTTTCTTGTTATTTTGTTCAATGTGACACTTGATTTTATGTGCACACTTGAATGTATTTTGGATGAGTAATGAATGCAAATTGTTATTCTTGTGTGGCTACACAACTTTGCATTTTCAGGTGTGTTAGTCTTATCTGTAATAAAAGAAATGATACATGACAAACTAGAAGTGCGCCGAGAGCACAAACCTCTGCCAGTGCATTTCTGACTTTGTTAGCTGAGTTTTTTATAGAAAGAGTGGAAAACGCACAATGTTGACAAATCCTTTTAAGAAAGATTCTAGATCCACATTTGAATTCAGACCACCACCAAAATAAAATCACTTCTTTTTTGTGCCACGGCCAACATTCCTTGAAAATCGCACCAAAATATGTCCATAACTTTTCGGGTTATCCTGCCAACAGTTAGACAAACAGGCAGACAACGCCTGCAAAAACCTCCTTGGCAGAGGTAATAAAAAGTCAATTTTAGATTAGATTAAACCAACAGAGACAAACTGTACATGTAAACAGACTTTCAGAATGTGTTTTTTTTTTGTTTGCTTATTTGTTTTTCAGAGATTTTTGTTCTCTCATCTTGCCAAAACTCTTTTGTCAGTGAACCTTGTGTATTTAATGTAAAATGTGATTAATGAAGATATAAAATCCTATAAAGCTTACATAAAAGAAGTTTGTGAAAGAGGACAATGCCAAAAAATGCTCACAGAAATATTTTTTTCTAAAATATGTCATGGATGAAATCTGATTTGCCTTTGGCTGAATTGTTCCAAATGATCAATTTTAAATTTGTTTTTAAAATGCCGTCTCCGTCAGTAGTAATCTATTATCCATTTCACTCAGAATCTTGATAGCCAGAGTTCTTGTGAATGAAGAGGCGAGGACATCTGACAACTTTAAAAAGAACTGATTTCAATTTTGAGGTTGAAACAGGTTGCAACTTGCTGTGTCATAAAAATTCCACTTTACATGAACCTAATTTTTATTTGTCTAATTTTAACCATGAGAATTTTTCTACAATTTCAAATGTGAGTGTAATGAACACTGTTTTCTGGCTTGTTTATGTGGGGGGATAAAGTGGAAAGATTTCTGGGGCACAGAGTCTTGGAGGTGTCCCAGAAAGACAGGCAATGATATGGTCTATCCTTCATTTAAGAAATGGTTCATCTATTGTATATCTATTGTTTTAGTATTTATTTTCCTGTTAAAACCATTAAATTCCTTTTTTTCAAATTGATGCGTGTTTCATAGCAGAAGCCCCCTCTCAGAAAACTGGCATGAACCTTTAATTTTGTATATTAACACTGTTGCAGCGATCTTTAAAGACAGCCTTATCAAACTTCTGACTTCACAATTTCTTATTTTTCTAGTAAGCACAACAACTGATTGGAGCCAGGTAAAGGAAACTAGCACTAACGCTACAGGTCCAGCATTTGTGCACTGATATTTTCAGATTACATTGGGGGTCCATTTATGAGGCCTCTCAGGGGCCCTGCTACACCTGTGGGCAGCCCTGATATTACCCCTCAAGGTGATTCTAAATGTAGGTAAACAGCAGGGATGCACAATATCATTATTTCAGTATTGGTATATAACAGAATAAAAGTTTATCATCGATTATCAGAAGATACAAACATGTCTGTTGACACTTACAGCAAATATTCAAGCTTTATCAGCCAACATATGAATTTGAACAGTTTAAAGCAAAATCAACTGACTCACCTCAGTCGATGTTGAACTATTTTTCCATCCTTCTTATTCAAAAGTTTTTTTTAAGAACTTTTGTTTTAGGTCTGTACTTCAGAAATCAGCCTGCTAACCTGTTGTTAAGTTGAGAGACTTAATTGTAATTTAAAAGTCTCAGCTCCTTTCAGAACTGTCACTTTTTATTTTGAGCTTTACAGATTTTATGGTCTAAATAGTCCTGTTTGTATGTTTTGGTATCCATTTTGGTGTTGGCTAAAATGAGTTTGGAAATGTGGGCAAAGTGAATATTGATTTAAAAAACCTTCAAGTCATGCATCCGTTGTCACAAACATTGGAGTAGTAATAGTTACATTATTGAAAGACTGTTCTCTAAGCTTTGTCTACATTCACTGTACTGCAGCGCAGGATGGAGAGAGCCAATCACGTCAGCATCCCCATGATCGAAGATGTCGGCACCAATGGGACGGCAAGGTCAAAGGTCACCTCAGCTATGGAGCAGAACAAACAGCTGTGTGGCTCCACCGTCAGCTTCCACAACATCCACTACAAAGTGCAGCTGAAGAGTGGCCTCCTCTGCCAAAGAAAAACTACTCACCGGGATATACTGGTCAACCTCAAGTCAGTTTTACAAGACAATTTCTTTGTTTTATGTCCCTGTCAGTTTTGACTGTCCTCATATTTGTCAGTGAAGACATTCTGACTGTGTTGCCTGAACTTGAGTACCCTGGTTGTGAGCAGCGTCCTGGTTTTGCTCGGGGATTATTGTTTACATGCACTCAGAGAAACCTGGACATTAAACTTCTTGTAAACGTGACAAATGCTTGTATCGAGGTTTCTGGATTTAATTTGAGCAGGGGCCTATGAGGTTCATTATTTGCAACTGAACCACTGCAAACAGGACAAGGTGTAAACATGATACAATGTCCTGTTCTCCACTGGGGTTCCCAGAGACCAAAAGTGTGTTTCTTAAAACCAGGACGTGACATGGTATAACTTGACATTTTCAGGTTTCTGAAATCAGGGTATGGTCCTTACATGTAGACACAAAACAGGATACTTAAAAGACTTGATCATGCATCATTTGAAGTATAGCACATACATGAATTTGATATTAGTTATAAAAGCTGGGCAATTAATTGAGTTTCAATTTCAATAACAATTACTGCTCCCCACAATTATGAAATGAAGTTATCCAGATAAAAAGATTGCTGTGCCACATGACATACTGCACTTGGTTTTTCCTTTTCCTAAACATTTTTTAGAAATATTTTTTTGTATAAATGATCATTTATTGCTTGTTTTTCAGTGTTTAGAATGAAAGTGTTAAGAATTTTGTAAGTCTTTAAAGATTCTTTGTGGTGCATGTTGTAATATCAGAGAGTAATCGTGTTTTATAATCAAGATCGCAGTATCCAACAAAATAAGTGATTATTAATTTTCCCATAATTTAGCAACCTGACTTACCACAAAAAAATAAAATGAACATTAAAATCCACAGAATTTGAGCCTCTGCAGCAGGAGTGGGAAAATGGCGACCCCTGGACCCTATGTGGCCCTTCTTTGTTCAATGTAACACAATTCAAGTGGATGATCATTAAAAATTAAGAAAACAGAGAAAGACATGATGATTAAAATAGAGATTATGTTATAATCTTTGATTATTTGTATATTGTTGGAAAAAATTGTTGATATAATTGTGTTTAATTATGTCCATTGAAGTTTTTAATGAAGCATCACCTAATGCATTTGAAACAATACAAAAGTGGCATTTACTTCGGCAACATCCAGTAAATATTCTGTTCATGAATGAAAAAATAGCTTTAGATTTTGTTTTTTCATGTTGTTCACTAATTTAAGTATTATTCTCTATATACCCAAGCTGAAAAATGAAGATATTTGTGTGGTAAATACTTGAGAGAGCTCTATATGTTTTCATATTTTCAGTAGACTTTATAACTGATTTAGTGTCCTAGAAATGTAAGACTTTGGCTCAACAGCAATGAGAATGAAATTAATATAGCCCACTTGGTGACCAAAGCTGTTAATACTCCACAGATCAATCTGTTGTTGTTTTTACTTCTAATTTACTGAATTTGTTTGTCATGAAATCTGTAAAACTGCCAAGATTGTTTTTTTCTTATATCAGATTGTTTCATTTCCTCAATGCCGTTTCAGAGGGATTTTTGAAATACAATAAAAAGCATTTGTTACATTTTTTTAAGTTTTAAGAGAAACACATGGATTTTCTGAGAATATTTAGTTGTGTATTTATGAGAAACAATTTTCTTTAATTTAAAAAGTTGTAATTTAATGAGAAAAAAATATTGTTTGGCCCACAAGGATGTAGTTCCTGATGGATAAACAATGTCAGAGTCATTTTCTTCTAAATAGCCTCAGTTTACAATGTCTTTTCAAAGTCTAGATGTTTATAATTCTAAAGTAATTCTGAGCTAAATATTCTCATCTTACTCAGTCCAAGTAAGAGGTCAAATCTAATCAGGCTCAAATGCACATACAACACGAGGCAAACAGTTTCACCTGGAATGATTTCTTAGCACAAAAGTCTGTTTTTATACTTTTCCGTGTCTTTAAATTCATGACTCTTTAAACCAGGAAATTCCAAGTCTGCTTTAATAAATATGATTCCTTTAAATCTTAAAACTGAGCTTTTTCCCCAAAAAAGTTTGGGATAATTTTTATACTTAAAGAAAAACAAATGACACCCTCCTTTTTCATATTTTTACCTTTATGCTCCCCAGTGTTATGAATTTGGTGATCCTTGATTTGTAGACTTGTAGAAACACAAAGTGAAATCAATCTTTTTTTGGCTCAAAAATGGAAATGCATTGTTGTAATCTGTTTGTAATTTCCAGCATCTCTGTTACTAAAGCATATGTGCCCCATGCCTCATCAGTATGGCTCATTATATCTTTCTCCAAAGCGGAACAATAGTGAATGGGCATTGCTTTCTTTCTGATGGTATTAACCTCATCTGACATTTCCCATGGAAGAACGAATCATTTCACACAACTTTTGGAACCTTTTCCAGCCCAAGTGTTAATTATAGGATATTAAGCATGGTTTCTTGCATATAATCTCTCTGCTGCCCTGAAGCGAAGTCTGCCAGGGAAACGAATTAAACACCATCACGTGACGCCAGGCTTTTATTCACTCTATTAATTCCTTTTTATATCACTGACTAGCTGGGTGCTTTTTGGAAACTGTTCCCTCTGAAGTCAAAGGATTTGCTTTTGAAATTTTTAACACCAAAGAATAGTTTTTCTTTTGTCTGTGCAGCTTTAAAGAAGTGCTTTTAAAATGGCAAAATCTTTTCATGATATTAATTTCACTTGGAATGAAGAAAAAATATAATCTGAGGGAATGTAACATTTGATAAACCAGAAGGATTTGGCTAGATTTGGACATTTTCCAACTGAAAAAAGCAATACTGGTTCTGTTCTTTATTTAATTTTTATTTAAACTTTATTTAACCAAGAAAGCCTCATTGAGATTAAGAATCTTTATGTAAGAGACAAGCAGCACAACAAGATTCAGAAATAAAACGATTATAAGCACAGATAAACACAAACAAACTAATCAACACAGAGTCTCAGAGCAGAAATTCAGGAGTCAAAGCATCGACAACATGAAGCATCTTCCTCTAATGGATTTAATCTGGTTTTAGCTCCTTCAGACACAGATTTTCCTGCAGCGGATTCCAGTCTGCAGGAGCAGCATATCTGAAACTTCCTCTACCCATATCAAGATGAACTTTGGGGACAGATAATTAAAAAAAAAAAATCTGAAAAGTCGGGACAGCAGCTTCCAACAGTTTCTTTTTAAGACAAAATCTTAAATGTGATGGAAGCAGATTACGAATAGCCATATAAATAATGGTGTGCTGATGATTCAGTCTTTAAGGCCAGTGAGGGCAAGCTAACATGATCATACAGAGTACAATGATGAGTTTGTGCCTTTAGATTTGCATAATAACTTGAAAGCTCCATGACAAACTGTATCCAAAGATTCAGGCATTGAGAAGATATTTAAACTCCATTCACACCTGAAATTATCTGGACTTTACCTGTGTGAGCCGTGTGTGTGTGTGTGAACGTTAACAGCCGAGTTTTTCACTTGGACTTAACCCGGATAATTTCCCCTCGTTCCCCTAGTATTGTATCCCCTCTGAGAGAGCTGATGTTTGAACGCTGCAGTGTAGAGCCAGGGTAATTCACTGAGGCGAGTCAGGTCATAGAGGGGGGCTGATGATATCATCCTGTGCAACCATGGAAACCGAGAAATAGGAGACTTGACAGGATGGACAAAAACAACCGCTGTTGTGGGAGAGGTTTGTTTGATTGAAAGGAAAGTATTGCAAACTCAAATTTGCATCTGGACATTTGAAGTTGTTGTTTCCACTGAACATCATCAAAGTTCTGCAGAACATCCGCTCTAAAACGATCAGCATCTCTCACACATCCATACTCCCTGCTGAGAGATGTGTGAACAATCATGACAGTGAATTACCCCGGCAGGCTGCCCAGACATTATCCTGATATCAGGGTCGCATGTGTGAAAAGGGATTTAGAGTAAGAACAGTTCTTACAATATCAAATCAAACTGTAGTGTTGTGTACTGTTGTTCATAATTGTGCAGCTAGCTGGCTCACTCCCCTCCTAAAGACTGTACAAGAATTTAGAAACATTTCCTGTCCTGCTTTAATAACCAAAGTCTCTCTCCGTTTTATCCCATTACTCACTCTGTTTTATACAGCTTGTGTTTGAATGGTAAAACTGATATCCTGAACTTGAATCACCAAGACATGAAGACTTGACATTTAATATCATCCTAATCTTGTACTTGACAATGAAATAATGATGTTATACACAAGATATCATTGCAGCTTGGTCAGCAGGGAACTGGGGAGGGGTACAACTGAGCTTCTGCATAGTACAGTACAACTGCACTACAACCTTAGATCAGTCATCCAGTTGATAAAATGTGCCTAAACAAATGTTCATGTCACACAAAAAGCTATCAATTATTTTGGTGGTAAAAAAAGACTGCCAATGAAATTTGCTTCTTTTACCCATCATGGGTTGATAAATCAAAACGTTAATACCAGATCCTGGTTATGTTATTAACAGTCAGTTTTGCGTTATTCTCTTGCAGTGGGATCATGAGGCCGGGTCTTAACGCCATTCTTGGACCAACTGGAAGTGGAAAATCATCGTGAGTATTAGGCTGATTTCTCTCAGCATTCACCCACATGTTACTGTTGATGTATTATTCATTTTGATTTTTCTGTTTTTAAGATTTTTGGATATTCTGGCTGCAAGGAAGGATCCCTCAGGTCTGTCTGGAGAAGTACTCATTGACAGAGCACCACAGCCTCCAAACTTCAAGTGCCTCTCAGGCTATGTGGTTCAGGTGCATTTCAACTGCTTTAATAGAACAGACATGCAAGGACAGATATTTAATCAGTGGATGTGAATGGGAAATCATTTGAGATAAAATTTTGCTAAATCTTCAACAATCCTGGCAGCACATATTTGCAGTTTGAAGCCAATGTTGTCCTGCATCTCTGTGCCCTGGATGGAAAAATCCACACACGATCTGCTGCTTTTTGCCACAGAGCTCTCAGTTGAAGAAAGTTCAACCTTTGGGTCTTTTTTTTTTTGGGTCAACTTGTCAGGGTCACCTCTCTCTTACAAATGGTTCAAAATCAAGAGGAGTCAGAAGTTCTGATGTCTGCTTGATCAACAGCAATGACAGAAGACAAAATTAACAAACCTGTGTTTTCAAGAGATAATTATCCTGTGCTTCAGCTGCTTTTAGTGGTAGGATATGATGAATTTGCTTTCAAGTTTTCTTTGTGATATTTTAGTGGATTTAAAGAAAATACTGTGCAAACAAAGTGATTTTACTAGGTCTTACATTTAGTGCAGAGGGAGCAGGATAAGAATCTATGCAAAATGGCACCTGTGGACACAGACCCTTAAAAATCGCATGTCCCATTTACATTATATCTTGGGTGTCTATTAAGCAAGGATTTTATTTTATTCTATTTTATTGACCTTTATTTAACCAGGAAAAAACTTAATTAAGATTAAAAATCTCTTTTTGAAGAGTTTCCTGTCCGAGACAGCAGCACGTTCAACAGTTTTACACAAACACATGCAGTCATCAAACACATAAAACAAGACTTCAATACAAAAGAAAGAAAAGTCACAACTTCAGACTGCCAGTTTTGCTTGGATTGCCCGTGTGAGAAAGATAAAGTTCATCAGTCAAAACATCTGCAACCAGATGTGTCCGCCTCCAAGTCGTTCAACATCGTCTTAAAAGTGTCCAGTGAAACCAGATCTTTTAGTTTCAGGTCTTTTTGTGTTTGTATTATTTGTATTTTGATTTGTTTAAAGTTGAATTAAAAAAATGAAAATTTTAATCTCTTTAGAGGATCAGTTGCTCTTTTTTCTTCCTGTTTAAAAATGCTTGAATCTGAAAGGGCAGGGAGGATACAACAGTCCAAGGAATGGACATTCAAAACAGTCATGGCGTCTGTCTGGATGACAGATTTAAGGGTGCAATGCAGTTGTCCCATCATAAACCCCAAGAAGTTAAAAAAAAAAAAAATTAGCCTTTTAAGGGGCATTTTCTTTTAAGAGGCATAGCGCATATATCTGTGACCTGAGAGTTTAGTGACAGGTCACATGTTCTTCTGCTCCCTAAGCCTCTCCTAACAACACTAAAATGAAGGCCTTAAACTACCATTTAAGTTTCATGGACAATTCTACAATTCTACATGATAAACTGTCAAAGTTAAAATGGCTTTCCTAGTTGGTTTAGCAAGAACTAACTGATCACCCTCTGTTTAACTTGTATGTAGCTTGCAGTGCAAACTAGAAAGGCCAGTTTTAAAGGGTGAGCTTTGGCAATAGATAAATGAGATACAACAACAGAACAGCAGTTTCACTTGCGGTTTCTTCTTTCGTAGATGGAAGTCTTTGTGTAACATCCATTGTTTATTCAGCAACAATTAACATGTTGTGTGTTGTCATGGCAGCTCTGTCATGAGGGCTGCCACCAAAAGACACAAACTGTTACAACTATGAACTTTAAGGATTTCTCTGTCATTTGAAATGTTAATGTAAAGTGCTCTACCAAAAATATTCAGTAAAAAATATTGCAGCAGAAGAACAAAAGGCTCCACCCTCATCAGAATTGAGAAGTGATGATATAGTACCATAGACCCCCTGTTGGAGTATTCAGATGAATGCTGGGGTGGTCGAGGGTTAAAAGCAAGAGCACAGTACTGATGCAAGGCACAGCTGGCAGAGACAAAGCTAAGAAAGTAGACTGGATATCTTGTAACTTAAGTTCACTGATTAGTAGGATAGTTTTAAATGACTGGATAAAGATCCATGTCATGTGTGAAATCAGGTTGTCAGGTCTCACCCCATGTAACTAAGGATTAGTTGTCTCTAATCAGTGATAATTTAGTGAAAATTTTAAATATGATTGTTCCTTGAAAATATATTAATACACACAGCACAAATATTGTAATGAGCTGCTGTCACTGAGATTTTAAATTGAATATTTTGTTGTTTTCTTCAGGATGATGTGGTCATGGGCACCCTGACTGTGAGGGAGAACCTCCGTTTCTCTGCAGCTCTTCGTCTGCCAAGCTCAGTGCCCCAGGGCGAGAAGGAGGCTCGGGTAAATCACCTCATCACAGAGCTGGGTCTCACTAAGGTGGCTGACTGCAAGGTAAATAACACATGAGTACATTTATACACTAATCAGGTTTGATTCAGGAGAAGAGTGAGTCAGGAGAGAGAAATATTTCTCTTCAGGTGGGCACACAGATGACCAGAGGAATCTCTGGAGGAGAGAGGAAGAGGACAAACATTGGCATGGAGCTGATTATTGATCCTTCAGTCCTGTTTCTGGATGAACCAACTACAGGACTAGATGCCAGCACTGCCAACTCTGTGCTGCTGTTACTTAAAAGGTATTGAATTTTGCAAGTTGTAATGGTTCTCACAAAATGTCACTGATCTATACTATACTATCTATACAATAAGTAGGCATTAATAAATGGTGATTGAATAACTTTGATTTACCTTTAAAAGCTTTCATTTTGTTCCTACTTTGGTGGCGATATGCTCATTTTATCAACATTATCTGTTGTTTATAACATGGTTATTATTTTTTATGGATAATGAGCAGTCCTCTGGGACTTTTCAAGCATGGCTTTTCATTGTCAGATTATATAATAAAGTGCATTACATTTTTATGTTCTTGCCTTTTCCAGCTATCCATCTTTGAGTCACACAAAGTATTAAGACTTTTACAATATTATTTATGTGGAATAAGTCAATGACCTTCACTGTTAGTGTTTCATATTTGTATTTTTAATTGGTCATGGGATAGTATTCACCACAAAATTGCCACATGGCATACAATAAAATGTCAGTTTAATAAATGATAGCATGCCAGACAACACAAAGAACAGTTAAATGAAATAAACACAAACAGAAAACAATTCTTACCTTGCTCAGCACAATGTTAAAACATATAAAAATAAAATTTTACATTCTAAAAGTTGAAGATTTTAGACCAAATTGTAAACCAAAAAAGTGCTATTTTGATCATTAATTTATTTTATCTACCACAACAGCCTCCTGTTTGTCTTTCCTAATCAAAAACCTTCATGTGATAAAGGTCCTGCTGGACATACATAGTTCTTTGCAAATTAACATCAGCTTTATTGTATTTTAAAGTCAGTTTTGTTTTTGTTGTCTTTTTTAGAATGGCCAATAATGGCAGAACCATAATAATGTCCATCCACCAGCCCAGATACTCCATCTACAGGCTGTTTGACACTCTGACTCTGCTGGTTGGTGGTAAAATGGTTTTTCATGGACCAGCACCGAACGCTTTGGACTACTTCGCCAACATCGGTGACTAATATCTTTAAATTGCTCATAAGCCTGTTATTGTCATTTGAGTGCATTATGTGTACATGGTAGGGGAGTTTTCTGTGACTTCAAAGCAACAATTTGTAGGTTTTTTACATGGAATGATATTCATTAAAGTCAGGGAGTACAAGATTCAACAGGGTGTGGTGTATCTTAAGTCTCCACAAAGTGCCCCAGTTGCCTGCTTTCAGCACAGTGTGATTGATAAGCTGAACTTCTCTTGTGAGAAGTACACAAGGCTTCATGTCACATGCTCCCACAGGAGCCTGTAGCTAAACAGAAACCATTCAGCCTGTATCAGGACTGACTGATACATTGGCCCAGAGTATAGAGGAGGTCAGCGTCCTGTTGAAAGTTATAATCCTGACAGATCAACTGTTAACTACTCTTTCAGTGGGGAAACATTAAATACTGTTTCTTTATAGCTAAAAGCACTAAAAAAGCAGTCTCTCTTTAATGTTGACCATGTGTCATCAAACCTGTAATATTTTGATCTATTGAAGGTTTTCCCTGTGAGCCCCACAACAACCCTGCTGACTTTTTCCTGGATGTTATCAATGGGGATTCGACAACCACAGCTTTAACCAAAATGCGCAGATCTGAAGGTAACAACTATTACTCTGTAACAACTAATGTCAGGTTGATGTATTTTTGAAACATGTAATCAGTAACCATACTTGTCAAGTGAAATATACAAGGTATGGCTATTAAACAATGAGACGGTGCTTATGAGGATAAAACTATGTTGATTACAGTCAAACAGAGTGTTATATTATATATGCTAATATTAATACAGTAATATATGTATATGCAAGTTTCCAATAAGTGACATATTTCACTTCTAGCTACTATGTTTTTGCCACAGCATCTGAAAATGATTAGTTCCATCATTAGAGCAACACATCAGCTTGAAATTTTTGGTGAAATAAAAAAAAAAAAACTGCAGCCAAATTGTTCATACTGAGGTGTATGGAGGACACTGCATGTCATGTGCAGTTGTGTTTGAATAGTAAAAAGGTTTTGTGAGGGCAGAGAGTCCAAGACGATGAACGTCCAGGGTGCCCATGCTCATCAGAAACTTCTGAGAACATTTGACAAATTGAACAAATTGTTTGAAATGATCGACAACTCAGTGTAAGACTGACAACAGAAATGGTCTTTAAAAATATAGAGACAGTTCATCAAATTTTATATGCAAATGTGAACATGACAAAAGTGTGTGCCAAAGTTCTCTCGAAACAAAAGGAAAACAATTTGACATTTTGGATCAAATTAAAGGATTTTTTTTTTGTGAAGGACGATTATTTGCATTTCATTCTTGATCAAGACAGAACACCAGCTCACACTGCGCTCTCAGTATAGCAGTTTCTGGCCCAAAAACAAATCCCAGCGCTCAATCACCCTCCCTGTTTACCTGATCTAGCACTGTGTGACTTTTCCCTTTTCTGAAGATCAACTGTCCGAAGAAGACTTACTGCAATGCTTTGAGCAGTGGAAGATATGAATGCAGTGGTGTGTTGATGCAGAAGGAGAGTATACTGAAAAATGTTGATGTTCAATAAGTGTGTATGACAGCATAAGTCTTGTTTTAATAGCCATACCTCATATACTTTAACACCAACAAATAATGCAAAAGGATGACTTATAATTTAGCAGCCTGTTTCTTTGATTGTGAAAACGTGGGTACAGTTTATAAGGCTAATTATTTAATAGTTTTATAAACCCTTTATTTTTTAACACTAACTCAGGAAGATCAATCAAAGCACTTGCCTTGCCAAACTTTTGATTTATAGGAAAATGAAAAATGAAGTCATCACATTGTTCAGCTACTACTGACTTCTGTAACTCACTAAGAAGGTGAAGGAAATCAACTCAGCACAGTGCCAGGTGTGTGTGTGTGTGCGTGTGTGTGTGCGACACTGATTGGCCTGATTTTCTCAGGTGTGGTGAGCTTATATACTTCTGAGTTGCAGTGCTCAGTGCTGACTCATTTCCTTGCCATCAGAGGTTTTGAGAGCTTCTCTGTGTTCCTTGGGTTGATGTTTCCTGTGTGACAAGTCTGCTGAGGCACTTTTGAATTCCTGTGTGTGCTTTGTTTGAGATTTTCTAGTTGTGAATAAGCTGGAAGTTCAAGCCCAGCTGTACGTCAGCAGTGGTTCAGTTAAAACTTTTCAAAGTTTATCAAACAAAAGAGTTTTTTGGTGTTGGCTTGTAGCCATCTTTTTGTGTTTCATTTTGCCATCCCCACATAATGTTTACAACTCTAGTAGTTGTTCCTTCACTTCCAGTATTACCCCTACTTTTTCCACTGATAAAGATGATGATGATGGTAGGACTATATAAGTTCTGTACTTCATCCTACAACCTTTTTGAACAAAAAAAAAAGAGGACTCATTGTGAAAATTCTGTACTGGCCTTGATCTTTTGTGGATTTCTGGTTTGTCTTCCAAGGTGTATATATATATTTTTTTCAGATGTTCAAAAATAATTAAAAAAAAAAGAAAATAATGAAATGATAGAAATAAACCTAACTTATCATACAAAAGACGTTTAAAAAAAAAAAGTTTACAAAGCTATTTTAAGACCCATTATGAAATAAACACACAAAAAATATACTGCAAATTTGGTCGATTGGAACCAGGTTTGTAAATTAATGTAGCAAACAAAAGAAATAAGAATAATGGAAAGGAATGAAATTAAATAAAAACATTCAAAAGTCTGTTAAAAAAAATTAAGAAAAAACAAAGATTCAAGTTGACTTTATCAGGTAATTTATTGGGGTAATTTTAATATCCCAACCTTTATCTTGTTTGATAATATACTGATATAACTCAAAAGCTTAATACATTACCCAACCCTTCTTCTAATGCATACCTGCACTGTTTTTCCTTCTTTGTGCTCGGTCAGATTTGGACTTTGAGGAGCTCAGCAGTTCTCGGCAAAGCATTGAAGAGCATCTGGTGGAGGAGTTCAGAAACAGCAGCTACTCCAGCGACACCAGAGCTGAGCTGGATCGCATTGTCCAGGATAAGGAGTGTACATCATGTCCAAAATCCAGAACCATCACCTACAACAGCTCGTTCTTCCACCAGCTAGACTGGGTGCTCAAGAGGACCTTCCAGAACCTCCTGCTGAGCCCACAGATATCTGTGGCCCAGGTAAGTCTTACAAAGTTTTCTTCTTCAGTTCATAAGTCAGATGTAAAGGTCGGTGTCCCTTGTGTTCATTCCTTCTTTATAAACTCTCATTTTAAGATCCCTTTATGTATTGATTTAAATTTAAGTTTCAATCTAGGTGTGTCCAGTTGTGAATCATTAAAAATAGTCTTAGGTATCTCACGTTTCTGTTTTTACAGGTTTTTTGAACATAACTTTAGGCTGTTATCACCGATACTCTGTTCAGTCTGTTCCAATAGTGAAAAGAGCAGACACTCAGTGTCTGTGCTGTTATCATGATGAACAGGATGCACAGACAGCACTTCAGAGGTCAAGACTTAATGCTCTTATTAGTCACCCCATGGCGGCAAAATGCCGTCTGAAGTCTCCTCACTTTAAGAATTATTAACAGCTAATTGGCCCCAAATAAGTCAGAATAATCCTACCAGAGGGTCTCTGGGAGGCGTGGGTGCAGTAATCGGCTTTGGTGACTGTTGCGACCCCACTTTTGACTCTTTGGGCCAGGATCTGAACTGATATCATATCTGGCCAAAGCCCCCTGGCCCTGGTCCGGGACTCATCACATGATGGCGTCATGACCTATCACTCCAATGGCCCGCTTTCACATGAGGAGCTGTGGGGAATGAGGTGAAAAAGGCTCAACCGTATTAACTTATCCCTTCACCCTGGGAACCGCTTAGCCCTGTCATAATCTGTAAATTGTTAGGATTAAAACTTGTGTCCCTTTCACTTTTCTCACTCTTTTCTTGTCATCTTCCCCCATCGGCCACTCTGCTTGTTTGGTCTAAGGGGCTGCTTTGGAGGGTCCAATTGACCCTTGATCTCTGGGAAGATTGGCTTTTTTCACAGCGAGGGCCCCACTTCCATTTTGTTTCCAAACTGCCTAAAGATTAAAATGCAGTCCATTATTAGACCAGCTGTGATACAGAAGTATTGCACTTTTCTCTCATTTGTAGTATCCATGGAGTATTTCTGATTCAAACAGAAATCCTCACAGATTTGATGCAGTAAATGCTGGCAGAATTTACTGCAATACATTGTTATTTAGATGGTGATGAATATTTTCTGTTTGGATTTATTTGTTAAGTTTGCAAATCACACTTTTAATTTGATTCAACTGGGACTTGCAATTCTCTCTGCTTTAGACTAAAGAGAAACTGATGGTCTTGGCTGCCATCACTGAAAGAAAAGACAGTTATCTTTTGAACTGGATGAACCAATTGCAGTGAAGACAAGCCCAAACTGTTCTTCTAAGGAGCCCCATTTGAGATAAAAAATCTCAGAGAGGAGCGGATTGTGGATTAATGCTGTCAAGAGCACATCTCTATCTGTTGGTTACAATAGACCAACTCCTCTTGATTGTGACATTTTGTGTTAATTTATTTGGACTTATACTGACTTTAAAAAACATTACTGCCTAGAAAGCGGAGCTAAAAAAACACCTGCAAGTGATCCTGATACTTCCTCAGGATTAAAAACATTAATATGCTAATGTTAGCGCTCATCTAGCTGTGACAATGAAAAAAATCATGTTTCTAACTTCCTAGACAACAGAATTATTGATCCAAACACATTGAAAATATATGAAACTGTGGGGTAAGGTGGTGGGGTAAGGACTCTGATACTACGATATGTAATTGCTGAAATGATGTTCTGGTTGGATGGTGCTGGTGTGAGTTATTCAGTAATATCCCAGATGATGTATTAGGGCTCAAAGTATAGTTTACAGTAATGTCTTGAGTTACCTGGGGTTCATTCTCTGAACACATCATAAGTGGTACTATCTGCCAGTGCTAAGGCCTGGACAGCAAAAACAGTATTGGAACAAAGCCGAGCACTGCATGGGGCTGAAGCACCACATTTAAATGATAAATCTCTTTAAATCAACTCAAGTTTATATTACTCAGCCACCGCAGAAAATCTGAAATATTAATTCTATATGTAAGTCTTTTGCACTGTGGACCCTTATACAGCAAATGGGATATTATTTAAATAGCTAAAAACAGCAAAATCTGTCCTAGAATTTCACTTCAGTGATGTGTACATACCATGATATTAGAGAATACCTCCCCTTACACTGCTACCAGAATTAAAATCTTCAAAGCACATAAAATTGTATGAATTTTTTAGTGTGCTTAGATTAAAAATAATTCTATTTAAAGAGTAAAGAGAAAGTTACTCTTATTGAACAAAATATAGGTGGGTGCTATTAAGCTTACACTAATCTGTTTATATTATTGTATGACAGAATCATGGTAGCTGCAGCTGTCATATCTAAAAAAGTTGAATGGGTCAGTGATGTTAATTGAAGACCATCCTAGTAACCACAGAGAACACAGAGCATCCCTTGTGAGAATCTGAAAACACTGATCTGCTATCTGCTCCTCTTTTGGTTTTCTTTTTGAGATGGGGCTCTGTAGATGTAAGCTTGTCACCTCGCCAATAAGTACATTTAACTGGAATAAAAACATTCTTTTATTGAAGAAAATATAATTTTAACAGATTTAAATACAGTTAAAACACACACATAGCAACCCAAACCATAAACCTCTCCATGGAGTTGGATGTCACTTAAAAGCATTTAACTTCTGTGATTGTTACTTTCAAATCTTGAGTTTCTATTTCCTCAAATGACCACAAGGCAAGACTGCGGCCAAATAAAGCCCAAAATCTGTTGAGACTGATGAGCTGAACTCATCTGCAAGGCAAACCCAGTGAGCCTGCAATATCTGCCCTAACTCTCAGTCTTCAAAATGAATTGAATCTGTTGTTTTTTCTCTGTTCAGGTAGGGGTCCATATTTTCCTCGGCCTCATTGTTGGAGCCATTTTCTATGGGGTCAAAGATGATCAGAGTGGTATCCAGAACAGGTGAGAGAGCTGTCACCAGACATACCATCTTTCTTTATATCTCATAAATTTAGAATATGTCAGCCTTTATCCATTTATGGATGTGGAGGGTTGATTACATTAAAGCCACAAACATGTCCCTGAGCCTACTGGAATTTGAAGCAGCATGCTTTAGGACTCAGTCAGGTCTGAGAGTAAATGGATGCACTGACATGAATTTATGTATTTATGTATTCATAGGATGAGTCTTATCCTAGATACCTCCACCAAGGAGGATATGTTTTTTGCTGGCCTTCGTTAGTTTGTTTGTTAACAGGATAACTTTAAAAAATGTTACAAATGGATTTAAGTGCATGTTAGTCATGGCACAAGGAAGTGATAAGATTTTGGTGGTGATCCAAATCCAGATGCGGGTCCAGGATTTCTTAACATTGTGAGATAGAGCAAATCGTATCAGAAATGTCTTGGGGGAGGTTTGTGGTCACTGAGCACTTTTAG
Organism: Cetoscarus ocellatus; assembly: GCA_037902135.1. Classification (NCBI taxonomy): domain Eukaryota; kingdom Metazoa; phylum Chordata; class Actinopteri; order Labriformes; family Labridae; genus Cetoscarus; species Cetoscarus ocellatus. Next base: position 486,486 of record JBAMNC010000872.1, on the reverse strand, counting down.
TTTTGATCATGGTTATTTTATATCCTGGTTGTTTATATCCCTGTATGTTTGATAAATTGATTTTAACCTGAGGCCCATTTGTTGCATGTCTCCCCCAACTCTTAACTCTCTTTACAGCTTTCTGAGTCCAACCACTGTCTCTCCACTATCAACAAAGGCCAAAAGTCCAAAATATATCGTCAAAAAATGAAAAACAAAATGCACACCTGCATTCAGCACCTAGTCCAACTAATTTAGCCTAAGGCAATGAACAGACACAAAGCAGCATTCCCCTTTTCATTCCTGCTTAACAAGCTGTTTCTATTTAATAAATTAAAATAAGATATTGCCATTATAATTTGTACTTTGAAAATATACACATAAATGTATGATCAAGAGCATTTTAGTGAGTAGTCTTTTGATGTAGTCTTACTACGTGACCACGTTGATTGTTCGAGATTTTCAATGCGGTTACTGGTTTGACAAGAAGAAGTGTGAAAAGTAGAGCTAGTCCTTCATGACTAATCCTCTTACGATCTTCTGTTGGGCACAACCTGGTACACACAAACCCAGTGAAGCACTCAGAAATCTCAGTGGTTTCCCTCTGTTCTTTATGTGCATGCTTGAGTGGAATATAAGGACCTAATGTCATTATATTCATGCTCAATGCATAGGCATTATGGCAGAGACCAATGTACAGAGCTTAAATGTCTCATGTTAGTTACCCCTCCCTCCTTGTGGTCTCTGCTAGGCGAGAGCGGAGTCAGACACTTTTAAGTCCCTGTGTGGACCACAAGATATTAAGAACCATAATCTGTGCTGTGTTGCCAGACTTTCAGATGCTGCCTTTGAATCCAAGACAATACAGTTTGACCTAGGTTCAATCTGTAAGTACTTTCAATAACTACTTTAGGTTTATGCACTCTGAAGTGAGCTTTGATATTCTGGTCCTTTTGTTCCTGCTTCTCTTAAACTTCAGGCACGGTTCTGAAGTAGCTTACCTGGCGTTTTTTGTCAAGTATCAAATAGTTTTTGTTCGTATTCAGGTTTCTGCACTTGCACTTGTTGGTAGATTTGTCTTGCAGCCAGTCAGGTAGTGACATCCAATGTGACAAACAGATTACAAAACAGATGCAGCATGAAACAACACATGAGAGAGGAGAATGATTTAACACTCACTAAACATGACTCAAAAAAGCCCCCATGGTGATAAAAATAATTAAGGTAATAAAAATGCTCAAGTGCTATCAGGGCATGTGACAGAGAGAAATCTGAAAACATTAAATCATCTAAAAAAACAAAAAACAAATTAATATTCTTTTGAATTGAGCCTAGGTAAAAACCAGTTTAACAGCTCTGTTGTGTGTCTTGCCTAAAGCACTCTGGTGCACAGCGCAGGTGTCTTTCCCATTTTTCACCTGAACCATCTTCTGAGACAAATAAAGTCTTTATGGAGTCAAAGGCTGAGGAGTGCCTCTGTTCCCCTCCTCCAGGACTGTCCAGTGCATGTCTCACACACACATAGAATAATTTTCTCATTAATATAGGCTAAAAACGTTAAAAATCATACCAATATGCGTCGTCTTATGCCTTCTTCAGTTCACACTCTGATGATTGATGTGATTTTTAACGTATTAGCTCAAAAAATCAATGGCCTTTTATTTTTTTCAAACCATTTTGAGTTCCTGGACCTGGATTATTTGCACCCACTTTTTTGGGTTTTCAATTTTCGTAATTTTCCTTGAAATGTTTCCTTTTCATGAGCACCATTGGTTTGAGGGACACCAGAAGCACTCTTGCTCTCTCTTCTATTTTCCCTGAGTGTAACATTGCAGTGCAGCTGAATCCACCTGATTCAATGGCAGACCCATCTTGCAAAGTTTCAAGTTGAAACAGTTGAGTTTGGTCTACAGAGGCACTGACCAATCAGTGTCCTATAGGGAGGAAGAGGTGGGAGCTAAGACCACGATGACAGAAAGGAGTGACTGCTTGTAAAACATAAACCATGGCTGCTTGTGAAGTGATGAGCTTGGATGCTGCCTGCTTGAGTAATGTTTCTTTGTTGAAGGAAGAACAAAGAACAACAATAAGAAGCATTTCTCCACAGATAAGATTATTTGATCTTCTCAGCTGGTTTTGCAATATTTGATTTACAAACTGTCTCACGTTGTGTACCTTACTGCTTCGCTGCAGTTCTGATTGGCCCATGACAAATGAAATTGACAGAACACCCATCCAGTCATTTTCCGGATGTGTTTTTGAAAGGCTCTGCCCTCCCCAAACCCTTTCTGTGAGCCGTTTCCCAGATGGACCTGTGACAAATATCCTGTGGAGTTCATATTGAACTGTCTATCTGGCATGGCAAGTTACCCACAATTTATGTGCCATATGAAGTGAAATAAACTTCTGGATGTGACTTACCAATTTCTTTTCACAGAATGGGGGCCCTCTTCTTCATCACCACTAACCAGTGTTTCAGCACAGTGTCTGCAGCCGAGCTCTTCATTACTGAGAGGAATCTATTTGTGTATGTAACCTATCAGAGAGTTGCAGAGCACACTGACACAACAACAACTTCTCTGGGTAATTCAGCATAGTGACTTTTCTTAATTTTGTTTTCTTTTGTCAGTCATGAGTACATCAGTGGCTACTACAGAGTGTCAGTCTACTTCCTGTCTAAGATCCTGTCTGACATCACTCTGCGCACCATCACCTCCGTCATCTTCAGCTGCACTGTTTACTTTTTGATCGGTAAGATTAAAAAAACTGTTAGCAAATTAATCCAAGGATACCATTTAGTACTTTTCTGAGTGCAGTCAGACTGGTCTCCATTTATTGTGTTGTGTTTATGTGTCTGTGTTTACCCAGGACTGAAGTCTTCAGCAGCAGCCTTCCTGGTCTTCACACTCACGGTGACTCTGGTGGCGTACACAGCCACAGCCATGACCATGGCCATCTCAGCTGATCAGAGCATTGTGGCTCTTGCCAACATCTTCATGACCATTACCTTTGTCTTCATGATGGTGAGAGGTTAAACCGGTGTTGAGAGTAAAACTTAAATCTTCCACTTCAGTAGAGTGAAATAACTCTGTGGAGGTGAAACATTAGGGTTGGGCCGACTAGGCATGATGATGGGAAACCCCCAAAATCTGGTTCTTTGTTTTTTTTAGCCTAACCCTTTTTTAAGCTCTGAAGGTTACCACTCAGACAGGACACACAGACGAGTTTCACATGTGCTTTAGTCAACATTTTAACAGGGTTCCAGTGGATCATTTACAGTCTTGAAAAGTCCTCAATCAGATTTTCAATAGTCAAGGTCATGAAACGTCTTGAAAAGTCTTAGTTTTCTTGTGAGAGGGCTTAATATTTGAATGGTACTGTAACTGAGTGATGTCTCTATACTTAAGCAAACCAATTTTTTTCTAATAAGTATTGAATGTTTCTTTTTTCTTTATTGTACATTTACTCAATCAGAAAATAATCAAAGGCATTCAGTAGCTTAAATATTATCTACAATAATAGAAATACCCAAGTTCAAGTAAAAATTTGGCCTAAGAAATACAAAGAAAGGATCAAAGATGCAAATAATTATTACAACTTAGCAACCAGAAAGATATGTAAAGGAAAATTTAAAGCTTTAAAAATGAGACATGAAATCCCAGAAGAAATCTAAAAGGCTGTTTGCTCACAGTATAGAACTGGATTAAAATTTATACCAGTAGGTTTTAGAATAGCTCATTATAGGTCTTACATATGATTTTTAAATGTGTGCAGCCACGATAATACCTGTTATAAAGAGGTTGTTTTTTTTCCTCAGATTTTCTCAGGTCTCCTGGTGAATTTACCAAGTATCATGGACTGGCTCGCCTGGCTGAAATACCTCAGCATCCCTAGATACGGCCTCGCAGTAAGTCATGTTGAAAAGAACATTCAAAATGATTTCAGTAAGAACAATAGCTGAAGAGCATTAATAACCTTAATTGCATTATCTCATCTTGATGTGTTTTCTGTCAGGAATGTGACCCTTTTTATTACAGAGTTTATTAGTCAACCATGCCCCTTCAGTAGCCAAAAGCTATCGTCACACTGCTTTAGACTAGAGTCTGTGTTAACGCCACATTAGTTATGCTCAACATTTGTCAATGATGTTTGTTTTCAGGCCTTGAAGATAAATGAGTTTGTTGATTTGAAGTTCTGTGAGGAGCCTGTGAGCAGAAACGCAACCATCATGACTTCAGAGACAAACTGCAGCATGAGCACTGCAGGCTTGATGTGAGTTCACTGTGATCTGCTTCTCTAAATACATAAATGTACTCAGGGCTCCTACAGAGGCTGAAAGTGTCTGAAAGAGCTTACATTTTTTGAGGACTTTTTTTTAATTGAAGGGCAGAAAAAAGTATAGGTGAATAAGGAGCTGCCTCTGAAAACACTGAAGAGTCTGAGTTTGGATCAGGGGCCAGGGGTACAGTAGGTTAGAGTTACGGTGTTGATCTTTAATATGCAATAAAAAAGATCTCACTTGTTATCCAATTATTTCATTAATATTTAGCACCCTGGCCTGATAACATTTTTGTGAAACAATAAAAAAAATATCAGCACTCTAGCGCACAAGAGGAAAAACATCCTGTATTAGACCAGGGCTGGGCAACTAGCGGCCCGGGGGCCACATGCAGCCCTCCTATTCCATTGATGAAGCCCATCAGTCAGTTTAGAATATCAAAAAATGTGTGTTTACTAAGAAAACCTGAGATAACTTGCCATGAAAACATAAAAATTGTAATATTTTTCAGAAAAAAAATAAAGCTTTAATTAGCTGTTATTTTTTTCTGTGAAACTCCATTTTATGTATGTCAGAATAGAAATAAAAATGTAATTGAAATATATTTTGATAACCAGTAAATGCTTTCTAACTAGCATCAAAAGATTAGTTGAACCAGGCTTGGATTCTGTTTTTATCTCATTAAATTGGGTTTTGCTTATAACCATTGAATAGTAATGTATACAAATGTTAATAACAAAGCCTCTTATGGCAGCTAAATGTATTCCTCCTTGTTAGTGCTTTTCATATTGTAAAAATTATGCTCTCTGGCAATGAGGATAACTTTAATGTGACCCTCTTTGTGACCACATTTGCCCATCCCTGCACTAAGCCCATGTTGACTGCTGTTTGTTCAGCAGCACAAGAACTGACAAATTTTTTCCAATTTGGGACTTAAATCGGTTATAAACGTCTTCAGTCTGGATTTAAAAAGTGTGTAGGAACCCTGCTGGTGACCCAACAGCATTACTCAGCTTTAAAAACATTGAATGATTAAAATACATGAGCTGTTTATATTGTTCTGTTTTATAGCTGATTTTTTGGAAATTGTGTTATTTCAGATGTTCAGGAGAACAGTATCTGGACTACCTGGGAATAGAGTACACCACCTGGGGATTGTGGGAAAATCATGTGGCTCTGGTCATTATGACGTTCATGTTCCTCATCATCGCCTATCTGAAACTCCGCTACATCAAGAAGTTCACCTAAATGTCTCTTACTGCATCCAGACCAGCTATGCTCCATTCCGATCAAACACAGATGTTCGTGGTGACTGACTTACATATGCAGTTATGACCCAGCTGCTGTTATAATACCCAAAATGTATGTGGGTGAGGTACAGATCCAAGGGTCAGCCCTCTCAGTGCAGCTTTATGCTGGAGGCAGGAAGAACAGCCAGCTGAGAGAGTCCTCTTGGCTTTGTCCAAAGATCAGAGTTGACCTTTTGTTGGCTCACTGAGGTCCATTTGGTCCACTGACCCACCAGTCAGAAAGCCCCCTCATAGCAACTGTTGATGGGTCACTTTCAGTTCAACAAACTTTTGCCCCAACCAAGTCTTGTCGTTACATCCCAGTCAGGGTATGACCTTATTTTTGTTTCTTTGACAGAAGGATCATTGTTATCTAGGAGTAATGTTTATCCTGTTCCTGAAAACCAGATGTTAGTGATGAAAAATACCCTCTCTGTTCAAACTCTGTGAAGGTCACACTCGCAATTCAACCAATCAACAGCCACAATAAATACTTACAAACTATATGCATGAAAGTCAGAGAAAACATTTTTAATACTGACAGTATGTGATATCCTGGTAATGTTTAAGTTACTCGAGGGGTTACTCGAGGTCTATGGCACTTGTAAATATAATTGTCCATAAAGCAACTTCCTAACTCACCCCCTGAGAGGAGATAGCCAGGTATGGATGCTTACTGATACATAGCAGTCATTGGTGCCACTGAAAGCCTCATAATTAACCCACTTTTAGGGGTTATACTACACAAAACCATGTTGGCTTGACTAGATGCTACAATAAGAAACCTTAACGTGTTTAACTTTTCTTTAACAAAGCCCCTGTGCCTGAAACTATTTCATGGTGCAAAATATTGGCTACGTAGCTTTCCTCTCATCAGCTCTAAACAGCTAATGAGAGGAAAGCAGAGTGAGGAAAAGCAGAGTCAGAATGCTGTAGCAGGGTCTGTTAGCAGGCACCAGAGAACACACTGATAAAACTCTCCTGAATATGAAGAAGATTGGTCACTCCTCTATTTTTCCTAGATGTCAAAACAGAAAAACAAATGTTCACAATATCGATTTCTTGGGTTGCTTGACGTGGGCCTTCGACAGCTTTTGCTTTTGTTGTTTTGAATATGAACATCAAGATTCCCCCCCCGTGAAACAACAGAACATCGTGTTTGCATTGCCCATTCTATCCTGCAGGGCCAGAAAGGCCCAGAAGAGAGTTTTTTAAGTCCCACATGTGACAGGAATGGTCCTCCGGACTTGTGTGCATAGGCTCACAGTTCATGAATCAGCACCGCCAGGTTACTTGTGATTTGTCCTCCTCCTCAGTTTTACATCAGTTTTTACTATTCCTCTTTCTACCCGAGACTCAACAAAGTGTATGAGTAGGTTCACCCTAAAAGTGGGTTAATTATGAGGATTTGGGCAGAACCATTAACTGCAATGTATTGCTATACTCGACTATCACAACTACAGTTGCTTGATTGGCAATCATATTTACTAGTGCCATAGACTTTGAACAACCCCACTTCAAAAAACCTGAACTATCCCTTTATGTAACAATTACTTAATAGCATGTTACTATCATGTTACTTAATAGCTCAGTATTATTTAATGGTAAATTTTTACACCTTACATTGCTACTACTACTTAGCATGTTGTCATGTTAATCATGCTCTGCAATGTTAGCTAACTCACATTCACAACAACCTACTACTTAAAATCTTATTTGATTCTTCTTGCAGAACAAGCACTTTGTAGAGGTGCCATGTGAGAACATAACATTAGTCCACATCACTTGCATCAGTCATCTTGTATATATAATATTTTAAGAGAAATCTTCAGGCACACTTTACTTCATTTCTGTGTTTGTGTTTTTCTCAGTGGCCAAGTTAACAGAAGAATAGAACCAAGATAAATAAGTGTAAATCAAGTTGCTGGAATTTTTTTAAAAGCTGTTTCAAATTGTAAGGAGCATGGGGGCAAGAGATGGCTAACCCAGTGATGGTGACCAAATAGAGTGGGGCTTGAGAAAGGGTACATAAGATATACTGTCCAAGTTCAAATTCCCCGATCTCTCTCTCTTTACTGTAACAAGAATATTAAAAAGACACACGGGTGGTATATGTGTGGTGGCATATGCTTTACAAAATGTCACCTACTTTCTGATGCAATTGGATTTCTGCTGACCTCATGAAAACGAAACTCGACTAGGGATGGAAATCGTTATGATTTTAATTAAATGAATGCCATTAATGCAACTGCTTATCGATCCAAATCTTTCCCGATTCCCTTTTCCATTCCTGCTGATTTTCTGTATGGTCTTTCACTTATAACAGTGTCAAACACATCACACCTCTGTCATATCTATTGCCATGCTTCATAGATAAATACTTTTGCTAGTTGCTCGTGCAGGAAGTGTCTTTTTGCTAAAAAATTAAGCCTAAATTTTGTCCAATTCTGTCTCCTTTCTGTCAATAATTTTGGCTTCTTTGCCATCATTCCTGCTGACTGCCTCCAATAAGAGAGTGACATGTTTGATTTGCAGAGCATGCAGAAGAAAGTGGGAGGAAGTGTTAGGAGAATTGATAAACATAAAGAGTAATGATATCATTCCTTGTGGGAGTTGTGAGCAACTCTTAACTGGAATAGGTCTTCGATTCCCCTCCCTTCTCTGGATAGTCTCTAACTGTATCTTTTTTTTTTTTGCCAATTATAGACCTTGATTCACAGATTTGTTGAACAACCATCAATTGATTGAATTATTAGCCCATCAGTTAAGAATCTGACCATGGAAAAGGCTGGTCTGTTATTTCTAATATTCTTTCTGGGTAAATACAAATTTGTCCCCCTTCAAAAGATATAGAAACCCCTTCCCCAGAGTAACACATGATTTTCAGTGGGTGTTTTTACCCTCTCTATTTCCATTAGTAGTGTTTCTGATGATAATGTAAATATTCTTATTTTTATTTGGAAGTTACACAAGTGTTTCTTTTGGTTGATCTGTAACTAGGCAGTCTTGAGTTTTGCACAGTTTTCAAATAACACTGTTTAAATATTAGGTACTCAACACTTGTTTTTAATGTTTGTCGTATGTTATAGTGAATAAATAGCACATGGTTAACTTCTCTGTTGTTCTAAAGAAAATTTATGGACATGACATTTATAATCTGATCCAGATATTTGTAAACATGTATAAACATTTTCACACTGCTGTCTTTGTTTTCATTAAGTGTAGTATTGGTGAGCAGTGTTTCCATAGACCTGCAGTGGTTCTGTGTTTAATGTGTGAGATTGTTTGATTATCACATATCGTATTAACTCTTGCCTAATTTACATTTTAGATGTTAAATTAGTGTAGTGGATTGAAAAATACATTATTTCCCTGTTTATTCCTTTTTGGAGGTGCTTTTGTACAATAAAATGACTCTCCCCCATCTCAGATGAGAAGTTTGCTCTCCCCCCAGGACCCAAAGTTACAAAAGTATACATGATATTACCTAAACTGTAAGATTGATTTCATAAATGATTATTATTTAAACAAAATATTCAGACTTAGATATTGCATGAAGGATTGATTATTTTATCATGAGTGTTTTGATGAGATTTAATGATCTGTGTTTTATAGTATTGTCTCCGTCGGGCATTAACCTCCCATTTCCTTTTTTTTATGGTTTTCATTTTTTTTTCTTAAAACAGTGGTATTGGTGACCTTCCATGTTGGTTAGTGGGTTTTATATACTTAAAACCAAATTAAAGTACAAACAAATATTTGTAGTCAGGAAAATACGATATCCATTTATTAAGCAGTTGACTGTTTTTATATTTTCAGAAAAAATGCAATTTTCAGGATAAGGGGTTTGTGCCCAACAGCCAAGAGGAACAATATGGCATTAACAATATAATATTGAACCCTGGAGAAAGAATTAGGAATTAAGTACAAGCTAATTTAAAATAAATGTATTCACAAAATTAAGAAATTAGTACAAAGAGAGAGGGGAGATAACACAACAGAAAACTAACAACTGCAGCACACAACAATCTTTATGCTCATTTTTAAGACAACTGTATTTTTCTGGTTGTTTTTATAACTGAAACTAGAAAGCACTCCTAGGTAGCTCACATATTTCTGTTACATCTATAAAAAATAGTTCCATGATAAAGTTACCATCATGATATGATTCCCTGACCTTGAAAACCCATACCTAGCACTCAGAATCATGTTGATATCGTTATTAGTTAGACAGTTATTAAGCAAAAACGATTGTTTACTAATGGCTGATCATCACCAAAATCTTATTATTTTTAATCTGGGTCATTACCAACATCTCCTGAAAATTTCAGCAAAATCCGTCTAGTAGTTTTTGTGTAATCTTGCTAACAAACAAAATACAGACAAACAAACATACGTACGCAAAAACAAGACAAAACATACTTATATTTAATAAAATTTTATTTGTCAAAAAAGATTACAAAAAGATTGTGCAAAAAATGTAAGGCACATTGACAAATAAATGCATGGGTTTCCCATGAAGACTAGTTGCACTCCAAATTGAAGTTTGTTTTAAGTTACAATATGTATCATAAAATGATAAACTACTTATTCAAAGCTTAATCAATGTACAAACAAAGGATGATTAACTACAAAAGAACATGCCACATTTGTACCTATTGTGTATTAAAATAAAGAAGAAGAATCAGCAAGTAATCAGACATAAAAGCCCCTTTTTGAGTAAATGACATGATGACATGAAAATTTAAAATCAAAAGTAAATGGGCAAGTTTGTCACATAATCCTGTAACCACAAACTGTGTATATGAGTATAACTGAGTTTACTTACAGGCTGCTGTATTATATACAAACCTGTGTCCAATACTGCAATCTAACACTGAGCCATTAATACTTCATTTTTCTTCAAACTCACAAAAGTGACTGTTTAGTGAATGCCTGACATGTAAATCTGAGGAACCTCACTGTCATTCAGTGCATTTCAGTGTCTATAGTGAAGTACCTCCTTTGTAATATTCAAGAAATTGAAACAGCTTCGTTTTGTTTTTTGTCTGGAAAAAATAGATCCCTTGTCGTTAGATGTCTGTACCGCTGCTGTAAAATGTAAAAGAACGTTTCTTATCGTGTGGATGCTCTGCAGGGCCTCACACATGGCTGCTCACGTTTGTGCTTGCATCAAGGCCGTCAACAGACAGGGAAGAGGATGGACGGGGCCGAGGGCCCACAGGGGTGGCCGTCTGAGGGTGACTGACCTGTGACACCATATCGTCAGACTCCAGGCGCTCCAGCTCCTCCCTCACCAACATCTCCATCTGCTCCCTGTGAGCGTCTGTGTCCCGACCCAGGCGTTCATCCTGACACACACACACAGATAAATCCCCTCAGTGTGTTTACATGTACACAAGAAACACAGATATGCATCATACTCATAAGCAGGGTCTGTTGTTACTGTAAATCTAATTATTTAGATTGTGCAGCAGGAGAGCTCTCCAGAGCGTGACCTTGTGTGTTTGTGGCAAAAGCATGGCTTTTTTTTACATCAACAAAAAGGGCACCGTTATACGTCCAGCAAACCAAGTTAGGTTGGTGGAGTGTGAGTGTCTTCCTTATTTTTCACTCGACATAGTTGTAATTTTTACAGCCAGCACTCACATTGTTTGGACAGCAAATGTTCATATGATCTCATTATCAGGCAGAGATGTGTTTGTCTTAAAATAAGGGAATAAGATGAACCTTAGAGTTGTGGCTGTGATTGTCTGTTGGTTTGTAAATACACAGACAAGTGATCTCCAATTAAATTGAGAAAAAAATGCTACAAATTTGCATATTTTTCTTGAATTGTTTTATATTCATACAGCAGTATTTTGAAAACATAATGAGAGGTTAATTTATAGAGATGATTATTAAGAGATTGCTCCTGTTTTCATGGAATAAAGAGTTTTAGTTGATTTTACCTTTACAAACATAAAAATAAAATCCTCAGAGACAGAGGAAGAGAACTGGAGACTTGGTGTTTCCATTAAGCACAAAATAAGAAACAAAAGCTTCTCCTGAAACACAAAAATCATCTGATATCTGATAAGCTTTACCAACATCTTTAGTAGAATTCATCAGCTGGAAATCCCAGTTTTTAGGTCACAGAAAAGTCATATGTTACTATCAATTTATTTGAATATTGAGAAAAATTCATGCTACTATTAACAGCAACACACAAACAACACAGTGAAGGTTCACACGGACGTGTCCCTGAGCATATTTATAATAAACAGATCACCAGTGATCCAGTGCTGACCATCTGATCCATACACATTGAATTCAATCAATGAACAGTCTGCTCCTGATTGATCTATTCTCCGATGAATTAAAATACATCAGAGCAGATCATGAAACAGTTTTTGTGTCTTTTATCACCAGTTCTGCTCATTCTAGCATGTTTTATTTCTCTGCTGTAGAGCAACAACCTCTCATCAGCGAGGGTTGGCAGGGAGGAGTGTCTGGCTCTTCATAAGAAAAAAAATGTACCTATAATTACTTAAGTAAGGGCCCACTTAAGGTCAGCTGCAGCAAGCATCAGATGTTTCTTTATCTTAATGGGCAAAGGAATAACTTCAGGGAGTTTATTGATCTAGAGCAGAAATTAGCTTTATGTGCCTGAGGTGAGGGAAAACTTCATTTTAAAAGGTTTCATTTGAGTAGATCCCTGATCTAGATCGATAAATGACTGGCTTTTGTGTGAAAAACGACCATACAACAAGTTTCCCGTCAAAGGTCCTTTAAGTAAATGACAGTTTAAAGGCCCAATGTCCTGCAAAATCAATTTTATTTTGCTTTACATGTTTGCTTTTAAGATGGAGCAGAAAAACAAGGCATCTTTTACTAAACTCTCAGTTCATGGAGAAATGCACCATGCCTCTTTAAAGAAAACGCCTGTTAAAATGCTCAGTTTTTACTTCCTGGGGTTTATTCAGTAATAGCTAAACAGCCTCCACCACACATTCGTGTTTTCTGCTTGTCACAGGCAGACGCACTGACCACTTTGGAAGTTTGCTGCATGGCCTGTAACCCCTCCTCCCCCTCAATCAAACGTCATTTGGGCAGCCAATCAGCGCAGAGCTCATTATCATAGCCTCCTGTAGCCTCCCTGCTCCCTCAGATCTACCTGATCCTCCAGAGAGATGAAGTTTTTATTTTTATTCAACTTAAATCAAATGCTTGCTTAAGAGACACCCAAGACATGACTGAACACACCAGGACATGTGACCTGTGAACCTGTACTGAGTCTCACCTCCAGGACTCCATCCAGCAGCCGGCCCAGCACATCCCTCCTCTTGAGTTTGGCTCTCTCCATGGACTCTAATTTGACAATCACAGCGTCAATCTTTGACACGATGCTGCCGATAGAGTGCTCCATCCTGTCCACACGCCTCACCAGCCTGGTATACAGAAAGACAATACCACGTAAGTGTAACTAGGGTTGCAAAGGGGTGGAAAATTCTTCGTAAATTTCAAAGGACAGAGAGAGCATTGTTGGAATTACACAAGTTTGAGTGCTGCCAATGTCCGTATACAATTTTGAACGTGTGCAGAGTTTGACTGCAGTTTTCAGGTCTCAGCGCTGTGATGGCTGAGGCCAGAGGGGTGATTCTTATGAGTATGATCAAACATGCTTTTCTTCAATTTAAAATGAATGTCCACTTCAGCGATGGACTGATTTGATGTTGTAGGTCATGGGTCAAGGGTCAAGGTCATGGAGTCTCATGATCATCCTTTCCATGCAAACACTTACTTTCAAAAAGTATTTCTGGGGATTTCTTTAGTATTTGCACAAATTTAAACTCTTACTTAAGGATAACCAGGCTACATTTTTAAGGTAATGACCATTCTTTGTTTTTGTGCACACAAACTTCAGCTTTGCACCTATGTTCACCATGACATGGGGATGAACTGATCAGAGTTTGAGGTCAGAGTTTGAGGTCAGAGGTCTCCTGGTCATCCTTTGCTTGTGAACATGACAGCGTAAGAGATCTCTGAAGGATTCCTCTTTCTCTTCGCACATTTGGCATTTTGGAGTTTAGCAGGCATGAGAGATTATCTTTCAAATGCGTCCACTTTGATCGGTGGATAACCTGACAACATTTTTGGTTTAAGTTCAAATGTCCTGAGTCCTATGATCTGCACTTGCTAATAAACGAGCAATCACAAGAACTCTTAGCAAAAATGTCCAGTCTAACTCAACCATGAACTGATGACATATTGGGTCAAAATTGGAAGGTAGTATCGGCATGCAGCTACCTGAGGCTTGTTTGAGTCTGGAGTCTTAAAACCAAAAGGAATGGACAAAAACATGTCTTAAGTCAAAAGGGAAGTGTGTATGTGATTGGAGCCTCTTCCTTCAATCCTGACTCGAGACTACATTTAATAATTCATCACTTACTGTATGGTCAGATGTCATTCAGCAGTAAACCCACATATTAAAGTTAAAAGTAGAAAAAAGAGCTCCATACACTTGAAATTCCTCATAGGACACGCCCCCTGAGCTGCTGCCACGCCGACGAGAGCTGTGGCCGCTGTCCTCATCGTCGTCCTCCTCAGAGTCATCCTGAGTGCGAGGGAAGCTCCGCCCACTGCTGGGTCGAGTCAGCGAATTGCGTTCCAGCTCCAGGTCCTCCTGGCACACGAGCAGAAACACACTGAACATCTACAGGTGTTTTGGCCGTCAGAGCTTACACATCCATGCTCCATGCCTCTGTGTCCTCAGCAGGTATCAGAAACAAAAGAAAATTGATCGAAGTGTGTCATCACTCACTCTCTCTTTCTCCAGGTCATCTCTCATCTGCTGGTGTTCATGCTCTGTCAGCTCCTGATCACCATCTTGATCGTACTTTGCAAAGATAGCCTGAATTTCTGCATCTGAGTGGCCCTTTCTAAACAAAAAAAAAACATACAGAAACGTGCTCCCTTAGCACCAGTCTGACATTTTGAAAAGACAGACTAAAACATATTTTAGCCATTCCTGGATACTTCTCCCTTTTACCCTTTCAGATCCTGGCGGAGTTCATCAAAGTTCAGTTTGCCTCCAGCCTGGCGCAAACTCTCTGAGATGTCATCTACTGCCGTCTTTTTGAGTCTCAGTTTCATCAAGGCTTTGTTACAACCCTAAGAGGTGGTTGAGGAAAAAATAAACACATAAATGAGAATGAAACAATCTCTGTTTATATGAAGAACTAAGTATCTATCGATGCCTCGTTTTCACATACAGAGAATTCCTGATAGTGCTGTATTCTCAGTCTGCCTGGGGCGCTCTGTTAAAGCTCCTGCCTCCTTAAGGCTCCCTTCCCCACACGGGCCCAATCCACTCTGATTGGTTTACAGATCTACTCTGCAGTTATTGGTCAGTTCAGTGCTGCCATGTGCCACGTTGTCAATAACTCTGCAGTCATTCTAGCATCTATGCTCTGCAACTGACTTGTAACCTTGAGCTAATGGGCCTATGCAGATGACGAAACAATGGCAGGACGTCATGCTGGTGGATCCATTTTGGGGACCGGGGAACAGCACTCTTGAGGGAGCTGACGGTGCTGCATTGATGAGGAGAGGGAGAGGTCTTAATGCTGCTGACTTTTTGTCTTGTTCACAGAAGTACTCTTTAACAGAGAGGAGGCATGTTAAGAACACCAAAGGGTATATGAAACTCAAAAAAGCTGAATATGGGCTCTTTAATTGTGTGAGGCTGTGTTAACGTGTGTATTTTAGGCGGCTGCACTGGTGGACATGAGTCAGCATTTTAAATGGTATAAAGCCTGCTTTGGTATAAAAGCCAACTTTTTGAATTAAAAACAGTTACTGAAGTACTAACTTGGATGCCAGATCTTACAGTAATTTTGATGTGGCAAACTCTGGTTATAGAAAGGAACAGTTTTTCTGGGCCAAAGCTGTGATCTTGAGAAGCCTCTGGGGAAAAAAATCATTTTCAGGGAAATACTGTGATCCCTCTGCAGCACTTACAGCATCCACATAGTGAATAGTAATGATGTAATGGAAGTCTACCAAGCTAAGACAAATGCCACAAGTGATTTTAGCACCTTTTTAATAAAGTCTGTCATTTCCATCTCAGACCTCTGCTGGGACATGTCAGCCTTTACCTCCGAGTATGTGTCGTTGATGATGGCCAGGAACATGTTCTGAGTAAAAGAAAACATTTAAGGTATTGTCAGATTGTTGGAGGGTAATGAGCAAAAGTCAACAACAGTTTTGTCTGCCTGACTCACCATGAGAATAAAGAAAATAAAGAAAACGAAGGTTGTGAAGTAAATCGGTCCAAGCACGGGATTTGCCTCCTCGATTTCTGAGAACTCAAAGTCTCCCAGAATGATGTGGAACTGTGTGAAACTTAACGCACAGGAAAACATTTTAACATCCAAATATGACAAGATAATTTTGTACATTTATGGACTATACAGTCAATGCTCTTACATGCTAGCTTGGAAAGTGCTGAAATCATCAACCTGAGTCCCAAACACCAAGTAGGCCAACTGAGCATATGCAAGGAAGATGATGAAGAACATGATGGCAAAGCCCACGAGGTCCTTGGCACAGCGAGACATGGTGCTGGACAGCTGACTCATGGTCTTGTTAAAGTTAATGAACTTGAAAAGCTGAAAGAGATCATTTTTTTTTTTACCATAGGTCAACTTTACAATTTTTGGGTTTTTAAGTTTGACTGTTTGTAGAATTCATACCTTGACCCAGGAGAAAAAGACGATGACTGCAGCCACATTGTTGAACTGAAACTGCAGACTGGCTAAAGGCTCAAAAATGGGGTGAGCAGTGTGGTTCTCCAACAGGCCTTTGAGACAGTCTCCAACCATGGCTGTTCTGGTTATATTCATGATTATAGCAACAACGCTCAACTGAAAAAGAGATCAAAAGAAATGTGATTTTTTTTTTTAAGGTCAGGAAGCCGCAGAACTGCCCTTGTTGGGTCTGTTAAGGGAATACTATGTCTGATGCCATCATAAGAAACTGCCAGGCTTACTTTGGGCTTCATGGGTGATCGCTGCTTACTGCTGGGCATTGTGTGACTATATTTCACTCTAAACTAAATCTAAATGAAGAGGTGGGAAGTCAGTAATGACTAGTGTATACCTGGTTGGAAAACGTGGACCACAAAACATGTATACTGATATTTTATGCTGCATGGCAGTACACAGCAAACATCTAAAAGGGATGCACTGATCCGTTGGTTTAAATCAGCCAATGGGAAATGAATCTGTGTTGAACAGACATCAGTTGCAGATGTGTATCTGTTGTGTCATATCAACTGAATGATGTCAGTAAGCACCTTTCACTGCTGACTCTGATAAAGCATATTGTATTGGGCAGAAGAAAGTATCTGTTGGACTAACAGATTGTTTTTATGATTAGACATGTGAGAAAATGTTGGGATTATCAGTCCGAGAGAGAGAGAGCTAATTGCAATCGAAAGGAAAGTATCAGTTTTTCTATTATTATTTAGTAATGTTCACCAAGGTCAGTGCACATCCCCAGCTGATGTTATTGAAACATTTGGAGTCGTAACATCAGGTTTATGCTGAAAACAAAGTTGTGTTGTTACAGCAACTGTTATCATAGCATCGAACGTACATGCACTCAGGTAATGATGAATTTGAACTACACTTCTCTCTCTTTCCTCTAGTTTTTCCTTTAAAGACAAATCAAGACATTCAGTATCAGCAAATCATTCCTAAAATTAAATATCAATACCTTAAATGCACTGAGGACGATACATTATGTTTTCTTGCTCTTAACCTTCATAAAACCCAGAGAAGTGATTACAACGGCTGGTTTGACCATAAACTATTTTCAAAAACAGCTTAGTCCATAGATTTTACCACAAGCTGACTAAATATTTCAATTAATACTTCGATTTTGCCATTGATTTAAGTTACTTTCTCTTGTTTTAATGAAATGAAGGTTTCTTACCAGTTTGGGTGTCAAATTAAAAATAAACAAGAGGAAACAACAATAACACTGAGGCTAAAGCCAGGTGCTCAGAGAAAGTCTGTGAATATACATCTCATTTTGAATAAATACAAATCCAGAAACAGAGTTATAGTCACCAAAGAGCTCCTTTCCATTTTTATGCAAATCAATGCTGCAATATAAACATAACTTTATGGCTCCAAAAGTTCATTTTGTCATTTTCAAACATAAGTTAGACTAGAAGCTTCATTCATCATAATGACCATCATCAAAAATAATTAAGCCCCTGAAAATGACTACAAACATTGTACTCTTCAGGTGAATTTAAGCATTTCACTGTTTCTTACCACCAATATCAATTAGTAGAAGTTGCTCTCTGCTACTCAGAAAATGCTCTGCTGTGGCTAAATCCATGCGTTATGGCTCTGTGCCATTTTATTTCTCTTCTGCAGCAATCTCTCATTGGTGGGGTGGGCGGAAAAAGTGTCCGCCTTTACGTTCATAGGAGATAAAATATACCCATAATTACTTTAATAAGGGCTCACTCAAGGAGAGCTGTTGTAGCATCAGGTTCTGCATTATGGGCCTTGAAAGAGGGGGGATTTCAGGAAGCTGACTGAACCAGAGCAATTGTATAAACCTGAGGTAAGAGGAGAATTAATTGATGTTTCATTTGAGTGAAGTCCTGTCTGCCAACTTCTCCAGCACAGCGCAGCACATTTTTGTTTTCTTTGTGTTTTTTGCCCCTCATCATGTCTGCCTTAAAACACTCTCACCATAGAGGCACTTTGGTTAACAGGTATTTGCTGACTGGTCATAATAAAAACCTCCGTCTCACTCAGTGTCATTACTATGTTGTGTCAGCTTGCACTTGCTGAATCCCTGTTCTAGACCTATATTTCACAACCCTTTAAAAACAGCTCACAACATTCAAATACACACCACAACAATGAGAACATCCAGACAGTTCCACAGGCTCTTGAAGTAATGTAGGCGGTGGATGTGGATCTCCAGCACCTCCTCCACCACATAATAGAGGATAAAGAGACAGAACGCCACCTCACACACTCCCACAAAGTAGTCCCAGCTGGACACGTATCGTATCAGACGCACTGTTTGGAAATCCCAGGAGGTCAACACTCCACCAGTAGCAGGGAACTCAACCAACAACCTGACAAAAGCAACAAACTGAAACTGTTAGTATTCTCAAAGTGTTAGAACAATAAAAATGTTGTTTTGAGAAAATCACATTAAACAAGCACAGAGACAATAGTTTGTTAAAGATTTGAGCTGACTGAGGTGTAATTTCCTGCAATACTTTGAATTAAAATGCTCTGACTCATACCTCCTTTTAGTGAGTGTTTATGTGGAGCTTATGGCCTATCAGTTAAGTTCCACCTCATGTATGAGGGCATGGTCCTTTTTCGCATGCCATGCCCAATTCTATCACCATTATAGGAAAAAATTGCGTCATATTGCATCATTTCATTTCTACTTGATGGGTGTGCTGTATGATTGTCTTAAAATGTTAAGAGATGATAATAAGAAGCTGTCTGTGCCTGTAAAAACTGTAAAAGTCCCTTAATCTCCATGTTGCTCCACTTGGGGTGTTCATTTATCAATTTATAATTTACACTTTCATCAAAGTCATAACACCAGTTTCTTCCAGTATTATCCATACAAGTCTATTAAGTTTTACAAAGAAATATCAGGATATGGAGTGTTTTTAGCAACTTCACCTTTGTCTGTATCTGGAGTACAAATGCAGTAGAGGAATGAAATCAAATAACACACAGAAACAATGTTTGGGGGTCTGGACGTGGGTTTTTATGGTATTGTTGACTCAAATTTTTATTTTTCAGCTCAAAAACTATACATGTCTGACATGTCCGAGATTCAGTCTCTGTTGGCTAAAACATTTAGAGCTGACAGGTCCAGTATTGTCAGGCTGTAGCATTTTTTACGAGTAGAAAGGCCCATCTTTCCCATGAGTGGGTATGGCTTCAACACATGTAAAGGCACCATATGCACAGATTTCTGCTTTATTTTCCATCATTTAGAACCTTTATTTTATGCACATAGAGATCTTTTTAGTCCTGAGTTTGGTCTTGTGGTTCATTCCACCAGTTTTGTTATAGAACACGCTTCAAATGCATATTTCTATGTCTTTACAGTGACTTTAATCATAACAACCTCTCACCAGACTACACTGAAGAGGGACAAACTGTGACTGATGATTCTTACCTGGCAATGCAGAAGAGGTTGATGTTTCCATTGTAGACAGAAAAGTCAAAAAAGACAGCTCTGGTGCCTCTGTCCAGCCACAGGTGGTCTTTTAAAAACTGAAGTTGGACTGCGGACTCCTCTCTGGTACGGGACAGGTCTAGGTAGTATCCTCCACCTCCATATTTAGACACTTGTCCCCAATAACTGCTCACATTCATCTCACTCTCTGTGGTATACACCCAACTATAAGACAAAATGGAACATATAAAAGTGTTGTTCTGCACAAGTGGAGAATCTGCTTTGTATTTGGTTTCCTCAGTTAAACTTACGCAGTCCCATTCTTGGGGCCAAAGGAGGCGGTGTCCTCATTGGATGGGGTGTACAAGCCGTAGCAGTCCTGAACCTCATCCCTCAGGTCTTCATGGACAGAGCAGGACTCGTTGCGAACCTTTACTTGCCTGAGCCGTGGCACGCCAAGCAGGAGGTTCTCATAGTAGATGAGGCTCTGGTTCTCAGGCAGGCTTTTGTTGTTGTACCACAGCTCCCAATACATGCCATTTAGGAAAGGACCTTCAGTGAACTACAAGTGTTTATAGACAGATTAGGACAGAGCAAAAAGATGTAATTTTTCTGTAACACACACAGAGTACAATACAAGACACATCATTAATAAAAATAAAAGCATGTGTGACGGTGAATTCCAAGCCTAAAAAGGACAAACATAAAACCACCTGCAGAGGACATATAGTTGGTAATACAAAACCACCAAAACTAGAAATCAGCCATAATGTGAAGTGCACAGACATGTGTTTTCTTTTACCTTCCAGAAATCCTCCATGGTGGAGAGGCTTCTGAACGTTAAAGGGTCTCCAGCAGACAGCGGAGTATCCAGGAAGAGTTGAGACATTACTTTGGTGTAGTAGTACATGTTGGCACTAACCATCCCGTAGGTCACTGCAAAATACAACACAAGTTATATTTCCAACAACTACAGCTGTTAGTATGTAGGTGTTTACATGGATCTAAAAATATCACACTCCACTGGCAATAAGCTAATAATGACCAAACTGGAAAGCCATGGGATTAGAGTATAGCAACTATGGGGCTCAGTATCTACCATGATAATAAGAACAAAAATGAGCAAACTACAGACGCCAATTCCTAAGAAGCTGGGACGTTGTGTAAAACATGAATAAAAACAGAATACAATTATTTGCAAATCCATTTTGACCTATTTTCAATTGAATACACTACAAAGACAAGATATATAATGTTAAATCTGATAAACTTCTTTGGGTTTTTTGTGAATATTCACTCATTTTGAATTTGATTCCTCAACTATGCATGTTTTTGTTGATTCCATCCTAGCTTTAATGGGACATGTCATAGCCATTAAATTGAAAATGAGTGAATATTTGCAGAAAAAGTGTATCAGTTTGAAGATTGAATATCTTGTCTTTGTAGTGTATTCAACTGAATATAGGTTGAAAAGGATTTGGAATTCATTGTATTCTGTATTTTTACATTTTACACAATGTCCAAACTTCATTGAAATTGGGGTTTGTAGCAATAACAAGTCTAACTTCTTGCAGGTCCAATGTGGAGTACCACAAGGATCAGTGCAGGACCCAAACCTACTTATATTGTCAGAGATTTTCATAACTTATGTCTGAAACTGGCTTGGAGTGTTTAGTTTTGTGACCATGTACTATATTTTTTATGTTTGGTTAGATTGTAGGCAAATAGTAGATAAAGTATATTTACTCTCAGTGTCTCTTTCTTTCATTTACTCTTCTGAACAAATTAAATTTAAGCTGACAAAAAATGTAAATAGTGTAGAAGAAAAAAGCTAAGGCCTCAGCCAAAACAATTTCAGTCATGTTTTTACTTGCTCTTTTCTTTGTTCTGTGTTTGTAATGGTAAAGAATAGCCTCAAATTTATTGTAAATCCCTTACCAGCATTATTAAGAGAAAACAGCCATCTAAAATGAAACTTAAAACACGAAAAAGACACATACTATT
Source organism: Cetoscarus ocellatus (assembly GCA_037902135.1). Classification (NCBI taxonomy): domain Eukaryota; kingdom Metazoa; phylum Chordata; class Actinopteri; order Labriformes; family Labridae; genus Cetoscarus; species Cetoscarus ocellatus. The sequence continues at coordinate 464,712 of JBAMNC010000872.1, read as the reverse complement.
TGAGTACAGGTTAACGGAAAAATGAAGGATACAATTTTTTTTATTAATGTACACAAAAATCTGAATCTTGATGATTCAACAGATGTCAATATAGCAAAAAAAACTGTAGAAACCTTAATTTCTTTTTCCTACACATTACTCTTCCACGTTGCATGAAATTTTCATCAGGGAACAGCTCTGGAAAGAGCTTTTAATAGTCAGACTCTGCCTGGCAGAGTATGCCAAATGAAGTCTGCAAGGAAATCATTTCCTGATCCACCCCAAACCACAGATTGGCATTTTTCAATGCAGCAAAAAGAGAGCAGAAACTCCACCACAGGGTCTTCAGTCCTTCTTGGATTAAATGCGGGTTTTCCATCAACTTGTTTACTTTGTGCACTTCCTGGAAAGAAACTCTCTGACAGATTGTTGAGGATAATACTGTGCACTATAAAGACCTTAAAGGAAAGTGTGAGCTTGTAAAAAAAATGTGCCTGATAGACTAGAGTGGGTTCTAAGTGCTCCGCAGTACGATTCAAGAGCGCAGCGCTTTCGCGTTATGTGGAATTTGGTGGTGAGAGTTGCAGGTCGTGGTCCGATGAAGCCAACAGGACTACATCATCTGCAAAAAGCAGCGACCCGATCCTGAGGTCACCAAACCAGAACCCCTCAACACCCTGGCTGCACCTAGAAATTCTGTCCATAAGAGTTATAAACAGAATCGGTGACAAAGGGCAGCCCTGGCAGAGTCCAACCCTCACTGGAAACGAGTCTGAGTTACTGCCAGCAATAAGGACCAGGATCTGGCACCAGTCGTACAGGGAATGGACGGCCTGTATCAGGGGGTCTGATACCTCATACTCCCATGCACCCTCAAGGACCCTACGGAGGGTATAGAGCTGGTTCACAGTTCCTCGACCAGGATGAACACATTGCTCCTCCTGAATCTGAGGTTCAACTATCCGGCGGACCCTCCTCTCCAGCGTGCCGGAATGGACCTTACCAGGGGGGCTGAGGAATGTGATCCCCCTATAGTTAGTTGGAGCATACCCTCCAGTCCCCCTGCTAGAAAGAGGAACCACCACCTCAGTCTATTAATCTAGGGGCACTGACCCTGATGTCCATGCAGTGTTGCAGAGCTGTGTCAGCCATGACAGCCCCACAACATCCAGGGCCTTGATGAACTCTAGTCGGATCTCATATACCCCCAGAGCCCTGCCACCGGGGAGCTTCTTGACCACCTGGGCAACCTCAGCCCCAGAGACAGGAGAGCCCACCATAAAGTTCCCAAGCCCTGCTTCCTCACTGGAGGACTTGCTTGTGAGATTGAGGTGGTCTTTGAAGTATTCCTTCCACCGATCCACAACATTCCGAATCGAGGTCAGCAGCGCAACATCCCCACCATAGACAGTGTTGACAGTGCACTATTTTCCCCTCCTGAGATGCCGGATGGTGGTCCAGAATCTCTTCAAAGCCATCCAGAAGTCGTTCTCCATGGCCTCACCAAACTCCTCCCATGCCTGGGTTTTTGCCTTGGCGACCATCAAAGCTGCATTCTGCTTGGCCTGTCGATACCTGTCAGCTGCATCCGGAGTCCCACTGGCCAAAAAGGCCCGACAGGACTCCTTCTTCAGCTTGACGGCATCCCTCACTTCCTCCTACTACTAATGAGGTTGACATCTACCACAATATTTTAATGTCTGACAGGCTAACTGCCCAACACTGTGCATGATTCTTGTGTCCTACTGTAGGAACTTTTTATCATGTACTTACAGATACATAGAGTGATGAGAAATGTGATGTATGTGAGCATCTCCCGCAGTACGTTCCTGAGATATCTTTCTCTGCTGCTGTCACTGTCCTCCATTAGCTCTGTACCCCACAAAACTGAAGAGACAGCAATTCAAGTAGACATTAGTATAAGAACGGCAAAAGGTAGACAATATATAAAAAAGAACAAAATAATAAATAATAAAACGGTGTGAGAAAACATTTGTAATACACACATCTGAAACTGTACACTTTGCCCAAAGAAAAACATATTTTCTTCATCAGCGTTAAGTGTGCTAAATGCAAAATGCATGTGACGTCCACAACTGACATCTGTTCATGTCACATTGTATGCTGATGTTTCTAAGGGCCACTATGAACCAATCCTGATGTTAAATGCGTCTGTGCATCCCTAATAGGAAAGGGAAAATCCTTTAGACAACAATCTGTCTTATATTAGATGATAATTAATAAGAAAAACAGGTCTTTGAATATGTTATACGATAAAACAGTAATATTCAGCATATGTTGGTTAAAAAACTCAATAATTTTACTGACCCACTCCCATAGATGGTTTTACCACTATGTGTCGATATGGACTTTTGCTGGGCCTACTGTTCCAAGATAAGTCATTGTATAAAAATACCTCAAGTGACTGCCAATATCTTAAATGTAAATAAGGATCAAAGAGTGAACTAAACAGCAATCAAATACATTTTATCATCAAAAAGTACCTGGGAGAACTCTGGCCCTAAGAGCAAGGTCCAAGCCCCTTAAAAAGCTTAGAATAACTTCAAACTAAGTAAATTATAGACATAATAAGACAAGACATTGTGATAATATGAGTTAGTGAATTACTGTCTGGTCAAATAGGATGCAATAAAAAAACATAAAGAGCAGATGAAAATTCAAAGGTCCCATGTCCTGCAATATCGATTTGATGTTGTAAGGCGGGGCTTGTATAGCAGAAGAACATGACACCTTTTATTGAACTCTTTGTTCACAGAAAATGCCCTTTACCTCTTTAAAGAAAATGCCCCTTAGAGCACTCAGTTTTTTGATTCCTGGGGTTTATTATGCCATAGCAATGCAGCTTCCACCTACATGTGTGTTTTCTGCCTTTAAATGAAAAATATTGCTTCATCTGTAGCTTGTTCAGCCTTTAAGAAACTGTCTCTAACAGTCCAGTTGAACAAAATATCTCCTGTCTACAATATCTACAAATACCACCAATATGTTCCTCTCCCTCTGTTGTTTGGCCTTTTAGAAAATGTGTGCTATAACAGTCTATTCATATATCCCCCAAAGATTCAAACTAAAGGCCTTTATACACAAATGGCAATGCAAGCAAATGGCACCAAATTGCAGCTATTTTGGAGGTGATTTTTGATGCACATTTCTAATCATATTAAAAGTGACAAGTATTTGGGTCATATATTTTGTATACATTAAAAAAATTGTGCTGTGGCAGCCAAAATGGAACATACATCAAGTGCCAGTGACCGAGGCTGATTTGATTTTACATAAAACTAAATTATCACATCTGATTCTGTACATTTTTGGAGAACTTGCTGAATTGCACCACTTAACGCAGGAGCTGAATCTGTACCACAGCTGCCTCTTCACCAACTTTTCACAACCTTTGAAGTTTGAGTATACATTTACTATCAGCATACTGCAGCTCCAATACTGTCCATCTCCATTCTTTGTCTTTAAATTTGTTATCCTTGTCATTTTGAAGACTTTGGTCAAATACACTGAGATGTTGTGATGCAAACACATCAGCAAGCAGGCTGCCATGTTGAATATTTTGACCACCTGGGACATAGTGCCAAAACGTGCTCTCATTGGTCAGTTGTGTTTTTACCAGATGCAAAACTTTAGAAACATCATTTACTATCTGAAAAATGAAAGCCACTTTTTCATGTTTAGATTAGATCAGATTAGACAGAACTTTATTAATCCCTTGGGAAGACTCCTTCAGGGAAATTTAGATTCCAGTGGCATTGCATAGTTGTACACAGGTAAAAAAAAGAACACAGGATATCAAAAATTAAAAAAGTAAATATAACTTGCATATTAAAATGAATGAATGAATAAATAAATAAATAGTCTATATAGAATAAGTAAATAATAATAATATAAAAATATATTTCTGTTTACATTATGTGTCCAGTGTGAAAGTTTGCACTAACTGTCTTATTCAGGTGACTGGTGTGAAAAGGCCTTAAAACAGCCTGTTTTAAGCAGGGCTGAAACAGAGGGGCTTGTAAGCATGTCATATGCACAACCTGTGTGGATTTTTAGCCAAAAATCTTTGATAATATAATCTGGGGACGTCTGGGACCTGTGCCAAATCAGTTAAAATGAATAAAATATGTGACACTGAACACTTTGCCACGCCTTTCATTTTGAGAGACTGACCTCTGATCTTTTGGATTATCTGCTTCAAACAGTTTGGGTGTCCATGTCTGTCCTGCTGCTGGGCATCCACAGTCGGGGTCGGGTACAGTCCTCCTCGGGTGATGTGGGTGCTGCTCCCTCCGCCCGTGTAGCTTCCCAGGCCGCTGCTGCAGCTGCTGCTGGAAGCCGTGGACACAGATCTCCTCCCGGGACTCGCCGGAGGCCAGTCAGCCTCCATGATCTCATCCTCGGGCTCGAAACCCGGATTGTCGCGGCTCCAGGCCTGCCTGGACGGAGGGGACGGGGTGCCAATGACTCCCCCGAGACCAAGGTCTTGAGGCTGGATGTTCTCCATTTCTATCCCCTCTCCTGAGTCCAGTCTGTGGGGCAACCTGCCAGGCTGGCTCTGCGGAAGCTGCTGTGGTCTAACTCGAGAGGAACTCATGGTCCAGTCAGATAGATTTACTCTGTGCGAGGCATCTGAGAAGAGTCCATATGAGGCAGAAACGCAAGGACGTCCGAGAAAAGTTAGAAGCGGCTAAACCATGTCCACTTTTCCCTTTAAAATCTCGACAGTAAAACGCAAAAAACAAAAAAAAAACTGGATAGCGGAATATTTCAGGTTGTAACAAAGGTTCACGTTAAAAACATTTAACCAGAAAAGCCCAATTCATCCCCGTTCGTTTGCACTCACAAACCGTTATGAGGTTTTCTTTAGGAATACTTCCAGTTGCCTCACTTGCGTCCCAAAAACGATGTCCGTAATCTCCACAGGCTGTCTTTAAGTCGATTAAAGATATCAGAAAACACAACCTTAAAGCTGTCTCCTATCAAGCTACTAACATGACACCGACGACCGCACTAAAAGGCTGGTGTTTGTGTAAAACCAGAGAGGTACTTGTCTTGCCCCTGGACAGCCATCTTGTTCTCCGACTATTCTCCTAAAAACTCTCTCATTTGTTAGGACTCAGATTACATCTGGAGAAGTCATGGCGTCGCAAGAAAAGGATGAAAACGCACAAACGGAGAGCACTTTATCGTCTAAAATATCCTCGATAATTATTTGTTCAGAAATTTTCTTACCAAAACAAATGAAAGTTAGCGTTTCGATACTGCTGCCGGATTGTTGTTTTCTATAAACTTAAGGTTAAAGTGACAGATAGTAGAACATTTCTTTGAGTCCCTATCTAAATTAATACTGAGTCTTTTATGTCTATCAGTAAAGTCTTCACTTGGATAAAATGTTAACTAAATACAACAAAAAGTTACCTCGGCATTATATAATCTCTGTGTTGGGATCGGTGGTTGCTATGACAACAGGGTAATTTCCAAGAGGAGCTCATTGCGGAGGCGTGGAAAAATTGTAAAAGTGACTTCAGTAGCATGTTATTTCACTTCAACAGGCACCGTAAGTTATTTAAATCTTTTTAATAAAAGTAAATAAGCACGTAAGTTAAACCAAAACTGCCTATCAGCTGAATCAATGACATCTATTGAATCACTTTTTAAACTCACTTTGTATAGTTGCTTTTACGTGATGCTATCTTCATTTGCTTATATTGCTTATACTTGAAGCCATATTCTGCTTCTTTTCAAATGTCTCCCTTGACTTCTTTTTAAATAGGCTAATGCATTTAAAACCTCAACCCTGTTAAGTTCAATCAAGCTAAAGACATTTTTTGGACATGAGCTTTCAGATTATTTATGCTTAAATTGTATGACAGAGATAATACAGAATTTTAACATCAAAAACTTTATACAAATTACATACAGATTTTTTTTAACAAGCCTTTTCACATCTGAACATTGTCCCTTCTGGCCTTGGTTACTATAGGAAAAAAATAAGTATCTTTGGAAACTCATAGTAAAAATGTGTATTTAAAATGACTCCCCCAGACATTGTTGTTTTTCCACCTCCTAGAGGTATTCGTGCCTCTTTTGGGTGCAGTTTCTGTCTCAAATTTTTCAGAGAGTTACACTTCCTTTTTCATTATTTTTGGAAGTGGCAGATAGCCTAACTTATCTTTGTCTTGTTGACCTTTGGCTGCTCCTGATTGGATGCTACTGTCAAGAAATCAAGAGAAAATGGGCACATCTGATTGATCCATAAGACTGAGAGGAATTTTTCTTTTTCTAGGTGTCAAAATAGAAGTCTACTAACATCACTAATTATGGATATTTGCAGTTGATCCACAAATAAAAAAGCTTCTGGAAGGAAAATAATTGACCTAAAGCCATTTCTTACTTGACAAAAGTGTGATCTTTCAAATGCAGTTTTCCCCATAAAGATGTGATATCTGGTCCAAGAGATATAAGTGAACAATGAAAGTGTTACCACTTGGGGGAACCAAGCAATCCCATGGAGTTGCGAGAGTTAAATCTCTGCTGCTCTTACTCCGCCAGTTTCCCGTCTTTAGTTCTGTTTTAACCATCTTTCAGGTGTAAATATACTCCCTTGTTATCTGTTCTGTATTTACTTGAATCGTTCCATCATCCTGATATGATGTCTTCATCTATTTATTATCTATTTATTGTCTTATTATTTTTTATCATTAAAAACTTGATTAATGTTGACCTGTATTAATGTAGTATATTCAGTACTGTCCTTGTCTTTTCTGTTAAAGCACTTTGTAAAAAACTGTTTATAAAGCTGCCATTTAAATACAATTATTATCAAGTATTATACAAATTAATATATTTTACTGGTTAACTCATTGGTGTACAATGGTAGACCATTTACTCTTTCTATAAATTGGGGAAATCTGATGTAAGCCCCCCTTTTCCATATTGCCAGCTGTACATTGTTTATCTTACTAAATACATGCTACCATGCAATAGTTTTCAATCAAGCCTACGATTGACTATTAATAGAAAATAGGATCAATTTAAATTAATTATGGAATAAATCTTACAGTAGGGCATCAATACTTAAAATTAATAACAATCTTCCTTTTTGATTAAAAAGGCTAATATAATTAAAACTAAGTCCACTCTGAAAAACCACCCATTGAGTGAGACTATTTTATTTATATTATTTTTGTACTTTTATTCTCTTCACATATTCTAATAATGATATATCCATTAGGCAGTTTGAGATCCAAGCACTTCATAGATACTACTGAGAAAACCTCTCATTTTGTCTATTTCATAGTTTACCTTTAGCTTTGTACATAACTGTTGACATTATATAAAAAATAAATAAATGAATGATTTATTACTGATTTTACTGGTAAAGCACCAGTAAAATGTGTGAACCACATATTGCATCCACAGAGGGTTGAGATTACTATGTGAAATATTCCATTTTAAAAACACAAAGGTTATCCTCCACTGGGTGGTGCTAAACACCTACACATGGACCCTGACCGGCTGGGGAGTGCCGTACAACACAACTATTTGTGACTTTGATAATGACACTCTCATATGCAACTAGAAGTGCTCCGAGAGCACAAACCTCCGCCAAAGCATTTTCAGGTGAGTTATTTTCAAAAATGGGAAAACCGCCATATTTCTAATGTTAACAAATCCCAGTCTAAATGAAAATCTTTGCAGAACTTTTTAATTTTGCTTACAGACAAAAAAAACAAACGAACAAACACACTGACCAACAGCCCCCGAAAATGTCATCCTAATACTAATACTTATCAAGTTTTGGGAAAGAATGTGGAAATCTGCCTTAACAAATCCTTTAAAAAAAAAATCTTGGATTCTGGGTTTGAATCACCACCAAAATCTAGTTGCAAGGTCTTTTGCACATTTCTGACCTATGCTGATAATTAATCAAATTCTTTTTAAAAATTATGAATTATCCTGTGAACAAACCAACAAACATCCCCTCGGGGAAGCAGTAGCCCAGTGGTATTTTTTCCCCATTTTTACAGTAATTGCAAGGATCTGAAGTATGAACAGAAAAGAAAAATTCATCTAAAATGTCCCATTAATGAATGACAAATCCATATTGAACCGTAGATTTTGACTTTCATGTTATTTGTGGACGTTTTGTTGAACAGCTTGAAGGATAGTTAAAATATGAAGTAAACCTGAGTGTGGTGTGAGCATAGGGTTTGAGGTCATGAATATAAATTTCGTGAGGGGGGTGGGGTTATTCGGTTAACGTCATAATTTATTCTGCCCAGTGTAAACAGTCCATTGGCTGAACCTCTGCCATGGGGGTTCCCGGCCCCAGATTGCAGGGGTAAAACAATAAATACAACCTATCACTTTAAATCTGCAATCTCTGGTACAGCAGAGATCATAAACCAATAGGCAGAGGGACGTGGTAAATACCACACTATTTTCCTGGGATACTCTGTATTTCAGAACAGTTTACACTCGGTTACTCCTGGTTATTTATTAAATATAATTCTGTCTACGTAGATAGGTCTTTCATAAGGTAAGTTAGCCTTCCTCTAAGCTAGCTATGAGACGGCTACGAAGCTAACCGTAACAGCTAATGTTAGCTGCATTGTCTGTTTTAAACCACGACTACTCGATAGATACGTAGTAATAAGTCAAAGCTGCCAATCAGACGTGTCGCCTCTATTGGAATAGCACACTGAAACTATGCTGTTATTTTTTGCTCGCATTTCTAATGAACTGTCAAATTTTCTTCCCTTTGTTGTCGTTGAGCTAACCTAGCCTAGCAGTACGCTAGTTTCATTGATAATGGTTGACCATAGATGTGTGTGCGTAGATGCCGCCCAGGCCGCTGCTGCTTAAGGAAGCAATGCGTCAATGCAGGTGCCATAGAAAGGTGCAGCTACGGTAGATAGAAAGTTTAATCTTATGAGTCGTAGTGAGAGATGATGATCCTCCAATAATAGCAAAGTATAATAAACAATTTTTAAATATGTTTATACGTGAATAATTGTTGAGTTGGTTTCATACCACAACAATTTGTAGACATTACAAGTGACTTAAGTATGGATTCAGGTGTCAGACGTGACATTTAATTTTATTTATCTGTGTTCATCATTTAAAAGTAAAGATTTGATTAAAAGTAAATATGTAATATGGCCACTATATGTATTGTAGAACCATCAGCAGTGCCCAGGGGCACTGCCAGAAATGTTGGGCCCTGTAAAAATATATCACATGAGGCCCCTCCTAAAATCAGCTCTGCACAGTTTCTCGGAGGACGGATCTGACAGGCATATCCGTCAATAAAAACTGCGACAACAAAAGGGACTGCATTTGCTTATTATAGCCAAGATGTTATACCTAAAGATTCAGACAAGCTTCAAATAGTGGAAAAAACACTCTTAAAGCTGGGATTTATACAATAAATGGTGCATTAAACTATGTAATATTAGTAACTCCGTGGCATTTGGACCAATTTACACATTCAACATGGTTAATTTATCGTTGGCTTTTAAGAGAATATCACTCAATGTCTCATATTTTAACCCTTTCAAAGATTTAAAACTTGCATAGATTTAACGTTAATCAAATCTGTAATATGTAAGTCTAAAGATGCTATGCCATTCAGACACTGAGGCAGTAAAATGTATATAAAACTTATACCCTCAATGTGTTTACATGACCTTTTGCTTTTATAAATGTTATTTTTTGAGAGTTAGGCAATAAAAAAGATACCTGAATCTTACTCTGATATATTATTGCAACAGGAAGAACGTCCTATCTTTACCCCCTTAATGCATAAGTGCACAAGATCTCGAAATAGTAATATAATGTTCAAGAACTAAAAGAAAATTCATTTCCATATTTGCATGAATTTCGGTTTCCACATCAGCTAGCAAGTTGTTGATATTGTAATGCGGAAGGACCCGTGGCATTTAATTTTTCCGGATGCGGCTACCCCTCTCTAAAATGGCGCCCAAGTAGACGTATGTTGGAATCCCGAAAGGCGCATCTGCGTGTGTACATCTATGATGGGTCACAGTCAGTGAAAGTTAGAGGCAATTTATTTTCAAGTTTTCCGGATCAGGTATCGCAGACATTTATAACCATTTTAATAATCAATTTTATTTAAAGATGTTGAGTAAATGTCCACATCTAGATACTTAAATGTTGCATTGCAATAGCTATTACTGGCTTGATGGTTTTCCTTGCTTGTAATCAGCATAATTAAGGGATGTTTGTGCGAGGAACAGCTATGTAACACCTTGTCAGCTGTCTTTGCTCTCTGTAGTGTCCGATCGGTATAATGTAGCATGAAATATTATCTCCTGTATATTGCCGTAGTTACCGCCGGCTCAAGGAAAAACGACGACGCCACAGAGTTAGCTTGAGCTAACTAGCATCGTCGCCAGCACTGTGTTGCTTTCCTGTTTGTCGGGCTAGCATTAGCCATTAAAGATGACAGCTAAGAGGCCAGCTGCTTATGTTTATTATGCTTATAGTCGTTGTATTGTGCTGGCAACATTAAAATACCTGAACTATTAAGCACCCAGTACTCTTAACATTTCAGAGGTTTCGTTTTCATGTGTGTCATGAATCTGAGACGCTGTAATGGACATGCGACAGATGAGAGCATGGGGATCAAATGTTGTTAGCATGAAAATAAAAGGCCTGCTCTCACTGAAGGCGATTTATCCACAAATTATTGTGTGTATTTGTGTGATATATGTATTTACTAGAATGGGACTATTTAATTGTAAATGTAGTTTCTCAGCAGCCTCAGTTGAACACCTGCACCAGCTGTTCTCCTTTTCTCTACAGGCTGTTTCCTTCTTTGTCTCATTGGATGGAGGCGATGGCGCAGTTCACTGTTAGCCAGTGTGTTAGCCAGCTAGCTAAACAATCATCTGTCTTGTCCATTCTGCTGGATTGATTTAGGTCAGGTGAATCATTTGACCCCTTCATTATGTAAAGAAAGTGAAATGGCTTCATTCACCATCGTGCATCCTGTACTTCCTGCTCTAGCACTTCTATGATGTTTGCCTGGGGCGCAATAAACCTCTAATGTACTAATATGGACTTCCTCAAATGACCTGACCTCAAATAATTCATATAGCACTCTGAGACAAAGCTTTACTCCAGCTCATGGTCTGAGTAACTCGACAGCCAATTCACCTCATACTCGTTTTTTTAAACTACCGCAGAAGCTCTGAAATAAATCCAAGCTTTTATGTGTGTTTATTTGTTCAGTCTTTGACTAAAGCCAGCAATAGATCTGTTTTGTTCACTTATTTTTACAGGCTGTTGAGTGTGTTAGTGGTTTCTGCTGCTGAGGGGAATTATCTGTTACAATTATTCTAAATGATTTACTGAGATTGTGTTTTTTAAACAGTTGACTTGAGTTTGCAGCATTTGCATTGCATAAGCTTATCAAACTTAAAAACTTTGAAGTCTTAAACATTTATAACACTTAAGAAGAAGAAAACTTGTAAGCATGTATGACTGTAGCTTAATGATTATATTCATATCAATATGTTAAAATGAATCAACTGTGTTTCAGATGTGTTGTCTATGTACTTTGATGGTCAAAATGTAGCTTCTGCACTTTGAAACAGGGAGCCTCAAACTGCAAAAGCTTTGGTCAAAACCCTCTTCAAGCCTATTCGAAACCAAATTAGTATGAACACAAAATAACACGAGACACAGTAATAGTTTAATCTTAATTATTTGGTTTTCAGAACTTTGGAAAGCCAAAATTTTAACTGAACTTAATTTATTGAACAGCAGATGTAGCAGATGTAACTGTGACTTTACTGCATAATGCTGCAAAATGACATTAGGATGTCCAAATGAAACCGGCATGCAGTTTGTTTTTATGACCTTATCTATTCTAGAGCTGGTAAAATATTCTTAGTTAATAAAGGTTCACTGTAGGGTTGAGGCTGTATTTAACTTCTGTGTAACAATGTTTTAATATTTTTTCCATTTTCTATTTCAGCACTTAATATTGTTTACCAAAGAAATGGTGATGGAGAAGCCAAGTCCCCTGCTTGTAGGGCGGGAGTTTGTGAGGCAGTATTACACACTCTTAAACAAGGCGCCAGATTTTCTGCACAGGTAACTGTAACTATATGATTTGTCAAAGAACTGTCTGAAACCCAAAGATTAAGTGTCTGACAGTCATGTTATTTTTCTGCTAGGTTTTATGGGAGGAATTCTTCCTATGTTCACGGAGGACTCGATCCAAGTGGGAAGCTGGCAGAAGCAGTGTACGGACAAGCGGTGGGTAATCAAGAACAATGACAATAACTTTAAAAACCAGAAGTGTTACGAGAGCACAAACCGCATTTGAGGCTTTTCTTACAATGTTCTTAGCGAAAATGTGCCCTATTGCAAAGTGTTTAAAAATATTGTAAAAATCCTGGATCTGCATTTTCCTCTTCCTTGTGCCACGACCAACATTCCCTGAAAATTTTATCAAAATCTTTAACTTTTTGAGAGTTCTTGCTTATAGACAAACAAGCAAACCAACAAATGGACAGTGCATGGTTTTGGTTAGTCTTGCCTCATTTTTTTGTCGTTTTATTTGTGTTTGTTTTCCTTTTAAAGTCCTACCCGTTATTTTTTTTCTGTCACAGCAGGGGGAGAACTGTGACAGAAAAAACAGAGAGCCAGTGTCACCATCGCCTATTTCCTTCATCGTTGATTTGTTCAGATGTCACTGTAGTTTCACAAACTATATTGTTATAATTTAATGAACTTCCATGTTGTTACTGCCCTGCCTACATCAAGGAGCGGCAAGTAAAGTTAATGTTTTAGTGGAAATTAAAAGCCCATTGAACCAAATCACTCTACTGTACCAGTACCACAAATGGAAAAGCACCACAACTACAGCTTTTGACTCTGTTGAGATGGCTCACTCAAAGAAAGCCTCAGTGTGTCAAGCTTGCTGTGTGATAGACGCCCATTGTCCAACCAAAACAGAGTGTAATCTAGGAAAACAATCACAAGGCTTTCAAGAGTTAACTTTATGGTGAATGTAGCAAAGTCGGTCTGTGGCTGACATCACGTTTTCTGGAACATGTTCTTTGGAAAAAAAGGGAAATTTTAAACTAGTACTGCAAAGTAAGACATTTTAAAGATTTATATCTACGTTCTAATTTTAAGGGCTGTTTTTCCCCATTGTTGGCCTCACAGGCAAATGTTCATGAAAGAAATGCTTTCTGTTGATTTTGACACAAATGTCCTGTCTATTTTTTTTCCATTAACTTATCACTTAGGAAATCCACAAGAAGGTCATGTCCCTGCAGTTCATTGAATGCCACACAAAGATTAGGCACGTGGATGCTCATGCCACGCTGAGTGATGGAGTGGTGGTGCAAGTCCTCGGAGAACTGTCCAACAATGGCCAGCCCATGAGGAAGTTCATGCAGACGTTTGTGCTCGCCCCCGAGGTGAGTGCATCAGGTTTGAGCTATTTCTGTTGAAAAGTGGCAACAGATCACATTATGTTTTACAGATTTTTTTACCTTCTTGTATGCCAAATGTAACAGGATGATAATAAGTTGCATGATCAAAGGTCTTGAAAGAATAGACTAGAATAGAATAAACCTTTATTCGTCCCACACAGAGAAATTTTCAGTGTTACAGCAGCAAAGGGGTCAGCAATGATAAATAAAAATAGACTTAAGTATAAAAAACAGTATGTACATTGTTACAAATATGTAAAAGACTAGAAATATTAAAAAAAAATCTAAAAACACTGAGAATTATTTACACATTCACTAAGTAATTTGAATGTGTCCTGTGAAAATGAAAGAAAGACATGAGTTGTCCCTTTTCAGTGAGACAATCTAATTTTTGTCAAAAGCAAATATCATTTTGGTGGTTGAAAATTCTTTTCATGAACATTTTTTAGGGTTCAGTGGCAAACAAGTTCTATGTCCATAATGACATCTTCCGCTATGAGGATGAAGTTTTTGGAGACTCTGAAGCTGAGCTCGATGAAGGTAAGATGCTCACAAACATTTTTCCTACATCTCTCAGTCTGTGACTTTTTCTTAAAATTATCTTTTACATTTGTGTATTAATTTATTTGCTTTCTCTCACTCAGAATCTGAGGAGGAAGTTGAGGAAGAGGCGGAGGAGAGGCAGCCATCTCCCGAGCCACTTCAAGAAAGCCCTAACAGCACCACCTATTATGAACCCCACCCTGTCACGTATGTCAACATTTCATTTTAACCTTAGAAACTTGTTTTAGTGAGGTACCTTGTTGAAAATGGTCAGTTCTCAGCTTCTGATTAAATGACTTATATTGATTTGTTATCTGTAGTAATGGAGTAGAGGAGCCCATGGAGGAACCAGCTCCTGAACCAGAGCCAGAGCCTGAACCAGAGCCCAAAGCAGAGGAGGTAAAACCTGAAGTAGAGGAGAAAGCTTTGGAAGAGATGGAGGAAAAAGCGCCTTCACCGGTCCCTGCAGAGTCTCCACCAAACACCCAGGAACCTGCCAAGGTAAGACTGATGTGTGCTTGTGTGATGGGCTTCTCAAAAGTCGCCTTTTAAAGGACAAAGACATTTAGAGCAGCAACAGGCTCTGCCTGAGGATGTTTTCACGCCTTTGGTTTGTTTGCTCTAGTCTGAATTATGGACCTCAAACTGACCCTATAGTGAGATGTGTGATATCAAGCAAGGAAAATGCTCGGTAATTGGTTAGAATTTCTTGCAGGAAAAACTCCTTGAAGTTAACGAAGCCTATTTGACTCCTGACCGATTGTAGCTTCTCCAAAGCCTCTTTCCTGCTTCAGAATCAACAGACAACTACATAAACTGACAGTGTTTCTCATAGCACTTTATAGTTAAAGGGATAGGTCAGGTTTTTTCAAGCAGGTTTACTAGAGGGGAAAGGTCAGGTATCGGTCAATGGAGCACAAACTGATATAAATTTAACTCTCTGGATATTACGAGGATCAGCCGCTCCTGTATTTATCCTGGATGTAAAAAAGGCAAAAAAATGGCAAAAATTCTGATTTACCTCATTTTGTCATGTGACTTGGGCCTTCACCAACTTTGGCTTGTGTGTTTTTATGGACATCAGGCACCCCCCTCTACAGAGCATAATGTTTACAGTGCCCATTTTACCGATCAGGACTACAGCACACACAGCAGTTTGAAGGCTTACAGAAAGTAAAGAACTTGGTTGTAAGGTCCAGGAGAAGCAGTGTTACAAGGTCCCACTTGTGACACTAATGGGCCTCCGGGTTCATAAACAAATGCACGCATCATGCATCTGCACCACCAGGTAACTTGTGATCTCGGTTCCCAAAACAGTTTTTTCATCCCTCTTTCTCCCTGTGAATCCATCTGCAAAAGTTCTTCTTTTGTGTTCTCTGGTTCACAAAGATATCCTCTCACACCCACAACTAACAGCATGTCATTGTCACTGTAGTCAAAATTGCTGAGTTAAGTTCAGCTTTATTGAAGCCAATGTATATTTCTTTGATGACCTGACCAGCTGAGGGGTGCATAACCCCTACATTGCAACAAAGAAGAGTTCTAAACTCTGGGTTTTTGTCAAGGAAAAAATATGTGCTGTAAAGAATCTTTGTGTTTCATCAAGTTGAGCCAAAATTTTCTTTGTCTAGTTTCAACCTAAAAGTGTAGAAAGGGGCTTTTGGTTGCACCACTAAATGTTAAGTATGGCTTAGTGTCAATACCTATGCTGTCTCTACTAAGGGAAAAAGCTGGCCAGGTGCTTTAGTGGCTGTCATATTCAGTAGTGCCATAGAAGTCAAGCAACCCCACTTCAAAAAATCTGAACTGTCCCTTCAAGGTGGCCACCTTAACACACACCCTGTACCATAACTACATTGTTAAAAAGAAGAGACCCGTTTGATAAGGTCATGATATATGATCAGTCAAACACATGCTCTCTGCCTGCTCTGTCCTCCTCCTGCTTCTGTCAGCTACGCCACATGGACACACAAACACACACGCTGTGCCACACATCTAGAAACTCTTGCTTTCCCCGGTAGAGGCTCTCATTTCCTTTGGACCTCTAAAGTTTAACTTACATTTACTCCATTGTTTTGTAAGAGTAGCTTTTTGTTTATGATAGAATTTGGTAATGCTTAAACATCGGTGTTAATCATTTTGAGTGGTGATTTGATTTGATTTGAAAATCTTAAAAGTCTTCTAAGGGCATTTTGGTTTGCAACTGAAGTTAAAACACACATTCTTACAATATCTCACATCGCAGAAAAATCATACAACCACATGAAGACATTAACATGGATCTTCTCGATCACATGGCTCATGAAAATGGTTAAAACTTGGTTCATTACCTTAACATTGTTTTTTTTTAATCATTGTTTTGATTTACTTGTATTTTTTTAACACTCATCACTTTAGGCGAGTAAAACAGATTGAAATGAGGTGCATCTGTTGTTTGGAAATAGGACGTTGATGTACAGGATTTGCTGAAGGTGCAGATTAATTTTCCTGAACCATGAGCTGCTCATTTGTTGTATAAGATCCATCAGGTGTGCCTGTGGTCTTTGAACACAAGTTCCAATACAAAGATAGCTGGTTTAGGCCCAGTTCAATTGATGTTTTCAACCAGAAATGGTAATTTTCTGTTGCATTTTGGTTGTTTGTTTACATGACAATAGTGTTTTGGGGGCCAGGAAACAAAAAAAAATTAAAAACAATTTCCTAAGAGCAAACATTTGAAAACAGCACAGTTTCTTTGCTTGTGTGAAAAAGCAGAATGTTGTGTTAGAAAATAGGGACTCTGTGCATACGTGAATTACAGTTTCAGATGGTAACACTGTGCAAATAGGCTTATTGCACATGGGAATTACTCTTCAACAATGGTAGTCTATGGAGTATCATTCATACCACTCACTCTTTTGAATGTAAGAGCACTTGTCATGCAAAATGTGGATTCAGTTCACCATCACTTGGATCAACAATCCTTCATAGTCTGTCCTCGCAAACGTCTGTTTTTTAGCTATGTTTGTATTTTCAGACCTCACTGCTCTGTAGGGAAGAGGATGTGTGCATCTGTATGTTGTCTGATAGCAAAGGAAGTGCCTTCATGTGTCATGTGTCAGCCACATCATTTGGGGTTGTATTTGTGGATCCATGTGTGGCTGTTATCACCAAAAGTCTGACTGCATACCCTTTTTTTGACAAAAGAATAATGAACAATTCCATTATTAGTGGATCATTGTCATGAGACGGAGCCTCAATTAGAAAAGGCAGTGCTTCCTGCAGATTGGCTGGCATTAGGATAGGTTATGTTCTGACCTAAAACAAACCAGAGTCCAAAAACAGTGAACCAGGACCAACTATTTGAATTAGTCAGGGTCCAGTTTTTTGGGTTGGTACCATCTTAAAACAAACAAACTCTGGCTTGATAAACTGACTTGAGTTTGTTTCAGCAGGACAAAAACAATGAGGTGTGAAAATACCCGCTGTACACCTGCACTTACATTGAGCTGATATTGTAGTAATAGACTGATGTTTTACTCCCCACAGACTTTCTCCTGGGCCTCAGTGACCAGTAAAAACTTGCCTCCTTCTGGCACAGTCACATCCTCTGGAATCTCCCCCCATGTTGTCAAAGCTCCGAGCTCACAGGTAACCAACTTAAACTGGACAAGGAAAATGCAAACTGTCATAAAAATCATAAAATCAAATACCCTGTCAGATTTTTAAAAATAGACCAATAAGCAGATGTCAACTGCCATGTTTAAACCAAACATGAACTGCATTGGTATGTATGTAGGTAGAGCAGCAGTGGTAGGTTTAGATGGCTTCTTGGAGAATAAGTTAAAACTAAAGTCTATATGATTGCCTGTTTTATTTCAACTTATGGTTAGTCTTATTGGTGTGACAGTGCTAGGTGTCTCCAGGTGAACTGTCAGACTTTTTATTTCTAATTGATTGGAGCTACTTGCCTTAAAAGAACTGTTTGTAAAGTAATAGTTATTTGTAAACATGTTGTAGAATAGTTAAATACTTGTTTGGTCTACATTTTGTCTTTTTCAACTTTTTCATGAAATTACCACAAGTTCTTAACATTGCAGTTAACTTTGGTTGCAAATGCAGAAACCAGGTCAGGCAGCTTGACCTCAAGTGATTCTCTGGATTCATCAAATGAAGCAGTGATGAAAAGGAGCAATGCTTCATTAACTCTTTTCCTGCAACATATCTTTCCCACACAGCCAAGAGCTGAGGCAAAACCAGAGACACAGACAGCACCTCTGCGGCCCAGAGACCAGCGCACTCGTGACAGACCGGCCTTCGCTCCACGGGGTCCCAGACCTGGTAATACCAGCATACCTTCCCCTTGTTGAATTTAACCATTATTTTTCCTCTCCAGTTGTTTTTGCTTCATCTTTGTTATTGTCACTGTCAGATGGTGTTGCATCTTCAGAGTCACAAACAGGAAAACCACACCTGAGTTTTGTTAACAAAGGTAACCTTTTTTTTTTTTTTTTTTTTTAATTAAACCTCCTGTAGGCTGTGTTTACACAACAACGTTTACGGCCAAAAACGGAGAGTTTTCATTTTTCGCCTCTCATTTACACGAGAACAGTGCCCGGAGTGCCTGAATCCGCAAACTTTTGAAACCAGGGTCCAGAGTGGAGAGTTTTGAGAACGTATTGGTGTCCAGCTCCATGTATACGGATTCACTGTTTCAGGGTGAAACGCTGACGTCACCGCATGCTCAGTACTCTTTCACATGAAGACTCCACACACATACCAGGAACAACAACAGCTTCAGCTGTCTACTGAGCAACATGTGTGAAGTTTGATGTGCTCGGTTTGTTATCCAGACAGAAATATCTAGACAGATTAGTTGTCCAGACAAGAAACTCTTGTGTCTTCGTGCGTCTACTCGCCATGGTTGTTTGTGAAAAGTTTTTCTTCTTCGTACGTGTGTTGTAACACCGCTGTTTCTCAACAAACTGCACATCGCCATCTACTGGCCTGGCATGCACACTACAGCAATTTCAGTCATTCTCTCCATGTGACGCGGATCGTTTTTGAAAACACAATGGAAAAACCTTTCCGTTTCTTGTGAAAACGTTGTCGTGTAAATGAGGCCTTAGTCAAATATTCACTGTAATGTCTCGCATTATGAATTACGTGACAAATGATGCATCTTAGCTGACCTGATAATTTGTCCTGACTCACAGGTGGACGGTCAGATACTGAATCTGGTGACATGGACAGCAGGCGGATCGTTCGGTACCCGGACAGCCACCAGCTCTTTGTTGGAAACCTGCCACACGACATTGACGAGAATGAGCTCAAAGATTTCTTCATGAGTGCGTCTTTTCAAGAAAAAAATAAAGCTACATTTAATCTATACTTTAGATACACCCAGTGCCTTTTGATGGTGGTTCTATTCAAACTAAATAATTGTTTTTTTTCTCTACTCTTTCAGCATATGGAAATGTTGTGGAGCTGCGAATCAACACCAAGGGTGTTGGTGGGAAGCTGCCAAACTTTGGATTTGTGGTCTTTGACGACTCTGATCCTGTGCAAAGAATCTTGGGGGCCAAGGTAGACGGGGCATGTATAAACATTTCATTACCCACTCTCATTCTTTGGTGGTGGTTTGGTGAATCACATTTTCACTGTAACTTTTAACCTCAGTCTTATGCAGGTGGGTTTAATTCCCACTCAGTTTTTATGGTGTATAATTTTGTTCGAGCACTTAAATGCTGGTGAACAAATCAGATCAAAGTGTTACTGTTGGCTTTGGGCAGATCAATTGTCGCACTGTGAAGAGCTGTGATTTGCAGTAAAGATGTGATAATCATCTTAGCTTTACAAATTGATGGTGCAATTGCAAAAATTAATTACTGACAAACTTCTGTGGTAAGTTTTCTCCATTTTTAGCCATTCAGTTGTGTAGCGTTGGACAGCTTCAGATCTCCCAGGTCTCCAGTATGGCACAGAAGACCTCCTTAAATCCACAAACATGATCATATCAATGCAGACATCATCACATGACTTTGTGGAAAGAAATGTTTTTAAACCTCTTGATTTCACAGTTTTTAGAATCAAAATGTTTTTTTTATGATTAACGACACTAAAGCTTTTTTAACGCTCACAGATCTTCTGTCATATTCATATGAACAAGCTGAAATGAGCAAAAGAACAAGAACACTGTTAAAATTGCATGGATATTTTTTTTATTTAACCAGGTTTGTCCCATTGAGATCAACAGATCTCTTTTTCAAAGGAGACCTGATAATACATAGGAGTCATGGTCTGCACATTGGATCAGGGGTTAGTGCCGTTGCCTCACAGCAAAAACGTTTTGCTTCAAATCTCAGTAAAAAATCACCGTTCGCCTTAGAGACTGGCAGGTTTAATGCTGCTCCGGAGGAAGACAGAGTTTGTATGTTGTATCGGTGAAATGTTGTGTGAGGTGAAATTGAAAGTTAATTTCACTTTCTATCTTACTCTGCTGTCTTTGACAATGTAAGGTATGGAGAGAAGAAAAGATGGGAGCCTGGGAGAAAAGGCGAATCACAATGTTTAAAACTGAATTGTTAAGGGAGAATGTGTCTTAATTTTAAGCTGCTATGAATTGTTAAACTGCTGCAACTGTATTTTTGGTGTCGTGAGTCTGGGCCGATTTGTGTGCGTGACACCAAAATAAAGAGAAATCAAATCACGATGAACACAAAATAATTAAAAGAGCTTAGTTTGAGGGCATGTTTGCCCTTCTGTAGCCAAATTCTTACTGCCATTTCAAAGAGTAATATTTACCCCTCTGTGACACTTTACCTGTTAATGTCATGGATGTAATGGGGGAATGAGTTGCCCCCTCTTTGTTCCTTCTTCAGAGGAAGTAAGAGAGGTGTAATATTGTAGAGAAGAGGGTATGCAGACTCAGTGGGAGACAGGAGCGCAGTGTCGCGTGCACCAAAGCCGTATTGCAGCATGAATTGATACAAATATTTTACGTTTTTAGATACAAATATAGCAGAACCTCATTGCAGGCACTTTTGCACAAAGGCTCTGTGATTTGGGCTTGAGGTTGTGTGCCTTTAGACACATTTAATAAAGTGTTTTTAATTGATTATGGTGATAGATTGTACCACATTGGACAAAATATGTTGTGCAACAATTTCCACTCAAACCAACATCAGAACACAAAACGTGTCAATAATTAGATTTAACTTTGAATTCTTTCTGCAGTGCTTGAATCGTTATGGATTTTGTCATTGAAAGCTTTTAGTCCTTGCCAGTATAATTAAACGGTGTAATCAGACTGATGTGTAACAAAGGGCATTTTACAGAATCTGAACCTAATGTTCACACCAGGGAATGATGTGGGTGGTGATTTTAACAGACAGTCCATTAGACGGCCTTGTACCTCCTGCACTGACCTTGCATTCCTTCCTGCAGCCTATCATGTTTCGAGGCGAGGTGCGTCTGAATGTGGAGGAGAAGAAGACGAGGGCGGTGCGTGAGCGAGAGACCCGAGGTGGAGGAGACGAGCGCCGGGACATGCGACGCAATGACCGGGGCCCTGGAGGCTCCAGAGGCATTGTGGGAAGTGGAATGATGCGTGAGCGTGACGGGAGGGGACCACCTCCTCGAGGCGGCATGGCCCCGAAACCTGGTATGGGCTCTGGTAGAGGGTCCGGCGCCCAAGGAGAGGGTCGCTTCTCCACCCAGCGCCGCTGAGAAGAGCACCACCTGCAGCGTGGAATTAGTACCGTGTTCTTCATCTTCAACCGTTCTCGCAAAGAAAATCTTCATGTATAAAAGTATATATTTGTTTTTTTTGTTTGATTTTTTATTTTTTTGTTCCCTCTTTGCTTTTGGAATGTGACACAGCCTGTCAACCATTTGTTGGTGAAAAAGACAAAACAGAAATAAGCAAACAGAAAATTTCGCTTATTAGTTGTGAGCTGAGCATCCTTTTTTCGGGTATCTCAAGAATTCACAAACTTTAATTTGTAAATTCGTGAAAAGAGGCAAACCAACCAGGAGTAATCTGCCACATTAGAAGGGACTGATAAAGACTTTAAAGTACGACAATACAGCCCATCGTTTGGAAAAGAGATTATATGCCTTGACTTAACTGGGGCGCTGCTTCACGAAATCCCTCTATTGCACATTTTCTATGGTAGTTTTCTGCCCGTTACTGTCGGAAAAGAGTGAGATGCAAAATTTGTGCAGTTCAAGGGGAAAAGCTTGCCTTTTACTTTTTTCCTTTTGAGAGACCACTGCTTCAAAATTGCATAATGCACTCATCAATATGCACTAATGGGTACTTTTGTCGTATTACATTGACATCCATGCTTGGAACGCAGCTGGAGAGACATGTTTTGTCTCGAAGCGATACATCTTAACCGGGGCGGGCCTCGCTTACAGTCTGTCCGCTGTGACCAATGTACTTTTCACACTTTTTGACCCAAAACTACGCTTCAGTTACTGCTGGATGGACAAGAGGACAAGCAAATCTACATTATATTTTTTCCTCATTTATAAATCAAATAAATTATGAAAAGAGCTCAAATCTTGGACTTTCACCAAACGAGTGGGGGGCCAAACGATAAACAAGAAACAAAGCTGAACAATAGAAGAGTGGTGGTAATGATGGCTGCTCGCTCTGTTATTTTTCTTTTGATTCCAAGGTTGTTTTTCTTTTCTTCATGTTTTCCCTGCCAGCTAGACTGCGAAAACTGGGATGGACGACACCTCCCTCCCTCTTCCCTCCCTCCCTGTCTTAAGCGCGGAGAAACAGAATAAATGTACAGCAAAAATCATAGTTTACTGTATGTTTTGTTTTCTGTGCATCTTTTCATTTCTCTCTCTCGACTTGACAAGAGCATGATGGTGCCTTCTATTTCACCTTTTCCAGTCTTACTGAAGCGGTTCAGAGCTGCTCATTTTGAACATTTGACTTCTGGGAGCAGACACACCTGAAAAAAAAGAGAAGAAAATTGCAGTATTCACATGATTTAGTTTTTCCAGGTGCATTTTTCTTTTTGTTCTCATACTGTTTTACTACCTAAGATGATCTGTTGTGAGTTTTGTACATTTGTTTTGTACCGTCTATTCTGGGTTTTGTAGAGACAATAGGTGCCTCCAGTTCTGTTTGATGTTAGAGGTGCATCTGAAGAACTTCTTCACACAAAAACACAAAAAGGTACATTAAAAAGATGGTGACAAGAGCAAGGTTTGGTTTACACGTCATAACTCAACAATGCGGCGAAGGAGAGTAAATGTCTCACGGTGTGATTCAGATACTGTTCATCCTTACTTTCAGTCTGACTGTAGTTTTTTAAACCTCATGGCAGCACGCGGGATGAATCCCTGGACTCTTGAAATCGTCAGACTTTTTTTCTCAGCAACAATTTTGTAATGACGTGTGGCGGGTGGGCTGACTGTTGCTCCAGCCTGAAGAAATAATTGTGCTCACACTTTTCTAGCTGTTATTGCATTTGTATTTTCATATGCTGATTATTCGTTGTGCTTATGTTATTCATTTTATTTGATCTGAATGCCATTCTTATCCTTTCCTTTTTGCCCTCTAGTATGTTTCATTTTTGTACCACTGGGTAGGTAGGTTGCTAGGTAGGGAGGGAAGACCCTTCTGGTTTCAGCTGGAAAGGAAACCCCAAAATATGAGGTGTAATTTTATTTTTTGTTGTAACCTTGCACTGAAATGGGAAGTGAAAAAAATTGATGTAGCATTTTTTTCTGGACAAATACTGAAAGAGGTCTTCCTTGTCTGGTGGGTATTGCACTATTCCCAACATTTCTGGGACAATCTGTCAGTTTTGAACACAGCCTCTTCCCAAATTTCTCATCGGGCAGTGACATAAAATATTAGGGCTTCTATTCTAATCAGCATGGAACAGCCTTTGCTCTGTTGCAGTATAAACCAGATTTGATGCGTATTTTCTGTAGTTTTCCACAGTAACGCTGGGCTACGCTCCTTTTTGTAGTTAAGGTGAAATATTTTCTGAAGTGAGATTAGTTTTCAATAGAGAGATTCTTAATTTATTACCATCATTTTTGATCGAATATTACAGGAAAAAAATGACAGCTCTTAGGTGTTTGAGTGTTTTTAACAGACAGCTCTTACTGGGTGCCTCTACCCTGAATGTTTATTTATCAGGTAATTTACACGGGCACTTGACTGCAATCCTACTTTTTACAGTACTGGTCAATGAAGAGAGCGGTGAAGATGAGCCATTTTGCTTTCAGACCAATCTGTGCTTTACCATGGTTATGTTGGTTAAAAAAGAAGAAAAAAAAGATGACGAAAGTTTTCAACTACCCACCCCCTTTTCCAAACGCTAAAAGGATCCTCAGAAGAAAATCCTCAAAAATGTGTAAAATTATCTTGTGGTTGAAGAGTTGAGTGGATCCTCATTGTGAGTCATTCCAGTCCATTTTTTTAATGGAGATAGAAGTACCTTCTTGGCTTTAGCAGGTGTGGTAAACAGGTGGCTGCCATCCTAATTTTACTGTGTTTACCCTTTACTTGTCACTAGTACAAAAGTGTTGCAGGTGGAGAATCTTTGATTTCCTTCTTCCTCTTTTTGTTCCTTTTCCTTTCAACTTTGAATGTGTTGGACTTAACATACAATAAACTACTGATATCAGCACCACTCACACCGTTTGTCATGTTTGCAGGTTTTGTCTGTGTTAACACTGTAAATAACAAGCTACTGGTGTAGTTTTTTTGATTTTGAGGTAAAATTTAGTACAGTTGTGCTTATTTTAAAGTTCCCATGTCCTGCAAAATGTAATTTTCTTTGCTTTAAATGTTATTAGAAAGGACTTGGAGAGCAGAACATGACACCTGTTACTAAACTCAGTTCACAGAGAAATGTGCTATGCCTCTTCAAAGAAAATATCCCATGAAATTCTCTGGTTTTACTTCCTGGGGTTTCTGGAATAGCTGTACAGCCTCCACCTACATGCGTGTTTTTCTCCTTCCCTCCTCCCATCTCACATCAGACATTGTTTATCAGCCAATCAGCACAGAGCTCGTTATCATAGCATCCCTGTCCCCTCAGATCCAAGTGTCTCCAAAGAGGAAGGACAAAGAGCTGCATCTGATCCTCTACAGAGATATTTGTCATTTTTCTGTTCAACTTAAATTTAAATCCTTGGCCAATTGACACCCAGGACATGATGTAAACAGTCAAACACTTCAGGACATGTGACCTTTAACACAGGCACTGGTGTTGAAGTGCAGTAGCCCAACGTGATCATGCATCCTTATATTTCATTTTATTTTGTTTTCCTAGAAATTTTGGTTTTCTTGATAACAAATGTTTATTTTTTTGGGGATGTCATTTGAGAGATTTAGAAATGAATAATGGAAGTTAACGTACAGCATGTGAAAACCAGGGTTGTTGCACCGCGGTAATAACATCACTAAAATGAGCTTTCAGTAAATCGGCTGAAATGTGATTATTATCAAAACAAAATATATGGATGCATTTTTGCTTAAGGCTTCTGTAATAAATCTAAAATGTCAAGTAATGAATTTGTTTTTACAATTCACAGGGGGTTTGCAGCTTAAAGACCAACAGTGCATAAAGTCTGATAGTAACTTTATAGCCTGCCTTGTGCCTGTACAGTTTAAATGGTCACTGTACAGTATTCATTCACCAATAAAATGGGTATATAGTAGTTGTCATTAGTAAAAGCAGTATCAATTACAATACTGTGTATTTTTTCCTCATTGTTTTTTGCAAAATGTTCCCTGAAAAAGAAAAGCTTTTAGATTATGCCCTTTGCTTTAAAGAGGTCATATCACGCTTTTTTTAGTTTTATAATCTCTGTTTAACATTCCTCCTCCTCATGATAGAGCACCTCTGAACAAAACAAAGTCGAAACTATCAACATGTCTCCCTCTTCACCTCTTTGCGACACCAGCAGGTGCCTAAAAGGTCTCATTCCCCTGACCCCCTTGAACAGACCTTGAACAGACCAGAAGATCAGTGTGATGTCCTACCACTGTTTCCTAATGAGTTTGAGCCTATTGGCTCATGGTAGCAAGCCCAATGCTCTGGGGTGGTCTACCTTTTTGATCCTGAGAGCTACCCAAAGAATAAGGAGTGTTATGGAAGATACTTGTTTGATACTATGTTTCTGAGTAATATAGATTTAAATAGTTTACCCTGAAATAATTAATATTATGCATTTGATAGGCTACATATAGTACTTTATTTTTTTTACTTTTTATGATTCCTCACAACAATTATTACCTGTGATGATTTTATATATATATATATATATATATATATGAGAAGATAATACTGACATGCATCTTTATAATTATGTATATGTTAAACCTAGCTGATATGTACAACAATACAGCTTGAAAATGTAACTTGTTACATGTGGATGTAAGCATGATATACAGTGCTCAGCATAAATGAGTACATCTCTTCAGATTTGTCAGAAAACCTTTAGTTTCCTTTCAAAATCAACATTTTCTATGGCATACTATACTACAAAATACTCCCCCAAATGTGGGCCATTGATTACAGACAAAATATTTTAAGTTGCAAACAAAAATGTATTTTTCTCAATTTAACGTCAGGATGCAAAAATGAGTGCACCCCAATCAAAGGGGTGGGAGCAAAGCTAAATTTTAGTTATCATATTACCCTTATTTTCATCTTATGGTGAAAAAAATGTTTTGTTAAACCCAGCTTTGTCAAAACTTTTGAAATTGTTCTTTTGTTCATTTGAATACTGATTAATACATTACTTTTAATAGGGGCCGTACTCATTTATGCTGGGCACTGTATTTGCAGAACGGGGGAAATTGACTTGAAAAAGGCTCTTTATTACAAGCTCTGTGGTGGAATGTCCCTGTGGGCACCCTAAAGGTTCCCCGCGGGCTACGAGGTGATTTTGGGCACAGTGTTGGGTACCCCTGGTGTAAACATTACAATAGATACAGAGATGTTGACAATCTGGTGCAAAGCAGTGCTGAACTGACCAATCATCACAGATTTAGCCTGTAAACCAATTAAAGTGGATTGGGCCCACCCGGGGATGGGAGCTCTAAGAGTGTCTCAGAGAATACAGAACCATCAGGGACTCTGTATATGAAAACTATAGTTTTTTTGTTGTTTTTTTACATTATGGATTCTAGCAGTCATCAAACATGAATATATGAACTTGATTCAAAGCAAAATATGACCTCTATTAGGCAAAAAACCCTTTTTACTGGTTTCAAAACATACACATGTTCTGTCCACAAGCCACCTGAAAATAAGACAGTCTTTCAGCACTCCCTTTGTTGCTTTCTCAACAACAGAAAATGTCTGCTCATACTGTCTGTTTGAAAAAAATCCCCTAATGATGTAATCGGGACATTCCAACTCCCCCAAATCCCTATGTGTTCAACACAGCCAACTTTAGTGAAAGGAACCTGTGAAGACGTCAGTGAAGCCATGGTAAACATTTAAAGACGGAGCTGGAAAACCAAATATCACATCCATGTATTGATAGGGGCGTGGTCAGACGCAGCTTTAGAGGATTTACATGAAAACAGCCTGTTCTTAGTAGGGCTGAAACAGAGGGGTTTATAGAGAGGCCAAAATCCAATATCTAAGTGGATTGTTAGGCAAGGAACCATAAAAGTATGTTCTGAGAACATCGGGGCCAGAGTAAATGTGCTAAAAAATGAGAAAAATGTGTGACCTTTAGGACAAGATTTGACCTTTTCATATTGAAGCAGTAAATTCGGGACTGATCTTACAATACAAAAACAGTAGGACAATTGTATCCAGTTCTCCCCTCCCTAACTCTCTTTTCCTCTTTGCTTCATCCACCACTGCTCTCTTTCAACCCATAGCCTCAGCCATTGCATCAAAAGTACAGAAACAGGCTAACTGACTTCTTTTCAGCACAAGGCTGGTGTATGAACTAGTGTTACAAAGCCTTCATATTTCTTGTGGTAAAGTGAGGTCCACTGCTTTGGTTACATGATGCTGAATGCAGGTGACAAGAGCCATCCTCTATGTTGAGGTGATGTTTTGTTTTTGTTTTTGTTTTTGTTTTTTGTTTTTTAACTTTGAAACTACTGTTTTCAGGCAGGAGTGTTTTGTTTTTCATAAAGTTGTGTGGTTTCCCCTCTTTTTTAAGTTTTACCTGCAGTTCCTCTGATACTGGGACCACCCAATGCCCTTCTACTATCACCGTCCAAAATCCCTATCTTCAAATTAGAGATGTCTCATCTTGTATTTGGGAATAGAAATCAGTCTTGTGTGATAAACTTCAGAGTTTTAAGTTAAGAAAAATATAATACATACAGGGTAAAAACGGGAGCAACAGGTGTATCTTTGTTATTGAAATGTTAACATACCAAGTAGCAACAAATAATCCCACAGTGGCCAATGATTTATTTATCAGCAATTCTGATTTAAAGCTCAGTCATATAAAGTCTGTACTCCTTGTTATAGATTTTTAGATACTCACAAAAAGACCTAAATTAAGTGTGGTGCCACTTTGACCATACCAAACAAGAAAATCAGCAGCAAATTTGATTTATTCTGTGCTAGAAAATTAAACCTTGGTAATAGTAAACACTGGATTGGTGTCAGAGGAAAATATAGCAAAGACAGACATTTTTATAATTGACATTTTTGAGCATTATTTATACCAATAAATACATTTGATATTTAAGGGAAATCAGCATGAGTTAAAAAAAAATGCCACTTTTGAATATACAGTTTAAATAAGCAAATAGGCACAGTAAAAGGCTATATCCACTTGGTCCGCGGGGGGTACTTATTCAAGAAAACAGACCTCTTACTGGAGATTTAAAGTAAATTATATTTCCAGTGATTGTCATCACCTCTTGTATTGGCTAGAAAAATGTTACATATAAAATAGAAAAATGAAAAGTTTTGTCTTTGTGGAGGATCAGATGCAGCTCATTGTCCCTCCTCTTTGGAAACATTCTGATCTGAGGGGGCAGGGAGCTCTCTGCTGACTGGCTGCCTGAACATCATCTGATGGGAGAGGAGAGGAGGGGTTACAGGCTGCAGAGTGAACTTTCAAAACAGTCATGGGGTCTGCCTGTGATGTAAACACACCTCAGTTGAGGCTGTGCAGCTGTTACAAAATAAACCCCAGGAAGTTAAAAGCAGAGCATTATGATGGGATTTCTTTTAAGAAGCATAGCACATCTCTCCATGAACTGAGATTTTAGTAAAAGGTGTCATGTTCTGCTCCCCAGGCCTCCTCTCACAACATCAAAAGCAAAGAAAATAGATTTTGCAGGACATGGGACCTTCAAGAATTTTGGTGCATTTTTGCTTGATTTCTAAAATCACCTACATTTTCATCACCTCAGTTTAGAATCACTTTTTGTTATGTCACCCTTTCTTTAAATGATTAATGAAAAAGGGGCATTTAATGATAAAGGATGAATAAAGGAGATTATATAAACAGTGATGACTCTCATTTCATTAATTCATGGTAATTTAATCAATTCAACCTTAAATTAATCAAATCACTCCATCATTTATCACAGCTTTTTTCAATTTAAATACAATTTTGTCACTTTATTTTTTTGTTCACACAGGATTTATTATCTTCCCTTTAATCATATTTGTACTCTCCTATCCCTGACCCTCACCACAGATTTGAGCAAATGATTTACTAAAAGTAAACAAGTTAAAAAAAAAATAATCTTATGTTATGGTTTGTCAAGATGAAACTGAATTATCTGTTGGTTATCATTCAATAAAAAATACTTTATTGACGGACTCAAGGCCCATAAATTGTTGAAAATCTGTCATTTTGGACCGTTATAGATTGTCAGTCTTTTTTTAAAACCTCTTACTGAGTCTTTTGTTTTCTTATTTGATTGGCCATGTTTTGCTGTTGAAGCATATTATTTCACTTACAGTAGATTAAAAAAACTCAAATTAAGGCAAGTTTCTGCATGCATGTAGAGTAACTTTAATCATTCCTGAGTCACTGATGAGAGAATGAGCTTTTACATCTTACTCATTATCTCACTCTTACAATTAGTAATAGTTTGCGCTTCTCTTTAGATGACTGATCACTGGTTAATAGTTTGTGTTTCTCTTAAAATAGCCGATGACAGATCAATAATTTGTTTCTCTTTAGACAACTGATCACTGGTTAATTGTCTGTGTTTCTCTTAAAATAACTGATCACGGATCAATACTTTGTGTTTCTCTTAAAATAACTGATCACAGATCAATACTTCGTGTTTCTCTTAAAATAACTTATCACAGATCAATGCTTAGTGTTTCTCTTAAGATATCTTATCAAAGATCAGTACTTCGTGTTTCTCTTTAAATAACTGATCACAGATCAATACTTTGTGTTTATCTTAAGATATCTGATCACAGATCAATACTTCGTGTTTCTCTTAAAATAACTGATCACAGATCAATACTCCGTGTTTCTCTTAAAATATCTGATCACAGATCAATACTTCGTGTTTCTCTTTAAATAACTGATCACGGATCAATACTTTGTGTTTCTCTTTAAATAGCTGATCAACACTCTCCTCCTGATCAGCCACGTATCGCCACGTCTGCGCGCATGCGCAGTGTCCTTACATTTGTGTTCCGGGGTCTGACAGTGTACACAGTGAAAAATCCTCCTGCTAGTTTCCTCTACAGCTCTCTCGCGGACCGTGGTTTGGAGGTTCAGGTCTTTCGAAGTTACACAGGCGGTTGTACAGCGACCGAGAGAGAACTCCCGTGAAGATGAACTTCCTCCGAGGGGTGATGGGAGGGCAGGCCGCCGGGCCGCAGCCGTCTGGAGCAGAGACGGTAGGAGAAGCAGCCCAGCTAGCCTCTGCTAGCTGCGGCTAACTCAGACGTTCAACTCTCGGTGTCTGGCAGATCGTCACAACATACACGTCATCATTAAATAATACGTTTATACACTCATATTCTCTTTGTAAAAACATCCTACATGAAATGTTGGGAAGGTTGAACTATTTAAGTCAGAACAACGAACCAGGTGGAAAGCTAATTAGCTAGTTGGCTAACAAGGCTTAGCTGTCATTCAGCAGTCAGACTGTCTTTGACATTTTTGCTGCTCTCATTGCAGGTACATAATCTGAATGAATGAAAACGAATATAAATTACATTCTACAGTATGATACGTGTGTCGGATGGGGTTTATATCCTCTTAACAAATCTATGTATCTTAAATAACCTGAATTTTAAGAACTTCACCATATTTTGTTGTATTAAGGGGGGTTGAGGGCAGCTGTTTCAGTGTCAGGTAAATGACAGGCCCTCTTCAGCGTCACACAGCCATGCTACTGAGAAAACCATGATCACTCTTACTTATGCCAGTGACACGTTCCCAAATGTCCCCGTCATTACACAGTTAGTTAAACAGTTATTGTGCAGCTGCAGGTGAGACACATACAGAGTGTTGACTGCTGCACTGCTCTTCCTGTCACTGGCTTCTGCTGGCACTGCAGGAAGGAGGACACACACAATCAGGTCTTTGTGTGTAGACATTCCTGTTTTGGCTGTTTTGAGACCAAACTTGGCTCTCCTGCAGGAAAAAAATACATCTGTAAAAACGGTGTTAAGTTGTAGTTTAAGGTAGTGATCGCTTCTGTCTCTGAGACCATTTAGTGAGTAATCAAACATGAACCTGCCTTGCAACAGCATTTCTCATCAGGACTGGGTATATCCAGCAACCTCTCCATACGATACGAATACTGATACCAAGTATATGATAGGATACAAATGTCAATACATGTAAATTGTGAACATAGACTACACCTTTACTACAACTTCTGTTAGTAGCAAGTACAAAAAGAGCAAGGACAATGTTTAAGGATTGTACATCTCAAAACAACGAAAATGTCTGTCCTCAAAGATCTGAGAAGAAATGCAAAATTTGTATGTGTGCTGCATCATACAGTTTGACTTCTGCTGCTATCTTTTGAACTGCACCATTGGGAACATCACCAAAGGTGTATTAACAACTGCTGTCACAGCATTTGGGGCAGTATCAATTCTGTAGAATCTGGATCGATACAGGTTTTGCCATGGAGGACGTGATAATATGTTGCTGTATGTTTTTGAGCCCAGGCCTATCTCCTTTCCTGCTTCTGAGGTATAATAGTTCTCTTGGTCAGGGTTTCCTAACACCACTGAGTGCATACAGAAGGAGTTTGGCTTACTTTGACTCTGTGTTAGGCCCATCCTGCAGAATTTCTGAAAGATTGTTTGAAATTAACATTCGCCTTCAAATAACTGTAAGACATTTTCTAAGATGTAGGGAAACATTATGAATAAGGATTTAAAAACTATTCAGTAAGCTACTGATGTGTGTATCAATATAAAGAGTTAATGTGTATGTTTTAAAAAATGAGTGAATGATGATTCTCTTTTTACAGATCCAAAAGCTGTGTGACCGGGTCGCCTCCTCAACACTCCTAGAAGATCGCAGAGATGCTGTCCGTGCCCTTAAGTCTCTCTCTAAGGTACATGACACTGTTGCTCATGCGAGTGCTGTGGAAATACAGCCAAGTTCCAGTTCATGAGCTATCCCTGTGTACTTTAATGAGGTTTGTTATATAAAGGGGTGGTGCATTTCATTTTGTTGCATTGTTTTTACTTAGATATCATGAGATCTATGGGTGTTAATTAATTTTGATGGTTCTTTCAGTAGGCTTTTTTGTTCTGTCAAACTTAAAGAGTGTTGACCTTTCTTTAACCATTTTTTTTTAAACACAAGTTAAATTTACTGATGAAGCAATCCCTTGTTGTCCCCATGCAAGCCAAGTTAACAAAAAGGAACCGTCAACCGTATATTGTCCTCATTCATTCTCAGTACTTTACCATCCTTGTAAAAAGGTCAAATTTTTGTTTTTTTCTTTGATAAAAGTCTTTAATTAAACACCAACAGTAGACTGGACATTGACTGACTGATAGACCTCCTCTGTTTGTGGACTATTTTGCAACTGGCTGCTCTGTCATCCATCAGTAATGAGTTTATCAGGCATGAATAATGGGTTTAGGAGGCGCAGGGTTGCACATTAACACTCAGTGCGGTCAGAAACACAGAGATGGATGTTTTGACTTCCTGTATTTCAGACTAGAGGCAACACAAAGTCTATTAATGTTGTTTCTCTGTGTCCATTAAGATGAAAAATAAGCTCCTGATCTTAAAACACAGTTTTATTGAGTTAATGAGTATGAATAGAATAGAACTACCTATATATGACATATGACCAAAAAATTTCATGTCTCATGCAAGGAGAGGACAAACTCCCTACTTCTTGATAAGATAGTTTTGTTGGCTGTTGTATACCTGTAATACTTACTGGTTATTTGTTCCTCTCTTATTTTTTTTGATGACCTGTATTTAATTTATCACTTATTTTCCAATTGCACACTATGGCAGTACTTAAATTGTCTCAGGCTTTGGCTTGGCATGCTAGATTTTCTACATATTTATATTTAAAATGTGTTTTTTTTTGTCGATCTGTATTAGAGCTTGAGGTCATGACCTTTAATTTATGGATTTTTTTTCCTTTTTTTGGTCTTTGCAGCGACTGTTTTTTATTAAGATATTGCAAAATTGGAAGGTTCTTAGATTTGGATGAATGCTGGAGTGCTTCAACTTCACTTCTCTCCACGAACAAGTGATGTGATGTAATACTCAACTCATGACTGTACATGATGCTGCAGAGAAATGCTTTCATATTTCTCTGTATGATGAGGTGTTAGTATGTTACAGATTTTTGTGCTTTTTTTACATTTTTTGTCTCCTCTGCAGAGTTTTGATATGCTCATGCCAAATACATTTCCTCATATAGCTATTTCATGATAAAATCTCATGAACAAGACAAGAACTGGGGACTTTTATCGTGGAAATACTTTTATTATTCAGTTAACTGAGCTTCAGTGCAGCATTAAGTAATGCCAAGGCTAGACTACACATTTTTTTTCTTTGATTATGACGGTCACTATGTCAGATTAGGCAATCACGGAGCTATGAAACAGTGTTGTGACGTCACTGATGAGCATGACAGGCTACATAACTGAAATCGACTGCATTTAAGGACTGATGCCGAAGATGGCAAACAAACACACTGTATTTAGAGTACTTTATTTTTTTTTTTGTCTTCCCAAATGTTATGATGAATGATACGTTACCTTCATGACAAATGCAAGCAGTCACTCACTAAGATCTTAAGGTGCATCTGACAGTTTCTCTGCAACATTTCATTTTTACAGTCTGGTGGAAACTCTTTTACAACATATCTAAAACGCAAAAGTGTTGTTTTCAGAGCTTTACTGAACTTTATCTCCATCTTGTGGCTCTCAGTCCACCTACTCTGTTCTGTTCTGTTTACATCTGTGATTGTCGCACATGCAGAGCTCCCAGTGCTCTCGTTAGTAAATGTCTCTGACGTGAGGGAACAAATCATAGGAGGCAGGACAAAAATCAGATGTGCTGGACTTTCTGTTGTAAGGTCATGAGCTAGTTGTCAGGCGTCTCAGGCAGGTCTGTTTTTGTCGGTCATTATGACACACTGCACAAAACAGAACAACTGATTTTTGTGGCTGTGTCCAGACACCCTATGACCAAGCCAGTCCATTACAGCATGTAGCCTGTGTTGGAGCCCAAGGCTGACTGACAGAGTTGCTCTGCAAAGTAAGCACTGAACAAAATGTTGCTGATATTTGCAGACATCAAACTTGAAGAGAACAAGTTCACCCTATTGCTATGCCACAATTAACTTAAAGTGTAAACACCACGGACTGTTGAAAGAACTAGAC
Source organism: Cetoscarus ocellatus (assembly GCA_037902135.1). Taxonomy (NCBI): domain Eukaryota; kingdom Metazoa; phylum Chordata; class Actinopteri; order Labriformes; family Labridae; genus Cetoscarus; species Cetoscarus ocellatus. The sequence goes on along the minus strand of JBAMNC010000872.1, from coordinate 429,875 downwards.
AAAGCCATGTGATGACAGCGCGTTGATTATCAAAGGAGGCTCTGTAAGGTTGTTTGAAGCCAATCTGTGGACACAGCCATACTTTACATGCCATCTGAACCAACCTTTAGAACATCCTACTGACAGACAGAGGCAGAGTTTAGGTGAGGCTTAAGGCCATCTGACCAATAGTGACACTACGCAGACTTGTAGTATGATCAGTCATGTCACTAACTATCAAAACTGGAAATCCTTCATAAAATTGAAACAGGCTTGACATAGTTTCAGCCCCCTGTACAGTGGGAGCCTGTTGATATATCTAATATTTAGACCAAAGCTGTTTTATTAAAAAAAAAAAAAAAAACAATTATTAGGTCGTAAAAACCCTCTGTACCTGCACACAATCATGGGATTTCCAGGTTGCCTGCAGCAAGCCTCAAGCAGACCCTAGGGGAACTGTAGTTTTTGTCCAACTGCACAGGCTTAATTTTTTAGCCCTGGAGGATGCCGTTTGGTAAACATTTAACACCACTAATTTGTGATGCAACATATGGGCTACATACTCTCTCAACAGTAGACTGCTTGTTTCCTCTTATCAGCTGTTCAGTTCAGAGTACTGCAGTGTGGTCAGTTACTGGTTACTAGAGCATAAACGGATACAATCTATCTCTTGAATATTTAGAAGGTTGGTCATTCCTGCATTTATCTCATATCTGAAACAGGCAAAACAAATGATCATTGTACCGATTTCCACTGGGTGATGTGGGCCTTCACTGACTTTGGCTTTCTACCTCTGTGAAGATATCCTTTCATACCCACAGCTAATGCTGTATTGTTGTCACTGGAGTCAAAAAAAAAAGTTAGTGTTTGTTGTTTCTTCTGGTGACCAGCAACCTGAACAGCTGAGAGGAAAGCAGCGTTTTACTGGCAGAAAGATACATTACACCCATCTTGCAGCACGCTAAAGTTCTAAACACAGAGCCTTTGTCGAGGAAAAGGGAAATGCTCTGAAGTATCTTACTGTAGCGTCTACAGTTACCCTTAAAATGTGGTAATTATGAGGCTTTTGGTGGCACCATTGGATGCTCTGTATCGCCCAGCGTCCAAACCCGACCTTCTCTCCATAGAGCCAGAGCTGGTCAGTTACTTTATTAGCAATTCGATTTACTAGTGCCATCGGCCTCAAGCAACCCCACCTCAAAAAAAACTAAACTATCCCTTTAATGCTGGTTTACAACTCATCACTTTATATTTATTTATGTTGTCTTTTGTGTAATGAAAAAAACAAACAAAAAAAAGTTGACATTGTCTTCCTTTTTATCTTTTGTAGAAATATCGAATGGAGGTTGGCTCACAGGCGATGGATCACTTGATTAACATACTGCAAACCGACAGGTGTGTGTTTATGCAGTTTTTACTCGTAGTCTTCAGTTCTGATGAGCCCTCCTCACCTTGACGTTAACAATAATAAATGTTTTCTCTGGTGAAATAAACAGGTCTGACTCTGAAATTCTGGGCTATGCTTTGGACACACTGTACAACATCATCTGTAATGACGATGAGGAGGAACAAGGTAATAGACTCGTTCACAATTAATCACATGTTCTAAAGCATCCTTTAATTCATTATGTTTGATGATAATTCCTCTAATTGTTTATCATCATAGCTATCGTTTAGTTTGCATGTGTAAAAGTGATTCATATCAAGTGGACTTGCATTCCCCTAAACTGCCAATGACTGCTTTATACAAAGATTCTCGTCTCTCTTCTCTTCCATGTTTTAACCTACAGATGAATCAGAAGGTAAAACTCTTTAACTGTGCATGGGCCCCCCCACCCTACCCCTTTTCTTTTTTTCCTCCCCTTGAATCACCAACAGCTTACAAAAATCAAAGGTTTCTCTTTTCAGGGAAAACACCCACATTAATAGTTGTGTTCACAACTATTAACAGCTGATTAAGTTGAGGGTTGTGCGTTGGTTGTTGTTAGCGCATGTGTCTTTAAGAAGGACTTTGCTGGGTCCTGACAGAGTCAAAATATAAGCAAGCTTCAGGGCAAGGCTTTTCACTCACTCTACCTCCTGCTTCTGCAGATGCAGTAATGCATATCCCTCTGTCAGGGAAGCAAAAGAATGTTTCTGCGCCTGGTCAGTACTGAAACTCAGCTCTCCATGCAGTATTCGTGGTACTGACAGACGACTAACACCACTAAATCAGGCTGCACTGGGAAAGTAACCAACAGGTGTTTTAACAAACTGCTACACTAATATCAGCTTGTCTCCAGACATCAGTTTGTTGACACTCTCACTGCTTTTTTCCTTATTTTAAAAATCTTTTGTACTTGTTGGGGGGAATTTCTTCTGTCTGAGTTTTGGGTTCTTGAAATCAGTTCCAACAAATACAGATTTTATCATTGCTGGTCATTGTTATCAAGCATAATAAAAATATTGTGAGTAAATATTTGCAGGTAAACAGTCTTTTTCACATCTGCAAAAACACTAAATCCCATTCTCTGATCCAGTTTTAATTTTGACAGCACTTTTTTATTTAGTTTTAGTTACAGTCTTTTGCCTAAAATATCTTGTAGTTTTAGTCATGATTTAGTCATCTAAATTGTTTTAATTTAGTCTAGTTTTAGTTGATGAAATTTCACAACATTTTAGTTGACGAAATCTGCTGTAAATTTAGTCGACTAAAATATGAAGTGTGAAGTGTAAGACATTTTTTGTTTCCTTGAATTTCTGAAGTCATGTTTTGCACTTGGATAAAATGAAGCATCTAATAACCCATTATTGAATGCTAGTAAAGTTTGAATGTGTAAACCAACAGAAACAAGTTTAACTTTTGTATGAAATGCAATCACCTTTATTTAGGCTACCTGACAGAGCATTACAATCCCAGAATTGACAACAAACAGTGAACATGCTCTACATGAATATCTTAATTCATAAAGAGAGTAGCTCTGATTGGATCACTTCCCAACTTATCCCACCACCACGAAGCTAAGGCAGTTGTGACTGGATGTCCCTCGTAACTCATCCAACCTGTTCACACAACCAAAGTAGCTGTGATTGGATATATTCCTAACTTATCTCTACTTTCTACATGACGATATTAGGTCTGATTGGATTTAGTCTCTGTCAAACATTTGAGTCTAGTTTTAATCTGTTGACGAAAATGTCAGTTAATTTAGTTTTAGTTTTTGTCCATGTGCACTTGTTGTTGTTTTTTTTAGTTATAGTCTAGTTTTCGTCAGGTGAAAAAGGGTGTTGACGAAAACTATGACAAAAATAATTAGTAGACAAAATTAACACTGCTCTGATCCAAATGGTTAGTTTCCGGAACTAAGGTTGTCATGATACCAGAATTGTAAAATTTGACCAGCAAAGAAATTCAATATTTGATACCACAGCAAAAAATTAAAATAAAATGATTAGCAGTCCTTGAATAATCATCATTTCTTTACATTGAGAGACCTCAGGAAACAACACCATCAGACCTGGAGTAATGGTAAGGCTGTCGGTGTAATTCAAAAGTGGGTTCCATGTCTTAGAAAGCCCGCCAGAGATCCGTCCAGGGAATATCTTGAGATTACAGTAACCCAACATTTCATACATCTACCTGTTGTGGGTTGGAGGCGGGGCATGTTTCCAATTCAAAAGGATGAGGAGTTTTACCAGGCAACCTTTAAAATCTGTGCCCATTATCCTTAATATCAAAATGCTTATCATGACACAGCATTACTCACATTTGAAACTCAAATCTCTGTTTGTCATTATGTATGATCCTCACAAAGGAGTTGCTCAACATCACTCTTAAGCTACCTTAACTTTAGCCTGTAAGTTTGGATACTGCACATCAGCTTAACCTGTATTTCAGAATGTGTCACTGTTTGTTGGATAAGCCTTCTGACATTGTTCACAAGAAATCTTAAAGCTGAGTGTACAAAAGTAAATCATACCCATTAATGTGCTGAAGCAAAAAGTACTTCAAATTTTGTTGCTTTTTGTTCTTCTTTGTGTGTGTATGCAATGACCAAAATCAGATCTTTGTTGTTTTGGAGTGAAAAGTCAACTTCAGCATTTAATAGATCCAAACACGAACAAACAGGTCTTATGCTGTCCTGAGTCTGTCTTACCTTTCAGGTCTATTCACCGTCATTCGTACTTGGTTTATAATACAGTTCTCTTTGTGTTTTGTTCTAATTAGCTTGTCGTACTAAAACTAGTCGTCTGCTTCTTTGTGCTCTTGTAGAAACCCCCCCACAGTTCCCCTGCTGACCTCACCCTGTTCACTCCCCCTTCCAGCTGTCCCACATCTGTGTGCACCCTGTGTTTCCCAGAATAGATGCTCACAAGTATCACCCTGATCACGAACACACTTCATTACTGGATTCAGAAATCCCTTAAAAAGTCATGATTTGGCAACAGAAAATGACTGATGATTAAAGATGTGACTTAAGGTCTTACTTGAGCTGATTTCCATGAGCAAACCAGCTGATGATGACTCCTGATGTGTCAATTTTGAGACGTTCCTGAAGTCATGTTTTCGTCTTCTTCACAGATGAGGCGGCTCAGAAGCAGGTTGACGACCTGGGTGCTCAGTTCACAGAGAAATTCATCCAGGACCCTGAACATGTGACTTTGCTGCTCGCTCTGCTGGAGGTGCTCATCTCTCTCTGCTTGTGCTTTATAAGACTTATGTAAACAGCTTGGTGATGCATTTTTTCATTGTTGTGACTGATAGGAGTTTGACTTCCATGTGCGTTGGCCCGGTGTGAAGCTATTGACTGCTCTGCTGAAGAACCAGGGTGCACAGGTCCAAGGGATCATTTTAGTCAGCCCGATGGGTGAGTCTCTGCTCTACAAATTTGATCTAACCGATGTTATGAAGAAAAAAAGAGGACTGTTTGTTCAGTGTGGTCAGAGTAGATGTGAAAATGTAAAAGAGCGAAAACACAAAAAAAGGCAAACAAGAGACACCAAACACAAAGTCCTGAAATTGGAAGGGCAGTAATCTGGAGGCAAAATCATTTAAGAGTCTGTTTTTGACCAAAGACATCCTCATAAGGGCTTAAAAGAACTTTATCAAGATATTCTAATAAATGTCTTTAAAGTTTTTCCTGCCTCCTTTTTACATTTCTTGATGTTTGGAGTGCCTAGTTTTCTCCTTTTTCAGAGTATATAATATTTTTGATGCCAAAATTTTGCTATGGTTTTGCAGTCAAAGCCGTAGATCAACATTGCTTTACTGCAGGCACAGAAAGCTTAGACAATGAAAATGTTTAACTCAAAGATAAATCAGTTTAAAATGTTTCATGAGAGCAAAATAGAGTTTTACTTTTGATTTTGTGTGTTGAGAAGTGTTGACACCCAAACTTGAGATCATTTGCTGTTTTTTTTTTGGTTGCAAATGTGTGCCTGAAAAAAAAGTCTTGTGCACAAGAACTGAGCTTTGACAAAACAAAGAAAAAAAAAAACAAATTAAAGAGTGCAACAACTTGAAAGTAAATAAAAACACAGCAAAACAGAAACTGGACAACAGAAAAGAGAACCAGTTAAAAATATTCTAAATGAGACAATGCATAAAACAACAACACAAAAGCAAATAAAAAACATAACAATGTTTAAATTCCACAACAGTAAATCATTTCACAAGTTATGAACAAAACAAAAAAAACACTTAAAAAGACAACTTGTAAGAAAAACAAAACCAAAAGCAACAAAAAATAGGAATACATGCGCAAATAAAAAAAAAAGGTAACACAAAAACAAATTTGAAAAATAAAACAACAAATAAAGAACAAAATAAGGGAAAACAAAATTCAAAAAACAAAATCATCAAAGAAGGAATATATTGAAAGATAAAACCAAACAAAAAAGTGGATAAAAAAATAAACAAGAAATTATAAAAAACATGACAGCAAATCAAAAATCCCAAGTGTGGGGTGTGTATTTGTTGATGTGTTTACTATTTTATTTATTTATTTATTTATTAACTGTTTATTTGACCTGGACACACAATAACATTGATGCTGTGATATTATATATACACAGGTCCCAAATGCACTGCTGCAAGTGTTTATAGCACAGTGCTAATTTTCAACACCTATTCCCTATTATCACTCTGAGTTTTCAGTTTTTGCACTTTAATGTTTTTGCATTGATGTTTTTCAAGTGTTTCCCAAAGGATCCCATTTTTTGATTTTATTATCTTGAGATATACTGCTGTTTTTACTGGTTTGAAAAGAGAATTAATTGTTTCTTATCAATTCCCTTTTCATTTACTGACACTTTGTTTTAAATCCTTGCAAATCGAGGGTGTCACGCTCCCATCAGAGGCAGCCAATAGAAATGATAACAGAAAAGAACAGCAGGCAGAAGTGGTCAAAATGGTGTCTTAATTTTTCATAAAAAGATGCCTACTGCATAACTTTCAGTAAGTGGAAAGCATTTATCAACACAGCATGGCACTGAATATCAAGTGTCATGTGTTTGACATTTTGCCACTGAAAATCTGCTCTATATGTGGGCCAACTTTTTCCTCGCAGAAAATAAGCAGGATTCATTAAAATAACTGTAAAAGAATCAGATCCATAAGCAGAATTGTTGATGGCGTTGGCATCAATACATTTTAATCCATGGTCCTGTCTCTTTGTTCGACCGTATGTTATGTTCCTCAGTCCAGACAGAGGTGGTGGTGGTTCTGAGGCTTGATCACTTCACTGATTCAGTATCTTTTTCTTAAATTTGTGTGTCCTTTACAGGTGTTTCCAGATTGATGGATTTGTTAGCCGACTCAAGAGAGGTGATTCGAAATGATGTGAGTGCTGATTCCAGCTGTTTGAGCTGACTGTTGGCAGTGAAAACCTTTTGAAAATCCCTTAACTATGTCCAAGGAGCCGAGAAAACAAAAGATGAGGTGACTGACGCTGATTAGTCAGTGAGGAGTTATAAAAAGTGTTGCGTCTCTGTTCTTCTCCCCACAGGGCTTGTTACTGCTTCAGCAGCTGACAAAAAGCAATGCTGCCATTCAGAAAATTGTTGCATTCGAAAATGCATTTGAGCGTCTTTTAGACATCATCACAGAGGAGGGCAGCAGTGATGGAGGTAGATGGACTCACAGATTTAGAAAAATAACCACTCTCTTTATCTTGTGTATATTTGTAGTGTTTTTAGTTTCTTGATAAGTGTGATGATAAACATGCTGTTTCTTTTTACACAGGTATTGTGGTGGAGGACTGTCTGCTGCTGCTGCTCAACTTGCTAAAGAACAACAGCTCCAATCAGAACTTCTTCAAGGAGGGCTCCTACATCCAGAGGATGAAGCCTTGGTTTGAGGTTGGGGATGATAACTCTGGCTGGTCTGCACAGAAAGTCACAAACCTCCACCTCATGCTACAGGTAACAGAACAGCTGAATTTAACTGCTGATTTGTTAAAAGAACAATTGAAACAATCATGATAATGAGATGTTATTTAAGCCAAAGTGTTGCACGATCATCTGTGTTCTAGTTGGTGCGAGTCATGGTGTCTCCAGTGAACTCTCCCGGAGCCACAGCCAGCTGTCAGCGGTCCATGTACCAGTGTGGTCTGCTACAGCAGCTCTGCACCATCCTCATGGCCACCGGTGTGCCTGCTGACATCCTCACTGAGGTAAAACTGACTTTTTGTTAGAAAAAAATTAACAAAAATGTACAACCCCAAGCCCCTTCCCTGAAGTGAAGCTCTGTCACTGACTTTTAGTGGCATCAGGTGTGCAGTCTGTGAAACTGCCTTAATATCGAAAAAAATGCAAAACAAAGTGCCATGGCTACGTTTGTTCTGCTTCCTGTTTTAGACAAAATAGAAACATGATGGGCTGTCCTTGGTGCTATGCACACACAACAGAATTTCTGCTCTTTAATAAAAAGCATGTTTAATATTACTTTTTCAAAATCGGGCCTGCCCTGATCCATCACTGGGTGATGAACATAGAGGTGAGCTCTCTTTACTCACCTCAAACCACCAGATAATCAGGTCTGACCAGATAATCTGGCCTTTGCTGACTCTGGTTGGAAGGGGGAAGTCGGGCCAGAATTGGGCAGATTATCTTGTAGTGTGTGCCCCACTGCAGTCGATGCAGGACCAGTCTACAAAGAAGGAAATTTAAAAGTCAAATCATAAAATACATTTCTGTGACTCTATTTGATTCTATCACAAATTAAGAAACTAGTAAGATATGTTTCTGATTGTCAGCTCTGAATTGAGAATTAGTGCCAGAATTCAAATTTTTAAAATGTAAACGTAGTTAAAACTTGATTAAAAGTCTTTGACAACACAACAAAGGAAGGCCATGTTCTTCATGTCTCCAAGTTTACAATGAACTCTAGGTTAGTCTCACACTTTAGCTTACAGAGATGGAGATACACCAAAAAAAGATAATAGAGTTTTTTAGTCCTCAACATGTCCCTTGTACATTTGACATTTTGATAGTAGGACAGCAGTAAATATCAAACACTGTCAGGGAATGTGCCTCAGAGTCACTCAGTGTGGACACTTGGGAAGTTCCAGAGAGTAGAGGGTACACACACTTAAAGGTTACTCTTCTTTGAGTTGTTTTCAGTTGTTCAATCTGTCTGCTCTCTTGTAGACCATCAACACTGTGTCAGAGGTTATCAGAGGCTCGCAAGTGAACCAGGACTACTTTGCCTCTGTCAGTGCTCCGTCAAACCCACCAAGGTGAGCAGATTTTTTTCCTGAGTCGTCCAACCACTCCAACTGCATTTTCACTGCATGGTGACTAAAACTGACCATGTCTTTGTAACTGATCGATCTCTCCTGATAGACCTGCTATCGTGGTCCTGCTCATGTCCATGGTGAACGAGAGGCAGCCATTTGTGCTCCGCTGTGCAGTGCTTTACTGTTTCCAGTGTTTCCTCTACAAAAACCAGAAAGGACAGGGTGAGATCGTGGCTACGCTGCTGCCCTCTACCATCGACGGTCAGTCACACCAAAATAAGAGTTTTAGAGAGGCATCATCAACTGTTTTTTTGATTTTCAAGAGTCTTTGGACAAAAAGTAAAATAAGCATTGCTCTAAAATATGACAATACAATATGGATGTTTTTTTTTAGTAGAAATTAGATATGAACAGATGAATGCAGGTCATCAAAAATGTAACTTTGTTTACCGTTAAAGACCCTGTAAAGCCCAGTCAGAAATTTGTCACTTAAACATATTTGCTTAAAACACGCAGAAAGACAGAGGACTGTGTAAAATTGCATCATGTAATTCCACTGTTTATAAGTTGACTTTTTATCCGCTTGCAGCTCCAGTTTTTAGTGCGGCTGCCCAAATCAGAGGGCTTACGCCTCATGGTCTGGTTTGGTTCAGTACAATTTGGTATGAATTGAGCAGTAAACTGTGATTTTGTTTGCGTTTCCATTTCCGGCTGAACCTTCAGTTGAGGGCAGGGATGTGAGCTAGAAAGTGTGGGTCGTGCTGGCTACGTAATGTGTAACGTCACGGCCACGCAGCACTGTGCAGCAGTCTGGAGTTAAGTGCAATTGTAAACGCAGAGCAGCAATGGGGGACCTCCAGCACACCAGTACTCCATTTAGCATTGTGTCTTGCAGACATTCTTCACAGTAACAGAAGTGAACAAATCACTCTAATCCAGTGCTCATTTGAACATTACCAGGTATGTGTTTTCATTTTCGCTGCTGTCACATGAGAATTGTCCATGTCTGTAATCAATCAACAGACTGCAGGGCTTTTAACTCTGCCTTTTAAGGTCAGTTTGGTGCGCTTGGCATCCCTTCAGAGCATTGTTAATTTTGTTGACTAATTATTTTTGTCATAGTTTTCGTCAACAACCTTTTTTCCCCTGACGAAAACTAGACTATAACTAAAAAAAGCAATTGCACATGGACAAAAAAATTTTTTTTGCTGTGGTATCAAATAGCATACTTGCCCATCATTCCAAGGCAAGATTTTAATGCCAGTGCAGCACTGGGTGAAATCGCTGAACTTTTATGTATTTTTGGTATTTAACATCTGAATGTAGACAAAACGGGCATTATTCGTTATTTAAGGGGTTTCTTTTGAGCGACAGGCCTGGAGCTGAATGTGTTTTGTTTTTGTTGTTTTGTACATCACTGCTAAAAAAAATTCCATGATCACAGCCTCAGATGGATGGATAACTGTTTACACTGATGGATGTCCTCACATATATCATTGTGTTGGCTGTAGTTTATTTTAGAACAAGGAAGTGTTTTATCTGACGTTGTTGTGAACTGTAACTGAATTTGCCCCAGAGATAGACTGAAGGACTGAAACGAACTGAACAAATGTGAAGAGCTGTGTTGTGTGATATGTAAACTTAGGGTATCTCGTTGTTTTGACTCACACGCTGCCTGTTTTCTCCTCTCCAGCTAATTCCATCTCAGCGGGCCAGCTGCTGTGCGGAGGCCTGTTCTCAGCTGACTCTCTGTCTAACTGGTGTGCGGCTGTAGCTTTGGCTCACGCCCTGCAGGACAACTTGACTCAGAAGGAGCAGCTGCTGAGGGTCCAACTGGCCACCAGTCTGGGGAAGCCCCCTGTCTCCCTGCTGCAACAGTGCACCAATATCCTCTCCCAGGTAGGACACCTGTGATCACAGTTTACTGCTTTTTTTGTAAGGTTATACGCATGTCTTTACAGGAACGTTTTTGGATAATAAAGACAAATGTAGTCTTCACCAGTGAATAGAACAGTGTCAAATCATTGTGGCTTTGCAGGGAGATAAGATCGCCCGGCGGGTAAGTAACACATGTGCAAACTGTGTCTGTGTGTGTTTTGAGTGTTTGGGTGACACTTTTGCTGGTTTTTGTGGCTTGGCATCTGTAGTAGGGGTCCTGTTGGCCCGAGTGTGTGGGGGTCTTACTACTTTTAATGCTTAACAACATCTTTATCCCTAGCTTGTGGCAATAACAGTCCTTTCTCACGCTAGAGTTCTACTCCCCTCTGACTTGGAAGTGGTTTTTGTGATATTGGGAGATCAACAGAGGGACACAAAAAATTGTTTTTGGTGATTTTATCTTGTGTTTTGTAACACTGACCTTGAGCCATGGCCTTTGGCTGTTACCTGCTGCCCTTTATCAGTTCAGGAAGAGATCTCCTGTCCTGTTTTTCTCAGGGCAGGTGTTAAGATATTTTGAGGTTTATACAGAGGAGGATTGTTCGGTTTCAAACTCAGTAAAGGTGGTTTTAAGGTAGGCATGATGAGGAAGGTTGAATATTTCTAACTACTCTTAAACTCTCATGAAACCACTTGGCTTGGATTGAAATCCTCATACATTCTGTAGGTGTTTCCAGTTTTTTAGTTTTTCACCCATTTTGTCCCCAAATGGACTGTTTTTGAAGTCTTTTGCAGTTTGCTGCAATGCATGAACTTACCAATACCTGTGGTGAATCTGTCAAGACATTAGTTGGCAAGCTTTTTGGACACACACATGGGGCAGCACAATAAATTGCATCTGTATTGTAACTGAAGTATTAGCAAGTATTAGCTTTTGCAGTAAACATAAAGCAAAGGTCTAAATTCAGTGAGGTAGATTAAGTTGTTTAAGTGCAAACAAGCAGTTCTATCTCACTCAGTATACGTACAACTGACACACCATTTTCATGAATCAGATGAGACTTGAGCTGGCTCCTCAGAGTAATTTGTGCAATGTTAATAGTAAAGTGATTGATCTATTTTGGATTCATATTGCAAACATAGGTAAAGTTGACATGAATTCTATATTATCAGAATTATAATATTACATGCCCATCTCATTTAAGAGCCCATGTTTTGTCTCAACTTAGGTTCGTATTTTTAATTTAGATGACCACTAGTGTATGTTCACAATCGTCTATGTTATAAAACCTTCTGGGTCAATACCATGTCCGTCTGAGTTGCTCTGTCAGAGCCAAGGCCCCCTTTCCCATTTTGGTCTAGTACACTTTGATTGGTCTACTGGAGTACTCTGTGGTAATTGGTCAGTTCAGCACTGCTTGGTGCCGTGTTGTCAACAACTATGAATTTATTCTACAGTGTCTGCTCTGGGCTTTCCATTCTAAGCCAGTGGGCTTAATCTGATGATAAAACAATGGTAGGGCATCACACTGGTAGGTTTATACAGGGAGGCTAGTGGATCGAGCTGTTTCAGGCAGCTACTGGCGCTGTAAACAAGGGGAGAGGGAGAAGTCCCGATGCTGTGGAGATTTTGTCTTGTACATAGAGGTACTCTAGTGTGTTTTACATGTTTTATTTCTTTAATAAATTGAATAAACTTAGTCCATGCTTAACACAAAAAATAAATAAATAAAAAATTAAAAGAGAGAGAGGTGTCTAAATGGAACATTTTTGTGTGTTTAATTTTTTTTTAATCAAGGCATTGTTCATGAATTTCTCTTTTTTGTTTTATATCAAAAAAGGTATCTATGTGATTTGATGATTACCAGTATCATATTGAAAAATAGTGTTTGGTTATTTTACTGTCCTACATGTTTGTCTATCTAAAAATCTGATGGTTTGTATGAGTTGGTGTACGAGAAAGGCAGGGGACTGTGGTGCTGTCTGCTCTTTTAGAGTGTTTGAGGCTTGTCAGGTTTATTAGGAAGAAGGATTTGAGAGATTGATGTGTAGATTAGTGTTTTATCAGAGAAAATGCTGCTGTTTTTATTTTACTGATAAAGTCAGGAAGATGTGGACTTTGAAAGGAAATGTCAGAAGCTGCCTGTAAATCCACACTCTCTTCATTACCTAATTGTCTTTGTCTTACATGAACACTTCATTGTTTAGCAGCAATAACAAAGTGAGGATTGGGAAAAACTCCTGCTCCTACATAATGAGAGGATAGAGCAGAGCTGGTTCTGAAATCCAACAATGTGCACTGTTGGGTTTATAACAAATAACAAATATATATCGAAATGTGAGTTGACAAGTTGAACCATTGAGTTCCAGTCCATTTTATCCCATCCATACTCGAGCAGTGTCGTCTCTCTGACTTTAGGGACAAGCCACACAAACATAACAACAAACGAACACAGGTCGAGTGAGTCCTTTTTTAGTATCTGTTAAATATTTGGTGTCATGTGTGTCCTTTGTTTTCTTCTTTATTTTTTGCATTTCGTCACATTTGGAGACTAAATCTGAAAAGGTGAATCCCAATTTTGTTGTAGTTGAATGCTGATTTCAGTTTCTGCCCCCACCTTCATTGCTCTGGTCTCTTTACTCTAGTTTTTTGCTTAAGTTGCTTAATTTCTTTAATTACTGCAGGAATGAGTTCTGCTCCTCTTACAGCATGATGTGCACAGTTTTCATACATCTGCTTACAAGCTTTCTTAAGCTGCTAAGAGTTTACAGTTTCTATTGACTAATTACTCTGTGTTAATTATTCTCATTGGACAGTTTGACTCCATGAAAACCATGCTTCCTCACTACCTCATATTTAGATCTACATATTTTATTATTGGAAGAAATGTGTTTCTATTGGTTTTTAGTGGAGTAAAAGTAAAAAATCAGACAATCCTCTCATCCCGCTTCCTACATCTGTTTTCATGGAAGTGCATGATCCTTTTTATTCTCTTATCATTTCATTACAGCTAATTTTTGACATATATATTTTTTGCTTATGCATGTTTTAAAATCCAGAAATATAGACAGATTTAAGCCCTTGGTTTTGATACTTTGTTTTAGAGTCATCAAATCACTTGAGAAATAGAAACTGCAAACCATAAAGACCTGAAAACATCAAACTTACTGGCTGAGTGTTTAATCCACACTTGCTCTGATCAACATTTAACCCTGTTTTGCTTTGCTGAGTGTATTAATTATGACTGTGTCTTTGTTTTTTGGATTGTAATAACAGGATTAATAACTAATGCGACTCAAGTCCTTTAACTATTTTTTAACACTGTAGGGCAAAGTTTAATTTCATCGCATCAGGATGGAATACAATACCATACGCTTTACCATGTTTGCTCACCGGCCACTTGATTAGGTACACCTCACTAATGCCATATTTGACCCTCTTTTACCCTCAGAGCCGCCTTAGCTCTCTGTGGCAAAGATTCAACCAGGCTGATGCAGATTAACCAGCCGCACAACTGCAATGCCAATCTCTTGTTGCACCACATCCCGAAGGTGCTTCATTGGATTGAGATTTGGTGACTGTGGAGGCAACCAGAGTACAGTGAACTCTTTGTTATGTTCAGGAAACCAGTTTGAGTTGATTTGAGCTTTGAGACATGGCACATTTTCCTGCTGGAATTAACTGACAGAAGATGGGTACACATGTTTAGCAACAATACCATCCATCCATGCTCTAAATTCAGACATTACTATTTGAATGTTGCAGCAGAAATTGAGACTCATCAGACCAGGCAACATTTCTCCAATCTTTTGTTGTACAATTTTGGTGAGTCTGTGCAAGTTGTAGCCTCAGTTTCCGGTTCTTAGCTGACAGGAGTGGCACCCGGTTTGCTGTAGCCCATCTGATTCAAAAATTTGTCATGCTGTGCATTATAAATTGGTCTCTGGCCATTCTCCTCTGACCTCTGGCATCAACAAGGCATTTTCATCTGGAGAACTGCTGCTTGCTGAATATTCTCTCTTTACCTGACCATTCTCTGTAAACCCTAGAGATGGTTGTGAATGAAAATCCCAGTACACCAGCAGTTTCTGAAATACTGAGGCCAGCCCGTCTGACACTTACAACCATGCCACAATTAAAGTCGTTGACCATGTCTATGCCTAAATACACTGAGTTGCTGCCATGATTGGCTGATTAGCATTTTCTGTTAGTGAGCAGTAGATTGGGTGTAGCTAATAAAGTGGCCATTAAGTTTATATTCAAAATAATGATATAATTATTATGGCAAAATATATATACAGTTTGTCCCATTATGTTTCACCTTTAAAGTTTATTTTTAAATCTATTTTTCTAACAACTATGTGATTGAAAAACCTTTTTTATTGTCATCACCGAATAGCTTTCATTCAAAAAAAACAATACATTAACATCTAAAAGCAGAATCAAAAGTTTCCTCATGGTACGTGTGTTTCTAAAACAAACAGACGTTATATTAAGAGGAACAGGTTGTTTCTAGTGTGGGAAAAACTTTGTGTCTCTTACATTAAATCATGTACCCATCTGTACGGTAAATGTTATTGACAGACTAGTTTGGAAAGACTGAGGTATCAGAAACCAGTATAATCCACTATCATGTATTTCAAGTAGTTATTGACTTTTTTTATACCATGCTCGTGTGTCAGTATTGATATCGTCTTTTGAGTCGACTGCCGTGATTTAGATTTACATGAACCAATCAGCTGGTAGCCATTCTGACACTATTGCCATGTAACATTCTTTAAAAAAAAAAAAAACTATATTTTTTTAACAATAAACATAACTCATTAGTTCTTTATCATATGAGCTGTGCGCCTGTTGAAATTTTAGGAAGATGTGATTTTTGTCCATCTTAGACATCTTGTCAGAGAATTTTTTTCCTGCAATCCTGAAGGCAACTGTTGACGTTTCCTTGGTTTGTTCTTGTTCTCTGCAGGGCAGTAAGGTTCAGACGAGGGTGGGCCTCCTCATGCTGCTGTGTACTTGGATCAGCAACTGTCCCATCGCCGTCACTCACTTCCTACACAACCAGGAAAACGTTCCCTTTGTATCCTTACTGCAGCCTGTAAATCATTCCCCTCTTTCATGTTCCTTGTCATTGTTTTTGTTTTTTAACTACGTCTTCTTTTACTTTAAGTTGTGCATCAAATTGAATTTTGGAGGGGAATCCACCGTCAGGTCAAATATTCAGGCTACAGTTGACAGTGTGAACTATCTCCTTGACTCTGAGTCTTGCACAGCTCACGGCTCAGATCTCAGAGAACCTGGGTGAAGATGAAAGGCTGGTGCAGGGCCTGTGTGCTCTCCTTCTTGGCATTTGCATCTACTACAACGACAACTCGCTGGAGAACTACACCAAGTAAGCATCAGCTCACAGAAATGGAATAAAAACTCTTTATCTAAAACATTTTGTTTCAACATTGAGCCCACTCCCATGAGTGCAACTCCCTCACTACTCCAAAAGAGAGGCATAAAATACTTAATTAATCCCTTGGAACTCACAAAACGTTCTTGTTTTGTTTGAACAGAGCATGAATGGCTCCTCTGGGTCTAACTGCCCTGAACAGCATAAGGGGCGAGTAATGCCTGTGACACAATCATTCTGACACATTGGGGATCCTCTATAATTTAGCTCAGACACAATGCCAGAATATGAAATTTGGCTGAGACTCTTACCTGGAGAAGATACAACACTTCTCTTTTTAATATATTCTTCTGTTTTGTTTTTTTTTTAAAGATATTCTCTGAAATATTTATGAAAGCGAGGCAGCTTTTGTTCTCCCACTGACTGTTAAAATTTTAATTGACATGCCTGAGTAAATTGTTGCTGCTTTTACAGAGCAAAAATAGATGGCTTATGAATAGTTTGGATCTTTCCTTCAGTTTATATCCTTTCAGAATAAAATGTTGTTTAACATTGTGACACAGCCTAACCAACAAAACTGGGGGAACACTATCTAATTTTAGGACTTAAATGTACAAGGTAAAAAATATTCACTCTAAACATGGTGTGTAAAAATTCAGCACCAGGGGCTGTCAGCCAAACTAAATAACTGGTGATGAGTCGAGACCGCAGAGCAGGGTCATCAGCTATGTTTCTACATGCCATGAGGGCCAGATTGTAAAATAAATAGAAATAATATAAATATGGTCTAATCAATGTGGAATTACTTTTACATTTTATTTCTTTTTGAGTTGTATGTAATTATGAGCCTTTAAAAAATGGGATCGGTCTTTATCAACCATACTTCTGCTGTATACGTCTTTCAGGGACGGTCACCGACTCCATCATACTCGCTGGCTGAATTCTTGAAAATAAAGGCTGACTGCTGGATGCCTGTTTAACAGATACATGCAGTCATTCCTGATAATGTTGATGTAGGAATTTAATGACAAGGAGATAACCTTAAAAACCGCAACAAAATTTCCCCCTCAGAATGTTCTGAATTTGCTCTTATTCTGGAGGCTAGATGGGAAACTATAGAGGGCCTGATGTGGCTCCAGAGCTGCCATTTGATGATCTCCGTCACTGAGTGTGGAGGAATGAGTGACCCACTGTCACCTCCTCCTGCATTCACTGTTAGCGTTTGTATAAACTAGGGCTGGACGATGTGGCCTGAATTTTTTTTTTTTCCCCAAAAAACTTGAGTTCCAATTTCAATCAACTTTCAAAGAAAACAAACTACAAATGACACCAAAATTACATAATATGAGTTTTGCCTTAATTTGATCAAAATCTGTTGTGAAACTAAACTGAAATTCCCTCTTTGAATCTAAGCTTAAGCTGTAATGTAGTTATCAAAGGTACATTTTTAGTTTGAACGCAGAAGTAGGAAATATCAGCACAGAAGTGTATCAGTGTAAAATTTGACAAGGCCTACCATTACAGAAACCGCAAACATTTTCAGTAGTTTTATCTTTAGACAGTTATACAACTTGCAAATTGTTGCTTTTTCGCAGTTTGAAAGAAACATGGGGGAAGTTTTTAACTATGGGAGCTCAGGATGGGGATGGAGAAAGTCAAGGAAAAACTCAAATTAGAAAAAAAATCTTCTGCAATAAGAAATTTTGATTAATTGATTAAATCATATTTCCTATCTCTGGTAGAAATTGAGGACCCCTCTTGAGAAAAACTGCCCTCTGTGAGGTGTTCTTACATGACAGAACCAGTATTTCTGTTTGTGAAGAGGTTTTATGTACTGAGAGAATAAATGTCTACAGAGGGTCTTCCTGGTTCGCTTTATGAACTATTCTCAAAGTATTCTTGGATTGCTCTCAGGATGAGGCTGTGTGTCTTTTCTTTAAAACTGGACGTGTCTTATCTGTGTTCCTCAGAGAGAAGCTAAAGCAGCTTATCGAGAAGCGGATCGGGAAGGAGAACTTCGTTGAGAAACTGGGCTTCATCACTAAACATGAGCTGTACTCGCGGGCGGCTCAGAAGCCTCAGCCTGTTTTCCCATCTCCAGAGCAGATGCTGTTTGATCATGAGTTCACCAAGCTGGTCAAAGAGCTCGAGGGTCAGTCAGAGTGTGTCCACTGAGTAGTGATCTATTGTTAAAGAAATGTTAGTTGTATTAAATCATTCTCTCCTCACAGGTATGATCACCAAAGCGGTTCATAAATCCAGTGAGGAGGAGAAGAAGGAGGAGGAGGTGAAGAAGACGTTAGAGCAGCATGACAACATCGTGACTCAGTATAAAGAGCTGATCAGAGAACAGGTGCGCTCAGATAAATGCTGATGCCATTTTTAATTTGTTTTGTTTCTTTGACACCTAGATTTGATGTACTTTCCTGGTGACATTTTTGTTTGTGGTGTTCAGGACGCTCAGATCCAGGAGCTGAAGGAGCAGGTGGAGAACATGTCGGCTCAGAATGAACAGATGCAGACGACAGTCACACAACAACTGTCCCAGATCCAGCAGCACAAAGATCAGTACAACATCTTAAAGCTCAAATTAGGTGAGTTGTTCTGGCTTCTCTCAGGTGTTTATTGTCTTCAAAAAGAGCAATCACAAAGTATCATGTATGTCAGGTTTGACTCATGGTAGTGTATGATATATGTCAAGATACTCGCTAAACCTGAGAATTTTGATCATCATTTCTCTTAGTTTTCTCATTCTGACATCAAAAGTATGAGTGAATAAGATTTCAGCTCAACCCTTAATTGTAAACTTTTGCTGCCTCACTTTCACTGAAGACATCAACACAATAGCAGTGACTCTCAACACTGCTCTCGTGAAAAAAAAACAAGTCTTGTTAAAAATGTCCTGAATTTTTCTGGGTGATCTGCATGTGTGAATGCAAGCAGTGATTTTTTTTTTCACCCAGACATTACCCTGATTTTTTTCTACTGTCCTCTTTACCCCCTCCCTCACCCCTCCATTGTTAAACAGGCAAACTGCAGGAGCGGATGGGTACTCCAAAATTTGCTAAAGAATTTGACGCACTCATGAATAGGGAGAGGACAATTTTGACCACCTCTGTCCCGTCTGCCATAATTACAGTTTTGAGTTCTTTATTATCATTTCTGCTGACTGTCACTGATGGAAGTGTGACGTCCTTGATTTACAAGGCAAGCAGAACAAAGTGGAAGGAATCGATTGTTGAATTATAACAATCTATGTCCATATATGAAGTAAATAGAACAATGGTATCAATTCCCAGAGGAAGTCCCTATCATGATCAACTAGGGCTTCAAATAGAACTTACGAGGGAGTGCATTGTGATTTAGATTTGTATCAAAAACATAAATAAGTCCACAATTACAAAGCATACATATCTTATACAGATCTCTGTTGGTTTTCTCATCTACAGCTTGGTTGCTTTGTTTTGATTCAGTAGAAAAAAAAGCTATAACTTGACATTTAACATGGCAGTATTTCTAAGAGGACCAAATCACACTAGCTCCATTCTAAGTTGCACGAAAGGCCACCTTATGTCATTATGTCAAAACCAGTGTTGCTTTGACTTTCAGTCCCCCTGTGCATTTTGGGTAGAGGGCCAGCAGGCTACGCTAACTACAAAACAATAATATGATAACAATAATAGCAGAGATTAAGTGTCCTATGTGTAAGATTATACAGATGAGCATATTTATCAGAGTGACACAACTTGCAATAGAAGTGTAAACAAACTGTGTGCATGAGGAAAAGGGGCTTTTAACGCTTGCCGGTGTCTAACAGCTGACCATAGGGGACACTAGATAGTATGGTAACTTATCACATCCAAAACATGTAGAAGTGTTGGCAGAGAAAGTGTCAGCAATGCGGAAAAGAAGAGAGCAGCCTTAAAAAGGATGACTTCTCTGGCTTGAACAAGCTGGACTTAATGTTTTGGACTAAACAAGTTTTGAATCAGTCCATGTTGTTGAGATGAGTTGACAACTCAAAAAAGGGGTCCTCCCTGTCAAAGAGGGACATTTCTGTGATAGTTTTGCTCATGTGTCCTACATTGACAGAGTATTCTACCTGTGTGTATCTGTTTGTGGGTCTAATTTCAGGTAAGGATAACCAGAATCAGTCGAACAGTCAAGGAGACGGCATGCAGATAAACGGGCTGCAGATGGAGGAGGTCATACAGCTCAGAGAGGAGCTGGAGGAGCTTCGCAAACGACACGCTCTCCTTCAGACACAACTCAGTGAAAAAGACACACTCATCAACAGCCTGGTCAGTCAGTCATACAGTGGTGTAATGTTCGTGTGTTCAAATCAGTTAAGTGTTTAGCTGTTTGTCTAATTGTAGAACGTGGAGTTTATCACTGTGCATGTCTGTATATGTGCATCAGATTTAAGTGAATAAAGAACTGACTGTGTAGTTCATCCCTGATGTTCGGCTTCTCACTGTTAATACCTGCAGACGTCACAGACAGCAGAGGGTTCAGCTGCAGAATCAGACAACACAGAGCTGTTCAAGGTGAGAATTCAGCATGATTCATTTCTTTTACATTAGTTTGATAAAACCTGTAAAAAAAACATAAATATCTGGAGCAGGACGCAGATGTTTGTGAGCAATAAAAATGTATGAGCTACGCATGTCACAAAGATATACCAGGATACTTATTAGAGGAGTATGTCTCATCAAGCTGCTGTCTTACTTCCATTTGCCATGTTTTTTTACTTTAATGAACTTGTTTGCATGGTGTAATTTCTCTGTTTGTTAAATTTATTGTTTCAGGAGCTGGAGGATCTGAGGAGTCAAGTTCAGTTGCAGTCGGCAGAAATCAACCAGATGAAAACAGAAAGAGAAGAGCTGCTCAGGAGAGCCGAAGCTACGGTAAACATTAAGCAAATTTATAATTATGCGCAACTCCTTCACACCTTTGCACGCAGACACTCAATGAATAAACCTTTCTCTGTCTTCATTCAGTCCTCAGAAGCAGCTCCCAGCAGTGAGGGCTCAGTAGATGTTGCAAAAACAGCAGAACTGGAGAGTAGACTCGCAGCACAGACGGCAGAGATGGAGCGACTCAAGGTGAGTCATTGTTAGCAGCATTCGCACACTAATGTTTTGGCCAACTTTTGCAATGGTAGAGGGAAGTGTCAGTCTCATCCAGCAAGAGTTGACCTGCACATACCTTCACTACCCACAGTTACAGCTGCATTTATCTCTGTCTGTCTCTGTTTGAGCCCACTACCCATCTCTTACATTTACTTTGGTGAAAAGTTTAAAATCCATCTGTATTTAGTCAGGGGGCTGTCAGCAAACGTCTTACTCCACCAGCACAATGATTCTTTCCACTTTGGACACGTCGACCTGCGTTGAACAGCAAAATTGACCCCCAGGAACGTACTTTCACTGAAATTTTTTTGATTGACAGTTAGGATACCTTGATGTGTAAATGGACCTTAAACAAAACCATTTATGATCCTGACCTCTGAAGCAATTCACCAAATTTTCTAGATTTTTTTTCTCTTTACCATCAATTCTGCTCTACTAATTATTAACGTGTCCTTTCCTTTTCCCCATTTTTCCTCCTCCTTCTCCCTCTCTTTTTGGTTGGGTCAGGCGGAGGCAAAGAGCTCGTCGGAGAGTCGGGCTGACTTAGAGCAGCAGCTAGCCTCTGCTACCAGCACAGTGGCCATCCTGCAGACGGAGAAGGCGAAGCTGCAGACGGAGGTGCAGGAGTCAAAGAAGGAGCAGGACGACTTGCTGATGCTGCTTGCTGACCAGGACCAGAAGATCCACAGCCTCAAACAGAAACTCAAAGACCTGGGAGAAACGGTAAAATAATTTTTCATCTGAGTAAATCTTCAGAGGTTAATTCACCGGTTAGAAATCCATATGAGATATTTTTATTACTAAAACCATTCCTGCAGTAAAGGTTTGAAATGTGTGATTATTATTGCACTAACAAGAGCTAAGGTGGTTGGCTCTAAAATCAAATAAACCAAGTTGTGTAAGTTGGTATAGAAGGCTTTGAAACTTGTAACAAATCACAGCACAGCCTCGTAAAGACTTGAATTTAGGTAAAAAGAGGAATAGCGGATTAGATTTCTGGTCTTTGGCCCTGTTTACACCTTATGTTTACATCCATTCAAGGAGATCTGAGTCATGTAGGTAGCTCTAAAGCGGGGTACACACATAAAGATTATCGGGCTGTTTTTGTCCCGAATTTCCCCCTTCCCAACCAAGGACGGCAAACTCCACATTATCTTATGTTTTATAAGATTATCCTATAAGATTATCCTGTGGTCTGAGGTGTGTTAAGAGTGAATTTGTCCCGATAATCGGCTCCAAAACGGGTCGGGGCTGACAATCGTAAATATTAAACTTGTTCAATACTATGACTAAAAGTCTTCGTGTCTGGGGAAAGCCGATGACTCTCAAGTCGTGACTCCATAAATTGTGATGTGGAACAGAATGTAGCCAATCAAGAAGCAAGCTGACCGAGGAACAAGGAAGCAGGCGTAAATACTGTAGAAACAAGCATGGCCGACCTGAAACAGAAAGTTCAGTGGCTCGTGGAGCTGTGGGAAGCCCAAGAATGTCTATTCAACGTCTCTGCCAAGTTGTACCACAACCAAAATGGCAAGGACAAGAGTTGGCAAGAAATCACCAGTGCCATTCTTCATTTTTATTAGATCACGTGAGATTTCTGACTTGGAGGACTAGATACTAGATCAGTGGTGGGACAAAATCGTTATGTGTGTGGTGTGCTGTGTTGAGATTATCAGAGCACACCACATACTGTATGATCAAAACTGTTCAATGCCTGATTTTTTTATCTTCATGTGTGGGGTCTCTAAAATAAAAAATCTCTTCAGATTTAGCAAATCCTTACGTGTGTACCCCGCTTTATTGACCAAACATACATTAATACCATCACCTGGGTCTCTTAAATCTGATTGGCTGCCCAAAATCTTCAGTGATTGGCTTTTTGCCTTTTCAAGCCACGATTGAAAAGCTTTGTCACATTGGTTTTACTTACTTTACCATCTTTAAGTTGGGATTTATCAAAGGTTAGATTAAGGTTGTATCTGCCCAGTGAAAAAAGTTCGGATAACCCTGCCTTAGATTTACAGTTACATTAATCTGGTAGTTTTGTAGTTTTGTAGCTGAGTAATTGAGTAGTAGTGCAGCTGAGTAGCTGTGTAGACTTGTAAGCAAACACTGTAAAGTCTCGCTCTGTTCCGACCACTCAGCTGTTTCGTCTGTTTGCCTTAGTTAGACTGTGACGCTCTCCTTACAGGTGGACGATGAGGACGACCTCGACACCAGGGACCAAACAGATGACGACTATGAGGATGAGGATGAAGATGAAGATTGAAGAAGAAGAAAACTCTAAAAGAAGAAACAGGAGAGATCTTTCTGCCTGTAGGCGAGAAAAGACTCCATTGACACACCGGAGAAACTGAACTTTAGGACTGATTTATTGAAGCGGTTTCTCTCCCTGGCTGCCATGCTGTGTCATTTTTCTTTACTTCAGTTCATCACATCACACGCACGTTAGTTTAAAGACATTTTTTTGTTTTAAGATGAGTTTCTTCAGGTTTCAGAGACAAAAAAAGTTGAAACATGTCAGTGCTTTCATCTCTGCATCAGACTGATGATTTTACACGTCTGATGTTTCTTGTAAGGTTTTTCACGTAGTGGTAGCTTCATTTTAACACTCATCGCCTCAAGAATGCAGAGAGAACAATCTAAGATGTAGCTAAAAATACAATTAACAAAATAATGTAAATCTTATTTTCTCATGAACGTGCTTCTGAAGTCTTCATGTTCCCCTTTCTCATTGGATATTTCATCAGGATCATCGGCGACTCATCACTGTGCTGCACCCCGAGTTTGTCTTCTTACCCAAAGACATACTCACTGCTCAGTTCAGGTTCAGTGAGTTTCAGCATTTCAGCTCTCTCATTTCACACAAAGAAAGCAGAACCCTAACAGCTCTACAAAATGCTGCAAAAATAAAACACTGACAGAAAAGATATTTTTTCAACTTCTTGTCCAGTTCTGGCATCCAGCTTCTGTATGATATTGTGTAACTTATGGATTTATGAGCCACATTGATATGAATAAAGAATATATCAGTCTGTATGCCTGTATGGAGGGAGTGTTGTAGATAAATTAAATTTTACTAAATCCACAGCAAGATGTTTTTGTTTGTCTCTTTCAGGATTATTTGCCTCTGAAAATAAAAAAAGGTGAAATCCAGGGATTACATGGTAACTATACTTCTCAAAGAAAGTTTTGAAACTTTTTTTTTTCGGTTGATTATTTCTCCCCTTTAATCATACCAATTGGTATATTTTTATCCCTGGAAAGCCGGATTAATCACCTTTACAATGAGGGAAAACATGTAAGGATTGTACATTCATTGATTGAGCAACATAGCTAAACGTTTGGGTTACTCTCCCCAAAGAGTACCAAACTCTCCTCACACCCTAGAAGAAAGCCTGCAGTTCCTCAGTGAAGGAAGGGTGAGGAACCAGTCTTTTTGGGGTCTTTTCTTACTGGGACGCCCACTTTGCAGTCTGTTTTTGACTTTACCAGTCTCACAGAACTATATACTAAATTTGGAAATGGCACCAGGGCTGACACCAAATAATGCTGCCACAACTCTTGTAAGTTGTACCTAATCAGGATTTCCAGTGATATAAAATAGAATACTAACTGGTATTATTAAAGGGGAGAAATAATCAACTAAAATAATGTTTCCAAACTTTTTTGAGAAGTGTACTTTAACAAAATTGAGTGTTGGATGCAGTTGTAAGGTTCATTGATGTAAAAGCTATTATGATTATCATGATGTTTTACTCTGATTATTAGAACCTTGAGTTGATTTTGACGTCAAAAGAATAAAAAAAAAGAAGTCCTAAAACTTCCAGATCATGCCCAAGAAGTTAACCTTGTAAAACAGCAGGATGAGCTGTTCTTCATGTCCATCTTCATGATGTGATCAATTAAAGCCACTTTATTATGCAGACAGTTCAGATGTCTCTGTCTGAGCCCACCTGCTGTGATGAAACCTCTTGTGATGACTGAACCACAACACCAGGGGGCAACAGATGCAATAAAATAAAAATGTGCATCAAACACTTCAGTCATAAATTGTTTTGCATGTCATTCAAAAAATAATGAAGAATCCAAGAGAGATCAACCTTAGTCTGACTTACAACTATTTACAGCCAGAAAATGACATTGATTTATTTAAGCTCTTAATTAAGTTCTAATAGTTCATACATAAAATAAGAAAAAAATCAATTTCTTTGGTTTAAAAACGCCAAGGATTTGCATTTTACTACACAGAATTTTAGAATCTTCATCTTTTATGAGCAGATATTTGAGTTTGTATCATAAAAAAACAGACGAAAGCAAAGACACTGCCCTCCCAAAACCACAATCAATGCAGATAACACTGGATTTATTATTCAACAGCCGGAAACAAACCTTTCATTTTATTTTACAACATGCAAAGTGGTTACTGTTTCCTGTAAACACATTGTCAGACATTAAACAGTTAGTTGTAAAATGTTGATAATTATTAGTCTTTAATCAGTTATTTTTGGTGATGTTTTTGTTAAGTTGTTTATGTCTGTATTTATTTGTTTTTATGGACTTTGAGTTTGTCAATAAAGTTTATAACTAGTAACTGTACTATTAGCAACTTTATTTAGCGGCTGGTAGAGCAAGAGATTTCAGTATCTAAAACAGTAGTTATATTACAGTTATTGATCACATACTAAGTTACTAAATAACATTTTGTACTCGTGGGCTCTGTCTTATAAATTGTACACACAGCAACTAGATAGAAAGTTAACATGGAGAATCAGAGGGACAGAGATAAGTGTGCTCTCACAGACCCAGAATTTTTTCTAGGTTGTTTTTTTTTTGGTGCATCTCTTCACCTGCTCATTAAAGCAAATAGTCAATCACATAGTAGCAAACCAATGCACTTAGGCATGTAGGCATGATCTAAAAGTTCTGCTGAAGTTCAAACTGACCATCAGAGTTAAGAAAAAGGTGATTTAAGTGACTGAACGTGGCATGGTTGATGGTGTCAGTTGGGCTAAATTAAGTATATCAGGAGCTACCAATTTACCAGGATTGTCACACACAACCATCTCACGGTTTACAGAGAATGATCCAAAACAGAGAGAATATCCAGTGAGCAGCAGGTCCATGGGTGAAAATGTCAGTTGATGTCAGAGGTCAGAGGGGAATGACCAGTGAGTCTAAAGATGATAGCAAGGCAACAGTAACTTAAATAACCACTCATTAGAAGGAAGGTATACACATCGAATCTTGAAGCTGATGGGCTGCAGCAGCAGGAGACCCCACCAAGTGTCACTCCTGTCAGCTAAGAACAGGAAACCGAGGCTACAATTCACACAGGCTCACCAAATCTGGACAACATAAAACTGGAAAAATGTTTCCTGGTCTGATGAGTCTGTATGTCTGCTTCAACATTCAGACAGTCGGGTCACACTTTGAACTGAGCACTGCTAAACGTCACAACCTACCTGAGTGTGGTTACTGACCTTGTCCATATATAATTCAATAAAAGCCAAATGTGGCTCAGACACTTTTTTATTAGTGTTTAATAAAGTATCAGCGTTAAAGGAAATACACAGATAAAGTAATTCATAAACATTTAAAATAAGTATTCTTTAAATGGATGAGCATATCAGTGTGAACAGTGAGTATTTTATTGTAATTTTATTCTACTTATCTATTTTTTCAAAGATAGTCAAGGATAATTAGGCCCTGCACCCTTTTCTTCCATTTTTTGTTGATTTGTTCATTCTGTGTTTCAGTCATCGATGGCCAGATGATGTCAAACTGGGCCTAAATATAAACATAACATTAATTCAGGAGATGTTATAGAAGGTATGTCCTCGGGGATAACTGATCTGATTAAATGTAATTTTATTCTCTAAATATTACAGTAGAAAGGCCATGTTTTAAAGTTGAAGGCAGTTGAAAGCAAAATACAATATTAATGTATAATGTCTTTACAGAATGGTTTTAAAAAGCACATTTATATATACAGTGCTCAGCATAAATGAGTACACCCCTTCAGGTTTGTCAGAAAACCTTTAGTTTCCTTTCAAAATCAACATTTTCTATGGCATACTACACCACAAAATACTCCCCCAAATGTGGGCCATTGATTGCAAACAAGTTGCACACACAAAAAAAGTATTTTTCTCAATTTAAGATCAGGATGCAAAAATGAGTACACCCCAATCAAAGGGGTGGGAGCTAAATTTTAGTTATCATATTACCCTTATTTTCATCTTATGGTAAAAAAAAAAAAAAAAAATGTTATGTTAAACTCAGCTTTGTCAAAACTTTAGAAATTGTTCCTTTGTTCATTTAGATATTGATTAATACATTACTTTTTAATAGGGGGTGTACTCATTTATGCTGGAAAAATACATGAAATACTGTAGTTCATTTCAAGTAAACGGTAAAACTAGATATATTTTCAACACCATAAATCACATGATAATTAGAAAATAAAGGAATTTTCTGTATGATAGATGTTTACCCTCTAAAATTCCTGCAGCAGATAAAAATGGATGTCACGGTGATTAAAAAGCTGGTTTTCTCTCTTTAAACAGTTTCCCCTTTTCCAAAAATGAGTCAGTTATGATGTTCCCCCTCCCTTCACGTCCTAGCCCCTCCCTCCTGTCCTCCTGCCCGCTGCTCTTCATCCTCCTCCTCTTCCTCCTGCACTTGTTTTCATGTTTTCACATGGTCAGTGAACGCCGCCTGCAGGACCAGGCTCGTGCTCCGTCTCTGAGCTTCTTCTCCATCTTTATTTCATCCTGGGCTCCTCTTGGGACTCTGAAGGTCGAGTCCGGCATCATGACTTTCAAATGACCAACATGCCTCAAACACCGGTGTTATAACGCGACTCGTAGCGGCTCCACTTCGGTCCTCTTCAGGGGAAAACCCACAGCAGCACCTGCACACGCACCCGCGCCACATGACCGTCTCAAAGGTGAGTTTTGTTCACGGTGATGTGCTGCAGCTCTGCGTGCAGACGAGCTGGTGGGGCTGCAGGGTGGGGATTAAAGCTCGGTGAAAGTGGGACAGTTTAGATTTGAGGAGCTTTAGAGTCACAGCGTGGCTCCAGCTGCAGCTCTGCCATGAGGCTCCAAACACACACGGGGAGGGTGGAGGAGAGAGTGCGCGAGGTGATTCAGCAGGTGATGTTGGCTGCACGGAGGCTCGCGTGCATGTATATGTCAGCATGTTGGAGAAGAGATGAGCTTCATTATGATGTTTAAGTCCATCAATATTTACATCCCTGTCCTCCTCAGGCATAACTGTGAAGTCTCATTCAGGTCTTCAGTGATGATAGAGGATGTAGAGAGTCCTGGTACTGACAAGTTTTTACTTTACCTGCGCTAAATGAGTAATATTGTTGAACCGGTGTGCTTTAACTCTGACTTGAAGTGCTGAAGACTACTTCACTACATGTCCTATAGTATCTTTGTAGGGGAGACCAGGGTTGGTTGTCCCCACGCTTATGTGAGCATCATGTTTGTATAGTTTGTATGCATGACCCGCTGATAGAAATAATTGGCTGAAGTCGACAGTGGTGAAAGACAATATTGGTACACCACTCTATTTTGTGGGGCTGTCTTGTTCTGATATGACTGTTGTGTGATGTTATATTTTTTAGTAATCAAGAGTAATTCTTAACAGTCATTTTAGTCTGTAACTTGAAAAGACAAAGTTAATCCCAGTTGTAGAGACATGATTGGCATAACTAACATTGATTAGAAATTGTTCTTTAAACATACAATATTGTGGGTTCTCAACATCATAACAAATCTTTTGATGTAAAAATACAGTGTATTGCAATGCAATACATACGATATGTTTTTATTATCATATTGGCACCAATGTATTGGGATATGTGTTGTATCGCCATATTTTTGCCAGTACACATCCCTGTCTGTCACTAATGTGATCAGCTGTGGTCCAACGCCATACATCTCCTTCTCTCCTCATACTCTCACCCGCTGCTGCTCCTGCTGCTCTGTCACGCTCATAAACAAACTGTGTTAGAGCCCCAAAACTTGTCTTTTAGTCCTTTTGGTAAAAACGATTTATTCAGTGTTGAAGTGTTGGAATTTGCACTGAGTCCAAGTGGATAAAAGCTAATAGGCTAATTGAAGCAAATGACACAACATGCATGTTGTTTTGTGATGCATTTATGTCCAGAACAGAACTAGTTTCAGTGGAGGGTTGCAGAAATGTATCTGTTGCTCTTTTAGGCTCTTTTTGTGACTGTTAAATGTGGAAAAAGGGCATAAAGGAAAACATTTGATAACAAAATAATCAATGGGTATATGTATCTTTTTAAGTGTAGACATTCAGTACTGAAAACAGACCGTTATTCTTAGGTTTGCATTTAATGAAAAATGTGCTTTAAAGAATTAAAGTTAGGGATGCACAGATGCATTGATCTAGCATTGGTACTGGTCATGGTGTTCTTGTTACCAACATCCATCTCCTGCAAATAATGTTAAGCTGTTGTCAGAAGCTACGTTGTTTCAATTGAATGATGACATCAGGCTCATCATACTGATGATTCAGCATAATGTTTGTTATTGAACAGAAGAGTTGACCTCTTGGACAAACTCTGATGTGTTTTCATGATCAATTGTGAGAGAGTTGGCATTATGGGTGAACCACTCAAAAAAGCATTGGCTATGATTTTCACAATCAGTGCATCACTATTAAATTTGAAAGCAAGCTTTATCTGCTTTTTGTTAAAGCTTCAAAAACATGGAAACAATCTGCTGACAGACAGTGAGTGAGGCCATGCTGTCAATAAAAATGTGAGACATTTTTGTTAAGCTTATGCTTTCACATTAAGAAATTCTCCCAACAAACGAAATGTTTGCAGGATGGATTACTGTGACAGTGCTCCAGACAAAGCGCTTGAAATAACACAAAAACCTATTTCTTCAATAAAAAAAAGCAGTCAGGACAATTGAAATCTTGGAGCCAACCAAGAATACCTTTTGATAACTTTTTAATGGTTGGATAATAATTGAAATAATCAGAGACATTTTTATTTCAGTACTTTAATTGCACTGGTATGAAACAGTCAATAATTGCCTGTTTTTTGGAAGTTTGAATTTTTTTTGTATTGTTTCAGCTTAAAATAATCAAACTCCTTGATTTTTTCTTTTGGACATCCATGTAGTTTTCATCTGATTAACCACTCATGTACGAAAGAATGAGATCATTCATTAAAATAGTCTGTTAACAGGAAGTGGCCGACACACCTCATGAATGAAAGAATTGAAGGTCTTTATCCACCTTACATAACCACAGCTTTAATATCTGTTAGGACCCATTTTTAAAAACTAGTATCTTTAAATGTGTGAAACAGTCAGAGTAAAAAATGAAACAAGTGCACGTTTAACAGACTGAAGCGTCCTCATGCAGACAAACACGTCATCAGTTAAGAGTGAAATCTCTCCTCTTCCCCCGTGCGTGGCTGTATTCGGACAGTCCACCACCTCAGCAGATGGTTTGAATCCATTGTTTCTGCTCACTTTTGTGTGAATGGATGTAAACAAACTTAAGACAAAAGAAACAGCAGTTTGAGAGCGCTGTGTTTAATGACCCGGGGCTAATAGTCACCACATGTAGAGCAGGAGTTCAGGACTATGTGCCCGCAGTTCTCAGAGTGGCATCACGTCTGCAAAGTGCTGGTGTAGACTCCCGTGTTTCATTGAGCGTTGATTTGGACGATATTTCAGTACTTGCTGAATATTAACTTGTTGCCTCGTGTGCATTTTCTCTTGTTGCAGATTCGTTTTAATTGTAATGATACATGTATCTATGATATATGTTTGTATATGACTCTAATTATTAGCATTAGCTTAGGCTACTGGTTCTCTTCTTTTGCCCCTCATGAGGTCACTGACAGCACCAAGCTGATTTTTTAAATACACTCAGGCATGTAAATATTATTTTCTCTGTGGTGTTTGTTATCCTCTTTATTCAACATACTACATCTACCTTTAATGCTACCATGAACGAAAGCTGACCCTAACCCTAAGAAGGGTGGTGACCTCTGATCTTTTCTTAAATTTTGAAAGAGAAGATGCAGATCCAAAAGTAATGTTCAGGAATCAGACTAAAGATGTGCTGCTTTCGAAGTAGAAATGTGCCACACTGAAAACACAGCTCTGATAGATGGCTGTTCAACAATAATAAATTTGTTAAACACTGTATAATCTAATGAAAGGAACAAACCTGTAGCTATCAGGGAAAATGAATCGATCAACTTCTCACTCAACTTCTTTTTAAATATGAATTAAATATATTGTAACATTTCTTTCAATGAATTAAATACACAAACAGGTAATACTTCTTTTCCAATGTAAAGAACAAAAAAAAAATTGTTCTTGAATACTTTACTTGCACATCTTTGGGCACATGGACGTAACAAGGCTAGACTAGAATACACTCTTCCCTGACTGTGGTAGTTTTGACAAAAATCATGCACTGCTGTGTGTTTGAAGCGAAATGTTGGCAGGTGTGAGTTTCTCAGTGTTTGATCACAACCATTTCAGCTGTAATCTAGGCTGGTGTCAGACTGTGAACGACAATAATGACTGTACATAGTGTGACACATGAAAGTGTGACATTTGGATTTCTGTTGTGTAGAGGTGTCATATCAGCTCTTTCTGAGCCTGCCCGTCATCAGGCTAATGACAATCTCCTGCCAAAACGAGCATTGCACTAATGAGGTTTCATCACTGGTAGGGAACCAGAAAACTCTCAGATGAAAAACAAACCTCGACCCTCGTGCCCGCCTTCACACAGCTTTAATTTCTCTAGACGAGTTTTAATGAGGCTTTTGTGTTATTTTAAGACTCTACGTCTCGTTGAGTAAAATCTGTTGTGTATTTTCATGCTGGGTTGTAAAATGCCGCTTTTATCTCTGGCATGTTATCACACAGACTGTTAACACAAACCTGATGACTGTCCCACTTATTACAGCCTGACACTCTTACAGTTTATACACAAAGATCCTACAATCATAAACTAATTTGTCTCACACATTTTATCTGTCACTTTGATTTGTAACAGTGGATTCTCTTAAGCCAGGACAAAACAGTAACTAGTGGCTCTTGTTTAGATTCTGTCATCATGGCAGTTTTACTGTAAGGCAGCAGAAGGTAATGTTAGGAGGCCTCATGCTCAAGGGACCTCGAGATTTAGCCAATACAGATGAGCATCAGATATCAGGTACAAAGTTATTTTTAGTAGAGATGCATGATACTGGATTTTTTGCTGATATTCAACATTCAGATATTCTCCACTTTAGTTAAATTGACCTATCCCTGACACTGTGACAGTTTATTTGTATTGAAACAGATGGAAAAAAGGGGGAAAAAAAGCAATATTTCATGATGGGAATGGGATGGGAATGAAAAATATTTTATTGATACCAACTCCATTAATAATTCTGCTTATCAATCTAATTCTTAAACAATTCTCTTATCAATTCCTGCTGATTTTCTTGTGGAAAAAACTGATCTACATAGAATTTTCAGTGGCAACGATGTCAAGCACTCCTGATATTCAATGCCATGCTATATGGGTGAATGCTTCTGCAAGATGTTGGTGTCTCCGCTTACCAAAAGCTGTGAAGTAAGCGTCTTCTTGCAGAGATTAATCCTCAGTTGTAACCACTTCTGCCCCCTGTCTGCCATTATTTTAAATTCTTCGTTATCATGACTGCCTCTGATGAAAGTGTGACATCCTTGATTTGTAAAGCATGAAGAACAAAGTGGAAGGAATTGATAAGCAAAACAAATATTCTCAACTGCAATTGTTTTTAAATGTCTGTCCCCAGCCAAAGTGTGGAAGAGTGAGTCTCCTCTCTTAGAAGGTAGTCTTTGTTCAACTCCCCACATCTCCACATTCTCACAAAATGGTTTCAAAAATGAATAACTTAAATAGTATTGAATGAACATGTTAAATAATAATTAATAATAAAAACATCACACCTTTTAAACAACACTGTTCAGATAAGATGATGAGATGAGACTTGTGTGTCTTACCTTTCAGCATTTTGTCTTTTGTTGCATTTTCTTATACATCCGTATCTTTTTTAAGGGAAAAATATTGTTTTCGGTATTTCTAAATTAATCACATTGTCTTGTCTCAGATTTGTAAAAAGAAAATGGATTTTTGTCAGAATACTTGTCTCCATCATTTGAAGGTGAATAAGGAAACCGAAAATACAGCCTCAAAAATGACCTTAAATCAAGTATTCATCATTTTTCTTTCATTCCTGTAAAAATACTCTCATCACCAATTTGGCCAATGACTCTTGACAAGTTACAGACTGTTGCCATGGACTTTTTAAGACCAATTCACATGCATCCATAACAGTGTTTGAAGGCCTACTTTCTCTTTCCTCTGTAAACCCTTGAAACGGTTTACTCAAGGATATATTCAGTTTGCTCCACAAATAGCAGAACTTATCTGAGCAGGACCTTTTTTCCTGGTTGGCTTTGTCACCCTGAAGTCCTCTTGCACCTCCTAGGACGACCGCCTCACGCTGAAAACCACTGATCCAAGCAATTTGAAGCTGAAACCAACGTAGTACCATTAATATTGTGCATCCTAAATTTTTGGTGGAAGAGATGTTTTTTTTTGTTGGTGCACACTAAATTACAATAAATTACACAAATAAACTAACAATGCTTCAACAAGCAGGTGAAACTGAAGAGGAGCTCCTTACTTGTTTCATCCCTGTGCCCAAACAGACAGAAACAGAATTAAAGCAAATTTTTAAACAACTGCGATTTCATCACTTAAACTTAAAGTGATATGGGAGCACAAACCTAAGCAAAGGCATTTCCAACTTAGTCAGGTGAGTTATTGTCGAATATGTGGAAAACTGCCCTATTTCACAATGTTAAAAAATCCTGGATCTGCATCTGATCACCTCTTCCTTGTGTTATGACCAACATTCTTCGAAATTTTCATCAAAACCTAACAAACAAACAGTGTTAAAAACAAACTTCTTGGCAGAGGTAAAAATATGAAAAAAACACAAGAAACTTCTGACACTGCCTTTATTCCTGTCAGCACTTTTGGACAAGTGAAAGAAACTGGTTTGTAGTTGGGGTCTCATTTACAATTTTCAGATGATGCCCTCAAAATATCTTCATAAATTCAGAGCTATAGTTCAACCCTTTTGGCATGGGGAAGGGCCTCATAATGTTTTCTGTCAGAGACTTCTATGTCACTCAAGCTGCTTCTGTCTGCTCGAACACACAAACTCCC
This sequence comes from Cetoscarus ocellatus, assembly GCA_037902135.1. Classification (NCBI taxonomy): domain Eukaryota; kingdom Metazoa; phylum Chordata; class Actinopteri; order Labriformes; family Labridae; genus Cetoscarus; species Cetoscarus ocellatus. The sequence goes on along the minus strand of JBAMNC010000872.1, from coordinate 395,480 downwards.
TGCTGATAACACAATACCCGCTGTGAATCAAAGGTGTGCTTTTGTGTAGATAGTCCTTTAACTCTTGTTCCTTATTGGCCCTCTGACAGTCTGTCTCTGTCACGCTGCTTATGTGTGATAAAGTGATCCACAAACATCAGCAGGTGTGCCCAGTTTTCAGACTAACAGTGTGCTCTGATTACCACAGGAGCCAGTTTGTGTTTACTTTGTGACTGCACTTTGGACCGCCACTGATGCGTTTGTGTCCAGTGGAAAAATAACAAAATGAGCAGGAATCATTGTAACAGAGCTGTAAAAGAATGATTGATCTGTTAATCAAGTAAAATATCAGCAACAATTGTCATATTTTATTTTTGTTTCCAGCATACTCCGAGCTCATCTGGACTGAGATGGACTGACGGTGTGGTCTGATGAGTCCACATTTTAATTTTTGGGGGAAATCATGGACACTGCGTCTCCTGGGCCAATGAGGAAAATGACCATCCACAGTGTTATCAGGGCAAAGTTAAAAAAAAAAAAAAAGCTGCCATCTGTGATGGTTTGGGGGTGTGTTAGTGCCCATGCCACGGGTAACTTGCACATCTGTAAAGGCACCATTAATGCTGACAGGTACATACAGATTTTGAGCAACTTATGCTGCCATCCAAGCAACGTCTCTTTTTAGGGACATCTTTGCTTATTTCAGCAAGACAATGCCAGGCAACATTCTGCACGTTACAACAGCGTGGCATGACTGTTGAGCAACTTGCGTCGAACATCAAGCAGCTATGGGACAGAATTCCACAATTCAATTCAGCTTCAACAGTTTAGTGCCCTCGGTTCACAAACACTTACTGAGTGTTGCTAAAATGAAAGGTGATGGAACACAGTGGTAATCAAATCCCTGTCCCAGGTTTTTTGGAATTTGTTGCAGCCATCAAATTCAAAATGATCAAATATTTGTGAAATAACAATAAAGGTTATCAGTTGAAAAGTTAAATATCTTGTCTTTGTCATGTTTTCAGCTGAGTTGAGGTCCTAAAAGGATTTGCAAATCATTGTATTGTTTTGCATTTACATTTTACACAATGTCCCAACTTCATTGGAATTAGGGTTTGTATTTTCAAAGGGACATTGTGCAGTTCCATTGATCAATTATACAAGTATATAATGGCTGTACCAGATTTAGTGAGTTGGTAATTTATATCTGTAGTTCTGCATAGTGATGAAGCAGGATGAACTCTAAACAACCAAAAAAAAAAAAAAAAAAGCTCAAAAGAATAAACGAGTTGATAAAATACATTATGAAAGTCAGTAAACATTTCATGAATATTGTGCTCAACACAAAGTCTTTAAGATTGCTTAAGCAATAACAGTTTTTTATCAAGATTAAAAAGATTCTAATGTTTTTTTCACAGAAACATGTTTTTTTTATATGAAGTTGACCTCTGTGACGTATAAATGAGTGAGGGGGCAAACCACCTGTAGTCCATCCTTGCACAACTACAGTTGCACCCTGCAGCATGTGCAGCCTTCTCGGCACTTTATCGGCTCATTAGTGTTACTCCACACAGAGGTGGTAAAACCAATTAAAGGGTGGTGGGTCATTATGTAACCCGGTCACCCTGCTGACGTCTGTGGGAGTGTGACTAAGTATGTGCCAGACCCTTAATAATGACAACTTGGTCAAACTTCTGCTCATTTGGGAGGTCTGTGACAAAAAAAAGGTTTTGTGTGTATGGGTCAGTCTCTAATTAAGTTTAAATACATTTTAAAGTGATGATTTTTTTAATTTGATTTAATTTGAGAAGCAAGAATGTATGAAGTATGTGATGTTTCAGTTTTTTAAGCAGCGTGGCTTACTTCAAATATGTGTTGGTCCACCACTTAACTCAACACTAAAGCAAGTTAACGTCTATAACCTCTTTGATGTAACAGTCCTGATAAGTTGACCCTGATTATGATGATGACACCTGATAGATCACAAACTTTGCTTTGTGAATAATTTCTTACAATGAAAATGACGTCCCTGTTAGCTTGAGCTGTTGTGTTGTATTTCATGACAGTTTGTAGATGTCAGCATTGTCAGCATGTTAGCTCACTGACACTGATGATTGTTAGCTCCGCCAAGAGGTTATGTTTTTGCCAGCATTTGTTTGTCTGTTAGTTAGAAAGATTACACAAAAACTACTGGACGGATTTAGCTGAAATTTTCAGGAAATGTTGGTAATGGCCCAACTTAAAAATGGGTAAATTTTGGTGGTGATCCAGATAACCGCCATTGGCGAACGATTGTTTTTGCTCAATAATTGTCTAACTAATAATGATATCAACATGATTCTGAATACTAAGTGTGTGTTTTCAGGGTCAGGGATCATCTTATGATGGTAACTTCATCATGGAACTATTGCTTATAGATGTAACACCAATATGTGAGCTACCTTGGTGGAGGTTTGCACTCTTCGAGTGCTTTCCAGTTCTGAAAGCAATTGCTATTAAGTCCTGCTAGTAGCACAAAGAGGTTCACTTTTGGTCGTATTGTAATAGTTTTTAAAAGTTAAGTCTAGTCATGGTTTAAAAAACTTAAAAATGAGTACATTTTCATTGCAGATAACAGGTTATAATTCACGGTTATTTAATGTGCTGCATGGTGTAATATGAATGTGGCTTGGCCCGCAGCTGATTCTAAAAATTAAATGCAATGTTTCCTGCACCAGAACATGAAGCTTATGTACAAGTTGTAAATAAGGACTAGGGATTGGAATTGATAAGATTTTATTAATACCAATGCCAAAAATGATTATGCTTATCGATCTGATTTTATAATGAGTCCCTTATTAATTCCTGTTGATTTTCTGTGTAGATAAAAGTGCCAGCATTGGTATTTAGTGGCAACAATGCCAAACACATGACACTCCTCATATTCAATTCTGTGCTGATAAATGTTTGTGCAAGTTACTGGTTTCCACTTACTGACAATAAGGGTCTTATGGTCAAGAATTAAGACCTAATTTTGACCACGTCTGCCTGCTGTCTGCCATGTTTTTCTTTACTTCTTTGTCTTTTATGCTGACTGCCTCCAATGAGATGAAGATATCCTTGATTTGCAAGACATGCTGAACAAAGTGGAAGGAACTGATAAGCAAAAAGACCTGATATCGATTCCTGGAGGGATTTTCTATTGATTCTCAACTGGAAATCGGTTTTCCATTACCATCCCAACATGCAACACAGGGCTCAGGCCAGGACCTGAACCTGAACCTATGCCTGCTGCAGAGTTCTGCACATGTGGTACACTGGCAAACACTTCTGTAGCCTTACCTGTATATAATCCATAATCCTTTATAAAGAGAGACAGGGCTGTGGCAGCAGAACCAACATGTAGCACTCATTCGCCTGGTCTTGCAGTCACAAAACGTACGTGAGCAGCAAAGCTAACACGCACCACAACCATCATGCATCCAGAATGTTTGAACCACTGTTTTGGTATGTGCTCGGTGACCCCTCTAATGTGAAGGTCATCTGATTTTAACCATTAACATAAGTTCTGGTATTGTGATATCAGCCAGAGACCAAATTGACTCAAAGCTGTGATCCATGTCTAAATGCATGAGCTGTAGGCACCAATCTGCTGGTGGATGTTCAGGATGATTACTGTACATGACCTTACAATGGTTTGGAAATCCTAAAATGCTCTTATGTAACTAGAGAGTCTGCACGTGACGGCACAACCTCTCACTGTTATTGTCAGACACACACAGAGCTCTAACGACCACCAGCCTCACCCGGCAAACAGCTCCTGCTGTCTCTGTGCCTGCAGGGCCACTTCATTTACACAGCAGAGCTCAGTGACTCTTTTACACAATAGCTTTTAAAGAAGTGGTTAGTGTTAGCAGCCTGTGGCCCCCCTTGTTGTATTACATCACTGTCACTCAGATCAGGTCATCCTGCACGTTTCTGACATGACAGCTGTCCGACTGGTGGGGGATTATCTGCTCCTCCCCACGTGGAACAAACAGGGAGGGGATTACTTCAAAAACATACAGAGAGAGGGAAAGCGAGGATTTATTCTTGTGTAGGTTTGTCAGGCTTCAGGGAGGGGACGCTGTGAAGACCTCTAGCAGTTTATTGAGCAATTTAGAGGCAACAGGCAAAGAGCAATATGAGGCCCTTCTCTGTTTTTACTAAAGCAATCATGGGTGTAGGAGAATACCCATACACCAACAAATCAGGGTATTTTGCAGAGCAATACTGTATCAATATTTTTAGTGCAATATTGTGATTTTTGTCATTCAAAAATTGATAGAAATTTGAGACATTTTTTTTCATTTTGTATTTCAGTGCAGCCTCAAGCCCCTTGTTGGCATTACACATCCAGGCATTTGACTTTACATCCCTCTGTGCTGTTTTTGTTTCTATTGGGACACACAATAAAGTTTATTCATGATGCAGGGGCAGTGATTTTTACAAATGACACTCATTAGAAACTGGATTTACGTGCATATAATATTGTGAGTTCCTAATGCTTTAAACAACTAAAAGAAATATTTTATAGTGAAAAAATGTCCTCTTTAGAGTATCACAAGATATTGTCATATGTCTTATTGTCACCCATGTATCATGTCTTGTTTTGCATTGCCAGATTCTCGCCAGCACACACCCCTACCATTTATGATTGCTGTTAGCAAAATGCCTGAGACCATTAGAGGGGTGTAGGTGTTGGATGAAGGCATCATGGTTGAAGCAGAACAGACTTTTTTCTTATTACAGTTTGATTATTATTACAATTATTTATTACAATTTGCTACAGCAAACTTCTCCATTGTGCAGTGTGTTTGACGATGAGTACAAATGAATAACGTTTGTCTTAAAAAAAACAAAAAAAAAACTGCTTACACATCCACAAGACCAGAGATTCTCAAAATTTTAAGGCTTGGGACTAGAATAAGAACATTGCTCTTATACATCATGTAATGCTGTGACATCTTCTTATTAAATGTAAAATATAAATAGCCATTTAAGGGATTTTTCAGTGATGATCCAAAACCTAATATAATCAGGCCCACGACCCGTATAGGTTTGAACCCCAAGCTTTGGGAAGAGCTGAAGTGAACAAACATACACACTTGACAGAATCAGCCAAGACAAAGGTTTTCCTGTTTTGTCCACAGATAGGTCACAATTTTACCCAAACTGAAAAGTCCTCACATAATATAGCTTTTTACAATTTAACAAGAACTATTACATAATGTATGAACTATCACAATGTAGAAAGAGATTTTATGAGTACTGCAGCAGCGATTTTCTTTGCCTAATCTGGACAAGTCTCATTGCTTTAAATGATTGTCCCATCAAAATAAAGGCAAAATGCACAGAGCAAATCTTTATAATGAATGAAAAATATAAATTAATAAAAAATGAGGAAAAACATAATATTATAGTTGGTGTATTTCCAAATTGTCTGCCTGTTTTATTGTAGAATAGCTCTTTATTGTCACTATTTTAAGACTTGTTAGGCACCAGAATTATGTTTAATGAGTAAAACAGCTGCTAATTTAAATAAAATATTTATCATTGTCACAGTTCAGTTAATTGCTTAAAGTTTGTCTTGCGACTCCAAGGTTGGGAACCTCTGTCCCAGCTCTTGTATTCTATCAGAGTGTAGATGGATTTTCCTGTTCTGATCGTTCACAGTAACATGAATCTGTTTATAGCAGTGTGTGTCAGTGTTGGCTCCTTTTGTTGTTTTCTTGAGTCAGAGGGTCTTCATGGTAAAGCAGATGGGTCAGCAGAGTCTTCATTATTTATTCATGAAGAGGAGATGGCCTCCTACACTGAAGTGTGTGATGATGTGTGTTCACCATATTGATCTCTGAGCCTTAAAGTGGCGCTAATGGTTGTATCTCATGAAAACTGCTGTCAGAGTAAATGTATGTTTGTTTCCTGACACGATGAGAAGCAGCCGTGAACATTTGTTTATTTGACTCTTTGATCACAGAAGGAGGTACTAATTATACCAGAGGAAAATCTTCAACTGATACTTTTGGACTAGTTGGTTGATTTTGACTTTCACAGGACCTCCTGAGACCCTGCGTTTATTTAAAGACTTTACATTTTGACTGTCTAACATCATAGAATTGAATACTTAAACTTGGACCTGGTGGCCTCATTTATAGACACTTTATACTGAAAAGTGGAAACCCAAGATGGCCGCAGTCTTCTCTAAAATACTTTGCAGCCAGTCTTTTCTAGATTTGTGGGCAGGGATACCAGCTTACAAATTAATGTGATAACAATACAAGTGGCACCAAATTTACAAGTCAGATCATAGGGGTGTCCAAAATAATCTTTTAATCGATGCATTGTGATGATGACGTAGATGAAGATGCGTTGATGCAGAGACAGCCTATGATCGTTTCATCTTGCAGAGGCTGCTGCTGGACTGCAGTAACAGTTTTGTTCCTGAAGAAGATAAAATAAGTGCAGAAAGATGAGACCTATGAAATCTATTTATATGGAGTTACAGTGAAAAGACGTTTTTGCCACAGTTGATCTCAAAAGCCATTTCTTATTACTAAAGCACTTCATGTTTATCTGACTGCTTGTATTTTTTTTATCTAAAAATAGTCTGATGCAGTAATATAGAAAATGAAGGATACTACTCACTGTGTTGCATCGAGATACATCATGGTGTTGAATTAAATTGAATGATAACTTGATCAAATGATTATTGTGAGACTAGTGAAGATGCACTGCTTCATTAGATAACCTTATTATGTTTAGTATTTATCCATACAGGCTTGAAATCCTTGTCATGTACGGTGGCTTTATTTTCTTACCTAACAAATAAATTAAATGTGTAAAATCATAGCTGATTTAATAATGCTATTGTGAGTTCTCATAACAAGGTCATAAAATTGTTAAAGCTCCTTTTTTGCTTTAATTTTTTGTAAACTTGAGAGATTTCATTTTTGGTATGAGGTTGTTTTATTGCTATTATGGGACAGCATAATTTTGGTTGCTTGGAACAGTGTCAAAAAGCCTTTTTAGTGCTAGAAAATAATGATTTTTGCAATAGAAAACTATTTTAAATTCCCTTTTCATCACAAACAAGGAGTATACAACCTCCTGATGTGTGCAGACCTCCACTATGCCTCAACAGCGTTCATGGATAATCTTAATGCTGCTTTATTTTGGCATTTTCCTTCTATTAGCAAACAAATCAATGCCATATAAAATTATTTCAGTGCATTTTAAATTAATATAGTAGCTAAACCTTATCCCAGTGAGAATTTTAAATGAAACTTTAACTTGAACCCAACTGAAGCAGATTTACATAAAAAGAAATGTTAACAAGTCTTTAACAATAAGTAAACATACTGTCCCAGTCTACCAAAAGTCTTCCTCAATCTACCAAATGTGGCCAGAAAAATTGTCTCTGCACCAGTCTTTGCAGAAGTTTGAGTCATTCCTCCTAAGAACATTGCAAAACCTCACGTTCTCCTAAGATGGTTAAGAGCATCTTAATGATTACAGAAACATATTGTGCACTGGACCCTTTCTTTAAATCAAGGGCAAGAAGCTCAAAGAGGACAGACGTTTGAAAAAGGACATTTTTTAAATGAAATCTGGTGGATTTCTTACTGGAATGTTTTAAAGATGACAACAAACTATTTAACTCTGCTTTGAATATCTTGCCCAATAATCACCACATCTTCATCTGTGAGCTCTGTGGCATTTTAACTCTGTTTTCAGCCGACGGTCCATGATGCTTTAGGCTAATTTCTAGATGTTGCCACAGAGATCTAGCTGAGCCACTGACATGGATGTGCAATCTGCAGAATCATAACTTCCTGTTGGGATGTTATAAGCCATTTTTCTGCTTCTCTGAGTATCTGCGGCGTATGATGTCACAGACGTTTGCGTGCCAGTGCAGCAGCTTCAGTGTGTCCAGTATCACAGCACGTTAATGCAGTTAGCTAATGGAGATGATCTGATTAGCAGCCGCCTCCCTGAGACTGAAAACAGGGCGTGCACTGCAGCAGTCGACCGTCTGTGTATTGTTTACGCAGAGACTGAGCCTATATAAAGGCACTCTAATCCCCCGAGTCTCAGAAAGTGAAACTCACCTTGCCGACAGTCACTATGGGTTGTGTGGATGGATGGCCTTAGCCAGCGTGGCTCACTGACACTGTTTTATTTCAGGTGAGAGGAAACCCGGTATGATCACATGACCAAGCTCATTGCCTTTGCTGAATAATTGATCCTTTCTCAGCTAATCTGTCATTTAAAATGAATAACATTCATTTCAGTAAATCTGAAACAATATGGCCCTCTCTTCCACTTAAGTTCTCAAAGCCCTGCTTCCTGATCTAATTATAGAAAATGATACCTCCGTGCCTTTGCTGTGGGACATTTTCTCTTTTCTCTCCCTTTGATGCAGAACAGTTTTAATTGTGTCAGGAGCTTGAGCTGGAAATGTTGTCTGCACAGCAGCTGTTCTTACGAGTAATTAATATCAGAACAGAAATCCTTGAGAGGCTCAGACCTGGGACATACTCAAGCTGCTGTGAGATAATGTGACAGGATCCATAAATATGATTACCCTGTATGATCGGAGGGGACATTTTCTGTCATGAGTTCTTCATTTTATAAGAAATCTCCAGATTTTTTATTTTTATGTCCTATTTTCTTTGAAAAATCTGTAATTTTTCATTAAACATTTAACCCCTTCTATTTACTCCATTCATCGTATATGCACAACATTTGTGCCCTCACATGTGAACATGAGTGCTGTGTATGTGTGTATGAATGAGGCTGCTTTTGTGCCTTTTGGCAAATTTGAGCCCTGTAAGGAGATTTATTAAACCCAAGATGCAATTGTGCCCATTAACACATACAAATGCATTGATTATTATTAATATTAATATAATTTATTATTTCTTTCTACACATTTTTCTTCTCTCATTTGATTCATTAGCTTTTCGGGTTTACTAAAAAAAACCTAGCTCAATGTTTGGTAGAGCATATTTTTTAACCCTTAAGTATTTTGTTTAATTTTATTTCCGTTTCTGTTTTATTGAGGTGCATAATTCTCTTGAGAAAGGTCTGGAACCTCCAGAGGAAAGTCTGGACGAAGGTGCCATTTTATTTCTATCCCACTTACAACCTTGTACTTTAACCTAGTGGTTCCCAAAGTGGGACCTATGGGAGGCACAATTTGTCAGGGGCGCACGGCACTGACAAGATAAAATCAATGCATGCTGCTATCTCTGCCAGCAAAACATTGGCACATTTTGTAAGAGGACTTCTAGGTTAAACTATGGACAACATGAAACAATACTGGTAATTTCAATTTATGAAAGAAAATAACAATGAAGTACAGGAGCTATATCTCACCCTTGACATTACTTGTATACCAGTTACTTTGGCAGTTGTTTTATCCTAGTATTTTGAAAGTTTCATGTTGCAGAATCACTTTGAACAAAAACATTACTGTCCTTTCATGAAGAAAATATCAGAGATAAATAAGAAAACAGTTTGTTTTTTTCTGTTTAAAGAGCATGACATAGTTTTTGTTTGCCAGTATATAATGTATTTATTTATGTGGGCCAGCCAAAAAGGTTTGGAAACAAAGACCTTTATAATGTAACAGTTGATTCTAGGGATGGGTAGGAGTATTTGAGTACTTGAGTTCTTGAGTTTCTTCTGCCATGACGACATTCACTGAAAATGTCATCACAATCTGTTTATAAATTTTTGACTAAGCCTGTTAACAAACTACAAACAAATGCTTCAAAAAACATTACCTATTTGACAGAGATAACTATAGGTCAATAATTTCATGAATAAAGCCAGGCCAAAAACAAATTGAAACTTGAATAATCACTGACCAGACTCCATAAAGGGTCACTTCCTTGTAAGGGTGGGATTAACCAAAGGGTCAGCAGGAAAAAAAAATGTGTGAATTGAGTTTTCAACATGTCTTTAGTTTGTACTTTCTTACTGCAAACCTATAAAGCAGAGGTCCCCATATAGTGGTGGACCAGCCTTCATGGAGGAGAGACGAGAACAATGAAGACATCAACAAACAAACAGACATGTTGTGCTGAGTATAACGCATCATAATGCAGGGTCAGAGGGTGTCAAGGGTTTGTTTCTTAACCCCAATAAAGAGACGTTCATGAAGACTCACTCTGTTTCTATCAGCTGCTTAACAATGGCATTTAGAAACTCCATTGGCTGAAAGTCACCACTTGACACGAAAACCAATGAAACTGTCAAACCATTTTGGCACAGAGGAAAATGTTGGAAAAAAGGCATTTATACAATGATGACAGCCATTAATAATAATAATGCATCAAATTTTTATAGCGCTTTTCAGAAAGACTCAAAGACACTTTACAAAGGATAAAACAGAACAAAAATTATGGGTGGTTAATGGTCAAATGCATTTGTGAACAGATAAGTTTTGAGTGATTGTTTGAATGATAACAGAGAGTCCGAGTTTCTGATATGGAGGAGGATTGAGTTCCAGAGGGTGGGAGCCATTGGTGGTGCACAAGTGGCGCAGTCTGACTGTGCGCTCTGTTGGTCATCAGAAGGTTGCACATTCAAGCCCAGCACTGGTAACCAATGAACCATTCAATTTATTTCACTAGTCCATCTGGGAAGGAGCCCACAGAAAGTATTTGGGAATTGGCAGAATTTTTCAATAATTGGATGATCGTTCCATCAAAGCCAAAGCCAAAACAAACTCTTGTCAAAACATGTCGGAAGTGTAGCAGAAATATCCCTACTGTAGAGAAGTTTTTTAAGGCAGTCCAGATCTGATAAAACTGTTACTGAAGCTGTTAGCGTCTATGCTAAGCTTTGTACAAGCAGCCATTTCCTGCTGTCATCTCACTGGTAGCTCCCACCTCGTTCTGCTCTAAAGGACTCTGATTGGGCTGTCCTTCTTTGGGCTGCTCACAATTTTTGTAGATTGGAGTTTGGCAAGATAGATCTGCCTGATGACAGACACTGAATCAGGCAGGTCCAGTTGCTGTGCTAGGGATACAGCTCTGGCTGTCGCATGGCGATGTGTCCTTGGGTAAGAGACTTATCTCCAAGTTGCTCCCACATCTGTGTAAGAGGCATGTAAATTGGTATGAGAGAGGGTGAATGTATTAGCTAATACTGATGGATAATTTACATAGAAATACACTTAACTATTAGTTAGTTAATGTGAGACTGAATGGGTGTGAATGGGTACATGCGACCCGTGGTGTAAAGCTTCTGTAAATAGTCATAGAGACTAGAAAAGAACTATATAAACTCAAGTCCATTTATAATTTCACCTTTTACAGTGTGTTTTATATCCATCAGCATCTATCCAAACTGATATAATGATTCTGTTGATTACTGATAAGTAAATTTAGTTCTTACCTCTGAATTGAATTCTTCCAAATCAAGAAGAGCGCTCTTGTGTAACTCCACTGTCCTCCAGTTACACTCATTGTCCAGAGTCAAATATTTTTACAGCTACATCCAAAGCAGAACTGGAAGTGTGCATGATCTTGAGGTTGAACCCTGAGTTTATCTCAAGTTGTACTTTTTTGTTTATCACAGCAGTAACAGAGACAGAGATCCTGAGTGTAAAGGCAGCGCAGACAAGCTACACAGGGGGGTATGTGAAGATTAAGTCATTCTTTCACAACTAAAAACCCTTCGGTCTCTGTTATTCAAAAAAGACTAGTGAAATTGTTCAATTTTTTATTTTTCTATGGCCTGGCACGAAATGATCTACAACCATTGTTTTGGGATCTCTGCTATAAAGGAATTAATTTGGTTTCCAGCTCTTCTAACCGAGCCAGTGTGGTTTCTTTCACGATGCCAGATATTTATAGACATTTCAAGTGTAAAACCAAAGTTAGGTTCAAAACTACAGATTTAAAATTATACCTGATTGTTGATTTTTAAGTCTGGGGAAACAGACTTCCTCTGTAGTATTTCTTTGATGTGAATTCAGGGATTTTTGGCTGTACAAAGTGTCCTCAGGTGCCTGTGTGGATGTAATCAGGTGGTGATACTGTGATATCACAGGCTGGGATCTCTTTCAAACAGCTGCGTTAATACAGATAGAGCAGGCATGAAGGAACAGGACGAATAACACGTGAGTCATCTAACAGTTCAGCTAACTAAGGGCTTAGATCACACAATGTACCCCCGTCACTCATCTGATGAAATATTTGCACCTTTATTATGTCACATATTTTTAAGATGACTATTAATCATCTCATCAGACCCTGGTCTATTCACTCCCTGCCTTCTGATTGCCCTCTCCTTCTTATCTCCAGCGGGGTTGTTCACACAAACGTTTAACATTTCTTGAAATTCCATCCATCTCTGTTATGTGAGTGTTTTTTGGCTTCATTTGGTCTAAATTGATTTAACATGGTCAAAAATTCAGAATAGTTTGACTGAAACAATTAAAGTTAAAGGGATGGTTCTTGGTTTTTTTGAAGTGGGGATGTGTACTGATTCAGCTTATACTGATGTTTTATTTGTAAAGACAGAAGCCATGATTTTAATGACAAGTGTACTTCATAATAGCACACTAGGGGCTCTAATTTCCTGGCGCAACTCAGGGTGGCGCAGCCTGGTGCAGCCTGGCACACCCCGCACAGTGGTAATTTCGTCCGGTGCACCGCCATGCGCAGCCAATTTGGCAATTTGGTAGTCCGGCTGCGCCGAGATGGGTGTGACGGCGCACCAGGGGGAGGTGTCGAAAGATTCAGCTTGGTGCAGTGACAATTACGTGCCAAAAAAACGCGCGGAAGGTGCGCTGAAAGCTCGCCAGCTCCAACCTGGTCTATTCCTGGCGCAGGAGAGACGCACCCCGGGCAGTGGTAATTTGGCTGACAGGCGCGCTGTGCGCACACGTCACCAAAACCTCACAGGCAGGTATCCAGAGTGTCAGGCACATTTCAATGCAATAAACAATCACAGCAACCACTATTTAATGTAACCGTCAGAACCAACATATACATTTGTATCTATATTAATTGTCCCGTCACATCTGATGTCAGATCAGAGACGTTTGTCATAACTAACGAGTTCACATCTCTCAAGCCAACCACAAACAGCCACATCATCCGATACGGAGTATCCAGCTTCTCTCATCTCATGAAATTAAATAGAAAAGAAAAAAGAGAGAGACGCTCGCTGAATAAATGTAAGTCACTCAGTGTCTTAAGGATTTACCTGTGATTGCCCATATTTCTCTGTTTTAATCTTTATTCTTAACGTGATCTACAAAGATGGAGTACATTATTGCAAGGAGGATGAAGAGGAGATATAATTTCACCTAAGGCGCTGCTATTTGGCGATGACAGACCAGGAATGCAGGTGGATCACAAAGATGATGAATGGATTAACCTGCTGCTGTGTTTAAATGTAATTATCATTTAATTTTGTACTCCTATTATGACACAGGAACAGAGTACATTTGTCCCGCGAGGTGGTCCACAGGGTGACGCACATCGTGTCCTCCAATGCGCGGCCCGGTGGCCTCTGCGCTCTCCCAGCTGCTGCAAAAGTGACAGCGGCTCTGACCTTCTTCGCCACCAAGGTGAAATTGTCACTGCGCCTCGCCCGGCGGTGCATTTAAAGGCGAGGAGAGGCGTTCATTTGATTGGTGAAGATTACACTCGGCTGTGTTAAACCCACTCACGCCTACTCTCCTCCCTCTCTGCCATTTGCGCCGGTGGGAGAGACGGAGGTGTGGGTGCGCCTCCCTGCGCCAGACTGCGCCGTGCACGAAACTTGCAAAATGCCCTGGACACACCCCGTTGGCGCGGTGCAGGCGCGGCGCAGGGCAGGTGCGCCCCTCCTGCGCCTGGTCTACGAAATTAAAGCCCTATATGTTTACTGTTGTGGGGGTAAACTGAGCTAGAAAATCATTCTTTGTCAAAATTACTGTGCTTGGTCAGCAGGATAACACTTTAACATTGCTCATGTCTGGCTAATTAGTATGTGGAATGAGGAATTACTTGTGTATTTGGCAAAATTTAAGTCTGTAGTTTGATCTTTATGCTTCTGGTGGAAGGACACGTAGGCTGTGCTTTGTCTCAAAATAGTGCCTAATTAAAGCTGCTTGGTAGTGGAAAATTAAGTGGATGCAAACAAACTGTTGCGTGTGATGACCCCACGCTGTTTTTGTGGCTTTTCTCCCACAATTCTTTTAACTACTTGGAGAGTTTGGCACCATGTACAGCAATGCAGTGTTAGTGTCTTTCCCAAGATTTCTGAACAGATAGAGAACTGAGCTGTGACACTGTGTCACATGTTCAGGCTCATGTCATGTACCTCACACAACCCTGCATCAAAAAACTCGAAGTGTCCCTTTAAAGTGCTAAATGCAGTAATGCTTTTAAGGAACAACGCAGTGCTGTCTGAAGGTGAAGCATGATGGTGGTTCCTTGCAAGTTTGGGGCTGAATCTCTGCAAATGGAGTTGAGGAATCGGGATGAATGGGTTCTTCAGTGCTGAGAAATACAAGAAGATATTTATCTGTTATGTAATACCATCAGAAAGGCATTTAATTGGCCCCAAATTTAGTCTGCAGCAGGACAACAACCCAAATTTGACAGCGAGTGTCATTAAGAACTCTCTTCATAAAGAAGATGAAGGAGTCCTGGAAGTGATTTCTGTGAGTTGCACACACTTTATAGCAGGCTATAAATGAACCAGTGATGTAGCCATGGAAGCCCTGTGGCTAAAATGTCATCTTTGTTAAAATATTCAATGTACACAGTGATAAGAAAGGAGTCCAGCGGCCTCTCTGTGTTTATAAACCATCCTGACTAGAATTTTCAGGCCAAAAAGCTGATCTGTACATCCTGAAAATATAAATTAAAATGAGTTCATTTTGAAAAAAACTAAGTCATGTGGTGAAACTAATGTTAAAATAAAGGCCTGTATAAAACAGTCCTTAAAATCTTGAATATTCAAGTTGGCATGTATCTGCTGCTGTGCACAACAGAAAATGCTTTAACAACTCTCACTAACAGTTGTAGGAACCCCTGGGAGCATGACACCACAACCCAACACCCCCTCAAAAACTGTTAAGTAAAATGTATTTTTTTTTGTTTGCATTTTCACCTGCTGTATGTGCGTGATGTCTTACATACACCAATGAAAACACACATAAAACTGGCAGATTTAAGCCCCGCCTCTGCCTCCTGTTACTGCAACACTTTTCACTCAGCCTTTACCTACCACCACTGACTTCATAGTTTTTGCATTGCCTCTAAAAGTGAAAGAAAATCTTTGCAAGGAGAGGCAGTCTTACACGTTGACTCTACTGCCAAAGATGTCAGTGATGTATCACACCCTTACCTGTTGAGACACGTGAGGAGATCACAGTCTCAGCAGAGGATTCATCAGTCATAGTGTGTCTTTATTTTGTATATTGTGTTACTGTGATACCTTACAGAAGTTGTTTTTTTTATTGTGTCAGTCAATCCCTATTACAGGAATATCCATTCGATTGTTGTTGCAGTCGGTGTTGGGGTGCCAACTGAAAAAGAAATAAGCTGTACCTTTTTTGTTGTCACAGTTGTCACCTGACTTATATGAGTACTCTGTTATTAGTTACTTTGCAATGTAACTTGCTGTTCTTGTAGAATTCACCTAAAATGAATGGTATGAGAGGAATATCCCCCAAAAACAAACAAACAAACAAACAAACAAACAAACAAGAAGCAATCACACTCCAACCATCTAAACTACTGTTGCATTTCCACCAAGCAGCCCAGTTAAATTTGACTCAGTATGGCATGCAATTACTGGTGTCTCCACTGTTGTATATATCCCGTATAAGGCGAAAAGGTACCCAAATAACTTACCTATACCAAACCAACCCTAAGGTGTGGAGCTAAAACCACTACAGTCTGAATAGAGCACAGTTTTAATGGCAACTTTGGGCATGTTGCTTCAAACTTGACTGGGTACTCTCTTGGGTTCCCAGCGGTGAACCTGCCCAGTTAAAGGTCTTTAATATTTCCTCCTTACAGTGAGATTTCCCTAAATTACATCAAGCCTAGAAAATGAATTGTATTGATGGTCTGACAGATTGTGTTAGAATTTGTCCTTGCGTTTTTCTGTTAAGGAGTGGCTCCTCATTTGCGTAGTAAAACCACAAAACCAGCACGTAAAGCAACATGCAAATTACTGACATAAGAAAGAGAGTTTGCCCTTACTTTTACATGAACAGTCCTGCTCAGCTCTGACTCAGTAATGTCTTTATAAGTGAATTTATTTCTACAACAGGCTCTCAGATGGACATTTATTTGCTCCTGAATTACATGTTAATGAACTTGACTTTTTGGAGGTTTCTGTTTACTCTGGACTAAAGCTACTGATGACTTATTCTCTCATTGTCTGCACCTGTTCAGCTCCAGTTGAACAGGTTGGTATTTGACCATGTAAACTCAGTAAAACCGTAGATACCTCTGCTATAAAGAAGTTTGTACCCTCACAGGTCTTAAACCAGGTGTTTTTACAGTCAAAACACAGTCAGACAGATTATCAGCAGTGACAGAGTGAGGAGAAGAAGGCCATTGTGTCTCTGTAGTGTCATTTTCTCACAGCAGCCACCTATTATTCAGTGTCTGTGTGTGATCTGTGATTAGAGGGAGCGAGCCTTGTGGTTTGGTCTCTTTGGGAAGAGTCACAGGCTTTTAGGACTCCTGCCCTGTCCTTATTGATAATCATCAGTGGAAACGCCAAGGCCCAACCCAGAGCCAAGAGCCATCTAAATGAAAACACGGTGTTTAAAATACAAGAGGAGCTTTTTGGCTGCCAGCAGAGTCTATAAATTAACACTATCGATATGAAGAGTGGATACAGGGTGACATTGGTCAATAAAATCTGTCTGCCTGTCTGTCTGGTTGATGTCAATAACAAACCTCCCTGCATTGGTACAGCAGCTTGATCCTTGTCTTTTAAAGCTTGTGTGTGTCATGTTTTATCAGATCATATTAACTCCAACAGGATACTGTTTTTTGGTCAGGGAGACTCCCATTTTTAGCTGCTGCACATCGGTCTCATTCGCACAATATTACGCCCCTGTGATGATGAACCTTCACTGTGAATGTTGCAGAGGGGATCCCCTCTCTGTGCCAGCTGAGGAGGAAGTAAATTAGGCATGAAAATATTACCAAGGCGTCAGTGAAACCAACAAGTGACTAAGATGTGCAGGTGTACATTTCTGACTAGGGCCGTTTGTGAAATTACATACTGTATTAGCAGTACGTACTAATTTTGTAATATGTAGTATGTAGTATGCAAACATTTACCAGATCAGCAGTATGTTAAAAATACCAGAATTTTATACTACTTTGGGAAAAACTGTATGTACCAGACCAGTCTACCTTTGCATACTGTTACCCAATACCAAGGTCCATCCATCCATCCATCTTCTTCCGCTTATCTGTGGTCGGGGCGCGGGGGCAGCAGCCTAAGCAGGGAAGCCCAGACTTCCCTCTTCCCAGCTACTAGGGGTGTAAATCACCAGTTTCATGACGATACGATACGATATCGATTCTTTGTACAACGATACGATATTTGCCGATATCACAAAGTCTGCCACGATTCGATTTCGATACGATACGATTCAGGGACCTTCGATCGATTTAAGACGATATTGTGTACTCATTGAACACAATCAGCTACATTTCACCTAAAGCAAGAAAGAAATACAACGCAATTTCTAAGTTTTGACAGTTTTATTACTGAAGTGTGAAACGATGTGCTGACCTTTGGGTATGATAGGTTATAGAAGATTATAACCATCTGTATGATCTAATCGTGTTTAAAATTAAAATTGGGTTAATTAGTTGTCAGGTGTTTTTAGACTTTGCTTCACTGTTTACTGGTAGGTGTGGAGGAAGAATAAGAATAAGCTCTCACTGTTTTCCTTTCATACAATAAGTACTTCCATTAATCAGTGCGCTACAAAATCAAATGATGAGATAACTTACTGTACTCCTGTGATTACTCCTGTCGTGTGTGTGCAGTATGCATCCTCTGCTGTCAGATCAACCGTATGTTACCCGGATACAGCAGTGCTATTTTCTGATTGGCTGACATGTCAAGCTCCCGTTTAGCTCTGTGATGCTAAGAGCGTGTTGCTACGCGTTAGCATATAGCGGTGTTACTCGGTGGGCGCTTCACAATACATTTTCATGCAGGAGAAATACCGGGTGTGGTGTGTGAGAGAGCATAAAGGTGCGCGTCTCGTATGCTGAATACGTGAGACTTGAGAGCCCTGTAAAGTTGAAACTTAAGAACGAGGCGCTATTGGGCGGAAGCGGTGAAACGGATATCCGGTCAGAATTTCAAAATAAAGACGTTGACGATGACGATGTTGATCGATGTTTTGAGTTTCCATCGATTTGATGGATCATTGCTTAACCAATCGATGTATCGATCCAGATGGATGGATCATTACACCCCTACCAGCTACTTCGTCCAGCTCCTCCCGGGGGATCCCGAGACGTTCCCAGGCCAGCTGCGAGACATAGTCCCTCCAGCGTGTCCTGGGTCTTCCTCCGGGCTGCCTACCAGTGGGATGTGCTCGGAACACCTTGCCAGGGAGGCGTCCAGGAGGCATCCTAACCAGATGCCCAAGCCACTTTATCTGGCTCCTCTCAACGCGGAGGAGCAGCGGCTCTACTCTGAGCCCCTCCCGGATGAGCTTCTGACCCTGTCTCTAAAGGTGCGTTCACACTGAATGCGACTTTGCGACCAAGATTGCGTCCCAAACCTAAGTCCTGTCGCCTGTCCATAGCTCATTTTGTCGCCGTTGCCGTTGCTCAGTGATGTCACGTCCGCTCGAGTTTCATCCCGGGATCATATCATATATCATATAATAGGACATATTAGCTGACATTATTCCAACTGTATCCTTTTCACTCACCTAGCAACCACAAAACACTGCAAGTGGCCCTGCAGCAGCATCTTCTGAGAGTTCTCTGTGGTCCGTCTAGGCCTAACTAATGTACTCATCAACTAATGTTCCCCACACGGACATAGATTGTCACTATGTGGACTGGAATAAAAACAGTCTGTCACGGTGTCAATCACGCACCCACACAACGCTGATTGGCTCTCACGGCGCGACATCGCCTGAAAAGTTCAAATATATATATATATATATATATATATACATATATATATATATATATATATATATATATATATATATATATATATATATATATATATATATATATATATAATATACATACTGTACATGTTCATGTCTTCTTAGTTGAGAGAAATTGAGTGAATGCATGCATGTTCTCCCAGGGAACAAACCTTTGTAATGTGGTTTATCATTTGGAAGGTTGTGGTAGGCCCTAGGGCTATATCAGTTCAGATCCTCTGATTTTAATGCTTTAGGTATCAGAGATGTGTTTGTTAAAAAATCTGGTTATTTATTAATTGCCTTTAAAATTATCTGCATACATTTCTAGTGTCAATCTCTTGTCATGAGCTGAACCAACATCTACCCTCTGTTTTTCAGTCTGTGTGTCCTGTGTGATATCTCAGTGACTGTGCACTAACGTTGGACTTTGTTTATTTGTGGAGGATGTCATGTTTGTGTCCAGCTTTATTCACCATGTAAGCTTTGTGTGGCTAAAAATACCAGGACTTACTAAGTGTAAAGAATTAAAGGATAATATTTTTATTGCCTTTGCTTTTGGTACTTTATCTCCACTGTCTTTAACTGATAGTTTTTTATTCTCTTACTGTAGCACTGACCTTAGTTACAAACCAGCCCACTCGTGAACATTGTAAAATTAAGGCTTTTTCAGACCACATCAGCATCACAAGGAAATGCTAAGTCGTTGTCTTCTAAAGATACTTATTTACATGTCTCCCGTCTTTTATTTGTCCCTAAAGTATGTTTTTAGACTGTTTCAAGTATCCAGAAATGTACAGGAAATTTTCCACCCCTTTGCATCGCAATGCACCGCTGCTCTCCGTCTTTGCTGTGGTAAATATGACTTGAAAGAATACTGCCGTACTGCTTAAGCAATAAAATAACTAACCTACTGAAATGCTATTTGATGTAGAAAACAATTGTCAAATGTAATTCAACTAGGAGTATCACTGTTTGTACTGAAGTTTTGTTTTTTTTTCACAAACGTTTCATTTAAATGATAAGAGCAGGTCACACCATCTCTTCTTGTGACAAGACTTTTTTTGTCATAGACTATTACAGTGTAGTAGTAACAGCTTTAGGTAGATGACTTGGTTCAATTATTAATTTGACTTTTATTGACACAGTTTGGGCATCAGTCCATGTCTGTTTGCGTGTGTTGGCAAAGGAAAAACAAGCTGACACATTTTAAACTTAGAGAGACAGAATGAAAAAGGCTGAATAATTTGATAACCTGAAACATGACTATTTGTGATAAAAGCTGACTTTAAAGAGTTTTTAGGTCACTATGATCAAACCCATCCAAGCTCATTTTCAGTCATTATAACCTGAATACAGCGTGGTGCATGTTTGTGTAATAACCATTGATCAGCCCTTCAGCTCCTCTTCCTGGCTGACCGTGTGAAGGCCAATGGTGAGTGGGAAGCTTTTTTTTCTCACATCGACCCTTTAGCCTCTCTTAGCCTCTAGTGCTAGTGCTGCATTACATAATGCCTCAGTTTACTCTGAGTGATTGCTCTGCTGTCACTGAAGCTGTGCGTGATGGAGCAGGCTTTGTAGCATCTGCTGGGCTTTCTGCCAAACAATCAGTCCAATTGGACTCTGAGTGCAGGTCTCACCTCTTTGGTAGGAACTCACAGATTTTGTTGTGAGGAGTCTGAGGAGAGTTGATGTAAACTTAACAGAGGACAAATGGACCAAGAGAGATGTGACTAAGGATAGCGAGATGGTTGTTTATCCCACAAGTCTAATGTTAGGAAAGCATACAGAAAAGAGTCCAAATTGAGCAGAATTATTTAACACATGAGCACAATGTCAGCTGTAAAATGATGTGGCTAGAGTTTACAGCCTTAAGGTCTTATCACAGGTTGACATCTTTATGCTTGCGAATTGTGGTTACAAATTGCTTTGTTGAATTGGTTAAACTAGAGCATAACATTCATCAGAGCCTCCATCAGAGTCCTGTGGTCCAGTTTTACAAACTCCCATCAGCCTGCACCAACAAAGCTCGGACCTGTGACCCAGCCCGCTACGCCCAATTGATGTCAAATCTCCACCCACCCTGACCACATACATATGACCCACGACCAGTGATTAAACACATCAGCCACTCACTTCATAGTGCCTTATTTCTTAATAACTACACGGTGTCTTTTTAAAATAATATTGTATGGATATGTTCAGACACGCTTAACAATGTATGTATGCCTCTGCTATTCCCATGGCTCATTGTAAATTTAATAACTGTAGTGAAAAGGTGTAGTTTGACTCAGTGTATTGCACATAAACACAAAAATCAGTCATACAATAATTAAAACATTAGCCGCTGGTGACTACTTGGTGTAGGACTTTGTCCTTGGCAACTTCTCAGTTTCCCATGTTTAGGCTACAAGCTGATTGCATCTTTGGCGCTGCTTACCTGCAGATCTGATGGAGAGGACAGGGATCTAACAGGCTGCAAAGTATCATTTAAGTCCAACCATTAAAAAAAGATGCAACAATTTGATCTAACAGAATGCTGGTGTCAAGTTTCAAAAACAAAATGTGCACTGTGCTAATTGTTTACTGACCTTGCTCACGGCAAGCTCTTGGAGTGGTCACAGGCAAGGATCAAACTGCCCCATGGGAGCTTAAGAAATTGAGATAATATATTTTATGGTTGTTAACCTTACTGTAAATTATCTTTCTCCCCCATTCTCTTCCTTCTATCTCACCTGCGTTCCACCCTCCTCATGGTTATTTTTCCTGTGCTATACACACAAATGTGGATAATTAAATCTTTTACCAATGCCAGGGTACCCAACCCGGTTCAGGACCCTGGCCTTCAAAGAACTTGATCTCCATTTTATTGTTTAAAGTGCTGCCAAACCATTTTGTTTCAGCAAGATGTTAGCTATCTGTTTGCCCAATGTCATTTGTTTTCATCTCTTCGTAGAGCATTAAGGCTTCATGGTGATAGTTTAGAAAATGCTCATATTGTGTTTTTTTTTTTATTTTTATATGTGCTGTAGTGTGACTCCATTGTTTTCTCAGCAGTTTGTATACATTACACAGAATGCAGAGGTCCTAAAATGGCACTAATTATTGTTTAACTGACAAGTGACCACAGAGCAAGACTGGTCTGCCAATCAGAACAAACTGGGGCCACAAGGGGGATGGGCCTTAAAGTGACAGGAGCCCTTACAGCCTCAATTTTCATCCTTCCAAATTGAGCACCCTTTGGGCTCCTTTATTCTAAAATGGCAATTCAGTTAAGTATTGTTGTTTTTCTACGGCCCGGTACCAAATGTTCTACAGCCGCCTAGTACAGGTCCATGGCCTGTTGGTTGGGGATCTCTGGTCAATTACACTATCATTCTTTGCTTGTGAAGACAGTATGCCTTGAATATTTGTGATATTTTCCCAGAATTTGCACAAATTTCCACTCTGACTGAAGAATGAACCGGTTTGATTAAATAGCAATGGTCAATTTCATGTAGCCTCATGTTCATGCCTTGCTTTTTATTTCCATATCTTAAGAAAACTTGGAGTGATTTTCTTTAAACTCAGCACAAACATTCACTCTGACTCAAGGATGAATTGCTTGTATTTTGGGATACAGCATCAACGTCACTGCGACCAGGAATATTGCCACAAAGCACACACCTATGACCCACCACATTGTTTCAGTGTTCAGTACAGGTCTACCTCATAGAGGAGTAGAACCACCAGGATGTACTTGTTTTTAGGCAACTTTGATACATTTTTGTCTTTTGAACAGAACTTTGTGTGGACTCACAAAAAAACCTTTCATCGCCTTGGATAAACTTTTGTAAGATGACTGACATACAGTAGAGATGGATGCCAGAAGGTTCATTAGCCATAAATCTGTGAAAAACCACATCTGACAGGGAGGTTACTTATTATTGAGCAATGAAACCTACTGAAAAACGTCTCCACCTCCTTACTCCACCTTCTCCTTGAAGGCCGAAGGAGAAGTCCTGATTGAGCAAACAAAGAGGAAGAGAGGGCGAGGGAGTGGCCCTTAGAGAAGAAGAGATTACCTGCTCCCTCTTTCTCCCTCTCTCTCTCTCACTCTCTCTCTCTCTCTCTCTCGCTCTCTATCTCTCTCGCTCTCTCTCTCTCTCCTCACCGTCACCTCCCTCTCAGGGAGTGTACACACACTCCTGCGCTCTCCCACTGCTTGTTCACACACGCGCCGGGCTTCATGCTGCACACACACACATCCCTCCCTGCGTCTCTTCCTGACTGCATGTGTGGACTGAACATATCAGAGTAGAAGAAGAAGAAGAGGAAGCCAGGGACGGGATTGGGAGAACATTCTGTGTGCATGTGTGAGCTTAATTAATTTGGCTTGGATAGGGATTTTTGGTCATTTTTGGGCCTTTTTTTGTCCTGCTATTCCAAAGTAGAGACTTCAGAAGTTTTTCTCTCTCAGGGACCCTCTGCTCCTTCTTCTTGTCGTACAGGTGACGACTCTCTCGACAGGGTGAGTGCTATGAACTCCCACTTTGGCTTTTTCCACGTTACCACTCTCTGCCCTCTCTCTTCGTATTTTCCCTCCATTAATGTTTTTCACCTTCCTGCTCTTATGAACTTTTGCCTGCAATTTGACGTTCTGTTATTGATCTTTTACTCTGTCCACAAATGTCTCTCTCTCTCTCTCTGCAGTGTGTGTAAGCTCACTTTTTCCCCTGAGGGATTCAAAGTCAGTCAGCATGCATGTGCTCCAGACAGGCTTGAACAAGATGAAACCAAAGTCTCTCTTCCAACAAGCTCTCTGACTGAATCTGTGCGTACCTAACCAGATATACTGCCTGGCAGTTTTATGCCTTTGTGAGGGATTCAGTTTCTGGACAGTGAAATTTCAGTGGGGGGTCAGGAAGAAGGGTTGGGGTGGTTTTTGTGGTAGAGCAGTTTGTAGAAGTTTTGCATGCAAGAAGTGAATATTAGATCAAGTAGCCTTTGACCTCTGAAGTCCAAAATCTAATCAGGTCATTCTGGAGTCAGAGTGGACATTTGTGCTGTTTGACAGAAGTGTGGGTAAATCATTTGGCCAAATTTTTCCTTGGGTCAGTGTAGGGCTGGGAATCATTTTGAGTACTTTTTCAATATTAGGGGCATCAGTGGCTCTGTCAGTAATCGGAAGGTTGCAGATTCGAACTCAACTCCGGCTTACATATGGCATGGTTTCCTAGGACAAGACACTTTTCCCCGAGTTGCTCCCACTGCTGCGTCAGTAGCTTGTAAATGGGTATGAAAAGGCTTGGATGTGTTGGCTAATATTGATGGATAACTTGCATAGTAACTCTAAACCATCAATGAATGAATGGGTGCAACCTGTGGTGTAAAAGTGCTTTGAGTAGTTAAAGAGACTAGAAAAGTGGTATACAAGCTCAAGTCCATTTACCAAAAATATTGATATAATTTTAAACAAGATGTAAGTTAAGATAGTATTGTTCATATCAATATAGTTGCTTATGCACTAAAATAGCATTGAGCAAGAAACATGTATTGTAAAGACTATTACTTAAAGCATACCTGAGATATTAACCCAACACAACAGATTAACTGTTCAATATTTCATATTTCATTAGTCCATTTTGACAGCAGCCATAGAAGTGTATGGGAAAGGGCAGAACCATTCAAAAGCATATCCAGCAGGTGATTGGATGATTGTTCTGTCAAGCACAAGCTTTATGGGCCAGTCAGATAATGTAATGGGAGAGTGCTACTTGCACAGGTGTAAAGTACAAAATGTTAACAACCTCATAGAACAAACTTTCACCCAAACATGAAAAAAGTGGAACGAAAATATCCGTCCTATGGAGAAGTGTGTTCAGTGTTGTTATTTGTTTATCATTTATTAAAGAAATGCAGTCCAGATCTGATAAAACCACTACTGAAGCTGTTAGCATCTATGCTAATCTCTGTACGAGCAGTCACTTCCTGTTGTCATCTCGCTCATAGCTCCCACCACTTCCCACCACATGCTGGTCTGGCACGCTGATACCTTTGGACAATCGTAGGTTGGAGCTTGGCAAGATGGATCTGACTGATTACAGATGTTGAATCTGGCAGATTCAGCTATACAACAAGATTACCTGAGATATAGTGTTCAAAAGCAACAAACAAGGGGCACAATAATGTTAACCTCTGACCTATTACCTCTACGATGTAATCAGGTCTTCATTTAATAAGAGAAGAAAAAATTTTGCAAAGGTTTGAAAAAATCCTCAGGTATTTTGTTGACAAGCAAACTGATGAACATGAGATACGTACAATGACCTTGACTTTTGACCTATGAACACCAAAATCTAAATACTTCTTCACGGCATCATTGTGGAAGTTTGATAAATGGTATTCAGGGGCAGGGGTTGACCATGAGACGATGACCCTGACTTTTGAACTTTCTTTACTGTGTCAGAGAAGATATTTGTGCAAAGTTTGCTGAATATCCCTCTAAATGTTCTTACAGGACTAACCTAGACATGCAGACAGTGGGTAGACATAAAAACTCCTTTTATGATCGCCACACTGATTTATCTGACCTGACTTCTGCTCCTCTTAGTTTATGATCCTGTTGCTCGAAGCTGAATAAGCAGCCGCTCATTCATTGTCGTAACCGTGGAAGTATTTTCTTTTTCTTCTGCTGATGAGAGAGAGAAAAGGTCTAAATGAAACTGAGGCTGTTCCACAACATTGCAAATTACATCATCCAGCGTCTCAGTCATGTCATCCCTGGCCACAGATGCTATTTCTGGTGGTGTCCAGCCTTGGAGTTGAGGAAATTCGCTGAAGTATGTGCCCTGTGGTTTGAATCGGAGTCTGTTTGAGGTCTTTCCATTAAGCCTGGGACCCTGGTTCTTGTGTTTAAGTTTACAAACCTGTTTGAGAGCATGTCGTTAGAGCTGTGGAAGATTGAAACTGAGCTGAGTAAGGTCCAGACCAAACTGTTTGTCAGGATCACATTTTCTCATTCATACTGTACCACTTTTTATTTTAATTTAGCCAGTCGTGTCTTTCTTTAGTGCATCAAAGTTGTTAAAAAGTATGTTTTGTAGGGACAGGGATTTATACTATTTTTGTGATACGAATGTCATGAACAATTCTGCTTATCGATCCAATTCTTTAACGATTCCCTTATTGTTTCCTGCTGATTTTCTGTGAGGGCAAAAGTTGACCTGAAGATTTCAGAGGCAACAAAATCAAAGTAATGACACTCCTGATTCAATGCTGTGCTGCACAGATAAATGCTTCTACAAGTTGCTGGCATTTCCACTCACTGGAAGTTGTGCAGTAAGTGTCTTTTTGTTGAAAATTAAGCCACAGTTCTCACCACTTCTGACCTCTATCAATGAAAGAAATTTATTTGGGAATCGATAAGCAAAAAGACTAATGATATCGATTCCTTGGGGGTGTTGGTATCGATTTTTCAAGTGGAATTGGGTTTGATTCCCATCCCTAATGCTTTGTGTCAGAGCTTTCTTGATATCAGAGTTTTGAACTTGATGACAGCAGAAATATAAGTCTAGGCATCCAATGTTTGAAACTTTCTTGGGATATAAATTCTAGTTGAGAATTGACAACAGCTACCTTAAGGAATTGATTTAATTTATCTCCATGCTCCACCACATTCCTCCACCTTGATCCATATGCTATGCAAATTAAGTACACCAAAACCAAACCACTGCAGAAAAGTCAAAGATCTGAGCATGGCAGACAGGGGACAGAGGTGGTCAAAAAGGCTCAGTTTTACTCAATAAGATGCTAACTGCACAACATCCGGTGTCAGTATCTCTAAGATGGAAAAACCAGAAACTTCCAGATGCATTCATCTATGCAGCACGGCATTAATGGGATGTTACGTGTGTGACACCGTTGATGCAGAGTTTGGATAAGCCTTCCTCTTTCCACACAGAAAATTGACAGGAGGCAGCAATCACTAAAGAATTCGATCAATGGGCAGAAATAATAATGGAGATGGTATCAACAAAATCATAGCAGTTTCCATTCAGAATCAAAATTGACCCTTTATTATGCCCTGGCCTCCTTTAGTTAGGGTAAGGGCCTGACAAAATCTCTTGTTCCCAAGGCTCCTTTCTATTTAAAACAAAGACTTAAAGGTCCCATGTCCTGTCAAATGCAGTTTTCTTTTCTTTAAGTTGTTAGAACGGACTTGGAAAGCAGAAGAACATGACACATTTTACTAAACTCTCAGTTCATGGAGAAACATGCGAGGCTTCTTGAAAGAAAGTGCCCCATAAAACGCTCAGTTTTTTACTTCCTTGAGTTTATGATGCAATAACTATACACCTTCCACCTACATGTGTTTTATACTCTTCACAGGCAGACACCAGGACTGTTATGAAAGTCAGCTCTGTGGCCCGTAACTCCTCCTCACCCCTCCAACCAAACATCATTTGGGCTGCCAATCAGTGCAGAGCTCATTATCATAGCCCCCCTTAGCCTCCCTCAGTTCAGCGTGTTCCAAAGGGGAGGGAAAAAGAGCTGCATCTGATCCTCTTCAGTGACAAAATGTTTCTTTTTTAACTTAAATCAAATGCTTGATTAATAGGCACCCAAGACATGATGGAAATTGTCAAACACAAGGGGCCTTTAAATAAAGAAGGGTGTTTGAGGATAGCTCAAAATCTACAAAAAACATGTTGCAAACGTTAAATATATTACCAATGTCCAGTGCTAATCCAGTGACAAATCAACAAAGTGTTTGTGTACCAGTCGAGAAAAATTAGATGTGCCCACTATTGTTAGCCAACATGGAAATGTTAGCAAGTTTGCTGTCTAATAACAAAATAGCTATTTAAGACGATCAGAACATCACACTGTCCATACCTCTCTTTAAGAGTCTTTAAATATCTGTCTTGATCATCTTTGAGTTGAGTTGCCAGGTCGTTCATTTGGTGGTTCAACTCAAAAACAGGAAAGGATTATGGTGAGGTTAGCTTATGCTGTTCTTGCACACATGTAACGCACACCTTTAAACTACACTGAAACAACAAAATTAAGGTTACAGTTTCATTGTCATGCACTGACTTGGGCTAGGTGAAAGTTTGTTAAACAGAAAGTAGTCCAACAACTGTCAAGACAATAAAAGGTTAATTTCAAACAACCTCAGCCTACTATCAATTGCTGGCAGTGTCCCAGCAATAAAATGTGGTCTGTGATTTTGTACAATGGTCTATGTGTTTGCATGCATGTGTTTGATGGAGTTATTCTTCTCCTGCACTTGTGTCTTACTAAATAGAGATGTAATTTTTTTAATCAATTCTAGTGTTTCTTGATATTATTCATCATAACAGTAAAAGACATAGTGTAGTTTCTAACCCATTGAAATCAAAAAGTATCCAAGCATTTCATTTTTTTTACATATCTAGTGAACATGTTTGAACGCTCTTGTTGCAGGCCATTATTATTTCAGTGACTGTTTACTGAAGGCCTATCTGTATGTAAGTGGGTCTATGATGATTTGTGTGTTGTTGTCTTGCTAGTGAGACATGGATGTTGTTTAGCGGCTAATGGACTCAGGAGTTGTGTACACACATTAATGGAGGGCTAATAGTAAGCTTCCATATGTAAACAGCATCATATGTGCTGCCCAAGAAACTTCAGTAGATGCTTCAGCTTGGTTTATTTTTGGCTGGGATGCTATTGTCCACATTCTCCTTTACAAAAAGAATCCTGCTAGAGAAACTAAAGCTTGTGCAACACACTTTCCTAGGTTTGCGTTTTTAGATTTTAGCTCTATCTATGGAAATTTGAACAGTTAGAGACGTGTCAATCCTGAAATATTACTCAAAAATGTTTTTTAAAATCAAAAGTTTAGGTCATGAGAGGAGAAGAAGGTGAAATCCGCTGATTAGCATTTCAGTACTGGTAAATAGGTTTGGAAAGTAAATTTCCAAAAATATTACAAATAGGAAACTTTCTGTGGGAATAATTGGAATTTATGGAAATTAAATGTAAACTGGGAGTAAATTAAACAAACTGTTTCATATCCAAAGATAAATGTAAACATTTTGTTTTATCATATCATGCAAAATAATAGTCAAAAACATTCTATTTCAACAGATTTATTTGTGTAGCACTTTATCAAGTTTTACTTACTTTATTGAACTATCAATTTCAATTATTGTAGTTGGCATGACCTCAGTACTCCTGCAGTAAGCAGTGTGCTATGTGCATTTGATTAAGGGATAGTAAAGACATTCTCAAGTATACTTGCATAAAACCTGGTATTTTGAATTATGCTAGAATATATTTTCCTCAACTATATTTAAAATCTTTGTTAAGAGCCAACCTTAAGTTTTGTCAATTCCAGGTTTATTCCTGTTTATTCCCATGAAGAATTTCCTACTTTGATAATTCCCAGAAGTTGCATCTCTAGTAGGCAGCAAAGACTGTCAACCTGTCCATGGTGTAAAGCAGAGGGAAGCATTTCTTGCCCACCAGGGAGGCGTCCCAACAGTTTGTAACGATCAATCATGGCTCACTTTTGTTATGAGAGAAACATTTCATTATCAAACAAGACATGAAGTGAAGTCAGTCTTTTTGACTGGAGTCATGGAATGAAATGAAACACAATAATGGACTGTAATAAAATGACAAAATCAATGAAGGACTTATGTTTAATTTTGGATATTTGCCATCATAATGTTTAAGGAGTTGAAGAACAGAGGCTAATACTAGGAGCCCTTGGCATGGAAAATTTTGTGAATCCCTGGCATGAAATAGCTAGAGAAACTTACATCGTCAAATGGGTTTTCAAACAAATCTTACAGTTAAGACAAATGTCTTCAAAAGAGAAAACAAACCAAACTGTAAATCTGTGTATCCATGACTCGCTGAACTTGCTGTAGTCGTGCAGACAAACACTTTTCCTGTGCAGTGAGGTATTTTTACCCTCATGTCAGCTGCATCTGTCTAAACTGTCTGCATGTTTGATGTCTTGTTTTGACTTTGTAATCTTAAATGCAGTGTTTCCACATCTCAGCAGCTTCTCTTATGCAAACAATGCTATGGCTGATGGTAGAAATACATGTTGTAATCCATAAAGGAAGATTTAAAAAGTAATTAATTAGAATAGTTGTTAAATTGCAAGTTCATACTCACTTTCATGAAATTTTTTATTTCATCTCAGTTTTTTAGGTTGGGAACTAAAGGTTTTTTTTGTCCTTGAAATAGATTAAGCTTAAAGCTATTAGTGTTTCATTCATTTTAACCTTGGGTAGCAATGATTTAAATATTCTCACAAGATCTCATCCTCTGATTGGAAACTCTTTTGATTTCCCAAAATAACCCTGTTTTGTCCTTCTTCATAACCCATCAGATCATACCAAATCCAGCAGCAGTGCTTCTTTTACAACCCGGAGTCTGTTTTATAGATATTTTCCACACCCATATGTTAATGATTAATTCACTTTGTCTGTTCATGATTTCATGTTCATGTAAAACAGCCCTATAGCATTACAATCCTCTGTGAGCTTAAGGAGATGTAGATGCAGAATGAAGAGCTTTTTGAAGATCTTTAAATTATTCTGAAGATAGTTCTTAGAGTCCAGGCATGTTTGATATAGCAGCTTTTGGCTGTGTTGGTTTAATGAACCAGGAACAAAAATCTGTTTATTATGTTTGTACCAGTGCGTGCATGTCTGTGTGGATGTCTGTGAAAACACATTTTTAAGCAGAGGTCATACAAATCAAAGCTGCAGTAAGTTGTTTATTTTTGAGTCACTGGCCCGGGAAATATGATTACCTGTTAGCATCTTATTACTGAAGCTACATGAGAGATCAACAGACATACAGTATGTGCCCTCTCCTTTTTCTGTATTAAGCCTTTAAAAATCTAACAAGGAAACACACTTTTCAGCCAATCAGGGCTCAGTTCAGGGACAGTGTTCTTGATGGATCCTCTCTTAAGGTAGACGTGCTTTTCATATCTAAATGAGCTTTAGCCATTGTTTGGACTGTACAGGTAACGTTAATTTATATAAGGGGGCATTGTGGCTCTTCTGAGGGTGTAAATAAATTACATTGGCATAATGCCAGCAACAGCTAAAGGTACACAAGCACACTGGAGTGGTTGTGCATAAGAAAAGGGCGTGGCTGAAAGCACAATCCTGAAAGAGGGAGGGGGGAGGAAAATTGCTTCCACTGCACTCTCATCCAAGTTACACACTGCAGCTTTAAGTTTTATTTTAGTACCACAGAAGAAATGAGCTGTAAGAATCAAAATAGGAATAACTTGCTTCATTGGAAAGGCAAATAACAGTGCCACTGTGTAATGTTGCTTTTCAGCAGTGTGGTATAGACTTAATTTGTCTGGGCTGTAATTGTTTTTTTTTTTAAATTTTAAGAAGGGGTCGTACCTCATATGTTTTGGTATTACTGAGGGACACACTATATCATCTGTACAGTATAGGTATTGGCAGATGATAGCTTTAAAAGTAAGATATCTGTATTTGCAGATATGAACATTCCTGCTGATAATTTGGCCATACACATCAGCCATATAAAGTTTATCTTATATAATGGCTAAAACAGTGGCAAAATGTATGAATGTAACAAAATGCTTTACTTTATTATCGCTTATTGTCTTGATTTGAAAATGAAAGTTTCATTTTTTAAGCTGTTGGAATCCAAGACCAATTCCAGTTAAGAATCGATAGTGACGCCCACAAAGAATCAATATCATTAGTCCTTGTGCTAATCAATTCCCTTATCAGTTCCTTCCATTTTGTTCTGCCTGCTGCATAAATAAAAGGATGCTACACTCTCGTCAGAGGTGGTCATCAGAAATGAGAAAGATGTCAAAAATCATGGGAGGGGGTAGATATTGTCAAAATTGTGGCCTTTTTTTGACCAGAATATGCTTATACTTCGCATTTTTTCTTAAGTGGAAACACCTTCGACTTGCAGAAGCATTTATAAGTGCAGCATGGTGTTGGATATGTGTTTGACATTGCTGCCTCTGAAAACCTGACTAGGCCAACTTTTGTCCAAATCATAATCATAATAAATTATAATCTTCTCACATATGTCAGCGGTGTAGATAATGGATGGATGGATGGTTTGTTTATTGCAAATGCACATATTGCAATAACACTAAAAGCTCCTATGTTAGAGTGGTGCAGGGATGAAGTTTTTTTTATAGGCCAATGTGAAAGTTAGCATTGCGCTTGCTCCCTCAACTGCAAGCCCTCTAAATACCTACGGGATTTTTCACTGTTTTGGATCATTGATGATAATAAGCAAACAAAAACAGATGGAACTTGCATGTTCTGTTGTTAACAAACTAACTTTTCACAATGTTTCAGACTAAAATGTAATTGGTGAGAGCAAAAAGGTATTAGTAAGCTACTAATGGACTACAACATGGCGGTTCGACATAAAAGCAATGTCTTATTGTAACCTCTTGTTTTAGAGTTTTCTCATACTCAAGTGAACTGATCAAGTTGGTCTTCATGACTGTGGCAATTGTGCATGAACAATTGATTATTAAAAACAATCAGACATGCTTGCTGGTCCCTGGCCATTTTTGTAGTCCTTGTTAGCAGTTAGCTAGCAAATGTTGTTTTAAACGCACAGGCAACATCAGATAAATGTTATTATTTCTCATTAAACATTAAAATCTCATGTGCATGTGTTCACCACAAACCTTATTTCAAGCACTTATTCAGTATTCTAAATCCCGTTTACTCTGGGGGGTTGAAACCAGAAAATGCTAATTGCTAACTCACTTCTGTGTTTTTGGACTCATTCCTGCACCACTCTGTTTGCTTTTTTAAACTATTTTACCATTTGTGTCTAATAGCATGCATGCACTACGCTGAAGGTGTCCCACACAGACACACAACCACACACAGCCTGTCTTATCCATTCACACTCGTTCAGTTGTATACAGCGAGCATGTAGCATTAAAGCAGCGATTGGATTACGAGTTTGGCTCTTATCCTGTTACACACAGACATGTTAAGCTGTTGTCCGTGTGTGATATCATGGGGACGTGTGTCTCTTTCAGTCTCACACAATGAATATTGTGTACACTCTCTCTCACTGCACTGACATGGCATGTGTTCACACCTGTACATTCCTGCTCTTGAATTTCACCCGGAGCGTTTACTAAACATTACATCTTATCCTATCTGCAGATTGAGAGGGCGGGGCTGCTGCAAGCTTAGATTTAAAAGTAGCAGGTTTCAGATAAAGTCTGGGGACAAAACAGGGACAAAAGTTGAAGGTTTGAAGTACAGATAGAACAGTAAGTGTTAAGATTAAAGTTTTATTCTGCTTGTAGCTTCAGGTCCAATGCTGCAGAAGTAACTGATATCTTGACACAAGAAAGTAAACTTTGAACTCCTCCAGAGCGAGGAGTGGCTGCTGGTGTGCATGTTTATGAGTTATGAGGTGCTTTAAAGCCTGTAGGTGAAAAATAGGTGGATAGGTGTCGACATACAAGCTCAAACTCATGCTAGATCTCTGTTTGAGTAAACCATATCTACAATATATTTTTTTAAAGTCATATCTGTGTTTTCAGTTTAGTTTTATGGTTGTTTTTACAGCCCCTTTACTGCAGTCACTGCTCTGACTCACTGGTCACAGCCAAAAATAAAATTCCCTCTGACAAAAAGCTTAAAGCCCAGTGTAGAAGCTTTGTTAATAACCTTTTTTTTCTCCTGCTGTCAGTGAACGTGCCTGGCTGTCTTTTGATCAGCAGGAAGCAGTAGTAAAAATAGCCAAAATAGTGTTTTTTCGTCATCACTTCTGTGACAGGCCGCCCACCGTGCAGCCTGCTGTAACCTGCTACAAAAAGCAGCGGAGAGGAAGCTGCCAATGGCCTGATTACAACCTGCTTTAGATGTGACAAGACGACTTAGCTCGCTGCCCTGGAAGCCTCTCCCTCTGGTCTTGTAAGCCTCAGCAGCACATGAATGCTGATTATATCAACCCAGATGTGCTCCATTTTACAAGACCACTAACATTTCAGACCCTCCTTTGACTAAAATGTGCACAAACTGGTTGGTCAAATGTTGTAAATAAGGCATGTTAAATTTATTAGTTTTGTTATGAGCTTTTAAATTGTTTTCACTCATGTCTTAGTTTGAAGCAGGGACTTCGTTCCTCTGAGGAAGTCACATTTTAAATATTGGTTTTGTTCCCAGAGCGTTTCTTTCTGAAGGCCAACCTAAAGCAGATAATAATCAGGAATGTGTCTTTGTGGCAGGGCATTGCAACACAGGTGATATCAGACATGTTGGAGTTTACATAATGGGAAGAAGTGACCTAACAATAACAGAAAATCACTACAGAGGAATGTCGGTACATTTAAAGACTCTGAGGAGGCGTTTGTATTAGACAGACCTGAAACTATTTGATTTTTTGATAACCTGCTACGTCTTTGTTTAGGCTCTTGTGGAAAGTTTTTAACAGCTCATGAAGACGACTAAAACTAAAACTTCAGGGCTACTCAAAAAAAATCAGGAATAAGATGAATTATGTCTTTGCTGTCAATTTTTATTCTTGCAATTACTACCACCAAAGTAAGTTCTGGACTTCTGAAGCCCAGTTATTGCTGCCTTTTCAAGCTGTTTGTTTACGCCCCTGTAATGCTTTCCCTCCACTGTGAATGTCACAGACAGAATGGGAGAAACAAGTTGATCCCCTCTTTGTTCCGTCTCCAGAGGCACTATAGTATTGGAGGCATAATATTGGAGAGAGGGGGGCACATGGACTCACCTGGGGGGCAGGCGTGGCTAGTAAGTGTCTCTTATGTGGGGGCATGTACTGTGTGCATCCAAGTGGTACTGCAGCATGAATGATACCCTTTAAAAATAAAAAAACAAACGGAAAACTCAGAATTACAAGGTAAAATTATTATAGGTAAATTTCTTTTGTTGAGGTAGCTTATCAACCAATTATAATCTGCTTAATTTGCATTAAATAACTGTAAAGCCTGTAATTTATGACAATATTCAAAAAATTACTCACCTTGATGGCAAAATAATCCACTTTTAAAGTACAAGAGAAAAGACAGTATGTGTGAGTATCTGAAAGTGTATGGATCAAGGTCCCTGCAGACCAGAGTTGAAGACCCCATTTTTTCGTTTTATTAATATATGTATATATATATTTGTGTGTGTGTGTGTGTTTGTATATATATATGTATGTATGTGTATGTGTATATGTCTCTATGTATATATATATATATATATATATATATATATATATATATATTTATTTAGTTTAGGGCTGGGCAATTAATAGAAATATAATCGAAACCGACATTTAGACCCTCTAGTTGAAGTAATTTTACTCATATCGATTATTTTTATTATTTTACCTGTGTAAGTCACGTGACCGCGCCCCCTCCATACAGTCTGCATTCACTTTAAGCGCGGCCAAGAGTGAAGAACGCGCTGCCAATATGGAGGAGACAAGTGCCAGTCTATCAGAGGACCTTGTAGCCTAGAAAAATGCCGTCTCCATTGTTTCGGCGCATTTTGGATTCTGTGCAGAGGACATCGAGCAGAAAGAAGTTAAGTGTAAATACTGCAGGCAAGGCAAAGCAAGGCAAGTTTATTTGTAGAGCACAATTCGTACACAAGGTAATTCAAAGTGCTTTACAGAACAAGAAAAAATGCATTAAAATCAGGAAGACCGTTTCGATGACTGTCGGTAACACCACCAATTTGTTCCAGCATAGCATAAAATAATGGTTTATTAATTGTAATCGAGGTAAGAGCTTCAATTAATTTCGATACTGAGATTAGGTTATATCGCCCAGCCCTAATAAATATATATATATTATAACCCCTTCTCTAACTGTGATGTTATGTGGCTGTAGCTTATAGTTAGTCGGTCGTCTCTTAACTGGAATGTTGGGGGGTTTGATCCCCAATTCCTGCAGTCATACGGTAATGTTCTTTGGCAAAACTCTTTACCCCAAACTTATTCTGCATCAGTGTCTTGTAATATGTATGAATGGGAGTCATTAGTACTGATGGACACTTAACATAGCATCCAACAGGGCATGAATGTAGCATGATTGTGTAAGTGCGACAGGTAAAATCCTTACAAGCAGTCAGCCTGTCAGAAAAGTGCTAAACAAGCATTTGTCTGCCCAAGCAAAAAACATTACCACATTTAGTGTATCAGGCTGGGCTGTCAGGATTATCATATAAATGTGACTGATAATGTCTCAGAGGCAGTTTGACTCTTGTAACACCTGTGAAGTTTAGTGAAGCTGATCCTCAGGTGTGGAAACATTCCTGTGTGGCAGCACGAAGCTTCTTGTGACAGCCTCGGGGCAGAAGCTGAGAGGTGAAAGAGTAAGTGGAGACATGGAGCGAGTGATGATCCTGGATGGTGTTGTTTTAAGATTCTCCCTCCTTATTTCTCATTTCTCCATCTGATTTTTTCCCTCCAGTCAGCTTTATTCTCTGCTCAGCATCAGAACTGCAGCCACACCTGCATCATGCAAACCAAAGCGCTGTTGTTTTTACTGCACCCACTGTGACGTCCCCCCTGTTTATTTAGCCACCATCTGAACGGACAACAGACATTGACATGGAGAATGATGTCTTGTTTTTTATTTGACATCTCTCTTCTCTAAGGCAGAATGTCGACATGATTTGTTGAACTGCTTTTTACAATTTACAGTGCCCCACTCCTCTTTTCTCTCTCTTTCTACTGTAAGTCTCATTTGAGTCCATTTTTTGCATTAACATGTTGTCCATCAACTTCCTCCTCCGCCCCTAATTTATAAGTAATGACCATGCAGCAGGCAGGCAGGGAGCCAGACGGAGGAGCAGAGCAGACATGCTGGCTGGCCAGGCCTCGTCCCAGAGGACCAGAGCCACTTATCTCTCAAAATAATGACATATACATCGACTGCTTTAAGAAAGGCCACTTTAGACTGAGTCTGGATTTGGGAATTCTCACAGGTTTTCTCCTCATGTTTGTTTACTGTTAGATGATAGACTCACTTATGTTTTTGGGAATGTGTCCTTGAGATGAAGTCTGTCAATCGAAAATATTACATTTCCCTTCAGAGAAAAATAAACAGATCAATAAAAGCTGTTTAAACTGTAATAAAAATAAGCTGTCATTTTGTAACAGATAAATTTAGGTGAAGAATTAGAGCCATAGTAGACACAAATAGAAACTGGTTGAAGAGAGAGTGGAAAAGAACAAATGGAAAAGAAGCTTCAGGCCAGATATAGTTTGTGAGGGCATAAGATTACCTCCACCAAGGAGGTTGTTTTGGCTGGAGTTTCTCCGTTTGCTTGATTGTCTGGCTATAAGAAGATATCTCGAAAAATTCCTGATAGATTTTCAGAGAAAGTGTTGTTCATGGCACAAGTAAGTTGTGATCAGAATTTAGTGGGGGTCCAGATATGGCAACTTTTAAGGATTTCTGCACATTGCGAGATAGGGCAGTTCTACACATTTTTGCTGAAAAACTCATAGAGTTCACGTCATTTGGATTAAATTCTCAGGGATGGGTGACCATGGATGGTGATGATCTTGATATGGATGTGGGTTTATCACATTTTCCATATTTTCACTAATAACTCAAAAAGTTCTCAATGGATTTAGATCAAATTTTTGGGGAATGTTGGTCATGACACAAGAGAAAATAAATTCGTTTTGGTGGGCTGAGAATGTAAGAAATGCTTTGGCAGAGGTTTTATGCAATCGGAGCACTTCTATTTGGCTGAATGTGATTAGCATGATTGCACTGAGTGCTATAGACCTATATAAGATGGAAGTAAAAGCTGATATTTGTGTTTAAAAAAAGGCAAATTTCCAAATATTACATGTTACGTTGTTTACTAGCAGAATAGCAACATTAAAACAACATTGTTGTACCCAAACGGAACTAATGGCTCTTAAAAGTTGTCTCATTTATGGCATTGCAGCTCTCGTGGTAAAAAACTGTCCATCTCTTTGTTCTTTTGCTCCATGAAAGGGCAGGAGTATAGAAAGCACCATAGCCATGACTGTGAGGGATTTCTCTCCTTGACTGACCTCCCCTCCCTCTCTCTTTTTCTCTCAGATGACATGGCGTCCTCAGTACCGCAGCTCCAAGTTCCGCCACGTGTTTGGTAAGCCCGCCACCAAAGAGAGCTGCTATGATGGTGTGCCAATCACACGCAGCGTCCAGGACAACAACTTCTGTGCCGCCAACCCTCGTTTCCTGGCCGTCATCACCGAGGGTGCAGGGGGAGGATCCTTCCTGGTCCTGTCCATCCATCATGTGAGTATCTCGTCCTCGTGAAGGTCTGTCACGACTGATGTAAAGTCTTAAAGTGGAACATTCACGATTCTACTCATACATTATTCGTATACACTCACTCGAACATACACTCTGAATTTCCCTTGTTACTAGGTGAAGAAGTCCATGTTTGACGAATGTAAAGCAAATTAGTTCTGTACAGACAGGCTTCTTTTCGAGTTTAGTTTAAAAATCAATCCATAATTTCTACTTTTACAGGCCGTTAAGTTTTATGATTAAAGTCTGTGAAGAAAATCAACAGTGCATCTCTGAACAGGTCAGAAAAAATGGAAATGATAGCAGTAGGTATGTGAAAGACAGAGTTAGACTGGACCATGACTTAAGACAGATTATTTTTCATTATAATAAGTTTTGGATATTTTTGGGTGCAGCAAAATGGTGAGCTTGATGGTGCTGCTGTAGTATCAGTCCCAGTGCTGTTTCAACAATCTTGTCTACAGTCTTTGGTGTTAATTATGCTTTCATTTTGGACTTACATCTGAAGAAGGTGTTTTTGACTGGTCAGTT
This sequence comes from Cetoscarus ocellatus, assembly GCA_037902135.1. NCBI lineage: Eukaryota > Metazoa > Chordata > Actinopteri > Labriformes > Labridae > Cetoscarus > Cetoscarus ocellatus. Next base: position 356,463 of record JBAMNC010000872.1, on the reverse strand, counting down.
TTTATTTTTAAAGACTTGCCTGTCCTGCTCTTGGATGCTGTGGGCACCGTTCCATTGTATTCATCAACCCACAGCATCCAAAAGCAGAGATTACAGCTGAAATTTTAACCTAATCCTCTCCTGAAAAGCATCTCTGCGTGCTCGACTAAGGGTGTAAAGACAATTCTGTTAAAGAAGTCATATCATACCTTTTCTCACTTTTTAACGGTCCTCTGTGGTCTTACTGAAACAGCTATGCAGTGTTTTGGTCAAGATATAATTCTGATCAACCGTAGGGATGGTTTTTGATGCTCCATAAACCAGCACTAAACTTTTACAGAACTTTCTGAATTGATGTTTTTTCTCTTTACATGCAAATGAGCTCCCTCTGACCCCACTCCTCTTTTGGGAGGTGTGCCAGTATAACTTTGGGTGGAGGTACAAGGTGAGAGGTTGTTTTGCTTAGATGGCTCAATGCGATCCCCAGATACTGAGCAGGTTTTCACTTTTTGGTGATCCACAAACAAAGACTGATTTGGTATAAGTGATGGATAGATGGACAACCTCATCATAAAATATATCGGCATTTTCTTATAGAGTAACTAAACTCTTTAAACTATTTTATATGTCAATAAAAAGCAAGTGGTACTGTTGATCAGTTATGGTCTAAATTGTGACATTCAAACCCAGTGTATTAGAATTCCTCATACTAGAAGTGATCTCTGATGGCAGATTATTATTATTAGACGCACCGTTATCCCTCCCTCATCCTGGTCCTAGTCCATGATGTCTTTGTGTCATTTTTTGACATTTCATAGCAGATGTACCTCAGACAAAGTTCTGGGTTTTTTTACTCTTCTAGGATCCTTCCAGCCAAATTAGAACAACAGAAGTTACCCTTGTCTGAATAGCTCTCATATCTTGGCACTTTCTCAAAAGAAATAATGAGCTGTTCATTTCATGGTGGGAGTTTAAGGCAGATAAGATGAAGCAAACACTGTCAGTCATTTTTTTCTTGAAGATTAACTTGCCATCTTTAACTTTATGTAGTTACATATGCCAAGGAGGCAATTTTTGTCTGGCATTTGTTCGATTGTTTGTAAACAGGATAACTCGAAAACTTGATCTGAATCCAGATGCAAATACTGAGATTTTTTAAAAGATTTCTTATCGTTGTGATGGGGCAGGTTGTCACATTTTCGCTAATAACTCAATTAGTTTTCAACAGATTTGGATGGCATTTCCAGAGAATGTTGTTCATGGCACAAGTAAGCAGTGGTTCGATTTTGGTGGCTATCAAAATCCAGAAGTGGATTCAGAGATTTTTTAATGATCTCTTAACAGTGCAAGATAGGGAAGTTTAGCATATTTTTGACAATAACTCGCCAGAGAGTGTTGGAAATTCCTTGGTGAAGGTTTGTGCCCTCAGAGCACTCGTAGTTTCTATTGTGTCTTATTTCTCTCTGTTTACTACAATACTTGAAGCTCACCTGGAATAGACAGCCCTGTTCTCAAACTATAAATAGGACGGTGGCAGCTCAACCAAAAGCATCACTAAACAGCAGGAAGCCCCCGACAGCTCATCCACCAAAACCTAAACATTGCATGTGGTCTCTTTTCCTCCTTCTCCTCATTATTTTTCCTTATCTCCCTCTTTACCAACCTCTGCTTAAACATAATTAATCAAACCTTCCTCTGGACACTATTTATGCCCATTATCACTTCCACTGGAGTAATCAGGAACAACAGTCATTCTCACAGCAGACTCAGGCGGGCCCCCTTCATCCTGTGTGGGTAAATTTACAGACTCAAAGTGATTCATCACACTCTCCCCTCTTTCCTTTTCTTTCTCTGTCTGCTTCCATCTTTATGAAGCGTCTCAGTGAATTATAACCATCCTCCTGGCATGGGCAGGGATTGCATACAAGCTCAGGAATGACATAACTCATCTTTGGACCCACCTCCCCCTCCTCTTAACTTCTCAAAAAGGTGAAACTTCAGCACTCCCAGACAGAAAAGCTATTGTTCTGCTGTGAAAACGGTTAACATGCTTAAATTCAGTGACAGACGGTGCCATGTTTTACCTGGAGTTTGCTGAAAGTGCAGGTAGCTGTTACATCACCTCACCTGCACAGTAATCAAGCCTGCAGGCTTGTGTGTCAGTGTAAGGAAGGTTCTGTTCGTACAAACAGCATAATTACTGTCGTGTCGAGGCAGAACATTTTCACTGACTATCCTCCTGCAACAAGGTCATTGAATACCAGAGCATGTGTCATAAAATCTTTGTGTGTGTATACCTCAAGGTTGAGCCAAGAGTTCTGCAAGCTTGGATTTGTATCCCAATGCCTAACAGATTGACACGTCCTGTTTTGATAGGGAACCTAATGCAGGATTGTCCTTAAAGCTTTACTGCAGCAGAATTAAAAAAAAAATGTCACCTCAAGTGAGGTTGTTAAGAGCTTTTGTTGTTTTTGTGATTTTACAGTTTACAAGATATAAAGATGAATTTCCAACAACACATATTGGGGCTGAGCAATCAATCAAATCTTAATCTCTCAGTTATTGTGTTTTATAATTGTAATCTCTATATCTTTCAAATTAAGCAGCCCTAATATATATACAGGGTATTACAATATTGTTTAAATTGGTAGTTTATGTGCAATACATTTAATAGGGATGCACAATATTATCAGTATGATATCAGTATCTGCAGATATGAAAATTTCTGCCAATATTTCCCATTGATATTTTAGCCTCATATGTTTTCATCAAGATTTTGGAGTTTATATCCATATTGATCTTAAATTGAGAGTTTAGCTCCCAAAATATGGCAGGTTTTCTTTCAGCAGGTAAGTAAATCTGTGTTTTAGCTTTTAAAAGGGCAAATGAAGCTTGATTTTACTGTTCCTGTCAAAAATACATTTCCCATATGATGTTTGTGTAATCTAAGAAGAACTACTTTCAGTCATTTCTATGTATCGCTATCAATATTGGTATTGGCCAAACTGAATCTTGAAATATCAACGTATTGGATATCGGCAAAAAAAAAAAAAATCCAGTATTGTGCATTTAACTGTTATCTGTCTCCTCAGACTTTACTTGGCCATTGATCAATGCAGTGTTAGATTGCTGAATAAAAGGAATGACATTACTACTCCTCAGAGCAAAGACGCAGTAAGAGCTATTTACAGTAGTATGGTTATGGACCACAAAAACTCACAGATTATGCAAAATACAATTTTAAGAGTTTTTAAGTACTTTTATTGGAGTGAATGATAAGCTACATGCCATCTACATCTTAAACTGTCTATTGACTGTCAGTGGCTTGAACCATCGGTCTCATGGATTCATCATGTTTGAGATTCCTCAAACTCACTCTGTCTCTGGTAAAAGAGCTCTTAACGTTTTTGCTACATCTTCTTGATCTGACCTTCAGGAACACCTTAAACTAGAGCGTTGCATTAGTTTGGGAGATTTTACAACCAAAATTAAGAATCATTTGACCGGTGTAACCACATGTTTTACTGAGGAATGCTGCTGATTTGGTAATGGTGAAACTCTATTTAGTCATGCTTGTGTTTGTTATTGTGTAAAACTACTTTTGCTGCTGTCTTGGACAGGACTTTTTGTATCTCAGTGGGAATGCTCCTGGTTTAACAAAGGTTAAATTAAAAATAAAGTGATGGTTGAATGGCGATAAATCTGTAACTAAACTAGCAAGGTTACTTTTCTAAACTTATCCTACTTAGTGTTTTTTTCCATGGTGGAAATAATGCGATTGTTTGTGTGTTTGTGTATCAGACAGGTAAGGTGGATCCTCACCACCCCAAAGTTTCCGGCCACAGAGGAAATGTGTTGGACATCAAATGGAATCCCTTCAACGATTACTGCATCGCCTCCTGCTCCGAGGACACCACGGTTTGTCCTCCTCACACATTTTTCAGCTGGTTCACTGACTTGTTATCATTTCTTTGAACACTATAAGCATGTAGCAGCAGGGAGATAATTTTATTGCCTTTGCGTTTAGCCTTGAAGAAGAGTTTGAGGTCATTCCTCACATTCCTCGGCTCTGAGCCGGCAGAAACACCGTGCACGAACTTCCAAACACAGAAAGAGAAAGGAGGAGGCAACAGGTTTTACCTCCTGAAGAATACCTGTACAAACTGTGCCCCGGGGCCGTGTTAATTTAAGTCAACATTTTGTTTTTCACATTATTTTTCTGTTTTTAATATATTTGCTGACAAGGGTAAAGTATTTTGACTGTTGACTTAAAGTCCAACTATCAAAGATTTGTAATAAAATTCTTCAGATTTAACCATTAAAAGTCAATGTTGTCACAGCACAGACTGTCCTATGTGAATGTAATATCATTTAAGTAATAGTAAATAGTGGTTCATTATTACTCACTCTCAAAAACAGAGTTTACTATTAAAGTTGGTTTGCTCACATCTGAGAAGTCAAAATAACTTTTAGTAGAATTAACATAGTTACCAATTTACTGTAATGTACTGTGAGCTGTATGTTTATTTTGAAAGTAGACCAAAGATGAGCTCAGTCAAAATAACATTTTACTCTTAAATGCAATGAAAATTATATCAAGGGTTTATGAGGAAGAAGGGGATTAGGTTAAGTTGTATCTGAACACAGCTGAATGTGTGTCCACAGGTGAAAGTCTGGGAGATCCCTCCTCATGGCGTGCTGAAAAACCTGACAACACCATGGAAAGAGCTTCAGGGTCACAGCCGCAGGGTGGGCCTCATCGAGTGGCACCCGACTGCTAACAACATCCTGCTTAGTACGGGCTACGACTACCAGGTAACACAAACAAACACACACACAAAGCCTCAAAACAAAGCTGCAAAAAACAAACAAAAAAACTAAAATAAAGAGAAAATTGAAGAACAAAAGGCCTCTGATGTGACATGATGTGATATGTTGTGTGTGATTTCTTACTACATGATAAGCTGTATTGTTTTACTGCAGCAGTCCAGATTCCTGATGGCGTCTTTGTCAACCCTTTCAGCAAGTTCCTATATCAGATGAAGAACAGAGTAGTGCAGGAATAAGTCCTGAAAAACAGAAGTGATTCAGCATTTTATCACTTCCAGTTCCCTCATCCCAAAGTCTATGGGCTCTTAGACCAGGTTTTTCGGATAAGTACTTAAACATCCAGATTTAGATCACCACCAAAATGTAATTGTGGAGAATTTTTTGAGTTATTGGCAAAAATGTGGAAAACTGCCCAAACCACAATGTGAACAAGCCCTTTAAAGCAGTAGTAAAAAAATCAGCAATATCTGCTGAGATATTTTGGAGTTATCTTGCTCACAGATGGACAAATGACCAAACAAATGGCTAAACACCTGCAAAAACTTGACCTCTTTTGCGAAGATGATTATCCAAAGACACATTAAAAAGTCAGATTAGTTGAGGGAATCAGTGCAAAGCTATCGTCTAGGTTGGCCAACAAATATGTCATCAATGCATATAACCCCCCACCCCACTTTGAACCCTTCAACTGCAACTCTTAGAGAGTTCTTTATTTATAAAAATCTTCTTTTTGAATGAAGCAGACAAGATGATAAACAGAGTATAATATCTTCAAACCCCAAAAAGCAATCCTTTAACGTTGAATCATCCTGACAGTTCAATATAAAAACTCCCTTGTGTATAAATCCTTAAATATATAATGTGAATTTTCTAATATAAGCATTTATTAGGGAGGTTGTCTTGCTTAAATCATGACTCTTTTTCAAGCTAAACTTGATCTGAATGATTAATGTTATAGCTCAGGAATCATTTTAGCAGGGGTAACTGCAAAAATCACAGTATCGCTTTTTTATTTCAAGTGAAAAAGAGTATCAAACGTTATCATTTTAAGCTTGGTGTATGTTTTTACTCAGTGGTTAGAAACCCATGATATGGGTATTTTGCAAAGCTTTTTTTTTTTTTTTAAGTTTTACTTACAGTACTGATTCTCACGATATTTTGGATTTTTTTGCTGGACATTATTTTAATCAATGGTTAAAGCTGAATACTTGTTGTAGTTGAACAGTGAATTTGTTTTTCACTCCTGTAGGTCATGATCTGGAACCTGGATGGTCCAGAGCAGGTGATAAAGAACCCGGTGCGGTCGATCAGTCTACACCCAGATGTGGTCCTCTCCATGTCTTTCAGCACAGACGGCAGCTTGTTGGCCACCACCTGCAAGGACAAAAAGATTCGACTGATGGAGCCGCGGTCAGGAAACCTGCTTCAGGTAAGGACTGTGAGAGTGAGTGTGCACTGTTTGATCACTGGTGGTTTTTTCAAAGGTATGTATGATGTGTGACTTTACATACTTGAGGGATGAGTTTCTTTGTAAAATATGGTATTTATTATGAATTTCTTTTCCTGGACATCCTTCCACCCATCCATTAGGGCTGTGTAATTAATCCTAATTTTATTGTTATCGCGTTTGTTAAATGAGCCTTTGCAATAAACCTTGAAGCAGTCACAGTATCACAGTGAATTAAACAACTTTTTTTAAATTGTAAAGCAGGGTCTCAAGCTGTAACAGCTCTGCTTTCACACCTGCTGATGCAGTCAGATGAGTCTAGAGCTGGCTTAGAGCAACTTTTAAATGTGTCAGTTCCAGTTTTTGGAGAAAAAAGTTTCTTGGCTTTCTTTTACATTCAGAAAAGTTGTGTTGCACCAGCAGGTGTTGTATAAATCAAACAGACATGCATAGACTAGGACACTAAGTATATTGTATTCAATTATTGCAATTTGTATAGTGATCAGAATATTAGAGAATGTTATCACACTTTACATGTATTTCTTCCATCATCCACCTCTAACATCCGGTCATCCAAATGTGTTAATTGCTTCTTTGCAGATGAGTCATTGTGCTACATCTACCACAAACAATTGACAGAAATCAGTAACCAGCTACAATCTTACATGTTAACATTATAGTTTTGTTCCAGCATTATCAATATGCTCTGTCCATTCCTAAAAATGTATTTTATTACTGTTAAAATGAGAAAGTTTAGGATCAGTTCAAATATGAGTAAAAATGTGGTATTTCATCGGTAGCATGTGCGTGGTGTAACTAAAATTTTAGGGTAATTTCTCATGCAGTCAGAATAATATTTTGCATTTTCTCTGTCTCTTTGCTCTAAAGTTTTTTTTTTTTTTTTTTAACGGATCTTTCACCTATTACTACAATGTCCACAATCTCGACAAATGTTGAGAAAGAAGTAGTGGTGGTGGGGACTGCCAGTCCCTGGAAGTTGGTGGGTAGTTTGCGAATATTTGGCTGGAATTTAGCAGGCACTGGGCTGGAAGGGGACATTCAAACAGCTGCATCTGTACTTAGTTAGAAATAAATAATTATATTCTAATCTTTTGTTTAAAGTTTCCCCCCCTTAATGTCTGTGAAGGCAAAAAACTGGCCCTTGTACTTATTTAATTGATGACCTCTGCTTTAGAGTAACATAAATATAAGTTCAGCCCACTCTGCGTACATTAGCCTGCTCGGCTCTCATCCAGCACCTCAGAGCCAAAACTGACACCTCTGTCCTCTGCAGGCCGAAGCATAACTCCTCAGACCTCCAGGTCACCACACTTTACTTTAGTCTGCTCTCACTGCGCTCTCCTGCCAAACAAACAGTAACATTATAACAGCTGATGCACAGTCCAGCTCTCACTGTCTGCCAAAAAGTCCACATTGTTTAAAACCTCATCTTTACACATGAAATATTCAGTATTCATAATGCTTTGTTTGTTATGTGTTTTTCCTTTTCTGTGTTTCCAGGAAAGCAACAACAAGACAACCAAAGCCACCAAGGTGCTGATTCTGGGAAACATGAAGATGCTGCTCACTACAGGAACGTCCCGCTGGAACCATCGACAGATCTGTCTGTGGGATCAGGTGAGAGCAAACAGGAGGACTGTTTGTCTTAAAGTGATCGTAAAGCTTAAAGGCACACTCACCATCTGACTCTAGATACTTACTTTTCAAATTCCAGGTCAGCTTTCTTTTTCACCTCGATTGAGAGGCAACTATACTTTATTTAAATAAGCTTATGACCACTGACAGTTGAAGTAAATAACACTGAATATCTCTTCATAATGGCAGCTGTAAGTGGGTGGGATATATTAGGCAGCAAGTGAACATTTTGTCCTTAAAGTTGATGTTAGAAGCTTTAAAAATGGGCACACAAGAAATTGAGTGAGTTTGACAAGGGACAGATTGTGATGGCTAGACGACTGGGTCAGAGCATCTCCAAAGCTGCAGTTATTGCGGGGTGTTCCTGTTCTGCAGAGGTCAGTATCTATTAAAAATGGTCCAAGGAAGGAACATCGGTGAACCAGCAACAGGTCATGGGTGGCCAAGGCTCACTGATGCACCGGGAGAACAAATTCTGACCCATGTGGTCAGAATTAATATTATATATAATATAATAAAAAAATTAGGGAAATGTCATTTTCTTAGTGGGCTAATGGAGGTGGATCAGATGTCCAAAGTGGACATTCTGTCATGAGAGGACACCTGAACAAGTTATGAAATAGGAACAACCTAAACTGTTTTGACTTCTTGGTAAAAAAAAAAAAGAAGTGTAAATGCACAGAGGCATCAATTTACTGCTGGTATCTGCCCTGTTAACAGGCATTGGCACTCCAGTGAATTATGTGGAATGACATGTTGTGTCCAGTCAATTTAATTCTGGCGTGTAGAATATCTGTCAACAGATTCAGAGAGGAGGCTTTGCATTGGGCACCTTTGGGACAAACTGTTTGTTTTCATTGCCAAACATAAGAGAAAATGTTGGCATTGTGGAAATTTCAGTATTTAAAAAGTATTTAAAGAAATATTAGTATTTAAGAAGTATTTAAAAGCGTGCATTGGAATAAACTGTACTGCTGTTTCAAACATTGGTATAAGCATTAGCCTTGACTTCAAATAATGGGTGCATTTCTAACAAAAGTTTTCAGGCTAGAGTTATAATGTACATCAGTCAGTTATTCAACTATTCTTATTTATACATATTAAAGTCATGTCTTTGTCAAGCAGAGACCTGCAGCAAAACCAGACAAACCAGCTGAAGTTCTGACATTGCTGTCAAATGTAACCTGGAAGTTATACGAAGATATCAGACTGCATCAGTTTGATCACTAAAACAACAATGTGATGTTTTCATATTGCTGGTCATGTTATCCAAAGGATTTTCATACAACATCAGAGTGCACTGGATCTTTAGTGAGGGCTTCCTGATGTTCACTTTAAAGTATGTGCACAAATAATCTGGACAGTCATTTATGTCAGTAATCTGACCTTTGGCCTTCATCCTGGGAGAGCATCTGATTTCTACATCAGTTTTACAAGTTTGACTCAGTGCAGCACAGGCTCTAAAGTCAAAAATATTCAATATAACTTTATGAAATGGGAACAACAGATTATCAGTATGCAGGGACTGTTGACACATCAGTTCATCATATTTACCTTAAAAGTAATAAATTAAAAAATAAGCAAAATTTGAACAAACATCTCACTTTTGTTGAAGCTAAATTAAGCAATAATTATTGACTATTGAAGCCTTTATTGAATTTTATATTTCGGCTGTGTTTGTTTTATTATTCTTAACAATCTTTTATTATTTATCTCAGTCTATTATTTTGTGAAACATTTATTTTAAAATTTCTAAATGTCTTTGTGTTTTATTATCCCACTCATGTTTAATTTTTTTTACTGGTTTAGACATGTATTTTATGGTTTATATTGTCATCTATTCTTGCACTTTAATTCCTTATTTATGTATTTATTATTACTATTACTATTTTTGTTTTACTATAACTCTTACTTTGTCACTAGTTTAGTGTTTTTAACATCATCCCCAGAATAAAGTTTTTTTCCTTGTTTTTGCTCAATATGGGTTTGTTTGTTCTAGTTAGCTTTATTTATATTAATAAAATCTGATGACAGATTTTAATTAACAAAGAAATGTATTGACAACCTGAAAAGAAATGTCAGGGGCTTTTTTGACATTTTGTGGCCCTAGACAAACAGCAGTTTGAGGCCCTTCCCCATTTTTAGAACAGTCTTGGCCACTGACACGTTTTCTTAAATTTGTTTCATGGGATTTTTTGTAAATTTAAACATTTAAGACCTGAAAGGTTTTTTTCAGTCGGGTGTTCGTGCCTCACGTCTCTCACACACAACTCTGCCATCTAGTGGGCAGATGGGAGAACAGGTTACCCACTACATCAGACGAGTCGGTGCCAAAGCAGAACCAGAGGCGTTATAGTGATTATGTCATTATCACACAAATCCTCAAATCACTCACACCCCTCAGTGTGTATCAACAGTCAGCTGATGTGTGTTTTGATGTGTGAGAGTGAGTATCGTGTTTGGGAGATTACAATTGCAGCAAGGATTAAGGACGGAGCACTCTGTTTTTAATTCAGCACTGGAGAGTGCATCATGGATTTGAATGACAAGTGTTTTGATTGGAGGGATTTTGCATAAAGTGTTCATAACCATTCGTGTGGTTGATTGCAGGACAATTTGTCTACACCTTTGTTACAAGAAAACCTAGATGGGTCATCAGGAGTCCTTTTCCCCTTCTACGACCCTGACACACACATGCTCTACATTGCTGGGAAGGTACGAACAGCCACAAAGTGTCCATGAATTCACCCACAAAATACTGTTTAGATGTTATTGTTTCAAAACCTCCCCTTGTGTTTCTGTCAGGGGGATGGAAATATAAGATACTACGAGATCAGCTCGGAAAAACCGTATATCCACTACCTAACAGATTACCGCTCCAACCTACCTCAGAAAGGAATGGGTAAGACACATATACACACTTCAACTATTCAACTACAAACTAGGGCTGGGAAATATGAAACAAAATTCAAATCTAAGTATTCTGAGCTGAAGAGTGTCATGCAATATCAATCTTTTGGATTTTTTTGTAAAGAAATGATTTACAGCCGCTTTCACACACTGACGTTTTGGCCAACTTTTGCCAACTTACAACTAAGTTAGCATGAACTGGGAAATGCTGATGTTCATTAAGTACATCAAAAAATTTTATGCATGCATGAAAATGTCCGAGGTTTGATTAAACACACTTGTAAACGCAAGTAAGAAATGACCTCCACTTAACTTCGCTGCCCTCAGTTATAGCCGCGTTCATCTATGCTGGCTCCAGCTGCTACCTCCTCAAGGCTGTCTCCTGTCGTACAACTTGTGGAGCCCTGTGCATGGTGAAATGGCGTATGTGTCCGCTTGATATGGTGTATGTTGAGTGACATCACAACATTCAGCAGAGCCACGTTACGCCAAAGTTCCCCTAAGTTGAGTGCACGTCCCATTTGTTACAACTACCTTTGCGAATGTTTAAAGCCCATCTTCAGTTAGTCAGGGGGCTGTTGGGAAACATCAGACTCCACCAGCACAGCATTTCTCTCTCATTTCTCTCATCGACCTGCAATGACCTCTGCAAAATTGACCCTGGAACGTATTGTTACAGAATTTTTTTATGATTTCTCAACGTTAGTCGACACCAGCTAATATACGCTGAGTTGTGAACGGGCCTTCACTAAAGTGAGTTTATAGTCAACTATATAGAGACAAATTTACTTCATATCCTTAAAAAGTATTTAGAGTCTTAGATTACTTTTTTTACATTTAAGGTTACAAAATGTCATTAAAGGTACTTTTAAAAAGTCTTATTTTTACCTTTGAGAGGTCTGTAACTTTCAGTAGCACCTTAACTGAGTCAGCCCATTTTAAGTGTATTTTTGCTCTTTTAAGGACTCCCTTAGAAAACAGAAAACACTGTGGCAGCAACCTGTTGCTTCTGCTTTAAGCATCAAATAGTTTTCAGTCTTGGTATATACTAACTCAAGTCTGTGTGACTTTCTCTTTCTGGGGGCAGTGCAGGTTAACTTGATATCCTATCATTAAATTAATTTTTAGTTCCCTGTTTTTGCTTAACATGGGAAAGAAACCTGTTGGTTTGCTGCTCTGCAATAAAAATCAAATTAATTTGCTTCTACTATAAAATAAAGTAGATAAAGTCATGATTCCCTGTGTAAACCAAACATCTTTTGTGGTCACAAAGACAAACTGTTAGTGGTTGATATTGTAAGCAATTTTTATAATGAGCTTTAGTCCTGACATGAATTTTTTTGTGTCATTTCAACACTGCTGTCACCAGTGGCCAGTCGAAAGTTAGAAGAAATGATCATTTAACATTGTTTAACACAAAATAAACTCTAATGATTTGAATGCTATTTCTAACCCCATATCTTGTGTGAAATAGACCAAAACAGATAAAAACTCAACTCTAACATATGTCTTAACTTAAATTTGTGAAAAATTGAGTTTGTTGTTCCCTGTTTGGTGCCCCAGCTGCCCTCGGGCCGTTCTGATCCTCCTGCACCTGTAAGCAAAGCTGCTGTGCAAATAAGCCGACTGTATTTGAATAGCCAAACTAGCTGATAAAAGCCCAGTAGTAGATCAAGTTAAGTGAGGGAAAAGCATGCACCGCAGCCCGCAGTCTGACAACTATTTACTGTATATGTATAGCATCTGACCTCCACACTTGGCTTGTATGAATATAAAAAAAGTATTTTTGTTTGCCATTTAAGCTACTTCATTATCAAAACATGTTTTAATTGATTTGGTTTGTATAACTTCTTCATCATTCTACTATCAACTTGTTTGTTGTTATATGTTTACATTTCTTTTCCTTGTCAGTTTGGTTACTTTGGACTTGGATTTGTGGTTAACTGTATATATTTCTATTTTTAAAATTCAACTTTTATGAATTGAACTAATTATCTCCATCATGGAGGTTATGATTTTGCCGGCGGTTGTTGGTTTGTTTATTTCTGAACACTCAAAAACTTCTGACCAGATTTTCATAAAATTTTCAGATGGACAATTTGAATAGATTTTGGAAGTGATCCAAACCTGGATGCAGATCCAGGAATTTTGATAAAGATTTTTTTAGCACCGTGAGGTAGGGCAGTTTTCCACATTTCACTAATGTGAAAACTAACTCCATTAGTTCTCTGTGAATTTCATGACATTTCAAGGAATACTGGTCATTGCAGAAGGAAGAAGTGTGCGATTTGGTGGTGATCAGAACCTGGATGCAGATCCAGGAATTTTTTCAAAGGATTTTTTAATAGCGTGAGATTGGACAGCTTTTCACATTTTTCTCATAACTCAAAAAACACGTTCAACAGATTTAAATGATATTTTCATGGAATAATGGTCATAGCACAGGGAAGAAGGGATAAGATTTTCGTGGTGATTTGAATTTGGAAGTTGATCCAGGAATTTTTTAAAAGGATTTCTTAACATAGCAAGATAAGGCAGTTTTCCACGTTTACGACTCCAACTCACCTGACAGTGTTGTAAATACCTTGGTGGAGGTTTGTGCTCTTAGAGAACTTCTTGTTTTATGGATAGATTTTAGATTTTACCCCCTGGTGGGTCTTATTGACTCCCAATTTTGAAATCAATGCAATAAGAAAAGCATCAAGTAGAACCATGACTATATAAGTATTGTTATTAGCATAAACCAGTTCTGGAATATCATAAATCTAGTATGATACATCTGAGACAATTTTACAACATGAGGACAATATGAAGTAACATTTAGCAAAGTGAGTGTCAATAAATGATCAAACATACTTATACTGAATAGTCGTCTGCCAAAACTGTGTTAGCGGTGTGAGAATAAGTGCACACATTATTAAACAAAGGTGATTCAAATATCGAAGAGCAACCTTTTAGGCCACTTTGCATACAAATGTTCCTGGAAAGCAGCGGTAACAGGCAGCATATTCAGTGGAGCCTCATGAATTTTAATGATCCTTTAATGTGATGTCAGGTGTCCATTTAAAGGTTAAAAAGCCTATAAATGCTTTAGTGCTCATAGACCTGAACCTGTTTTCAGGGTGGGTGTGGCCCAGAGCAGCTCTGACATGGGAAACAAAAATGTGTTGGCTTGATATAGAACTTTAACATCTGCACACATTACCTTAGCAGCACAGAGAAAAATGAAATACAGTGTATGAAGTAAACTACTAGGAACTTTCCTTCGCCATGAACACTTTTGGGTCCCAGCCCACTAGTGGAAAATGTTGTGTAGTAGAGTAATAAAGTAGAATAACTATCTCTGCCCCTGTGTGTTTTCCTCCAGGTGTGATGCCAAAGAGAGGTCTGGACGTGAGCTCCTGTGAGGTGTTCAGGTTTTACAAACTTGTGACTATCAAGAGTTTTATCGAACCACTGTCCATGATCGTACCCCGCAGGGTGAGAGAGCAACATCTCACACACACACCATGACGACAGGGTAAAATAAGGACATGAGTTATTGTGGACATGATGTTTATCAGACTGGGTTGTGTTTGTGTGTTTCCAGTCGGAGTCATACCAAGAAGACATCTATCCAATGACAGCGAGTAACAAACCTGCTCTGACTGCAGAGGAGTGGCTCAGCGGCATCAATAAAGGTCAGAGTTAATGTGTGTGGATGTGTGGGACATTTCTATAGGTCGTGGGGGGCTGGGGGATTTACAGGTCTTTCTATTGCCTCGTGTAGAAGGAAGGCGATGAAGTACTCTAAATTTAGGTAATAATAAAGATTCTCTACCAAACACGAAACAGCAGAGATGTGAGCATAAGCTGTAGGAATTCTGACTGCAATGTTGATCAGAAGTTTTGTTTGGGGGAAGATTTTTTATTAAAAAAAATTATTGATTTTGGACATTAAAACAAGATCAACAACAAGGATATGTGCCACTTAGCAAAAGCACATATCAGTAAAAACTCAAGTTACATAAAGGTCCCGTGTCCTACAAAATCAATTTTCTTTGCTTTAATGATGTTAGAAGGGGCTTAGGGAGAATAACACTAAACTAAACTCTCAATTCATGGAGAAATGCGCTATGCCTATTTAAATATGTGCAGGTTAAAGCACTCTGTTTTTCACCTCCTGGGGTTTATGATGTAATAGCTACACAGCCGCCACCTAAATGTGTGTTTTCTGCTCGTCACAGGCAGACGCCATGACTGTTTTGAAAGTTTGCTCTGTGGCCTGTAACATCATTTGGTCGGACAGTCGGTGCAGAGCTCATTATCATAGCCTCCCCGCTCCCTCAGATCCAAAGGGGAGGAAAAAAGAGCTGCACAACAGAGATGAGATTTTTCTTTTTTTTATTTATTTAACTCAAATCAAATCCTCGCCTAAAGGACACCCAAGACATGATTAAAATGGTCAAATACACCAGGACATTGGACCTTTAAGACAGGGGTGCCATAAGGGGGGGAAGTTTGGAAGATTCTTTGGGCCCATGACTGATAGTGGCCCTTGTATTTTTCGGCTGTAGTAACTAATTACTGGGAAACACTGACTCCACCACCAACATTTCTTTAAATACGTCAACCTGTGTTGACCACTGCATAATTGACCCTGGGAACATACTTTCACTGAAAATTTGATGATTTCTCAACACTGGTCAACATCAGCTAACATACGCTGATGTGTGAATGGGCCTTAAGCACACAGTTTAGAATTAGAAGATAATGTTTAAATGTATTTGTTTTAATTTCCAATCAACATAATGAAACTTGACTTTTGTGCAGACATCTTTATGATGACATTTAAGATGACTTTAAAATAAATTTAAGACTCACACACACACTGTTTAAATGCATGGTTATGGTAGTACTTACTCTTAATCCTGAAATGAATTGCATTGATTGTGCAGTTCATCTTGATCAAAAGGACCTATTTAATTAGGGGCCATGAGGGAAAACAAATTGTTATATAAAAAAAAAAAGGCACGAGCTGATCTAAATGCTGCATCAGCCATCTCTCCTGGGTTGTGACTCTTACACTTCTGTACTAACTCATGTTGCCTGGAAATGTGCTAATAAAAGAGTCTCATCTCAGTTTAACTATCAAACGTAACAGAATTAGTTTAATATTTTTTATTCTTATGAACTCCAGTAAAACCAACAGCATTCTGGTCTGAAACTATAATTCAATCACTCTTTCTGTTACAGGCTGTTTGCCCATCAATAAACTCAATATATATTTTTGTGCTGTTGCTCATCAAAATTAAACAAATTATATAAAAATATAGATTAAATTAAAAATGAAGAGTACAGCTTTGACCTACTCTTTTGTAAGTGTCTTGGGACATTTGGTATGATTTGCCTTTATACAAATAAGATTTATTGATTGATTATTAAGGGGCACATCCTTACTAGTAGAGCTGTGAAATATTTTACCTTGTTGATGGATTTTTGCAGTGGGTCAATATTTCACTGATTCAGAGTTCTTCAATTAAATTTTTAGCGGTTTAATTTCTAACCTTTGTCCCTCAGGCCCTGTGCTGATGTCTCTAAAGCCTGGGAGTCAGGAGGCAGAGCCGCATCCAGAGATGAACAAAGGGATGGGAAACTCGCTGGACTCTCGCAGGTCTCAGAGCAGACCAGGTATGCTGCAGCTTTCGTACATCCAGGACCAAGTGGGAGCCAAAGACAGCAAAGAGGGTGGAGGAAAAACAGAGGATGACATGAGTCGGACACCTGTCAGCAATGGAGAGGACCTCGCTCTTTGCTCTCCACCCAGGACGGAGAATGAGGTACTGAAGGATTCTGCTGCCAGTAAAGTAGTATTAGCCTTGAAGTTTTTAACCCATTGATTTTGCTCTTGTTTTGTTTTGAGAGTAAATATTTACCTTCACTAAGCAGGTTATGTTTTTGCTGAGTGTTTGTTGGTGAGCAAGATAACTCAAAAAGTTCTTAACGGATTTTGATGAAAATTTTTGGGAATGTTGATGATGGCAGAAGGAAGATGTGATTAGATTTATTGCAGTAACTGCAAAGGACAGCGTCCCTTTTAAGGTGTCACAAAGGTTTTTTAAAGTAGCAAAATTTGTATTTGATATGAAAAATAATCCACCTGATGAAGTATTGCTAGATAAAGTTGAAAAGCATTTACCACCTCAGCCAAGAGGTTCATGTTTTTATCCAGCATAAGTTAGTCAGTAAGATAGCTTGTTGGTTTGTGAACAGGATAACTCAAAAAGTTCAGAATGGATTTTTGAGGAAATTTTCAAGGAATGTTGGTCATGGTAAAAGGAAGAACTGTTTCGATTCTGGTGGTGATCTGATACCAGATACAGATCCAGGAATTTTAAAAAGGATTTGTTTACAATGCAAGATAGGGCAGTTTTCCACATTTTCGTTAATAACTCAATAACTTTTCAACAAATTTTCATTGAATTGTCAGGAAATGTTGGTCCCAGTACAAAGAAGAAGTGACGATCTGAATCAGGATGTGGATCCAGGAGTGTTTCAATTAATTCTTGTCAGTGCAAGATAGGACAGTTTTTCACATTTTTGACAATAACTCCCCCAACAATGTTGGAAATGCCTTGGCAGGGGTTTTAGCTCTTGGGGTACTTCTAGTTAGTTTACTTATTCTTGTAAAATTTCCCAAGGCACGCCAAGATTTGCCTGAAGATACACTGCCCCACCACTGGTCAAAAGTCTAACTTTTTCTCCTGATAAAAGTGAGTGACCATGATCATTCAGAAATTATGGTAGAAATCACTGACGTTGACATCAGGGGGAAATTTAATCTTATCTGGATTTAAATAGAGGAATGACAAAAATTGTATACACCTGATATTTGCGCAAATTGTTAAATATATTGTGTTTTTTTTTTTAATCCACAGCTGCGTCTGAAGTTCCACAAGCAGCAGGAGGAAATCCGGCGGTTGCGGGAGCTCTTAAACCAGAGGGACGTGCGTGTCAAACAGCTGGAGCTGGAGATCAAAAACATCAAAAACTCTCAAACTCAAAGCTCACTTACAGGCTTACCATGACCTGCTGGTTCACTGTCTCTTCCACCTGGAACACACACATTACTGTATGGGGAAAAAAAATCACCGCTCACCTATAAAGGTCCTGACTCACTTCTTATCCTCTAATAAGCCCTGAATACTCACTGCACAGGGTGGTTTTAACCTCATTTCTGTGTTTTTACTCTGTTGAGTCATTCTGTTCACATGAGATGCACATATTCTTTAAAATGTAAATACACTCGAACACTGACTCTTCTTTTCAAACTTTTGCACCTGTTGACCTTCTTTACCAAGTTTCTTTTTTATGCTTCACAGCTATGCAAGTTTATTGTAATTTTTAGCTTTTTTATGCTCGTTGTAGCAGGGAGTAAAAAGGATGTTTGTCCTTGTCCTGTCTGAATGATGTGACTGACTGTCTGAATGTTGTTTGTTGCAGGACAGAAGCAGACATCCTGTGAGATTGTACGATGATTCAAAATTTTATTTTTGTTTGTCCTTACCCCAAATATTATAACTACTGTAAGCGATGACTGTGGCTGTGGCGTTTTAATGTATGTGTGATTGAATGAAAGGGATCAAATGAATGAAAAATTATCAAACCCAGTTGTGTATGTGCATTCCTTTGAGTTGCAGCTACTTCTATTTTTGTGAAATGACTGAAAATTTAGCAACACGTCTTCATGCTTTTATGCAAAACAATTTGTTAACCCAGTGGTTCTCCACTGCTCGAGTCTCAGGACCCACTACCTCCTAAAACTTTTTAACTTCTCCAGTTAATATACAATCCCCGATTCCATCGAAGTTGGGACCTAGTGTAAAGCATAAATAAACAGAATACAATGATTTGCAAATCCTTAATGACCTATATCCAATTGAATACACTGCAAAGACAAAATATTTCATGTCCACACTGATAACCTTCGTTTTTTGCAAATATTCCCTCATTTTAAATTTGATGCCTCCAACAAGGTCCAAAAAGCAGGGACAGAGGCATGTTTACCACTGTGTTATATTATCTTTTCTTTTAACAACACTCAATAAGCGTTTGGGAACTGAGGACACTGAGGTGGAATTCTTTCCCTTTCTCGCTTGATGTAAGATTTCAGCTGCTCAACAGTCTGGGGTCTCTGTCATCTTATTTTGCAAATCACTAAATATCGTGTCTACCTACCTTATTACATGGCCATTACATACAGCCCATGGGATGTCTTTACAAGCTTTACCAGCTCATAACTGGAACGCATTTATTTGGGATGTGATGTAATTCCCACACCCCACATTTGAGTATTGAGGTTAATGGAATGTATCATAATACTACCTTTCCTAGTCCACACTAAACAACATTTGCTATTTCTAACATTACGATTAGAAAATTAAAGAAATCTTTCAGTGGAAGATGAATGTTCGCCGAGGATTTCTGCACTGTGACCCTATTCTAGGTCCTGATGCAACAGTTGAGAACCACTGTTTTGACCAATGCTATGTAGGGCATTTAAAAAAAAATATATATATATTTTAATACTGCAACACTTTGGTCATGCAATCTTTATAAAGGACATTTTTCTTGTAAAATCACTGTGAGGACATAATTTAAAGCCATAATGTAGTCCTGACACACTTAGTGCATTTCCACGACATGGCATCAGCTCGACTCTCACCCACTGTACTGATTTTTTTTTTTTTTTTGCCCTGTTAAGGGTTCTTCTTGGTATCTGGTACATTTTTGTATCAACTCTGGCAAAGTTCTAAGTGAGTCAAACTGATTATGAAATGTGGCATTGCTGACCACTGACCGGTCAGAGTACTATCTCTACAAGTGTCCTGAGTGGTATGTCTGACAGAGATAAAGCCTCTCATTGTTGGCCTCATGATGCTGTAGGACAACACAAACTCTTCTTTACTACTAAAAGTGTGTTCATCTGCTGCTTGAAATCATCCCTAAAACCAAACTCATCTCCTTACTGTGACAAAAAGTGAAAGAGTCAGCTACCCTAGCCAAGATTTCCTCCATTGTTTTTTTATTATTATTATTATTATTATTATTGACAAAATGGAAAATTTTCCAGCAACCACACCTGCATTTAAATGATACTATCAAAGTATTTTCTGTAATAAAAAAATGAAATGCCTTGTACAAAGATAGAGTACAGTTGAACCAAGTTGAACTGGTGACACAAATGGAAAAGCACAATTAGCTTAGCATCCAGTTTCAGCTCTGACTGTCTTACCCTGAAAATGAAGCTCTTGTGCTCTCTGTTAAAATCTGAAACATAACATTTGGGTTTTCTGTCTGTAAAGTTTAAAGTGAAAGAGTCAGGAACACCTTGCATGAGTAAAATATTGAAAAGGGCTGAATAAAAAAAACATTTAAAGACAACTGAAATTTGACTTAACTTTAAGACTTTGTATTTATTTATTTTTTTTAACTGTCTCATCTGGTTTAGACGAGACTTTTCAAGTTGCTACAGTCGACCCTTTGTTTACTGTAGCAACTCATCCTCATACTGTTAGATGGTTTAGACACAATCGCTCATTGTCAGGCTGACCTTCCTATTTGAAAGTAGTTTCAGGTATTCTCTGATTAGATTGGTTGTATTTGCCAGTATTGATTCCGAGGCAAGAAATAGAAATGTATGCAGATTTTGGGCCAACTAAGTCCTTGCCCAAAGGAGCATGTTGTCGATGTCAGGCCAAAACCCCCTATCTCCATCTTTAATTTTTTTCAGAAAAAATGAGTAGTCACCTTCCATCTTGTTGAGTGGGCTTTATTAATTTTAAAAAGATAAAATATGTATTCATTCAGTTGTAAAGATTTTTTCTTTAATTTTCTGAGAAATAGCAATGCAGAGATTTGTTGTGTGATGTTTCAGAAAGAAATACCCAATCTGATATTACAGTTTTGTTAAAGTTGTTCAAATTTAGATCATAAGCTGAAATCAGAGCATTGTAATTTAATTTAATTTTGGTGCAAACACTACCACTAATAAACTATAAATTTAACTTAAATTGCAGTGGATGGTTGATGGCATATAAATGGATTTATCATCAGGAATCTACAGTATGTAGACTTTGTTGTCCCTAGAATAAGGGCAAACAATTCTGACCTCAGTTGTCTTATAACAAATGAAAAGAAAAACTGTCCTTTGGGTCTAATATTCACTTAGAAAGAATTTACTGTATTTAGCAATTGTTATAAAAACATGCAGAGGTCCTACAGTATTGCTTTAGACCACTCAAGTGCTTTAGCTTTTTATGCCTATAAAACATGCAACAATTGGTAACTGCCACACTAATCCACACACACACAGACACACTGATCTTTTTATAGCTGTGAACCTGTGACCTCTGACAGGACGGTTCTACACAGTTTCAGCTCTGGTGGACTTTTGTCCAGAAGCAGCTGTGCTCATCTAGTGTAAGCTCTAACCAGCAGGGCTGCTGGTGAACAAGTCGTGACACAGTCTAGCAGAAAGCTGCAGTTTGAACTGTTGGCCAGTGGATGTGCTCGAGGGGCTTTTCAGGCTGTTTGTCAACATCTAAAGATTGAAAAGTGATAGGTTGTCCGTCCTTCCTTTCAGGTGGGCTCCTGAAGGGGTCAAGTGACAGCACTGGCCTGATGTGACCTAGTGATATTAATATATGTGCATTGGATAAGTAACTTTAGTCCCAGCCTTCTAGGTAACATTTGCCCGTCAACCTAAGATCCACTCATGGAGACAACTGGAAAAAAAGGAACTCGTTTTGGATCTTATTTCCAGGCCAGCTCCCTCATTTTTGTTTCCTTTCTTCTCTTACTTTTCAATTTCAGGCATTGCTGTAAGCAGTTTGACATCACTGAACAAATGGTTAAGTTCACATGGCCAGCCCACGTTAGTAAAGTTACATCATCTTTATCAGAGAAGGGTCTTCTCATTCTAAACAGACTCCATTTCACTAACCTGACATGACAGATAGACCATTCAATGTACTGACTGATTACAAACATTGCATCATTTGGACCCAGCTGCACTGCAAGGTTACTATTTCACTGAAGTAATGATAAATGACAAGTATTTTTGTTCATAAGCAGTCATCATTATTATTTTGTTTCTGTTGCACTTGCACCATCCCACTCACCTAGGTCTTGTTATAGGATATTTTGTTCTCCCAGAGGAATAAAAATTAAAATGGCCAAAAAAACATTAAATTAAAATGCTGTGCTTATATTTTGTAAAATATATAATACAAACACTTTGAAAGAAAGTACAACATTTTAATCAACGACTAGTCACCTAGATTTGTATGGTTTCTTATGACAAAGTATTGCCAAGTTAAGTATGATAATTTAGGAATTTGATTAAATTTACGCCATTTTCAGTTATAGCAGGTTGCCAAGTTTGAGCCCATTTCTTCATCATTTTTGTTTGTTGACTTTAGACTTCAGTCCTGCTAGAGCCCTTTTGCTTAATGTGTGCCTATAGTTGTGGACACTCAAAAATTGAATCAAAAAGGCCTTAAGAAATGTATGATGACAAGACTGTATTTGTAAAACAAAGTAAAAAAATATATCATTAGAAAAATGTAAAGAAGAGAAATAAGTTGCAAAACTATTTCATCAAACCAACTGCCAGATTAAGCTTCACAGCTACTAAGACACCTTTTTGAACAAACCACTAAAACAACCTTAAAATAAACCCAAAAAACTTTTAAACACACCACAAAAACACACCTTTTACATAAACACTACTGATGTACTTCCTAGCTAGCTAAATAGGGTACCAGGCTGAGGCTGCTCAAGCTAGACAAATAGACTGGCTTATAATGACTTAACATTTAGGCAAAAAATCTATTTTATCGTATTTAGCTAAATTCTGTTAACTTTGATTTCTGTCAACAGAATTTTTGTTTATTTTGACCCTTAGCTTTTCATATTTGCATGTCTTTCTGGGAAACAAATCTGACACAATCTTGCTCTGAATAGCATAACTTTAGCTAACTTGTTAGCTGCTCTAAATGCTGCTGCTTCACTCTGAATATGAGAACAAAGCACTTACATTGACCTTAACATTGCAGGTTGTACCAAGGCTGAGGTGGTACAATACCTCTTGACTTATTGTTTTTTCTTTTATTTTTTAGGGGTATACTCTTGTGTTTTTATGTTTAAAAATTTGTAAAATGTTATCCTAAGATAAATTTACTAAGCCTCATGTTTTGGTTCCATTGCCAGAAATGTAAGGTGCAAAATTTTTTGGTTTATCCATAAAAGGGACCAAAAAAGCTTTATGTATTGTCTGCAGCACCTGTTTATTAAGGCTATATAGAACTGCATTTAAATGAACCTAAAGAACTCTTTGTCTACACAGGAATTTTATTACAACTTTGTTGTTTTGTTCAGGGTTATACTAATTGAGAGGTTTGACATGACAATAAATAAACAAAATGTCTACTTCATACCCTCATTTATATCATCTCCAGACGGGCTTCAGATACTGTGGTGCATTATGCAGTCAATCAGGAGCTCACTTTTTACTTGACACACATCATTATGTTATGATGAACGGTTAACAAGTCAAGGTCAAAGTAGTTTCTTCTTGAACTTTGATTTCTTTCTTTGTCATCAATGAATAACCTCAAGACAGTGCTGATAACTGTGCTACACTGACACATGTCATACAAACCCAGATCCAATGAGGTTGGAATGTTGTGTGAAACGTAAATAAAAATACAATGATTTACAAATCCCTTATGACCTATATTCAACTGAATACTATACAAAGAAAAGTTATTTAATGTTCAAACTAATAAATGTTATTGTTTTATTGAAATTATTCCCTCATTTTTAAGTTGATGCCTGCAACACGTTCCAAAAAAGCTGAGACTGGGGCATATTTACTGGTTTTTAAATGCCCAATAAACATTTGGTAACTGACACTAAGTGTAGAAGCTGTGTAATTTTTTCCCATTCTTGCATGATGAACGACTTCAGTTGCTCAAGTTGTCTTATTTTGCGCTTCACAATGCCCCACACATTTTTAATTGGAGACAGGTATGGATTTCAGGCAGGCCAGTCTAGTACCTGCACTCTTATGACGAAGACTAACAACAAGTGACAGAGAGAGTAACAGGTGGCATTGTGTTGCTGACATAAGCAGGGACGTCCCTGAAAAAGATGTCACTTAGACAGCATTATATGTTGCTCCAAAACCTGTATGTCAGATGCTGGCTTTTGAACTTTGCCCATCAATTTGAAATGTGTACTCGTCAGACCACAGTACACTTTTTCACTTTGTGTCAGTCCATCTCAGATGAACTCGGGCCCAGAGAAGGTGGCAGCATTATTATGTGTTGCTGATGTATGGCTTTTGCTTTGCATGTTAAAGTTTTAACTCACACCTGTAGATGTAGTAACAAAATGTGTTTACTGATGATGTCTTTCCAAAGTGTCCCTAAGCCCAACTGGTGATATCCTTTACAAAATGATGTCAGTTTTTTATGTCCTTTGATCCTCCCTCAGGAATCAAAGGTCACAGGCATTCAATGTTTTTGTGGCCTTTCCGCTTACATACAGATATTTTTCTTGATTTTCTGAATCTTTTGATGATATTATAGGTAGATGATGAAATCCATGAATTCTTTGTAATTTTAATTTATTAGGTTGAGACAATGTTGTTCTTAAACTGTTGGATTATTTGTCCGCACACTTGTTCACAACATGGTGACCCTTGCCCCATCCTTTCTTGTAACAAGGATGTTCCTTTCATACCCAATCATGATACTCACCTGTTTCCAATCAACCTGTTCACCTGTAGAATGATCCAAACAGGTGTTTTTTGAACAGTCCTCAACTTTCCTAGTCTTTTGTTTTTATGTGTTGTGGGCATCAACTTGAAAATGAGGGAATATTTGCAAAAAGACAATAAAGTTTATCAATTTGAACGTTAATATTTTGCCCTTGTAGTGTTTTCAACAGAACATGGGTCAAAAAAGATTTGCAAATCATTTTATTCTATTTTTATCTATGTTTTACACGTCATCATAAACTTCATCCAAATTGGGGTTTGTATATGGCATTATTTAACTGGTCTGTTATAAATGTAGTCAGTAAGAGGATTTTTTTTATCAGCGAGAAGATAAGAACAATATTGATCCATTCCACATACGTCTCTGTATTAAACCATGTACAGCCTTACAGTCTGTAATGTTATACTGGATCAATAAAGTGCTGCAGAGTTGATTTAAGAACTAACTGTCTAAATAAGTCTGATTTAATAAGTTTTTTCATTTGAATGTTTTTTTTTGTAATTCATATAAGCCTCGCTGAGTTTATGTGTTTACAGTTTTACCAAAGCCACAATGTTTATTTTATTGCTGATGTTGTCTTTAGAAAAATCTTTTTTATTTGCGTTTGAAGGTATTTATTTGTCTTTCCTGTGATAGGGTAGCTAATAGTCTTATACACAATGATAATACCAACCTAACCGCACACACAGTTTTTCTATTTGATCAGAATTAGTCCTGTCCTATAAACAGCAGTTTTCTCCATTTGGCTCCTCCATCATCCTCAGTTTACTGTCTGGCGTCTGTGAGGCTACAGCATGTGGACTGACGACATTTTTCAGTACGCAGGGTACTCTGGCTTGTGTTTGCAAGTCAAAAATGAGCTTTTGAGGCAGCAGCAGAAGCCTGGTGTTCATTTTCATCAATAACCTGTAAAATAATTCACCAAAGGAACAGTGACACAGTTGAGTTGATATTTCTGGGATTGATACTTTGAAAACAAGAGTATAAATGCCCAGTGCTCTCTATCTGAGGGTCAAATTACCCCTTTTTGGAGGGAAATTAGGTAATTTAACTAATGGCATTTATAAACTATGGCCTAAATAAACCTTGTGGGAGAACTCAAAGCAAGAGGAGATTTGCATTTTATCCCTGTTCTCACCTGCAAATAGGTTCATTCAGAGTTTACAGGTCACACTAAACAGCTTTCTCCTCACCTCTTTCTCACACACTTAAAAAAATATATATTTTTAGAGCTTTATCTTTAACTCTTTGCTGTAAAATCCAAAACGTATATTTGTCTATGGCTCTGTTAAAGACCCTGCAAGGAGTTTTCAGCATCCAATCAAACAGAATAAAATTAACAAGCATGCTTCTGTAAAAAGTAAAAAACAACAAAAAAACCTCAGCCACAATACTGATCAGTTCCCCTGTTGGCCCTGCAGCAAAGTAGGGAATCAGATGAAGCAATGAACGGAAAAAAACATACATGTTACATTTTTTTTCCAAGCCTTTCATTTACTTTCATGTTGGAAATGACAAAAATGTAGTATGATTAGATTTTTGGTCTCGAAACAGGACTTACATGGGAAACTAGCAGCCTGTACATTCATTTGCTCACCTTGTATACAGAGACTTGAGTCCTCAAAGCAGGGTTCAAATCTGACCTTTAGCCCCTTTCCTTCATGTCAGCCACCACCCTCCAGCTCTCTGATTTCCTACTTCATTCACGGTCCTGTCCCTCCAATAAAGGCATTGAGCACAGAAAGACCAAAAATAAATCCTGAAAACCAAAAAGTATCTACCACATGGCTATTTTATACCTCTGAGCAGAGAAAGAAAGTCTGGTGTTGGTCAGCTGGACTGAAAACTTAGACCTCCAAAATGTGATCAGTTCATTGTTAAGTACTTAAGAACAATGAACAGTTGGGCTGTAATCAATCACAAAATTCTTGACATATTATGTTCCCAAGCAAGATCATGTGATCCAGGGACATTGTCATTGTCATTGTCCATCCAAATCCATGCCAATATCATGCTACTGGATTGGACATCTGTACAAAATGTAGAGAATTTTATGAGATACTATGTCAAAGGCAGACACTGAATATGATGTCAGAAAACCTTTGACCTATTTACTTCAAAATCTAATCAGGTTTTCTTACAGCATTAAAGACAAATGTGTGAAATTTAACAGGAATACCTACCTTTTTCAAGATTCAGATTTGCTAGCAAAATATGACCATTTAATGACGTTGACTTTTGACCTATGACCTCGCATATGTTGTCTGTTCATACTTGTGTCATGTTGGAAATTTATGCAAAGGTTAAAAGAAATCCCAAGAGGCATTTTTTTGTGAAATCCAGTTCCACAATTTGGCATTCACGAGGAAAGGATGATCATAAAATCTATGACCTTGACCTTTTGACCCATAACCTCGAAAAACTACTAAGGTCATGCTTAAGTAAAATTTATTATGAACCTTAGACCTTCTTGGGGTCCCTGGAGCCCATATGAGCTGACACTGGATGGAAAGCGGGGCACACCCTGGACTGCTATCCAAGCAGTCACAGGGCCGACATGCAGAGACAGACAACCATTCACACACAGTCACATGTAAGGGCAATTTAGAGTCAAAAATTAAGTGAACATGCACACATGGGGGAACATGCCAACTCCGCACAGAAAGGCTCAAGGTATTCAAGAAATACTGAATTCAACAAGAATTAACAAATTAAACCCTGACTTTCAAAATGTTATCAGTTCATCCTTGAGTCAGAATGGACACCGGTGCAGTTTGATGGAAACTCTTTTGAGCTTTGTTAAGATGTAGTGTTTACAAGCAAAGCTAGTCTGCTCAGCTTATCCTTGGATCCAGGTGGACCTGTAGTCAAGGTTGGGAGAAAATCTCTTGTGGGACTTTTGAGACATTATGTTTAGAAAACCCTGACCTATGCAGAAAAATGGCCGGAGTGATCTGAGATGATAGAATGGCAACAAGTATGCAGAGGACCATTTCTGAGCCCACAACAGGTTGTGTCTTGACAGTGGTGGGCTTCAGCAGCAGAGGACCACAACAAACACCACTCCTGTCAGCTGAGAACTGAAAACTGAGGCTGTAATTAGCATAGGCTGACCAGAGTTAGACAATAGATCAGATTAACTTTGCCCTGTCTGATGAGTCTTGATTTCTGCTGCAACATTCAGATAGTTCAGAATTTGACATTCACATGAAAGCATGGATGCATTCTACCTTTTATCAGTGTATCATGGGGAGGATATTCTCTCAACACACTTTAGGCCCTACAGTACCAACTAAGCATCGCTGAAGAACCACAGCCACAGCAACGATACCATTGCTGACCATGTCAATCCCTTTATGAACAGTGTACCCATTTTGTCATGGCTACTTCCAGCAGGATAATGCACCATGTCACAAAGCTCAAACCATCTCAGCCTGGTTTCATGAACATGACAATGAGATCACTGCACTCCAGTGGCCTCCACAATCACCAAATCTCAATCCAATAGAGCACTTTTTGGATATGGAGGAACAAGAGATTAACATCATTGATGTGCAGCCAACAAATCTGCTGAAATTGCACAATGCCTCATGAGTCTTAAAGTCTTATATCTCTGAGGAGGGTTTCCAGCAGCTTGTTGAATCTATGTTGAAGAATTATGGCAGTTCTGTGGTCAAAAAGGGGGTCCAACCACACACCTGGTAAGGGGACTGGTGCATACATAGGTTGCTTATGAAATGGCTGCAGATTCGACACATGAAGAGGTTTTATCAGTTACGAGCCCTAAAACACAGCAGTGAGTTATTAAGTCTAGAGGGGATGTTGAATGGGCTTTTGGTTAAAGGCCTGAAGTAAGGTCTGTGGTACACACAAGCTCATTTTCAGGTTTTCTTTTCTACAACACAAAATACATCTGGACTTGCTCTACTCGTGGATTCTGTTTTAAAAGACAGTTGCTAACAAGACTATAGTTGTCAGAGAATTTAAATGTCATACATTTCAATCAGCTATAAAAAAAACAAGAGACTCATACTGACACAGCCATGAGCACAAACTTGATCAAGTCACTAATGAAAAGTCTTCTGAACAGGTCAAGGTCAAAATAGCTCAGTCGGAGCCATGTTAGAGCAGTCCACCATAGTGTAGCCTGACATTAGCTTTTACTTTTGCAAATCATACTTATGTCTTAAAGTTATGAAAATAGTTGCATTTGTAAACATCATCACCTCGGGCTAAGGCATTTCTGGCACAGCGAGCTGAGTTACTACTGTACACATTCGAAGTGCCCATATTGCGTAATGTTAATATCTGAAAAACTCCTGGATTTATGTTTGGATTCAGACCAAAATCCAATCACTTCCAGCTTGCATCATGACCAATATTCCCTGAAAGTTTCATCAAATTGTTGAGAACTTCTTGAGTTGTTAGCAAAAATGTGGAAAACTGTCCTATCTAACAATATTTTAAAAAACCTTTAACCTTTAAAAGATTGTATCTGCATCCTCATTAGAACCACCACCAAAATCTAATCACTGCTTCTTTGTGCCATGATCAACATTTCCTGAAAACATAATCAAAATAGTTTCTGCAATTTTTTAGTTATATTGCTCACAGCAAACAAACCAACAAACACCAGCACAACATAATGTCCTCGGCGGAGGTAAAAACCCACAAGCTCTTTCTGAAGGTCTAACTTCAGGGTTGGCCTTGACACTAACGTCATCCCTGCACTGCACTATTACACTGAAAACTGTTATAGCATAACAACGAGAGTGCAGGGAAAACTGATCTAATGCTCAACATTTCATCCCTTTAAGTTAATTTGGAAAAAGCAACGGAGGACGAGAGAAAAACCCAAAATGTTAACATTTTATTTACAAAGTTGTTTTTTTTTTTTGTCATACAGAAAGTAAAAATGTAGCTACAACCTTGATTTGTGCAACAGGCAGCCACACTAAAAATCATGGCTCGCTCGTTGCACAGCTGCTATAGCAATAATTTTATTGGGAAAAAATTAAGGAACAGAAAAAAAAGACAAAAAAAGAGAAATAATAAATCCAACAACAAAAAATAATTCATCCAACAAAATATTAAAAGCACAGACCCAAAACTAGATACCAGTCCCAAAGTCCTCACACGGGAATACATAAAGAGGGATCGACAGTGAAATTGTGGAATGCTGAGTGCTGGGCTGCCTGAGAACCTCGGGGGGCCGTGGGGTGGGTGACGTGGAGGTTGTTGGGTGGCTCTCAGTTCCTTGAGGAGGGAGAAAAAAAAGGTGGGGGACAGGGAGGGGCAGCTCCACTTGGCCCACCCATCCAGTACAGTCTTGCCCCTTAAAAAGAGCTCAGAGCTGGGGGGTAGACGTGGATTACAAAGGCGGTGCGAGGGCTGACGCTTCGGGGGAGGAGGGGTAACTCGGTAGGCTCTCGTTTTCAGTCTTGCTTTTAGTCATCATCTTCGTCGTCGTCATCGTCGTCCTCATCATCTGGGTCCCGCTTTCTCTTCTCGCCTTTGCCAGTTTCTGCTTCTGGGGGCAGAGAAGAATTCATGTCATGACGATCAGGAGTGCCAGGACCAAACAATTTACAGCACACACAGTCTTTGTGTGAAACACTCCCTCGCCAGTTGACACTTGTTTAAAACCTTACCAACACTGATCTATTTATTAGTACCATTAAGGACATCCTGTGGTTGGATCATGGTGGGGTTGTGCTCTGTAATTACTGGTGGTCACTATCATGTTTTGCTGGACCTACATGTTATAATATTACAGGATTAGGATCTTAAAATAAACCGTGTGAGTTATGTATCCTCCACATCTAAAGTTTTAAGGATTTGACCACAGATGGAGAACGTTGGTTACTAAGGAGGCCTTCTGAATGATATCCTCACTGCCAGAGGGCCACATACTTACAAACTGTCAGGTTCTCTTGATCCATTAATGTTAACTT
Organism: Cetoscarus ocellatus; assembly: GCA_037902135.1. Classification (NCBI taxonomy): domain Eukaryota; kingdom Metazoa; phylum Chordata; class Actinopteri; order Labriformes; family Labridae; genus Cetoscarus; species Cetoscarus ocellatus. The sequence continues at coordinate 325,861 of JBAMNC010000872.1, read as the reverse complement.
AGGACTGTAGTAGTTAAAACATCTTTTATCAAACAAATTAGAGCAACGTTTATATTTCAAAGCTCAAATGGCAACAAAAATGTTTAATTCATGAGCTACAAAAGGAAACTTTTTCAATGCAATAACAGAATTTGCCTATTATTAAAGTAGAATAAACTTGGCGAGCTCAGACACCGATGCTGGACGAGAAGGCCTGGCTCACAGTCTCCGATCTAATTCATCCCAAAGTTCTTCTATCCGGTTGAGGTCAGGACTCTGTGCAGGCCAGCAAAGTTCTTCCACAAATATTTATTTTAAATGCACTTAATATTGATGCACAAAGGGTCACGCTTAATGCTAATCATTAAAGTGAAATACTTTACATTTTAATGTGTAACAAGCCACGGTGCAATTTTTTTTTCCAAGGTGCATTGCTCTCAAAAGAGAGGGAGCAAGATGGGGCCATTGGAGACAATGAACATACAAATGGACAGAAAACATCTTTATGCTCCGGGGAGAATCCTGAGTTGTCCAAAATAGATCTGATTTAGACAGTTTTAGTCAAAAACCATTTAAAATTTTAGACCTCATTATTGAAAATAAGACTTATATAACCTTTAATTTAAAAAATAAAGACGTTTTAACAATCTGCAGGAACCTTATGAAAAGAAAAGAACACTTAGCCCAAAATCAGGAATAGAGATCATTTGGTATAAAAACCAAAGTGACAAGAGGTGTTAACTCTTGATTGTCCCATATACAAATAAGTCCACAACATGTGATTTATGCGCCACAATGTCACTTCTTTGATAATGTGGCTTACTCAATGTTGGTACTTTTGTTACAGCAGCTGAGTTGTCAGCCTGCAGGCAGGGGCTGATATAGAGGGCAGTCAGCCTGAGAGTCAAACTTCCCACTTCAGCCAATTATTCCAATTAAAACAATAAAAAAATAATAAAAATACTGTAAGTATATATACTTAAAGTTTGGTCTAGTAGTGTTTTATATTCTTTTTCTATCTGGTTGTCACTGTGAAGCACTTTGGTACACGTTTTTTGAAAATTGTGCTACATAAATATAGTGGATTAGTTCATTGCAGGCGTGAACTTGCACAACACTAGTTGTAATAACCTATCAAGTGGCATCTTTCCTATTCTCATTATATAGTCTTTCTCCAAAACAGTTCAGTTTTCACATTTCAACTGATGAAATATATCTTCCACACAAATCTAAATATAACTGAATAAAAGCAACATTACGAAGTATCTCATCCTCATAGAGCACATGCCAGCATCATCATTGTCCTGCCTGCTGCAAAGTAAACATGAGCTCTTTTCACACATGCAACCCAATATTATCCGGATAATATCTGGGCACCCTGCCCGTGTAATTCACTGACAGTCGTTCACACTTGCTTCTTTTAGCTGGGAGAAGGGAGGCAGGGGTGGGGCTCACCGACAGGCAGCACACAATGTCAAATATAAGCAGTGGAAATCAGTGTCCATCAGCATCTCAACATCGATTAGAGTTGAGAGCACTGAAGCACACACAAGTGAATATGAAGCAGCGTTACTACATGCACAATGATCACACTGGAGAAAGAAAGCTGCAGGGTTTCATCTCAGTATTCAACAGCGACTCTTTAGATGAGCGAGAGACCCACTGCTGATCGTTTTGAAGCAGATGTTCTGCAGAACTTTGATGATGTGCAGTGAAAACAACACACACAACACAACACACATCTGAGTTTATGTTACAATCAGATAAACTTCTCCCGCAGCAGAGGTTGTTTTTATCAGTCCTGTCAAGTCTCTTTTTTTCTGGTTTTGCACTGGTCACACAGGATGATTTCATCAGCCCTCCCCACTTGCTTCAGTGAATTACCCTGATAATTTGCTGCAGCATTCAGACATGTGTCTACTCGGACTTTACGCGGATAAAATACTAGGGGGGTGTTAGGAAATTATCCAGGTAAAGTCCATGTGAAAAACTCCGCTGTTTGTGTGCACACATACGGCTCACCCAGATAATTTCAGCTTTTTTTTTTTTTTTTTTTTTTTCCCAAATGTGAATGTTGTTACGGACACTCCCTGGTGGTGAGTTTGAAGTTGTATTATTGTTCTGGCTCACTGCACTAAAGGTAGTTATTGGGGTGTTCTGTGATGACAATGTTCAGATTCATAAAAGACAATGTTTAAGGTAAGGGGGGGCATACCATCATCCTCTTCATCTTCATCCTCATCTTCATCATCCACTTCCCCATCCTGACCAAAGTCTTCCTCCTTAAAAAAAATTAATGCTAGTTATAATATATATTCTTAAAAAGGCAAAGCATCAAGATTCACAGCAGGATCTGTTTTTTTTCTTTTGAGTTGTTACCTCATCTTCTCCGCTGACTTCATCATCATCCTCTTCACCTTCTACCTCCTCTTCATCCTCCTCATCCTCATCTTCATCAAAGTCCTCCTCCTCTCCATCCTCATCTTCCTCCTCCTCTCCCTCTGCAACATAAAGTAATAAAGTGAAACACTTAGTCAAAACGCAAACAACAAAATGTAACTGTTGGAATAAAAATGCAGAGTTTCTCAGGTTATGTACGATCATATCATTTTCTTAGAACATTTGAAATGTTTACCCTCATCTTCATCATCATCTACGCCGTCCCCGTCTACCTCTCCGTCAGAATCAGAGGCTTCCCTGTCCTCCATGTCATAGCCATCCAGGTAGGTGAGCTGGGGCAACAGCTTGAACACGCTCTCTCTGTAGTCGTTCAGGTTTGTCACTTCACAATTGAACAGGTCCAAACTCTTCAGGGTTACCAGCTTTTGCTGTTGATCAAATACAATCAAATACAGCAGTAAGAAACTGCTACCTGTTCTGTTTGGCGTTAAGGGCACCAAATGGTGATACACATGAGACAGGTCAATATGTAATATGTAAGGATGCACGGTGTTGGATTTTCTCAAATATCAGATATACTGATATTTCTGAATTCAGTATCACCATAAATGATTTTTATCAAGAGTACAAAGTCTTTACTTTACAAAAACTGACTTGCTGCTTTCAATGTGACCATTTGTGTAAGGAACAGGAGTAAAGCAAACACAACATTTAACTCTTGAAAAAAATTAAACTATTGATTTTGAACCGTACCCATGCAGTGATAAGGTGCAGCAGTATGGTACATTTATGTATTTTGCTGATAAAACAGCCAATGCACGGCTGATACGTTGGCTGTTAATATCAGAAAAAAATCAATATTGGTCGATACCAATATTGAACTTTTTAAGTGCATATCAACCAATATCAATATCATAACGATAAAATTGTGCACCCCTAGTAATATGCACTGTGTACAACAAAACAAAATTGCAGATATGCCTTTCACATTTTTTTTCACCTTTAATATTACTGGTTTAGGACATTTTAAGCTCTACTCTCCAGCCAGGCACATTCAGAACTTTATCCATCTCTGTGCTATGTAGCTCTTAATTTTAAATGGTTTATGTTTTAGAAGAAGACAAAAGAACCAGAATCCAGTACCCTTGTATTTAAGGATTTGTTTGCTGAGCACGGTGCAATGATGTCTGTTGTGTAAAAAAAATGAAATCAAATAAAATAAATGTGTTTTAAGGAATCATACATGCAGATCATACATTTTGTTTTTTTTGTTTAATTCTGCTCCAAAATGATGGTGACACATTAAGATTTTACTCTGATCCAAATACAACAAAAGCTGCACTTAAGTTAGAAATGCATGTTTCTTCTATGCTGCAGTTCAATAGTATTATGGGTAACATTGAAAATTTGTAATCACATATTTTTTTTTATGTGATTTTGCTATTTTCTGATGTGTTGATATATATTTGAACTCATTTTGCTCGAAATGGATTTTTATCTCAAGAGAATGAAGTATCAAATTAACTAAAATTCACCTCTTTCCTTCCTTTCATAAATGTGGTCTTTTTGTTTAAGAAACAGATGTGAAGCAAGAAAAACAATATCTTATTCTTTAATAAATAAAAGATTTGATTTATAAAACTGAAAATTCAGTGACGATAAGGTAAACTATTCTGGCATATTAATGAATTCTACCAATATTACAGCCAATATATGGGATATATATGACCAACAAGTAAGATAAAAAATATTGGCTGTAAATGTCGTCAAATTTTCCCAACCCAATAATCTACTTTTCAAGCAATTATCTGCTGATACCAGTATTTTACCATAATGCCACACTAGCTTTTTGTGAGCGTAACACTGTTTTGTACATGTACTGATGTTTTAGATAAGACAAACGCCAGAAGTCTGCACCTAATAATCCTACGTCTCTACAACCTTAGACAAGTTAATAGGCATGTGTGTAAATGTACAAGTGTACAACATACCAATGGTTCCAACGTGCTGATGTCTTTCAATTTGTTGCCACTCAGGTTTAGATGTGTGAGGTTGGGTAGTTTCTCTGCTAAAACATCGAGGCCGCCACTGATTCTGTTGTCACTCAACTCCAGCTGAAAATAGGTACAAGAGGTATTATTTTACATTTGACACTAGCAAACAGTTCTATCATTGGGGGAATGTCATACACATAAATAAAGAAATATCACAGCAATTTACCTTTTTGAGTTTTACTAGTTTGGGGAGGTTGGCGACTGAGATTAAGCCAACATTTATCAAACTGAGGAACTCCAGGTTGACAAACTCAGCTGTGAGACCTTCAACTTTTCCTTCATGTGATCGGCAATTATCAAGGACAAGTTCTCGTACCTGTGAAACAAAAACATATGTCACAGAATTATTTAAGCTCCGGGCCTTCAGCTCTGCATGGAAAAAATGCCATTTATTTCACACTGATGTTGTATACAAAATACTATTAACAGTTTCACAAAGTTTTTAATTTGAATTATTTTCCATTAAATTTTTTGTATAAACTTGACACAAAATAACATAAATGGAAAAAAAGGAAAACTGAGATTGTAAAACATGAACTTTCAATCACCGAAAAATATTGTAAGAATTGTGACCAAATTAAAGAGTTTTTGAGATCATTTCAAGACCCATACAATGAAAGATGAATGCCAGTTTTCCAGTTTCCTTGTGCATGTAGGACTTAACAGATTAACTTCCTATTGCTTGATGTTACAGCTTTTTGCAAAACACGCAAACTCTAATTAATTATCACTGTATGCCCTGCAAACTATTCCTCATCAGTTTCATCTATAAGCCAAATATTATGTAACATTTCTTTATTTCTTCAGAATTTCTCTTCTGTTGGCTTCATCAAGTTATGTCTCAGTCAAAGCGCTATTCAAAATCTAAGACCTCTGACTACACAAAAAAAGGTATTCAGAATAGATTTTAAGGTTCTTTTATTAGTTTATAAATCATGTAATGGTCTTGCTCTAGCTTCTTTATCTGATTTGCTGTTATCATACAGGCCCATGAAAGCCCTCAGGTCTTTACGTAGTGGTCTTTTAGTAGTGCCAAAAGTCCAGACAAAGACCCAGGGTGAAGCACCTCTTAATTTTTAAGACCTTTAACTGTGAGATAGCCTCCTTGCAAAACTGAGTTTTGCACAGATATCAGTACTTTTAAAAGAAATCTCAAGACCTATCTTTTTAGACTGGCTTTTGACTGAGCTTTACTTTTATTTTTTACAGCAACTCAATTAGCTTATCTACCTATTTCAGTGTATTAATTGGTATCATTTATATTTGATCTCATCTTATGAGCTTGTATATATTTTTGCCTACCTTGTTTTATTTTCTGAATGACATTTTGTTTTTTATTTAATCTCTTTTTATTGTTTTATCATTACTGATATGAAGTATTTGGTCTATATTGTGATTAGAGTCTTATTTTTATATATCTATTAGTATGTGATTCTATTTTATTGTTTTTTTTTTTTAATTGATTCCTAATTCACACGTCTATCATTATTGTTACTGATATTACAATTACTGAATCACAAAGAGTAAGCATTCGGGTTCTTCTCTCCAGTTGTACCTTGTTATAAACTTATGATAGTGTCATTTCAGTTCCCGTTTCATTAAATTTTTGCTTTAGGTCTCTCTTATTTTTGTGTTGTTTAATTTTGGTTTGTTCGTTTGGTATGATGTTTCATTTTATTACCTTTACACATGACCAGTGTTTTTATTAATGGTCATTGTTTCCTGTCTGTGAAACACTTTGTGCTGCAGTTTTGTTTTTTAAAGTGCGATAGAAATAAAGTCTGTTTTTTGATTAATAAAAAGAAATTTTAGTACCTTGATATAAAAATATCAGACATTTAGGGGATTTGTTTGGACTTTTTTTATAAAAAGTTTATACTGAAAATTTTGATATATTAAAAAAATTAAATTTCGTTTCCAAGTATCATAAGTTGGCTAACAACAAACAATATCATGTAAGAGGTCTGTTGTTTTGCAACATAGACATTAACTCAGTTAAGACACCAAAAACCTTTTATAACTTTAATTCAGTTATATCAGGAAAAACAAAACTGAAGGCGGAGTTAGTTTGAGTCGGTTTAAGCTCACACTGGTTGCGCAATTCAGTGTTGAGACTCAAACGTTGCAGAAAAAAAGTTGTTGACAAACGCCAAAGATCACGACATACGAGCTTAAACTCTCAAATGTGCACTGCCTCTCTTTCTACTAACGCCTCAAGTCTTTGTTTACTTAATTTCCCGGCCACAATAGCGAATACATTGATTTCTTTGGACGGGAAAGAGCCGGGCAGCAGCTCTCGGTGGCCTGCTGATGCAGTCACTAATGACAAATGCAATGATTTTACTGAGCTAGCTTGCTACAGGCTAACATTGCCCGTTTTAAACGCTGCCGTGCTGTAGAGGAGCAGCTACATACAGAGGTCTGTCTGCCCGCCATTAACCAGCCCAACGGCAGCGGAAAGGATTGCGAATACACCCTAAGTGCAGCTTTGCTTTCTCGGTTAAACGCCTTTCACTTGGGGAAGTGGAGTATTTTCGTCGTCGAGCGAAAGACAAGACAAGATAATGGCAGTGTATTTAAGGGTACTTCGACGTTTTCAGGTCGAGGAAACATGTTGAGGACGGAAATTTAGTAAAAACAAAGATGGAGACAGTTCCTTTCTCCCAGAGCTTCAAAGACGACAGAATGACAACATGGCGATTCCTAAGATACAGTATGCAGCTCTCTGGACGGATCAACAGACAATGTGTTGCTTAGAAATATTAATCAATCGTTACTACAAATGTCCTGTGTTATTATTTGGTGTATTTTTTCGTTTTAGAAACTGCATGAGTCGATTGGAAACGCCGACTGTCGAGTTTTTGGCAGCCCACGCATCAGGCGCGGTGCAGCGGATCTCAGTATCATTCAAGCAGCCTGACTCGGAGTGTGGGGCTGCTGGCCGATAAATACTCATGTTTGGCTTTAAAATAACGCTAACATTTCAGAGTATGGTGTCTTTCTGCGGGCACTGTCGCTGTGTTTTATGTTTCAAGGTTACAATTTTGTCTATTTTGTTGTTTTTGACCAGCGTAGCGAAGGGGGTAATATGGCGGGAACAAAAATACTAAGTTAAGTGCTGCTGTCTCGGGTTAATGTGAATAGACAGTACTTACTGAGTAATTCTGTATATTTAGATGGAGTAGGTGCTGGAAAATTAAGTGTAATGTAGTTGTGCATGTGTTAATAAGGTTTTCGGGGTATTTAACTGCTGCACACCCCCTTAAACTTGCAACAGCTTTTACCTGACTTCAGTATATTGAAGGTAGTTGTATTTGTTACAGCTAAATAACTCACATGAGTATGATTTGCAGAGTGTTGTATTATGTTTAAGTGCTCAGGGTATGGATGACTCGAAAATCAAGTGACTTTTTTTGTTGTCGCTGCTCAATCTGGTCATTTGATATCATTGTGCTCAACAGTTAATTCAACATAACTCGTGATTTGCAGTGGCAAGTTCACATGTGTACTATAGCCGTATTTTACTCAAGCATTTTTTGAGTTTATAGCAGCATTTGGCATAAAAAAGCGCCCCTTTTAGCATTAATGCTAGCAGCAAACATGGCTTCCAAGGTCTGTATTAAATATACCTATGTGTGGATGCCAATCGCGGCGCAGGAAGCACATTTCTCTCTCTTCAGCGTAAAAAAGAAGTTTACTAAATGTGCAGTAAAGGTAGACTGGGGCTCAGTCGTCTGTGCAGCACTGACCGAGTGGGCTGCGAAATGGTTAAAGCACTGCAATAATGCCAGCAAGCTGAGGAATCGCCGCTTCAAAGTAACGGTTGAATATAGCTTTTCTAGTCTCGTAGCCCCCATACGCCCAATCCAGACCCATACGAACGATTAAGCTTGGTGTGCGAGTGTTTTCCGCCCTATTATACACGAGAAACACAGCCTAAAGCCCATGTGGTCACCATTACGCTAGCCACACAGGTCACTCGCAAAGCAAAAAAGTAGCAAGCTGGCTAACAAGGGCTAGCAAGAAAACTAAGGGCTGGTTTTAAAAAGCACGACTCACATCAGACTGTGTCCTGTTTCTTAGCTCCAAGTGGATCCTCTTTGTCATGTCCATCTTTCCCTGCGAAAGTGAAACTTTTCTCTCTGGGGTCTTGCTGGGATCTTCAGTCCAAAGGCAGAGATGCCCTAATGGAGGGAGAATATAGGACTGTATAATGAACTGAGCCAAACGCTAAGTTAGTCGGAGAGAGGAGAAACCATGGAGGGAAACGGGACTGAAACAAAATATATGCTCAACAGCGCCACCCGCGTCCAGAAACGCCCATCGCCTCCATGAAGGCATTGCAGTCACCAAACATGACGCTGCCCCGAAACAGTGCTGTGGTGCAATTTATTTCTGCAAGCAGATTTCTATAAGCTTGGACCACAGACTTTTGTCAATCTGATTTTTTGCAATGAAGGAAGAGAGTATAAATGTGCAAGGACTCCTCTGTTCCCCCAGCATACACCAGAGCACCACTGACATTTTGATCAAATAGGTCAGAAGGTGAACTTTATCTGCAAATAACTCAATAAACTTTTCAGATCTTAAAACGTGCCAGTGTTTGATATAATCCACGTTTTACTGGTATTGCCTCAATTTTATTATATTTATATGTGTCATGTACAAAGGCAGGGGAGGGCTGTTAAGGGAAGATTCAAAGGGCCCGGGGCTGACAGGGGTCCGTAAAATTGTGTTATCAGTCATTTTTAAAATATCAATTTAAAAACATTTTGCCATATGTCTTTAATGATCTCTTTTCCCTACACATACAAGAAAGACAGAACTTCCTTTGTCTATAATGGCAAATAAGTAAGTCATGTAACTCTTATTAAAACATTTAAAAAAGAGGACCTTTTGTACTTTTATTAGAGGATTTTACTTTTGTTTATGCATCTACTGCATCATATAGCATAAAACAGGCCACAGAGCATAATTTATCATGTGCAATTTTTAAAAATCTTTTAAATGTTCAAAACAAAAAAATCAGAGATTCATAAGTACTGAGTATTTTATGAATAAAAACGCATTTGATGCTTGAAATAGTCCAAGTTCTAGAAAGTTCTGTACTGTACATAGTTTGATTAATTAATTACTCTATAGCTTTTGGCTAAAGAGTGTTTCCTCTGCTGTTTGAAGCCTATCTATGTCTTTAAACAGAATCATTTAGCTTTGATAATTATAAATGGCTCATTAAAAAGTGTGTGTTGTCATATGTATGTTTGTGTCAGTTTGCTTTATTGATGCTTGGTTTGAGGAACTGCAGAGCTGATTTGGGCCCAATCTACAATCTTTTTAAGGGCTCAAAATTTCTGGCAGTGTCCCTGTATACAGGCGTGGAAAGAGAACACCATTGTAGACCAACTCTTAGTAAATAATAATAATTAAAAAAAATACAGAGGTGAATCACTGGTGTGTAAATCAATAAATGCGAGGGAATGCAACTTTGACCTTTTTTTGTCATTTCCCTCATAACTCAGATAATTATTGCTACACTTCTGAATATTTAATATGAGACTGTTACGCACATAAGTAAATGAAGCTTTTTCTCTATTTTATCTTCAAAGTACAAATCTATAGTCATTTTAAGGGAATAAACACATGGATAACAATGTGTGGGGTTTGTAACAGACCCTAAGAGATGCTAATTATTTTGTCTATCCATATATTGGGTTGGTAGATTTCTAATAATGATCAGTAAATTATTATGTTACATTTATTTTTTCTGGGTTTTTCTCCAGGAATTATTTTATATAAGTAATATGTTTACTTATAATATAAGTTTTGTGCTGCAGTAGACACATTGAAATGTTTTTTTTTTTCAAACAGGTTTTATGAGAAACCCAGAAAATAATGATTAAAAACAGTTATTAATGGGGAACAAATAATCCAACATTTTAAACAAACATTTTTAAGTGAAATGTCATACCTATTTACAGAAAATGGCAAAATGTCCAAACAATATCATTAAAATGAATCAGGGTTTGGGTTGGATGTAGTACACATTTGGTTACCAATCTTACTGCATTAAACTCATTTTTGCAAAGTGATCATTTTTCATCTGTTTCATCCATTTAAAAGCAATTACATCAACTTCTGCTACAATTACCCCAATCACAACGGCCCACGCCTGACAACCATGGAAAAAAAAATCCAGCAGACAACATCAGCAAAGTTTGTTTATTTAACAGTAGAAGATAAAAATGTTAAAACTCGCCATTGGAAAAATGATCTCCACATTCAGCTTAAAATGTGATATGTAAAAAGTATTTGATCTGAAACTTCTGCCACAGTAAAAATGATTGTACTGACCACGTGCAAACTCTGTTTTATCACACAAGTTCGTCTCTTGATAAAGGAATTCATGTGAAACTATTACCCCCATCTCCCCTGAGTGTTTACTTTCACATATGCAGGAGTGGGTTGTAAAGGTTAAATGATCTATTCTGTATATGAAGTGCCAAAATAAGATCATGCCAGTCCTATTTTGAAAACCTAATAGATATAATACACAAGAACTACTCAGTTACTTGAGAAAATGTTCCTTCCCTGCTATTTTCAGAACATTGTTTGCCGATAAAATTGGTTTTTTTTTCTAGTGTATTAAATGTCTTTTTCTTGTCTTTTATGTGTTTATTCATTTTGTATGTATTGTTGGTAAATATATAGATATAGATTTAAAAAATAATACTGAAAGCTAATATTTAGCACTAAAAAGATAATATAACTTAAACCTGTTGACGACCAATGCATGAATCCCTCTTTTTCACATGACTGTTTTGATGAATAAACTGAATAGTGCTTAAAGTATGTTTTACTTCTGGGCCATGAAGTCCAAGCGCTTTTTACCCATTTAGGGCACATTGCAAAAAAAAAGAGGGTTGGGTTTATTTGGTCAGCAGTGAAAAGTGCATTGTACATGCATATGCTGAGGGGCACCCCCTCTAACCCCACCCCCACCCTACTTCCTGAACCACCATGGCCCTCAAGGGAAAGTCTGCAGAGCACAACTGGCTGCCTTCACCAATTCAAATATAATTCAGTATCTAAGGTGTCGATTATTGTTTGTTTTTCACTTTTGTGCATAAATGCAATGGTAGGTTGAATTGGAATTACTTACTCAAATCACTGTAGAATTTGCCCCAACATAAAAACACTCATCAAACACACATAATTCATTCTATCGTCATTTGATGTCTTAGTTGTATTTTAAATTGAAGAAAATGCTTCTCAGTAGTTTTACTGTCTCTCTTGCGTTGTTCAACATGTTCACCAGAAGATGGCGCTGTAACATCTATATCATACTCCCATAACTGAGTTTCATTTTGCAACAGGGAGGATGTGTGAGTGACAGCTTTTTCTGCTTTTTTAAGTAAAAATGCTGATAATAATCTGTCATTTTGAGAGGTGTGCTTACTCAGCAAAAAATCCATTACTATCTCTGTTTGACTTTTGAACCGGCTGGGAAGCAACTTTGATGCTGGAAATGCTGGTGATGGTTTCTAAGTAATCAAGGTGGATATGTGATTATATGTTTGCCATTTTCAATTTAATTCAGATGTTTGACTTCAGAAATAGGAGTCTATTTTGCTCAGCCAAAGTACGGGACATGGACTTGAGCTTCTATTAAGCATTACTGATTGTCTGACCAACTAAAGCACTTTTTGCTCACATACCCATTCATACCACATGCACACACTGCTATGTGAGGATGCTGTAAGGTTCCTATCAGTATCATACATATAAGTTTACTGGTGAAGGACACATCTGCAAACCCCTATTCCAATGAAGCTGGGTGTTGTGTAATATGAGGACTCTAATTATTGAAGCTTTGTAAGTGGAATTCTTTCTCATTGTTGCTTGATATACTACTTCAGTTCTTCAACAGTCTGGGTTGTCTACTGTCATATTTTCTGTTTCATAATACCTCACAAAGTTTCAATGAGAGACAGGTCTGTCTGGCAAGTCAGTCTAGTACCTGCACTCTTTTACTACAAAGCCACGTTGTTGTAACGTGCAGAATGTGGTTTGGCATTGTCTTGCTGAAATAAGCAGAGATGTCCCAGAAAAAGTTATTGCTGAGATGACAGCAAATGTTGCTCCAAAACATGTATGTACCTTTCAGTGTTAACAGTGCCTTCACAGATGTGCAAGTTCCCCATGCCATGGGCACTAACTCACCCCCATACCAACCCCATACTAGCAATCTGGATGGTCCCTTTCCTTGTTAGCCTGTAGAACATGTCTATGATTTCCAAAAACAATTTAAAATGTGGACTCGTCATACCACAGCATACTCTCCACTTTGTGTTAGTCAATCTCAGATGAGCTTAGGCCCGGAGAGGCCAGTAGTGTTTCTGGGTGTTGTTGATATACGGCTTTTGCTTTGTGTGGTAGAGTTTTAACTTGCACTTGCTGATGTAGCAAAAAAGTGTGTTAAGTGACAATTTTTTATCCGCAGTGTTCCTGTGTCAATGTGGTAATATCCTTTACAGAGTAATGTTGGTTTTAAATGCAATTGAAGGTAAACTTTTCCTATATTTTGTTGCTCCTGTCCCAGCTTTTTGGAACGTGTTGCAGGCATCAAATTCAAAATAAGTGATTATTTACAAAACAACAACGAAGTTTATCAGTTTGAACATCAAATATCTTGTCTTTGTAGTGTATGCAGTTGAATAAATATGGAAAAGGATTTTTTGATCACTGTATTCTGTTTAAACAACATCCAAATCTCACTGAAATTGGCTTTCATAGATATGACTTCAGGAGCTTCGAATTCTTGCCCATGCACTCCAAATGTGTCTGACTCCACCACTGACCCTCCCTAGCCCCAAAATAAGTTACATTTATTTCCTTCTGTTAACCCAGTGTATTTGTATTCATGAAAATGTTCATGAAGGGAGTATCAATATGGCGGAGTGGGCTCCTTGGTGTAACGGTGCTCTTGTTGCCGTACATTGAGGCTTCTGCCTTGTACAGGTGGGCCAGGTTCAAATCCAACCTGAGGGCCGTTTGCGGCATTTCTTTCCCTACTCTCTCTCCCCCTTTCTGAGTCCATCCACTGTCTCTCTGTTATCAATAAGGTGACAAAAGCCCCAAAAATGTCTTCAAAAAATGTTCATGAAAAACACCATGAGCAGACTGACATCCAGTTATCCCAACATGACTTCTGTGTGCTTGAATAGTGGAAAAAAAAAAAAAAAGCCCCTTTACTGCAGACATGAGAGAATTTAACAAAGAAGAAACTCTTAACATTTCCCCCACAGCGCTGGAGGCAATTGGCAGTAGAGTGCTATTTACTCAGCTAGACGCTCTCTTTTCTGTGAGTGGCTCAAACACACACATCAAGCCTCAATGTGCTGTGAGGAGATTGTACACACACCCTAACAGAGCTGCTCTCCATGACTGAGATAAGACGGGTATGCCCTCTTCTCTTTGACAGATGCCATCTCTTACTTCATCTAATGCCTTTTCAGAATTGTAATCTACCCACAGGACTTTAAATTACAGGCATATGGTCATAGTGAAAATAGGACTGTTTGCTAAGCATGGCAGAGCATAGAATTTCGCCCCATGTTAGGCAATACTATTCGTCAAATTATTTTCCCTCTGGCATTTGTGATATGAATATTTCTTTTTTTGTGTTTTCTTTCTTTTAATAAAAATCTTGGTAAATATATAGTAGAGCAAAGAAAAAGGCATATAAAGTATTACATTTTCTGGAAATTTTAGGACTGGAATAAGTTGGGAAAGTTATTTGATGAGGTAAAAGATGAAGATGATATTAATATTTCATAATTTACAGCCATTTAAAGGACCTGATATGCTTAATGTGTTTACTTTCTTTAAGCTGACATAGCACAAAATTGAACCCCAATCAGTGTGACGTATTTTGGCTTCCCTGGAAGGTAGCATTCCACTAGTTCCCTCGACTACAAGCCTACTCACTATTTTTTGGATTGTTGCAGATTATAAGGTCTGTGTTAATAATTAATTCATGAATCTGAAACTTTTTGTTCACCATGATAATCTTTATGAGCGAGCCTAACATTTGGGATTTTTCAAGCTTAAGCACAATAAAAAACGATATATCAAGCTATTTTGTAACTACAAAATGGCAGTTTGACCTAGAAGCAGCAACCATACTTTCAGCGAATTATCAAATTGTAACCTTTTGTTTAAGAATTTCCCCCAGTTGGATTACCTGATCAAGCCAATTCCAATGGCTGTGGCTATGGTGTATGTTCTGTTGTTTATTAAAAGAACAAAACAAAAGAAATGATTTTGATGAAGTCTCCCAGACATTTTTGTTGTCCTTTTAGCTGTTTGTTAGCAACCTCAGATATTTCAGATATTTGTCTTAAAAGCTATTCAGGAATCTCATTTACTTTGGGTTTTGGGAACTGGGGGTGCTAAAATGCTCACTCACACAAAAAGTTCATCTACCAGTAGATTTGAGAGAACTGTAAATAAAACCCATCAGTGTTCAATTCTTTGCTTCATCTGGTCAACACCTTCAGCATATTTAAAAGTTTTTTTCTGCCTTTATTTGAGAGAACAGGATAGAGGGATTCGGGATGAAGAAAAGGTAATGACCAGCAGGAAAGAATCCCCGGGGTTGGACATAAACACTAACCCCCGGCAATGACGACAATGTCCTCTGTGCATGCACAGTGAAATCTGCAAAGACAAACTAACACTATCAGAGTTAATATTAATACTCCCTGACTGTTTCTATGGGTCCACACCACAAAGTGTTGTTTTCACTCCTTTGGGAGAGTTGGTGTAATTGTCAACTCTTTTTGGAGTTAAAATTTAAAACTTTGTACCACTTAACAATCTGACTTTTGATTAACACGTCTATGTAATGTTAGGAATGTATCCTCTCAGAGAATAGTTTAACTACTTAAGTGTTAACTCTATATTAACACTGTCAAGTGTAAACATTGCTTTACTTATCAACTGAATATTAATGGGAAAAATTAGTTGAAATAAAGATACCACGTTTGGTTGGAGCATGTATAAAAAACAAAACAAAAAAACATTTGCACAGCAGTTTTAATGACATGGGCTTGTGCTATCTGTCAGTACTTGTCCAATAATAATTGATTAAATAAGTCTCACTCAGGGGTTCAGAGTTCAGTGTAAAAAATGTCCAGAGTTAAAGATCCTACCGTGACATCCATGGATCTGATTTACTGGAACGTTGTTTTACTTTTGTTTTTGGCACAGCTCTTCTTCACCTGAGAATAATTTTCAGGGATTTGACTCCATCCAGAGTAAAAATGAACTCTGCCCCTGCTGAAAATGTAAACAGAGCTTTTTTCATGTAAGAAGTTTCACATTCATTCAAGATTTTACCCAGTTACTCTTTTTTTTCTTATTTGCTTCATCCCTAACTTTCCTCTTCCATCTCTCAGCCACAGCCCCTTTTTTCAGACATTACAAAGACAGGTTAACCAGCCTCTTTTTGTACTGGTGCCATGAAGCCTTAAATCATCAGAAAACCATTACATGCTGCCTAGTTTGTATATGGCAGTGAAAGCAGATAACTGGGATCATCTCCCCTATGAAGTAGTTGTAGTTTTAAACTTTGAAATGATTATTTTAAGGTGGAAAGTTACGTATTGTCCCTTAAAATATGAGTCTGTCGAGGGGTTACCAAAGTTTCAGCTCAGGACCCTCAGAATTATAGACAGAGACAGGGCACCCCCACTGTCCCTAGTTGTCAAAAGCATATTAAACTGGCATTTAAAGATATTTTTATATATTACCTTCAGATCATCATGAACTTCACCACATGGCTGTGGTTTTACATTAACTGTAACTAATTTTATGCATTTATATTTACCATAATGGAAGAAATGTACAATTTCAAATGATTTTTTTGTGATTTGTAGAAACCATTTTATAACCTCACTTAGTAACCTGCAACTCCCCAAAGAGTACTGACCTCCACTTTAGTGAACTACTGTGAATGTGATTTGGTGGTACCAGAAGAACCCCGGTTTTGTGTTAACTTATTCAGAACTCCCTGACTCCACAGAGAGCTCCACTTTGTGAAAAGTTCTTCTGATGTTGTTCTCACACCTGCACTCATGAAATGCCGATGTAATCAAAAAACTGCCAAGTCCTTTATTCTTAGTGTAATTAAAGCTCCTGTGTGAACCTTTTCTTTATGTTGCCTCAGGTGCCCCCTGTGGACAAAGTGCAATTCTTATCTCTTTGATGAGATTACAAGTCAAGTTTTCTGACTAAAAACACTGTTTTCACTTTTCCTAACATGCATACACTGGCTTAACGTGACACGGGGTGGACTGTTTCACATATCTATGGGATATAGTTTAAGTTTTTCCCAGTAACACCTCAGGTTTTAATTGGAAAGAGCATGAACCTTTAAAAAAACAATCTGAAAGCGATTAAATGAATATTGTCTGTCGCCTTAAATCACAGTGGTTTCGACATTGTGTCTCCATAGTGTGTGGGTACCCATGAAACTTGCACCAGGGGAGCTTCAGCGTCGCAGGAGTGACACACACAAAAACAACGCTTTCAGGAAATGCATCAAAACAGGGGTGGCGGATGAGCTGCCTGTAGAGCTTTTTCTTGAGGTGCAGATTCTGCAGAGTCAAGCAAACTTCTCGCCATTTACGTAGACATCTTGTTTGTGCTCACTGTAGCTCCGCCAAAGTACACAAGATGTGGTTCACTCACCTTGTTTCTAATTGTCGCACAGGTAACATGTCATTAAACGTCACACACTGTGTCAAATGTTAGCTTTAAAGTAATCAGAATTAGATTTCATTATATTCAAATCAACACTGATAACATGCTTAAAGCATACAATTAAAAAAATATATAAGACAGGGTTTCTGTGGATCTTTAAATTCTTAGAAGGTCTGAAGCTGCAGGGTCACTAAACGTCTTCAAATGTATTGTTGTACTTTCAGGAGGTCTAAAGTTTTAGGTTGAACTTTGACTCAGATGTCCAGATACTCTTAGTCATAGGCAACATTTTTTAATGATATATATGTTTTTATGTGTTAGGTTGCCTTTCACAAGAAAATTTATAGCTGTTCAAGCAGCATGAATGACAAGTTTAACCTGCACATTCATAAATCATAAATATAGGATAAAATGCAAGCTCAAGGTAACATGGCAACATTGTACAAACAATCTCAAGCCTTCATGCAAAATATGCAAAAAGTTAAAGTTCCAGACATTGAATCCCATATAACATCCTAAAAACTGGTACGAAGATGTCATGAATTTTACTTCAGCTGAATGTGAAATAAACTAAACGTCTTAAATTCAAATTTTAAAAAAATTGCAGCAACACTTCCTAATAAGAACATATATAAAGGTATATTCTTTCTCAACTTTATAAATGAAAACAATTGAATTGAAATGACTGAAACTAATGTCAATTTTTCTAGCACCCTGGCGGGGCTTGACTGGTTTTAGGTACAACCAGTGGGGCTCTGATCTGGAGTACATTATCACAGCCAAATAACAGAATTATATTGCACTTGGGCATACATGCAAAACAAACGAATCCTTAAATTATTCTTTTCAGTTGTGTACAAGGACAGCCTTCTGCACCAATGATTTTTAAGTACAACAAGCCCACATTTTACTGTATTTTCTCTTCACCACATACATTTATCCCTATCTCAAACAACTAGCCCACAAACTTGCTGCAGTAGTTTTTTTCCCTCCTGTTCAGCGCTGTGCCAACTCCTCCAGCTTTACAAATATGATAAGAGCAGAGCTGCAAGAACTCTTCCAGCACTATGGTAATGGTTAACCAGATAATGCGTGCAGGGGTGGGAATAGAAAACAGTCACAAGTTATTCTCTCCTCTGTTTTGTGCTTTCCCGCCATTAATGACTTGAATTCATTCAAAGCAGGACTCACAATGGAGGACACTTCACAGGAAGAGAAACAAGAATTGGAAATTAAAGATCCCAATGAGGAACAAGGTTAGCTTTTTCAATTTGTGTCCTTTCCATGTTAACTAAGAGCTTTATATTTTCCATGCTGTGAATTTAAGTGTGTTGGTCATTCATCTGTACTCTGTCTATGGTTTTCTAGGTTTTCTTGACTCATCTTTAATCATGTAATTGGTGTTAACTTAAAAAGAGAAACATGTTTAGGCTATCTGTGTGAATGTAGTTTCAAAGTAAGACTTAATACATTTCTTTCAAAGTCTTGGAGTGTGTATACAGAGGGAGTATGTCCGTACACTGAATGTTTATATGCCAATGAACTCATATTTTCCTGTCATATATAAAAGTAAAACTGCTTTGCCTGTCTTCATTCAGCCTTTCTTGAAATACTTTCTCTGCATGGATTGGTGTTTACAGGAGGCATCCTTCGACGTTTGCGTGACAGGGATCTTCTCAGGAAGAGGAAGGCTGAAGCAGAAGAAAAGGAGACTAACCAGTGGGTTTTTGGGTAAAGTTATAGAAAAAGTCACAATGACCAACTGTTTCAGCTAAGTTCATTTGATAGACTGAAGAGCCTGAAACATCTGTTTTAATTTGGATCTGTTTTGCTGCAGCTGTAAGAAGCAATAAAATTAGAAATACAAGACAGGAATGTAAAGTTGATTTTTTTATAACAAAGCTTTTATTATAGCAGACTACACAATCTAAAAACACTATCAGTTGCTTATCACTGGTCTGTTTTATATTGAATATGGAGCAAGAGGGAACCAAAGGTTGCATGCTGTGGTGTTTCCATTGACGCCCAAGATTTAGGTCAAGGACTTTGTACTATTAGCTTTGTCAGAGTATCACAAAGAGCTATATCAACATCCACTGCTGTTGATTGCCATTGGTATCCACTTTTAGGGAGGAGAGTCCAAGGAAGAGACAAAGAGCTGAAAAGAGTGGTGCAAAGAGGAGAGGAAGGCCAAGAAAGTCCCAGCCCACTCCTGAAATATCTGTCAGTCAGGAGGCTGTAGATTTTCAGGAAGTTCCTGCAGCAGCGCCTGAACCTGCTGAGGTCATTCCAGATCAATCATCAGGCTCTGTGGAATCACAGCCTGCTCCTGTTCTTGCTGCTCCAGCCCCTCTGCCAGTGTTTGGATCCCTCCAAAGCCCTGTCTTTGCTCCAACTTTGACCTCTCCTGCTGCAGTTAATCCAACTCCAACCCTCATTATTCCCCCTCTGTTTGCCTCCTCTTCAGCAGGAGTTTTAGACACATCTCCAGTCCCTGTTGAAGAGCTGGCTCCAGCTAAGGATCAAGACACTGATCCAGTGTCAGTCCCAGATCCAGTCCCAGACCCTGCACCAGATGAAACCCCTGCACTAGCTGCAGCTCCTACAGCCCCTGCTGCATCCTCACCTCCTGCAGCACCTGCACTGTTTGCAGCCTCAGCAATTTCTGCTGCACCTGCACCTCCTGCAGCACCTGCTCCCCCTGCAACACCTGCAGTCCCTCTCCAAGAGGAGACCTTCGTAAGCACACAAGGCAGAGAGGCCCTTAACCAGGTCTTGATTGAAGATTTAGGCCCTGATGAGGCGGTAGATATCACTCTACCAGAGGACAAAAGAGATGATGCAGGTAATGGAAATTAGACTGGTATGACAATCACAGTGAAAGATGTGAAAACTTGAACTTGATCAAAAACATTTGGTTGCATGGTTTGTGTTTGCCTTAATATATCTGCCTCTCTATCTGTTTTAGATCTGAGTGAGACACCTTCATTCAGCGCATCTGAACAAAACATTATGTTCTCGGTTCCAACCCTGACATCACAGCCCCCACCTCAAGAGTATCTCCCTGGAAATTCAATTTAATTTTCCCACTTTATATCTGATCATTATTTTGGTTAAGGAGGACAGACTAGTTGAGCATAGGCATCACTTAATAGATGAATCAATAAATTCAAACCAAACCTTTGTGCTTATTTATTCCAGTTGTTGCTCCGAGACAAAGCTCATGGATTGTATTTTTGTAAGTTTACATATATGAATAAGCCTTTATTTAAAATTTAGCAGAGATTGCAAATAATGATGAATGTTTTTGTAATTGTGGATTTTTGATTGTACTTTTTCACATAATAAAATACGCCGCTGACAATCACTCGTTGTGGCACCCAGTCTTTAAAAATGGTAAATGTGATGTAAGTGATTCATTAAATAGAGGATGCTCTACTACATAACTTGGATCTCTTTGGCTATTTCATGTTTATTTTTTAACCCTGACTGAAATAGGAAAAACTGCTGTTTTTAGAAGGATGCATGACCTAACATGGTTTAAAAAATTAAGCATTAACAGGCAAACTCTAATATGTCTGAACATTACAGCACTGCTGCCATAATTGCATACAATAGGCATTTGTCAGTTTTTATTCATTCAGGCCTACCTAGTAGTGATCTTTTAGAATCAATATTGTTGAATAATTAATCCCTTCATGTGAATGATTATGGAAAAAACAACAGCAACAACAAACTCAGAAGCTGATTGACGACAAATGCACAACTCTTCGGAAGAAGTTATCCAGTCTTAATGATGTTTGTTTGTTTATTTCTATTCTTGAAATGTTTTTGTATGGTGTATTTAAAATTAATTTTAACAGTAAAATATTAAAAACATATTTTTTTGAATCCTTGTTTGCAGGGGTGCTGCCAGAAATGGTTGCCCTGTGAAAAGATAACAGATTGGGCCCTATCCCAAACCAAGCATCTGTAAAACAAACAGAACCTTCTACCATATTAATTTTTCAAATTGTTTTTTTAAATTTATTCTATAATCATTTCTTGGCATCTCTGATGTTTTAAACATATATAAATTAAAACAGTTATCAGAATATATATTTGTCTTTTTATAACCTGTTTTTTTTGAAAGACCTAAATATTTTAACATGCTATTTGATACAGACAAAGCGTAAGTAAAATTGATATCCTCTAATAAGAGTTCAAAAGGGCTTTTTTTCCTTTTTCTTTTTTAAATTAAAAATAATTCTATGGGAGTTAAACAACTTACTTGAAGAGAAAGCAGATCTTTAAAATATATATGGCAAAAAGTTTTTGATATTAACATTGATATGTTAAAAACACCAATAATAATATTATAATATTTTTAGGGTCCCCTGCAGTCATGAACCCAAAGAATCTTTATAACTTTTCTCCTGTGTGTTTGTATGGTCTGTGTGTGGTTCTTGTAAGCTATTTACAGGTATTTTGTCACATCACACCCAATTGTAATGGTTTGTGGCTATATTGCATGGATTTATACTTCTGAATGAACTGAATTTATTCATTTATCACAAGAGTTATGAACATTTGCAGAATAATTTTCCACCATGTCAATAAATAACATATCAAATAGCTGAGTAAATATATAACTAATAAACTTGTAAAATTAACTGTAATGTGTCAGTTCACTTCAGTGTTTAAATAAAGCTTTCTTTAAAAAATGTACAAACGTACTAGGGCGCTGGAGCGCCATCTGCTGAAGTAGGACGTACGTTACTCTGTGATATACTCAGTTTACTTTGTTTGGTCTTTTTATCAATGCATTTGTTTCCTAAAATTATTATTGATAAAATTGCGGATTAAATATAACGGCTAGTCACGTAAGCACCCTGTCTTTTTTTAAATTATTATTATTATTATTTTTTATTTTTTTTTTGTTACGATTCACGTGACCTCAAGAACAGGAAGTCGCACATGTACTTCCGTGTTTGGAGCCTCACATGTTTGACAGTGCTGCAGGTTACCGAGAGCTGTTTTATTTCAGGGTTCAGTTTCTTTTCTTCTCTTTTACTGCTAAAATGAGTCCTCTTTGTGACAGTTGCGGTGAACACGTCTATAAACTGAATCATCAGGTTTCTGTGATGAGGAAGGAGATCAAGAACCTGAGGTGAGATCAAAACATTGTTTATTACGATCCACTTGACAATATATGTGGGAGTTTAATGATACACACCGGCTACTTTTTTTGTTTAGTGGTGGATATGCCATACATTCAGTTTATCTATGTGATTAGTGTTGACATGGCTTCTCTTCTGAATAGACAGATGTTGGATAGTGCCACCAGAGCTCATCGCAAACACATGGCGTCCATTCAGAGTGCTGTGTCAAAGATTGAACTCTGTGAACCTCAGACACACCCTCCACCTTTACCAACAATAACACCACCTCAGGCTGCACTGGAACAAGGTAAATATTTAAGTAATAACTGAATCTACAGTAACATATTCTTTAAAGCAATGGTCACTGACTTTTTCTGACTAAAGATCTCAAATGATTCTGGCAGAGGAAGCTTGATCTACCAGTCATAATACACTGAAACCCACAACATATGGCCCCTTTCCTAGGCAAGTAGATGCAATCTCCATTCCAACAAAAACCTTAAAAAACAAACAAATTATAAAATTCAAAAATCCATTGAACAACTTGATCAGCTTATAACCAAACAAACCTATCAGACTCTTAAGAGTGGAACAATTCAAGAAGGCCTGTGTAACACATTTTCAACAGTTTAACCATCCTGCTCACACTTAAAACTATAGGAGTAATGTGATTGGACCTAATTTCCCGTACAAAGAAGCCGAGTTCATTATAATAATGTTTAATAATGTTTTTCTTCACTTATGTTCCCAATGCCTTTAAAGAACTACCAGAAATGTCTCAAAGATCTACGAGTTGGTAACCCCTGCTTTAAACTGAGCAATAAGTAAGATGGTGTGGTGGAAGCTCCTAGAGTAAAAGTCACTTTGTCCCAAATGTTATTTTTGTGAAAAAGAAACTTGAATACATAACACTGATCTTTTGTGTTTAAACAATGATTAGAGCTGAACAATCTGGAAAAAAGAGACAGTTCCTCTAAACCAAGCTGAGTCAGATAGAACTGGTTGCCTGCATTAAATTATGTTTTATTTTTATGAAGATAAATACAGGCCTTTGTGATGTGTCTATTGTGAGGGCTTTTAATAATTTAACCACAAAACAACAGAATTTTATCTGACGGCCCTAACTCAGATGCTTAGCAGGAGTAAGCTGTGTCATGCTGCTATGAAAAACAATATGTAAGTGATAATTAAAATGATTTTAATACTACTAAAATGGTATGATATTTTTAAAGGAACAAGCACAGAGCTTGGAAAAAAATTGCCCCGGAATTGTTCTAGTTTTTAATGTCATGTCATTAAAATATTAATTGCTGAAGCACAATTGTTTAAATAACTTGAAGCTCATCTCTCACACTTTTGTGCAGAAATATGTATAATTATATATTTTTGTTGTTTTTTGATGATTTTACTGATAATATTCAAAAATGTTGAATATGTGAGGTTGCAGCTATTAAAGGTGGGATCAAAGAGAGTTTTAATTAACAACAATTAATTCTTAAAAGAATGAAGTGTGCATTTAACAGACATACAATGGATGATTGAAGCTGTGCTTCACAATTATTTTAATTTCATGAAAAATGAATAACAAATCAGTTTCTTTTTGTTTTTGTCAATCATCAGATTGATATGGTGTGTTTAGTTAACTTATTGTTTGGCTCTACTGTACCATTGAGAATATTAACATGCAGTTCACTGGTTAAAATTTTTATATGTTCTGTATTTGCAAACATCTTGACTTTAAAGAAACATATTAATGCTGTTTAGCGCAGTTTTTTGCTTCTGTGCTACAGACAAAAATAAAGAAGATGAAAAGAGAAAACTTTTGTGTTTCATATCTGCTTGATATATTTGCACAGTTCTTGAGAGCACACTGGTATGTTCATCACTGAAGTACACAGCTGGTTTGATTTTTTTTTTTCTGGATCAAAATTTTGAATGCAAAAATTAAAGTGCATTATAATATATGCATCTTTCAGGAAACATCCAGACAGTCCCGATTGGTTACATAAGTTCCTGTTTCTCTGTGAAAAATGGGACCCCCAGACAGCCCACCATATGTGGGCCCTCAAGGGGAGAACTGCGCATCGAGCAGAGAGTTTTCAACAATCCTGAGCACGCTCTGGTTGGACTGGAGCAATACTCACATGTCTGGTGAGTTGCATCAGTTTCATCTTTCTGATTCAGTTACTTCACATTTGAATAAAAGTAGTTAAATTTGTCTTTACTGAGTCTTCGGTCCTCCACAGCATGGTGACAGGTTGATATTATTCTAACTGCTGTATAAATAAACTGTTTAACCCATTTTCAAGTTTTTTTAGTTGCTTTCTTTTCTGTGGGTAATTCTGAATCTTCTTTCCTGCTGGATGTAACTCAGCAGCCCCTGCATGCTTTTACATTTACTTCATGCCATATGTTTGTCTGTCTGTGGTGTTGACAGGATCATCTTCCTCTTTCACAAAAATGGGCACCTGAGTTACAAAGCTAAAGTGAAGCCTCCCCGGCTCAACGGTCAGAGAGTCGGTGTTTACTCCACACGCAGTCCGCATAGACCTAATGCAGTGGGACTGACTCTGGCTAAACTTGACAAAATAGAAGGTCAGTATCTGCCTCAAAATGTGTCTTGATTGTGTCCCATATTTCTCGATGTGAGGGCAGGGTACACATGTAGCAGAGTGTAATCATTAGACTAAAGTTATGTATAACATGTAATCATAGCATTTTACCATGTGTATGTATAGGGGGTAGGGGTGGCAGCAAGAAGGTTGCTGGTTTGACTCCCTGAGTTGATCATGGCCTTTCTGTGTGGAGTCTGCATGTTCTCTCCGTGCATACATGTTTTTTTTTCAGGTACTCCTGTTTCCTCCCGTAGACCAAGACCATGCTCATTAGGTTAACTGATGACTTGAAAGTGCCCTTACTAGGTGTGAGTGTGTGTAAATGTCTGTCGCTCTATGTTGCCCTGTGATCAGCAGACGACTTCTCCAGGGTGTGCGCTGGACAAGTCGCCCAATGTCAGCTGGGATAGGCTCCAGCCCCCATGACCCTAAAAGGGTTAAGCAGTGTGGATAATGGATGGATGGGTATTAGAAGTCTTATGATTTCACTTAGGAAGTAAAGTAAGATTTAAGGGGGTAGGATTAGATAAGTTTATACTTCATCCTGCTCCTTTTCGTCCGTGTAAGATGAGAGGCTTAAAAGAAAAAAAATGCAGATTTGGCTTCTGTCTTGCTTTATTTTCTTGTTTTTTTCTGATTATCACTTATTGGTATTTTTAACTGATTTTAAGTTGTCATTTACATGATCGAAATAAAGATATCAATTAATCAATCAATCAATCAATCAATCAATCAGTCAATCAGTCAATACAGATGCAGATCTGGGAATTCTTTAGGGATTTGTTAACATTGTGAGATTGAGTACTTTTCCACATTTTCGTTAATAATTCAAAAAGTCCTTAACTGATTTTGATTAAGTTTTCAGGGAGTGTTGTTAATGCACAAGGAATGAATGATTAGATTTTGGTGACGATCTGAATCCAGATGTGGATCTGGGATTTTTGTAAAGGACTTGTTAACAATGCAAGATAGGGCAGGTTTTACACATTTTTGCTAATTACTCAACAAGTACTCTTGTGCTGTACAATACAGAAATTTAAGAATTGTTTCATTCTGATTAAAACAAATGTATGTTCTTTCCTTTATTGCGCAGGAGATACACTACATCTGTCAGACATTGACATGATTGCTGGCACTCCAGTCCTGGACATCAAACCTTATATTCCAGAGTACGATTCACCTCAAACCAGAATGGTGGTGCACTCAGAGCTCCGTGATTCTGACTCAGACCAACAGCATTCATTTTCTGCGTCACTAAATGAGACTACAGACTTAAAACCAGACAAAGAGACCGATCCTCAGTCTGGTCTAAATACTGGAAGAACTGATGATGAAGGTGACTTGGGTATTCTCATCTCTGAAGAAAGACCTGCAGCTGATATTCAAGCCTCAGATTCATCCAGAGTTTCTGCTCAGTTTTCCCTTCCCAAAGACCTCCACGATGTGCTGGAGGAGGTCAAGACCTTTGTGACACAAGGTGAACTTTGTCAGCAGAGTTTTGAGAGCAAGGATCAAGTTACAGAAACAAAACCACCAGAACTGACTGTGGATCATCTTCACTTCGGAGAGGAGGCTTACAGCACCATCGCATCTTGGATCAGAACACCTCCTGTTGGAAGTCTGGACGTACGATTCACCCTGCAGGCGCAGAGGGAGTTGGCAGAATTCCTTCCTGCACACCTGCCAGGTAAACTCTAGATGATGTTAGAATGCGTTTAACAAGAAAAGTGCGATGCCTAACTCCCCCACAAGAGGGTGCTGTTGTTAAAGAGGAAACAGAGTATTATAACAGACTGAAACAATCTTTAATGTCATGCAGGAGGACCCTCTGACAGCAAAAGACCCAGGTTCAGGTTCCTGCGCAGCTTAGAGGAAGCTGCTGCAGCCATCAGAGGGATTTTATCAGCAGACCCTCGCTCAGTCTACAGGAGGACACGCTGTAGAGACAGACTCTTCTTCTTCACGCTGGACGCTGCTGACATCACCTGCTGGTTTGGACGAGGCTTTGCTGAGGTGCTGCAGGTCCGGCCTGTTGAAGAACTCATTAAATCTGAATGAGTCTGTTTCATGAATCTGTTTTTGTAAAAGCTTTATGGAAGCTCAACCATGTGCAGAAAAGGGGGAAAGTGCAGTAATTTTCTACTGTATATTTTCAATTTTTTTTTTTTAAAGACAAATGTGTATTTTAATGTCAGAGTGATCATATGGGCTTCCTGAAAGTCATAGACAATGAGAACAGTCGGTTAAATAAACAAAACATTAAAATCTGTCTGTTTTGAGTTCTTATTGACAGCAAGCTACTACGTTACATAATTGTTAGAGTAATAAGAATGAATGGACATTTTTTTTACTGTATTCTTGCTAAAATAGACAAAGTCATCATGTATCTATGAGCAATGTTTCACTACAACCCTATTCATGTATATTAGGGATGCACAATATTTTCAGTTTGATATCAGTATTGGCAGATAATTGCTTCAAAAGCTAAATACTGATATTGGCATATAGGAAAATTACTGCTGACTTTTAGCCAAATATGTAAGCATTAACTCTGGCCAATTTTTAAAAGCTCTTAAAGGGCAGACAAAGCACGATTTTACTGTCACTGTAAAATATATACTCGCATATAACAGTTTTAATCTACAAAAAGTACAATTTAACTTCAGTTATTTCTGTATGTCAGTATCAGACAAAATACGTTTTTAAATATTGTTGCTTTGGATATAGGCAAAAATCTGATATTGTGCATCCTTAATGTATCATGATAGATGAACACACTGATCATTGGGTAAAAAGTATTATATTTTAATGCAATGAGGTAAAATATGGCACCTTTCAGTCCCAGTAATTTATTATTCAGATCTGAGGTTTTTTGGTAATTATCTTTTATTGTTTTTGATTTTCATTTCAATGATTTTGGTTTTTTTTTTTTTAACAAGAGGATCTCAAACCCAAAAGTAAGATGATCACTCCTAAGCATAGGTTCTGCCAAAGTGAGTATATAAGATAGGTTAAAAGAGACAAAGATGGCACATACTACTTGGCGTATTCACACATTTACATCTTAACATAGTCTCTACTTTAAGTTTCACACTCCCTTGATAATGTTTCATTAGACTATGAAAATGATAAATCATTATAATGTATAACATAATATATAAAGATATTAAGAATCTTTTAGAGATCATCTGAAACAGGAATGTCTTGAAGAGTAAATTGTTTTTTTTAAACAAGGTTACCCAAATTATACAGTAGTTGGACCTTAAGAGTTTTAATTTTTAGAAATGAAGACTGTCCTGTGACAGTGAAAATTCAGTGTTTCAGTAGTACGAGGCAGACTTGCATGCAGGAGACTGCAGATTATAATTTTAAAAGAATAGACAGAAACTAAATGCAATTATATAAGGATGGGTGATTTACAACATTAAGTTCAGAAAAACACCAAGTGAAATGACACTGTGCAGTACATGGCACTCTCTTGCCAGACATTCTTGACCCACTAGAAACAACGCTGCAACCCATGTTTGGGTCCTGACCCACCAGATGAGAACCACTGATTTAAAGAGTAAGCATAAAACTTAAAAAGCAGAATGAAGACTTAATTCAACATCAGTAAAGTTAATATCTAACAGAATAATGACAGTATTTTTTAAGATTACATACTGTCCATAATTATATTTACAAAAAGAGAGGGAGACAAAGAGCAGACCTAAAGACTGTAAAGAAATGGTTTCAAAGCAGACCCAAGATCAGACAAAAGTGTCAAGGTACTCCATATTCATACTCATGAATAGCCCTTTTTGCCCCTTTTACATTACCTTAGCAGTCTTGCGGTGTATTTTTCTATCTACCAAAGTGTAATGAGATTTGACCAAAAGCTGTATTACAATTTAAATATTTTTATAAAGACTTATTTTAAATTCCATTAAATTTCATAAATCCAGCAACATATAAACAAACCCGATGGCTCACAAATTTAAAGTTCAGTATTCAATTAAATGGGAGTAGTGAAAAAATAATCATACCCTCCACCACAGTGCTACTACCTGTAAAACACCTTGAAGTACTTGTTTAATAACAGAACTGGCAGTTTCATACGGATTCATTTGAGAGCCACTGCTGTGTCGCCTCTAGAAGCGCCTGTTGTAGTGACACTGATGCCCAGGAGGGGGCAGCAGTACTTGTACACGGTGCGTCCCCTGTGCGTCTCAGATCCGCCGAAGAAGACAAATGGACCAATAGCAGGCCTGACATTTGTGTTTTGAACTAGAAGCGGTTGATGGCTCCTCCCGCTGAAGTTTGTTTGTAATTTTCTGCTCTTTTGTGGTTTTGGTCGGATTTGCCGTTCTAAGAATAAAAGGTAATGTCTGTAAAAGGATCTCAAAAGGCTTTACAATTAATGAAATCATACTTTGGTTGAAGTTCTGAGTTGTTTGTTAACTCGTAAACGTAACTTCACATCGCCATAGCTAAAGGCTCGCTGATGCTAACTGGGTTGTCAGTCTTTTCCTTTGCTTATTTTATAAAGTACACGGCGGGGTGTCATTGTTACTCACATGTGAGGCTTGGTTAGTTATGAGCACTCACAGACCCGCTAAAAAGCAGAAAGTTTTCATTTCCTGTGATGACATCGTAGCTTGTCAGTTGACATGACAACTTTCTGTAAGCGAGCTCCTGTTAAGTGTCTGCCCATCACCTTTATCACGTCTTCAGCGTGTTTAATCATTATTTGTCTTGATTTCAGTTGCATAAGTGGTTTCACTGCTGTCCAGAATAATGTCAAACAACGGAGAGGGCTTGGTAAGATTTTTTGTGGTCTTGAATACACAGTCAAAATTGTTTTTGTTTTATAAATATGACTTTAGCAAGTATCTGTTCACTTCAGCCTTTAGGCAGATTTGGAGAGCGCACACCTTTGAGAAGTCTGGACAATGAAATGTTCCACCTGTCAGCATCATCTTCAAGGCTCAAATCAAAATCACTGCTCAATACTGATGCTGTGAAGACAAAGGTGAGTCCAGTTTGACAGTTTTCTCAAAGCCACTTAAGCTGAAACGGATGTAACTAATGATTACCAAGTCTTTCTTGTATTTGAATCTACCTTTTACTGTCACACTGTAAAAGCATATTTTTCTGAGACATATAAAAAAACATCAGTTTCTTATTATACCAGAAATAATGGATGTTTTTTATATAAATAGCAGATGAGTATTAGTGACAGACTAGGAAAGCAAAATCGGATGGTGAATTATTCACCTCAAAAAAGTTATGTAGAGAATTAAGTCAAAGTTTTGACAATTAAGTTGAATCATTCAAGACTACCTTATGTCCATCTGACATTTTAACATTTTGATTTTAAACTTGACCTTTTTCACTTCTTTTCCCCTCCAAGAGAATTATGTTTTCCCCTAGGGATGCACAATTTAATCTGTGTAAATATCAGCAAATAATGGCTTAAAAAGTTAAACATCAGTACCCACAGACATTGAAATTTCTGCTGATATTCACAGCTGATATAGTGGTCATGCTTATCTGTCTCATATATACCGTATAATGGACAAATTTATGAATGTACCATAATGCTTTAACTCATAATCTTTGATGTGTACACTAAAAAAATCAACGGTATTATTTTTAATGAATGAAATGTAGTTTTCTTGTTTCACATCTGTTTTAACATAAATAAACTGTCACAGTCTAAGGAACTGGTCAATTTTAGTTAAATGCATATTAAAAGCATTTTTTTTTTTTTAACCAAAAATACAAATATCATATCAGTGGTGGTGATAATGAGTTATGAAATACTGAATATCAGATATCGGCTAAATGGCAATATTAGCATCCCTATTTTATCCTTATTATTTTGTCTTATTTCTGACCCTTAGTTTTATTACACAATATGTATAGAGTAATGAAAAAAAACCATTTTTTGTGATTATGTCTATTATCATAATGTATTTCAATGGTTAGAGTAAAGTCTAGTTTTATTTTTTCTTTTTGAAAGTTACAAACAGATCTGTAAGAACCTTATAACTCTGACTCTGAAGTCTGTAAAGCAAAATTTGAAATATTTCCCTATTTTTTTATTGTATGTATTATTTCATACTGAAATTAATTCCCTCAAACAAATAGTGCTTAAAAAACAAACACACAAAATAATTAGAAACTTCTCTGAAGTGCAAAATTTAAATTGAACAGTAGCTTAGACCTAAAACTTCAGACTTAAGAACACACTGGAAAGTTTTTGGACTGAGGGTGAAAACAGTTCAGCTGAGGTAGGTTTATTGGATCTGCTCAAGTCCTCACAAAGTAAATGCTTTGGATTATGGGGTATAGCAATATGGTACATTGGTACATTTTCTATTTTGTATCTTCTGATAAAGTTAACGTTTTTAGCCTTTATCTGCCAATACAAGTATTATGCCTGTAATATTGAACATCCTTCATTAGCTTGTATTTCTTTGTGGCCTTTTCTAAAACTACATGCTTTTAAATCTACAGGTTGATGTTCCTCTCTGTGACCAATTGCCCATTCCTCTGTCAGCGAACATTACACAGCCCGAACCTCCTACTACCGATGCAACTACTGAAACAGCTTGTGGACCTGGAGATGTAACATTTAAGTCTTTTGAATGTCCTGGTGGAGAAGTTGAAATCACAAGTTCCTCAACATGCATAGAAGAGAGTATATTTCTGACCCATGATCAAGATCAGGGTTTGGGAAATCCAGTTAATACAGAGGATACAGTCCTCTCTGACAGCATCATTGTTCAGTCATGCAGTGACCATGAAGAACACCCCTACTACAAGCCTGAGATGGAAAATGCCTCCGTGGTTGAATCAAAAGCAGCAGTTTCCTTTGAAATTTCTAACAGAGCATTAAACTCTGATGATACACATGCTGATCAAGATCTACGGGGAAACATAACGTGGAAATCTTTTTCCTGCGATGGGGGTGAAATTGAAGTTTCTGATTTGACCCTGCTTCAAGAAGAGACCATTCCTCTGCCTTTTGAGCAGCTGTGTGAACCTTTCGGAGAAATCAGTGTTAACCAAACCAATCTCTCCGACTGTGGACCGTTACTTGACGCAGAGCATGCAGATCATCCCTACTGCAGCAAAGAAAATGGTGTTCATATCATCACCAGCTATTTGGACTCTGCAAGTGAAGCTCAAAGGCCTGCAGGTGGCGTGAGTGACTTCAAATCTATGAACTGCACTGGAGGTGAGATTAAAATTGCAGAGTGTGTCGAACCAGCAGAGGAGACAACTCCCTTACCAGCTGATCCAACTAGAATCTTGGCTGAATCAAGCAACTGTTGTACAGATCCGAGTGTGCTGGCTGGTGAAAAAGATGTGCCAAGTGCTGAGGACCACGTAGATAACCCATACTGTAACGGTGAACTCTCCATTGCACAGAAACCAGTCAGTCTTGATGCTGTGGATAAGGTTCAGCATATTAGCCTGATAGTACAAAAACAAAACAGCATTACATCTGACTCTTTTACTAATGTCCAAAATGAGGCAGAACAATGTAATGGCCCCCAGTTGTCCTCTCTGCCTGATGATGAGACTGTGAACTTCCTGCCGCCAGACACCAATTGTGTAGCAACCTCTAATACACAGGATCAAATTCAAGATAAAGATGAAGAACCTGATAGCCTCAAAGAAATGAATGAAAACCCACCAGCTTTACGTACCTCTGCACATACAAACTCATCTTTGAATTCCTCGGATAACAAATCTGTTAGCTGCCACATGCTTGAAATGTCAAAAATGGACTTACTGCATCCTGATAAAAGTGCACCGCTTTCATTGCTTCATAAAACAAAGTCTCCTGATAGTCCTCCTGCAGACATGCATCAAGAGCATGCCCCTGATTCACCCATGAGATCCCACGTATCCACTGAGGCGAAAGATAGTGCTTTTGGCTCATCTGGAAATTTCCCTGTTCTTTGTAACTCTGTTGAGAAACCTCTTGCAGAAACCCTCCCTGATGTGTTAAAAGTGCTGTCAGAGTGTCCCTCTGTAGCATCAGTTTTGCCATTTGGTGTCCTCACTCCAGTAGTAAGGAGAGCCTCTCTGCTCTTGTTAAAGGCTCGTAAGGAGTCTGAAGTGGACAGATTTTTAGCAGACAATTTTGCGCTGGAAGGCGAGAAGAGCTTTGAGGCCCCTGTGAACCTCGACCCTGCCGGCTTATTCGCCGAGCTCTTGGAGAGCCCCATGCCACGTCCTCTGTTTAACTCAACAGCTCTGCCTTGCAGGGCCCAGCCAGGCCTGCTCACTGAGCCTGCTGAAGATGTGGATGAGAAGCCATGTGAGGCGCCTCAGCCTAAAGTAGACAAACCAGTTCTGGATGTCCCTTTGATTCCAGATGGCCCTCTTCAGCAGCAGCTCCGGCAGATGGCAGAGTTTCTCTTTTTGGCGTCAGGAAGGATGGGTCCTGCTGCTGTCTCTGCTACAGTGCTGCCTCCTCCTGCCTCCACTGTTCCATCAACAAGGGTGCCTTCTGCAGAGTCCCACAGTGTCTGTGTGGGAACAACTCCTGTGAAACAGATGGACCACAGCGTCAATACATCTGGAAAATTTGAGAGGAAGAGGGAGTTCTCTACAGCGGATTCCTGCACTCTGACAGACCCTCTCCTTTGGAAGTAAGTGTTGTCTCTGAGTGGGTTTACTAGGTCACATTTACCAAATAAGTGGGAATAACTAGGTTATAGTAATCGTCTAAGTTTGGCATCATTTATTATTTAAACCTATACTGGTTCTAAATTGATGCTTTTAAAACCGTGATGTCTTTTCATTGGTACATGAAACTCTCCTTTAAAAAGAAAAAAGAGCATTTTTAATTTCAACTCACGTCATGCCCTGTGTGATTATACTTTTGTTGCATAATGCCTGAGTCTTTAGCTGGAGGGCAATATCACAGCTCACTGAACAGAGAGAACATAGAAAATTTAGCATCTTTGGCGCTGACATTCAGTGAGTGGCACCAAAATAAAGCACCTAAACCTGTGTAGTGATTCAGTTCAGCAGCTATCAGGCATGTAGGTACTATTGGTGCATCAGTACCAGATTTCGATGTCTATCCCTCGCTTGTATGCAATTCAGAAACGTGTGTTAAATAACCCTTTTTTCATTTTACATGATTCTGTCAATATTTGGATTCTTTCCACAAATCCAGTGTTAAACTCAAACTGCCTGTTTTATAAAGATCAAAATATGACCATGCACCTGTATTGGACCTACTTGTGATGTTTGGCTCTTATCTTTGTGTCATTACCTCCGCCAAGGAGGTTATGCTTTCTCCAGGGTCTGTCTTTGTGTTTATTTTTTTGTCTGTTAGCAAGATTACGCAAAAACTACTGGATAGATTTACATGAAAATTTTACCAGAGGTGGTTTGGTCCAAGGAAGAAACCAATACCTTTTGGTGGTGATCCGCACATTTGTCTGGATGCAAAAAAAAAATCCCAAAATTTGTGAAAAATCCCATAAGTAAACTCTGGGCTGTATTTTTAAAAAATCATGTTTCCGACATCACTTCATGGATGAGCTTAAAAATTTACACGATAATATATATAATATAAATCTATCATCACGGTCAATTTAATCGGGATCCAATCCAGATTGATGTCACAAAAAACATTGAAGTTTGTAATGGCAAATCCCATTCATTTCTCCTCGGCTGCTGTGAGGGTTCTGCCCCCTTTACATCATTTATGGGAATTGAAGTTAATTTGCAAACTCGTGTCAACTTTTTTCAAGCCTATGTCACTACATTACCCACTTCTCACATTTTTTTTTCTAACATTTTTTATTGCACTTTTCGAATACAGTACAATTATCATATTAACAGTTGAAATATACAGTTCTGTATTTTTTGTAAACAGTCTTATAAATTTTAAGTGCACTGTCAGTTGAAAAAAAAATACAGAGCAGACAAGTAACCATTTGATGCTAGGGGGAATGAAGGTCTATGTGAAAATACCAAACATATCACAAGCCGAAACAGTTTAATTGCTTTTTGTTTTTCAGAGTATATGATGGAATTTATATATTGTGTGAACTCATGTAGAAAGGTATTGAAATGTAGTCTTTTTCCTGAAAATTTAAATCTATGGATATGGGATTTAGCCAATAAAATTATAAGATTTATTGAGCTTCTCCACAAGGACAGACATGAGCGGAGACTTGGCCGTCGTATCAGAGTGTGTGGTGATCCAGAATTGTATCTTGGTGGAGATCTGCGCTCTCTGAGTGCTTTTCTAGTTGTATATATTTCATATATTTGCTTTAAATTTACAGAGACGGTGCATATTAATGAATATTTCTGCATATTAGTAAGTACGCCAGAGTCTGCCGAAAGGCTATCTTTCATCTGCAGCCCCAGACCAGATTTCAGAAAAACTCTTCCTAATAAGAGTAGATTAAAACAAGAAAGGGTAAGAATAAAAACAAAACAATTCAGGTGTAAGTAACAACTTGTGATGAAACATTAGAACTACGTAAACAAACAAAATGACAGCATTGAAGTAAGCAGGTAAGTAACAATGGACACATAATTAAAGCATGCCAGACAACCCTAAAGCAGCCTTTAGCAAACATTAAAGTTAAAAATACACTGAGCATGCTCAAATGAATAAAAGTATCCAGGGCTGACTTAACAAAAGCGAGGCTCATGATAAATAAGGCTCATGCAGCAAAGCATGAATCAGTACACCAGACCACAGTCAGGTTTTAAGAAAAGCTGACAGGCAGGAGCTTAGTGAGGTTGGACACAAGGTGGCAGCAACAGCAAGGGGACTGGGTTTAGTATTGTTGTCTGCATGGGTCCCCATTGAGTCCCTGTTTCACAGAAGAACGGTGTACCCCACCATGGCCATTGCGGACACTTTTTTGTATTTTGCACTTTTTATTTTTCCTCACACCTTGGAGATTCAGGATTTTTATAACCTTCATTTCATTGAGCATGAAGTCCAGTTTAGCACCATTCCAGAAATGCTGCCTCCAAATACTTGCTGCTGCACTCAACATTTGGTGTTTTATGTTTCTGCTTTCACTCAAGTTCTTAACTCGTGCATTTATTATAGAACAAGAAGAACCAGGTTAAAATGTTAACTTATACTGAATCAAACCAAATATTGGGCAGAGAGCAGGGGCGTTTTCTGGTTTTTCATAATCAGATAATGGTTTAAAGTTGAAAAAGCATCTCAACTTATGCTCTTTATGTAATTTCTTGAGTAATAATGTAACACCAAGAGTCAAGTGGTTGGTTGATTAATGTGCATGTAAACATAATCATCTGTATTACAGTTCACAACAAAACTTATTCAGCATGGTGTGTTTCCTCTCTCTGCAGTGTTCCTCCAGGCAGCCTGGAGTGTCTCCCTCGACAGGAGCTGGAGCAGAGGTTGAGGTCCAGTATGATCATGGTGGAGGCTCTGGTGCAGCAGTTGGCTGCAGCTAGGATTCAGCCATCTGCAGGCACTGCACCTTCAGACCTCAGGGAGAAACTAGTGCAGACAGATCACACTGAGCTCAGTCAGGTAAGGACAAATATAAATATGTACATTTTAAAGGAATGGAGGCATGGCTGCTCATTTTTACCTCCGCCAAGGAGGTTATGTTTTTGCCGGCGTTGGTTTGTTTGTTTGCGTTCAAAATAACTTGAAAAGTTATGGACGGATTTGGATGAAATTTTCAGGAAATGTGTGGAATGGGATAAGGAACAAGTGATTAGCTTTTGGGACTGATTGGGATCACCATCCGGATACAGGAATTTTTTAAAGGCTTCATTAACATTGTGAGATAGGACCAGGGGTGGACTAAAGCTGCTTGGGGGAGGTCTGTGCACTCTCTGAGTGCTTTTCTAGTTTATTAAAGTACTCAAGTTTTGACCTTATTAAATTGATTAAAACTATTTTAAGAGCTTCTGAAAAAAAGAAAACTGGCAGCAGCACGACACTTTAATATGCTTGTGCTTGAGAGAGAAAGTGAACTGATGTGCTGTCATTAGATAATCATTTCACATCCTGGTTTGTTATGTTTGTTAATATAAGACTCTCACTTAAGCAAATAAGCATTTTAGCAATTATCCAGAAAAGTTTTATGCCTATGTAAATTGCTGTTTTTATCCGTTGAGCTAAAATGGGATTCAGTTTAGTTTTATGAGTGTTAAAAACACAGGAAATTATTGCAAATAAATAAAGTGGGTTTCTTCAGACTAAAACACGAGCAAACATAATTTGAATATTAAATTTTAAATTTAATTAGTTTGCACTGAATTTATTTTTAATGTCAAACCTGCAATAAACTAGGGAAAGGGTTTTTGATATTGTAATGTTGCTTTAAGTGTGATAAGTAAACAAATGTAGACAGAGAAATGTGTTTTACCCATGCTATTAATGTGTTATTAATCAAAAAGCCATGCATTTATATTTAATCATTAAATAAACAGCAGTTACTCTCAGGGTTAATGATCAGTAGTTTGAGTTTTTCTGATTGCATCAAAATGTCATGAAAGTGTGTAAAGTGCATGCTGTGTAAGAAAGTCTTGGCTGTTGGCATTAAATATTCTTATCTAGCAGCATAAATTCAGACTCTGACGTTTATAGTGAAAGCTTGAATTTGATTGTGATAAGATAGTAGAGTACCATGCTGTGTGTTTGATCAATTAAGATGTTTTTGTTTAGTACATTAATGTGTGTATTCTTTTAACTAAGGCACAAGTTATGTTTTGTTCATAGTCCACAATACACAGAGACCTGTACCTGGAGGCTCTGAGGAGGATTGGTGAGCTGGAGCTGGATGAAAATTCACTACAAAACCTTACCCACTGTGTGCAGGACATGAAGGTCACCATGGTAAGACACACACAAATCATACAACACAGGTTGTGTGTAGTTAAATATTACTAAGCTGTAATAATAATGGGTGCCAGTGGCCAGGTAGTTGTGTCCTCATGCCCTGAGTCCAGAACTGTCCTTGAAGCTGGTGGCCCAGGTTCAGGTCACACCTGTAGCTCCTTGCCTTCATGCCATTACCACTCCCCCTGTTTTCTGTCTTTATCCACTGTCCTAATTAAAGGCATAAAGACCAAAAACCAAAGCATGTTGACATGAAATGCTTCACCTGATCACCATTCACAAACACTTAAGAACACTCACTTACATGTGTTGAAGTGATATTTTTTCCATTTTGAAATTTGATCTTACATGGAAAAGGTAAATGAATTGCACATACCTGGTGTGTTTTTCTCTTAACAGAGCTCCATGAGTGGTGACACAGATGCTGCTCTCACCAACATGAAGCAGATAGAAGATGTTATCAGAGAGGACCATCAAAGCCTCCTGTCTCATGTATATACACACATCAGTAATGATTTTTCAATCCTGCAAGTGTCTGGTTTTCTGTTTTATGAAAACATGTTTATTTTCTCTGTGTTGTTCAGTACGGTCAGATGAAGTCTATATTTGATAAAACAAAACGGATGCAGGCGGTAATGATGCAGAAGATTAAAGATGCCTTTCACCAAAGAGATGACATGAGCTCACAGATGGAGGACGCCTTTTCAGCAAAAGAGGCGGTAAGCACACCGAGAAGCCTCTTTAGTGTTTACTGTGTTGGGTGATGATAATGTTTTGTTTTTTCTCTTCTTCAACAATGGAAATAATTGTTTCAAGTGCAGTTAATTCAGGTGCAGAATTATTTTGTATCACTGAAGTTTGTTTTGATTATTGTTGACTTTGTGTGATGAATAAAATAATTCTGATACTAAAATAGATTCAGAAATGTTCAAACAGTGCAGAAACGTTTGTTTCATAGATGTTTAGACAGCCTCAGATTAATTACCACATATGCTTTAATGATGTTCAGATTAAGTGCGAAACGAAAAGATTAAGTAAAAAATATCATGTAATGCACTTATGTTTAGGACGTACATTTTTCACATTAGGCTAAGAATTTAGTTACTTTTTTTAGCTGTGTTGGGGCCAGGGTTCCTGTGGATCATTAAAGAAAAACTTAAATTTGGTTTTTGAAATTTGAGGTCAAAATATTTGGGGATGCACAATATTAATTTGCCTGAAATTTCTTGCAAATATTTACAACCAATATTTTGAAAGTACAACTTGAGCATAAAATGTATATTCCGTATATTGACAGAATGTCCAGATTTACTATAACAGTTAACCTTGTCTTCACTAAATATCCCATTTATAAGTCAAAAGTTTCGTTTATTAAAGGTGTAGTGTGTAGAAGTTGGCAGCATTTTACCGAACAGAAACGATGACTATAGGATATAACGTTTCTATTTGTATGTAAAGTCTGTTGAAATAAGTGTAAAATCATCCCGATAAAACTTTTTTTAAGTTGGAAAAAGCTTTTTTATATTTATGTACTGCGGGTCTCCTCTTTTGGAGGCGGACATAATGATCCGCCATGTTGTCTACTGGTGGGTTTTGGGAACAAAAAGAGCGAAATGCGATTTTTTTTGAATATGAGTCTAAAAGTTTACAAAACCTATAATCCTCATCTTAACTGACCTATAACCTATAAAAATATTAGTTACAAGTATGAATGAAAAAAACATCACCTCGTAACTGATGCCCTGTTCACGATCCTTTTTGGTCTTCACCGGCTCTCGTCGCTTAGTGATGTGATGTTTTAGTAACGGACAGGCTCATTCCAAAATCTGAACGCTAGATTTCGCTAAAATGCCAATTTCTACACACTGCACCTATAAAGAATAAAATGCTCTCTTTGCTGCTTTCTAATGTAAATGGACAGTCAGCGTGAAAAGGACAGGGACATGCTAAATGGAGGCTCTGTGCTCTTGACAAAAAGTGTCAAAATTTGTTCAGAAATCTCGGCATATGGGCTAAAATTGAATATTGTTTCATACCTATAAATGCTATAAAACATCTGTTTTCCTTTTCAGTAAGAGGATTTACATTTTAGGTGGAATTTTGAATTATAATTACGTTGACGCTATCTATTTGGCGTTATATCGATTTCTTTTTGTGTGTATTTACTTGTCAGGGTTATAGTTTATGCCTTTCAAAGCAGCTTTTACTGCAGCAGATAATTGGTTTCAACATTAAAATATATGAGGAAGTGGTTGGCAGGGAGAGGCAATAATGATAAGGTGAGTTATAAAAATGTACATAAAACATTTAAACTTGGAACTTTGGGGGCCAAAGCTGTCCAGACAGAAAAGTACAGATATCTCTCTCTCTCTCTCTCTCTCTCTCTCTTTCTCTCTCTCTCTCTCTCTCTCTCTCTCTCTCTCTGCAAAAATAAATTTAATTTACTGTTTTTGTGTTTGGAAAAACATCTCAATTTGAGTTTGAAAAGTGTGCATGCCGCCCACGTGAATGTCTGTAAGAATTTTGAAAACCACTAGATGTTGCTGTTTGTCAGGGAATGTAGCCCCATCAACTTCTTATATTTTTTCTGTCACAAACAGAAAGTTTTAAAGCTTAATATAACTTAATTGCTTTTGTATATGCACAAGTTAAAATCTGACCTATAATTCAAGCAGTAAGTGGCTAGTTTAGATATAGGTATTTTCACTGGATGTTTTACTCAAGAAACACTGAATTTTTTGTCTTGGTTTCTTTTTTAGGCCTTCAGTGCAATGGACCAGCTGAGGACTCACTGTGCCTCAGAAATCTCAGACCTTGAAAGGATCGTTGGGTCTCATCAAGAGCTGTTAGCTGCCCTGAACCAGACTTACCCTGAACAAGTAAAGAAAGCAGGCAGAAAACAATCCCACCTATTTAATCTTACTGACACACCATCACTAAGTGTGTGCTGAATGCAGTTTTTTTCTTTTTTCCACCGAACAGGCTGCACTGAACAAAATCTACTCTGAAATACTGGATTCTGCCTGTGGTGTCTTGTCAACAACCAAAGAAGAGCACTCCAGTTTGATGACGGAGGTATGCTGTTTTTTATTTTATCAATAGACTCAGACCCTTTGCTTTATAGCAACCCCCCTCAGTATTGAGAAAAATGTCATAATCTGCCACAGTAACAGCTTACAAATCCCTCCATCATGTAAACAGTGCTCTGCTTTGACCCATGTCTCTCAGATTGTGATTTCTTTGTTATATTTGAACCAAGTTTGCTTTATTCATATGATACCTGCACCCAAAAACATGTTAACACATGCCTCCAAGGCCAACAGTTTGTAAACAACAGACAGTAGACACTAGCAGAGTCATGTATTAGAAGAAATTAGGTAATGTCATTGTACCTTTTCAGCTGTCAGGTTTCTTTGGCTTCTCACAACATCTTTGCCTACTTCACCACCTTCTATTAGTCAACAAATGCATGATGAGTATAGTGGCACTTGAAGCATACTACAACAGTGCAGTTCCTCTTGGAGACATTTGTGGACGCCAAAGTACACCAAGCTAGATCAGGTTAGGTTTTGGGAGCACATGCTGAGGTGGCACTTGGGCCATTCATTGTTCATGATGACTCATCTGCAACCACCAGCAACGATAACCCTTCTGGATTTGTCGGTGTTTCTGTGTGACAAAGTTTAAATGTACAAGGGTGCAGAACAATAACAGTATGTGTATACACTGCAGTGCCAGTCGCATGACTCCACGCTCATGGTGTTGTTTGTGTGTCTTTGATGGAAATCAGAACTGGAGATTATCTTGTTTCCTTGACTTCTTTAGTTAAAGTCCTTCTTAAATCCCTATGGGGAGAATGGACCATGGTACGTGTAGAGTTTGTGTGTTGCCTGCACAAAAAAGGGACAAGCTTCAAATGATGCATGTCACAGAACAGTGTTAAACAGTGACCATATAAGATAGCTATTTTTTACTTGTCTTGGCATTCTTTTAATGATAATTACAGAAATACTCATTGTGTCTTTAGTGAACATAAAACAAATTTTAGGACATTTTGACTGCCTCAACTGCAACGATCATCATTAGCAGCACAACATGGTGCTCTTGGTGGCAAAAGAGCGGAGAATGACTTAAAACTTGGTCAAATTTTGTGTTAAGTCTATAACGAAACATGAATGTAAAGTTGCTATCAGAGGATGTAAGTGCAGAAGAGAAGACTGAGTGGGTTTGTTGTGCATGGGAGTTTAAAAATCTCTACATATACCGCAGTAAGAAAAACTATTGTAGTATCGTTTTTTTCTCAATATTGTTCAGCTGTACACCAACCATAATTCCTGCATATTGTTACCATAATGGTGCTTTTTACCCTCTCTCACAGCTCTGCACAGTCAGAGGTCTCCTGAAGAGGGCTGCTCCTCTTCTTCTGGGGCTGAATGAAAAGGCAGCTGCTGCTCTGAGAGAATGTGAGGAGTATATCTCTGAGAGGGACCAAGTCGTGGAGGAGAGAGATCAGGTTTGTTGTTACAAGTTTAAGTAGCTCAGCTGTTGTCATTCATCTCTTTTGTAGTCCATAAGCTAAGAAATGGGATAGCTGCAGCACTTGAAAATTGTTTTTTTTATTCCATAGATTGCTGAAGAATGGAGCCAAGCTAACTCGGATCTCCAAGCTGCCAGAGAGCAGATTAGTGATTTAAATCTGCAGGTGACGATTCTGACCTCAGGTAAAAACTAAAACTAACGTGTCTCTTTTCTCATCACTTCTCCTCTTTACAAAAAAGCAGCTTAAAGTCAGTTTTCTCATCCTCAACATTCTGTAAAATGGCTGACATTTCTTGGTGAAAAATCCAGAGATGGGTGTGCTGCGTCAGAAGATCGCAGAAAGAGATGAGGAGAGGGGTCAGCTGGAGAGGAAGGTGACAGAGCTGTCTGCCACGGTCTCCTCCTCTTTGGCCTCCTACACCTTCCTGGAGCAGGCTCTAGCAGCTGAGACCACAAAGTAAGACCTCACAACCACAACAAGAAGCTGGCATTGCTCATGTGCTCCTGAATATAAGGAAAT
Source organism: Cetoscarus ocellatus (assembly GCA_037902135.1). NCBI lineage: Eukaryota > Metazoa > Chordata > Actinopteri > Labriformes > Labridae > Cetoscarus > Cetoscarus ocellatus. The sequence continues at coordinate 282,980 of JBAMNC010000872.1, read as the reverse complement.
ATTTGTCACTGAAATAATTTTATTTTGACGGTTGGTTTCTATGGATGCAGAAATCAAAACAATAGTAGGAAGAGGCAGGTTTGTGAAACTATTTTGTCATTTCAGGTTGCAGCAGTCTTGGAGGGACATCCAGCAGTCCAAGGATAGAGCAAATGAGTAAGTGGAGACTTTTGTACATATGCTGTATCTGAAACACGTAATATGGTTAATGTTCTAGTCTATGCTGTATATTTTAAGCAAATGGAACAAAAGAGTTTTTCCTGCAGCAGAAATGTTCCCACAGACTTCTGTAAGATTATATCTTAACTTCTTCCTGCTCACCTGTGCTCTATTTAGTAAATCAGCTTCTGATTTTCTCTCTGCTGTCTATAGTTACTCTCACATCTGTTTGTTACATGTAAAGAAATAAATAAGCCCACGTGTGGCAACATTGTACATTGTTGCAGAAGACAGTTGCAGCTGTGTGAGCTGAGCTATTGAAGCTGAAATCTCGCTGGCTGAAGGTGTTGCCTGCAGTTCAGTTAGTCAAGTTGTGAACAGCAGTTTTTTAAGCACCATGTGTTTCAGGTTCAGTCAGCAAGCTCTTTGGACATGGGCTACAGAATCCACAGAGCAATTCACTTCCTGCTCGCCAAAGTGAGCCTGCATCCATTTGTGTGAAAACAAGTCTCAACAATACTTTGGCAACAGTTTAGGAAAACACTTGCATCATTGCCACAGTGCTATTGCGCAGCGTTTTGTGCTTCAAACTGTTATAAAAAAAGCACAATGTGATTTTAAGCCTCAAAGAAAGAGAGTGTAAAAGACAAACCTTGAGATTTTAACCTGAAATTAAGGAGTGAGGTTTTAACTGTAGGGCCAGTGTTGTACCCCCATGGTCATATGAGAACAGCTGTAATTTGCCTACCTGTTGGCAGATTCTCGAAAGTTCACTCTTACTCAACACGTCAAGCCCTAGATCTTCATCCTTCTAATGTTTCACCAGCAGAGGTCAATTTTCAGTACGATACAAGGGCACCAGATTATGTGTTTCTGTGAATGTTACAAAAGAAGAAACATTAATTGCTGGTCACTGACTCGTGTTGTATTCAATCAACCAATCAATCAGTCTTTATTTGTATAGCGCCAATTCATAACAAGTGTTATCTCAAGACACTTTACAATAGAGCACAAAGCTCTTCATATTATAGATACACATATATGCATAGATACATATATACATATATAAAATACACATATACATATATATAAAAATATATACATCCAACACCCAACATGAATCCATATAGCCGATCATGAATCCCTCCATCATGGCGGCAAGAAAAAACCCTTCTGTTAAGCAGCAGGAAATCTTGAATGTGGACCCCAGTCTCATGATGAACAGCAAATCCACACGATGCTGTGTTGGGTGTGTGGGCAAAGGGAGGGAGGTAAGTGGAGACAAGTGGACTAAAGTAAGATTCTTATCAATGTCATCTTAGATTTTTTTCTTCATATAAATGGCCTTATTATTTTGTAATTTTTATTAATAATATTACTGTAATGATAGACACTGCACACGTACACACTCACAACACGTGTTATTTTATGATCTGATTGTCACTGTACTTATTGGTATGTTCTTAACTATGATTTTATAATACTGATCTTTCAGTTGAGTTTTATATATGTGTCTCTTTAACTTTTATATTTTAACATACTTAGGTGGAGGCTTCAAATAATCTCTCTGAGCTTTTTGCCTCTCCCTGCACTGTATATTATGGATTCTTCTTGTTCCCGTGGTTCTTACTGTGCAAAATAAACAATTCTTTACACATTAACATGTGTAAAAGGGAAGTTAAATGTCAGCTCAGGTGATGGGGATTAAATAGACACATGTGATGTCAATTTATGACACTTTGAGTCACAACATGGGACTGCTTGCCAAGATAGTGACAGTCTCAATAGACACTCACATACACCTACTAATCTGTTTATTTTAGAACACTATAATGCTGATCCTTGTGATATCGGCCGATACTGATATCAAACCGATAATTTTGTGCGTCCCTACTTTTTACCATGAAATAGAAGTTTCAAATCAGTCTCATATTAATTATGTTAATAAGGTGGAGAATTAAATCAATCCCATCTCCACAGAGTGTCCTCATTGCATGCTTTTAGATCTGTGTAACTTAAGCTGGAGTCCGCAGTTCTCTGTTTAGAATGTGTCTGACTAAATAGCAGGAGTTCACACACATGTCTCCTGCTACAAAAGAACTAATTAGCCTGTCACAGTAATGATCAATATGTCGACTGAAGATAATGGGCAGAGGAGGATGTTGACAGACGAACTTAAGAAGATAATAAATGGAAAGTGGGAGTGCCAAAGCACAGCAAGCTGAATTCCTATATACTGTATCCTTAATGCATTAAACTGTACAGTTTCCTGTTTGAAACTTTTACCGCTGTTCATTTTGATGGAGTGTATTTACCTTAACAGGAGTGAGGCTGGCATCATTTGGGCATCCAGATGGATTCCTCTTATCAGTATGTTAAACAAATGGTATGGCTTACATGTCACCAGGAGCTACAGTGATATCATCAGCCATTACCCCAGAATACAGTTTGTGTAGTTCGTGTTTTGCTCAACTCATTTGAAGCCATACCAGTTTCTCTCCTGCCTCATTCTCAGGGACTAAACTGGCAGCTGCATTCACACTCTGACATTTGAGCCAACTTTTGCTGACGTATAGGGAAACGTCAAGCCTTGTCAGGTCACACAGAACTAAGTTAACGCAAGTTGGGTAACGCTGATATTCATTGAGTATGTCCACAATTTTGCTCATGCTTAAAAATTTTCAATTTTGATCCAACACGCTTGCAAGAGTTGACCTCCGCTTACCTTTCTTACCCTCAGTAATAGCTGCTTCCTTTCAGGACTGGACTCCTGTTGTACAACTTGAGGAACCATTTTGTGGAAAGCTGCCCTTCGTCCTCGGGGCATGGTGTAAGAATACTGCACGATAAGATGACATATACTGTATGTCCACTTTATACGGTGTTTGTTGATTGATGTCACTTAACCCGACGCGCCAGACAGACAGTTCCATATATCTGCCACAGAAATATTTCACTAGTCCATCTGGGAAAGAGCTGATCAAAAATGTTTTTAGAGGCGGAATTTTAAAAAAACAGCAGCAGCTGGTGATTGGACGATCGTTCTGCTGGTCACACTCATCACAGACCAATCCATATCAAGCCACAGTATGACGTAGCAGCTCGACCCGATTGTTAGCCGTTAGCTTAAACTACATTTCAGTCCTTAAACTATTGTCTTACATTAAATTATACCACACAAATGTATCATTTATCACTTGTATGTGACATGGACCTCATCAAAGACAATGCCAACCAAATTCTCTCAGTAAACTTCTGAGGAGAGCAGAGTTCGCCAGGTATCACGGAGTCACTATGACGACCATAGACTCACTGGCATGTCCGTGGAGGAGTTCTGCATTCTCTCCCAGTTTCAGCAGTGATCCCCGTTTGGGAGAAGAGCAAAAATATGATTTTCTGTTTAGAAAAGCTTTTAGTGACGTTCTTTGCTCCTCTTTTAAAGAAAAAATTGAGTCCATTTCTGATTAAAACTGCAGATATTGCTGCATCCACGGAGACCGCTTCAAAAGCCGCTGTTGTTTTCAAACATGCAGCCACTTCCTGTTGTCGTCACATCCGCAGCTCCTGCCCCTCTTCCCTGATTGAGCCGTTAAGCATTCAGCCGAGTGAAGTCGTTGGACAATGGAAGTTGGCAAGATGGACAGGATTTCAGACAATGAATCAGGCAGGTCCGTCTGCTCTGGAAGGCTAGATGTCACTATGTGTTGGTCCCATATTCAGCAGCACCAAGCTCTGTTAGGCCAAAGTTCCCCCAAGTTGAGAGCGCTACCCATGTGTTACAGCTACATTGGTGAAATATGTCTACGATAAGTCAGGGGGCATTGGTAAAGATCATTCTCTACCAACATATTTTTGTCTACTTGAGATTCGCGGACCTATGTTGAAAATCAAAACTCAGCCCGGAAACATACTTTCACTGAAGTTTTGATGATTTCTCAACTTTGGTCAACGCCAGCTACTTAACATTGATGTGTGAATGCAACATAAGCCATTTTTACCATGAAGAACCCAGGGACGGCTCCAGAGTCAGGATCCTCTTGTTTTTCATGTTTTTCCTGTTATCAAAAGCAAACATGCAACCTTAGTAACAAAGTCACTATCACTGTCTTTTTGCATTTGAAGTAAAGTTATTTTCAACCTCAAAGCATTATGAGTAGAAATGGAGCCTGATTCATGAAATCACTTGGTCCTATTATATATTTTTTCCAGGATCCTTACAGGTGCTTTATCACTTTACTTGGACTTTAAAACTGTGTAATAATTCGCTGGCTGTAAATCCACAACTGTTACCTGAAGCTCAGACACTAACTGCTCCAGCCTGTTTGTCTTCCCTCTACCAGGTTGGAGGAGTTGCTCGGTGAATCAGAGCAGCGTGTGTGTAAGCTGAATCAGGCCTTGGCTCAGAGAGAGGAGCAGCTCGCTCAACTGCAGGCCCTCTCTCAGTCTCAGAACCTGCAGATCCAGCAGCTCCAGGATGTTTGCACACAACTCAGCGGAGTCCGGGAGGAGAATGAGGTTTGCTTTAATACACACCATCCCATCCCTTGACAGCTGCCATTGTCACCTGATGAGCCATGTTTTATTACACCTGTCAGTGGTTCTTTTGTTTAGACTCATCGCTCTGTTGTTGACAAAAACATAAGCAGGTCTTTTTGACATAACAGTTTTTTCCCACTGCTTGTGTTGACTGAAGAGGCTGAAATAGTGCTTTGAAAGGAGCTTGACTGTTTGATATTTCAGAAACTACAACCCCTGGCAAAAATTATGGAATCACCAGTCTTTGAGGATGTTCATTCAGTTGTCTAATTTTGTAGAAAAAAGGCAGATCACAGACATGACACAAAACTAAAGTCATTTCAAATGGCAACGTTCTTGCTTTAAGAAACACTAAAAGAAATCAAGAAAGAAAATGTGGTAGTCAGTAACAATTACATTTTTAGACCAAGCAGAGGGAAAAAAATATGGAATCACCCAATTCTGAGGAAAAAATCATGGAATCATGAAAAACAAACAAACAAAAGAACACTTCAACACTCCACGAGTACTTTGTTGCACCACCTCTGGCTTTTATAACAGCTTGCAGTCTCTGAGGCATGGACTTAATGAGTGACAAACAGTACTCTTCATCAATCTGGCTCCAACTTTCTTTGATTGCAGTTGCCAGATCAGCTTTGCAGGTTGGAGCCTTGTCATGGACCATTTTCTTCCACTTCCACCACAGATTTTCAATTGGATTGAGATCCGGACTATTTGCAGGCCATGACATTGACCTTATGTGTCTTTCTTCAAGGAATGTTTTCACAGTTTTTGCTCTATGGCAAGATGCATTATCATCTTGAAAAATGATTTCATCATCCCCAAACATCCTTTGAATTGATGGGATAAGAAAAGTGTCCAAAATGTCCATGTAAACTTGTGCATTTATTGAAGATTTAATGACAGCCATCTCCCCAATGCCTTTACCTGACATGCAGCCCCATATCATCAATGACTGTGGCAATTAGCATGTTTTCTTCAGGCAGTTGTCTTTGTAAATCTTATTGGAACGGCACCAAACAAAAGTTCCAGCATCATCACCTTGCCCAATGCAGATTCATCACGGAATATGACTTTCACCCAGTCATCCACAGTCCAAGATTGCTTTTCCTTAGCCCATTGTAACCTTGTTTTTTTTCTGTTTAGCTGTTAATGACGGTTTTCATTTAGCTTTTCTGTATGTAAATCCCATTTCCTTGAGGCGATTTCTCACAGTTCGGTCACAGACGTTGACTCCAGTTTCCTCCCATTTGTTCCTCATTTGTTTTGCTGTGCATTTTCTGTTTTCAAGACATATTGCCTTAAGTTTTCTGTCTTGACGCTTTGATGTCTTCCTTGGTCTACCAGTACGCTTTCCTTTAACAACCTTCCCATGTTGTTTGTACTTTGTCCAGATTTTAGACACAGCTGACTGTGAACAACCAACATCTTTTGCAACATTGCGCGATGATTTACCCTCTCTTAAGGAGTTTGATAACTCTCTCCTTTGTTTCAATTGACATCTCTCGTCTTGGAGCCATGATTCATGTCAATCCACTTGGTGCAACAGCTCCAAGGTGTGATCACTCCTTTTTAACTGCAGATTAACGAGCAGATCTAATCTGATGCAGGTGGGAAAGGAAATTGACAGGGTTATTCCATAATTTTTTCCTCAGAATTGGGTGATTCCATATTTTTTTCCCTCTGCTTGGTCTAAAAAAGTAATTGTTACTGACTACCACATTTTCTTTCTTGATTTCTTTTAGTGTTTCTTAAAGCAAGAACGTTGCCATTTGAAATGACTTTAGTTTTGTGTCATGTCTGTGATCTGCCTTTTTTCTACAAAATTAAACAACTGAATGAACATCTTCCAAGACTGGTGATTCCATAATTTTTGCCAGGGGTTGTATAGGTGTGTTTACGTGTCCGCTGATAGTCAGAGACTTTTTGTTTAATTTCCTGTCGTCTGTGTATTACAGTTCTTACAGATGGAGAATGAGTTGGCAAGGGAGCAGATGGCAGAAAGTGAACGTGTGTCGAGGGCAAATCTGCAGGCGCTCCGGGAGAGGAACATTGAGTGTGAGGATCTAAAAGGAGAGCTCAGTCAACTTCAGTAAGTTTGAACATTTTTTTAACGATGATTAAAGATGAACTGGCAAATGTGGGTCAATTGTCCATTGTAAGGGATTTACATTTGTTTAAAGTTAAGAATTTGCAGTAAAAATGGTTATGTCTCAATTTTTACCTTTTTTCAATTACAGTTTTTAAAAACTGTACACTCGAAATTATTTTAATAACTGAAACTTATCAAAAGCTTTACAAAACTACATCAATTTTGGGTCGGAGAAGGATGAATACTACACAAATGATCAAAAAACTCTTGCACACACTGTCTAAATTGAAAAAAAAAAAAACATGGGCATTGTTCAACAATGCTGAAAACTTTGTATCTCTGTGGTTTCTCTGTGAAATATTTGATCAACAACATCCAATATTTATTCTGTGAAATCAAAGTCATGCACCTTCAGTTCAACTCGGATATGTTCCTTTACCCTCTTCTTTGTGCTGCAGGCTCAAGGGCAGATGTCTGCAGGAGGAGCTGGAAGCCACGAGGTCCAAGGCCGGTACAACCCAACGGGAGCTCAGTGAGAGGCTGGCACAGGCCGTCACTGAAATCACTTTACTGCACCACACACTGAGAGGACTGACCAATGAACTACACACAGCTCTTAGTGAACAGGTAGAACAGGTCAGCACAAATACAAGGAGAACATCAATAGTTTTTCCTCACATGTATGTGTCTCTATGCTTATATTCTGTAAATAAAGACAGATTGAGACTGTCCCTGCATTTGTTATTAAGGAGACTCCAGCTCTATGTTTTTGTTGCATCAAAAGTACAAACTTTGAATATGGGGTAAAATGTTGTGATTTTAAAATACCGTAGACACAAAAAAGGAATTCACTGTTTGTAAATGCTTGAAATCCTTGAAAATGCAGGAAATTGAATGTTGTGTTTTCAGGGTTGGAAAAGTGAATTTTGGGTTAAGTGCTAGAAAAATGCTTCAGCTGACCTTGGGCAAAGCGCACCAACCTGAGAAATGCATTACAATTATATATTTCTCATTCTGCTTTTGCTTTTCAATTTTCAGAAATTGGACCCAATGACGGACAAGAATTCTCAGGCACACCTCAGCATAGAGCGTCGTCACCCCTCCACTTCCTTCATTGACAGCATCATGGTTGCTTTGACTGCTGAAAAGGAGGAAGTCACAGAGACAGCTCCCGCACCAGGTACCATTTGTTGTAGTCCATAATGTATCCGCTGACTCATTTATCCATGAAAGTAACCAGCTGTGTAGGTTCTGATCTTCAACCTGAAACACAGTGACTTAGACTAGCTCAGATGCTGGAGGTCAGTCAGAACTAGGGGTGTGTATTTGGCTAGAATCTGGTGATATGATAAATATAGTGATACATGGGTGACAGTATAATTTATCACATTATATTGGAGTACTATAAACATAGGCATTCATAATGATTTTTTCACGAAAAAGTTTTTTTTTTATATTCCATTCAGAACCCACAGTATTGTTTGCTTAAAAACAGTTTCTAGTCAGAGTTATTTATATAAAAACAGTCTCTGCGACAATTATAAACTTTATTGTGTTCCAGGGACAGAAATTAAAAATAATGTGACAGAGAGAGGCAGAGTAAAATGACTACGATATGTCTGCTGCCAGCTGGCCACTGGAGGCTGCACTAAAATATATTAGAATATATAATATTTATGAATTACTGAATAATAAAATATCACAAAATTGCATCTAAGATGTCACTACAGTATTTCACCACAAATTATTGAGATATATTGATTCATCAAAATTTCCCTATACACCTGGTTTGCACAGATCAAACTACATCAAGATTGCGGTCCTATTCCAGGGGTTCAAGACACAACACACCTAAGACCCATATCCCTTACGTACCTTGCAGCCATGAAAAGAAACAGATAAATTATGTGCAATAATTATTAGTTAACTTTAACACAGGGATAGTAAGTACACAAAAGGGTGAATCAAGCAAACATAACAGTATGACTGGTGACCGATCTGACCTGAGAAACAATAATAGTAAGCAATATTAACTCACCTACCTTCCTACCAAACATTGTTGTTGTGGATCTTAATTGGTCTTAAAATGGATTTTTTGAGTTCAAGGCCATGAAAAGTCTTATTTTTACCTGAGAGGTCCATTATCATGGATGACACAGTGTCTAAGGTGGTCTTATTAAGTCTTTATTTGGCTGTGTTACACCTAAAATTTGACAGAAATGTGTTGCTTGTAGTTAAGGCATTAAAAGTAAAACTATCTAGATATATATGATTCTACATTATCAATCAATCAATCAATCAGTCTTTATTTGTATAGCGCCAATTCATAACAAGTGTTATCTCAAGACACTTTACAATAGAGCACAAAGCTCTTCATATTATGGATACACATATATGCATAGATACATATATACATATAAAAATACACATATACATATATATACAAATATATACATCCAACACCCAACATGAATCCATATAGCCAATCATGAATCCCTCCATCATGGCGGCAAGAAAAAACCTTAAGCAGTGATTATCTGAAATAATCACATTTCCCAACAGGATATAGGAATATCCTGCAGTCATTGTTAGTCTTTTGCTCAAATTTCCCACCAACATTTCTTAATAAATAAAAAAAAAACTGACAAACTGACCAAAAAAAGTCGGACTAGCTTGAGCATGAACTCAAATTAGAAATCACATTTTGAGCTCAGTAGAGAGAAGGCCTTGACGTCTTCCAGTAACTGAGAAAACAGAACTCTAAGTTTCAGTTAATTTTCTCTTCAGTCATGTCTGACCCGCCTGGGCTGCAGTCTGAAACTCTGTTCAGCGAGACGAGTGCTTTCACCCGCATTGCAGCCGTCACCCCTAAAAAACGTGTGAACACAGGGGAGTTTGAACACGAGGAGGACGATCAGAGCTGCGAGACAGAGCTGTTTGCTGACCTGAGCTGCACCATCACAGAGCTCGTCGACAACCTGAAAATGCTGCGAGAACGTAGGGACGCCCAGCTGAAGGAACTGCACAACAACATGTAAGTACTGCTGGAAAAGATCACTTTAATCAGAAATCCTCTGTATCTGTTACGGAATGCATCATTTTTTATTTTGAGCTGGATTTGATTTTTAGTCTAATGAGTTTTTTTATTTCTTAAAAACTGCTGTGTTTTATAAATATGAGAGTGTGGGAAAAAAAGAGCTTACAGTAGTTTTCTTGTCCTAAATGATAAGTTTAAAAATTCTTTGCCAAACTGTTGGAATAGAACCTACAGATGGATAGAGAGAAGAAGTAATCTCCTCAAAGTCCTCTCCTTTATCCTGAACCAAGTCAAGTATTATCAGATTTTTGCTAATCTTGAAGGGAATTCACCATCAAGAAATGTAAAACTTATTTACCATGGTTTTCATAAATGTGTTAAACAGCACAGGAAATACCTGTTGGACAGTCCATTGAAGCCTGTAAAACTTAAGTGCTTACATCTCTTGTAAGAGGTCTAACCAGGGGATTTCGTGATTCTGAATTAAGAGCAACAGTTTGTTTTGCTCTCAAACCACTTCTTGGTTAAAAATCAACCATGTTAACTTTTCAACCAACAGTGATTGAATTCTATAATGGAGATTTTTGGGTCTTATTTTACAAACAGCAGCATAATTGTTCCCAAAAAAAAAAAAAAAACACACAGCTGTCCACACTTCTGTCAGTGCTGCCCAGTTATTAAGTCAATAAAGCATAAAAAGGAAATAAGAAATAAAATTCAGATTTGGATTATAACCAATATCAAATCACCGTTTCCTTCTGCCATGAACTCTCAAGGAAAATTTCATCAAAGTCCATTTAGAACTTAAGACAAATGCTGGTAAAGACATAACCTCCTTGGTGGGGGTATAAAATTTAATATCCACTCCATTTTTTCCACTCAGTAACATCATAACTTCATGTTTTGGAAGTTATAATGCAATGTTAGCCCCAGGGACAATGTCACATGGCATATACAGGGTATGCAGGCACCAAGGGAACAACCCTCACTGTAACAGTAAAGGCATTACAGATCTCCACCGTGCATTAAAATGTCCCAGACTGTTTGTATCCGTACTTTATAAGGATGTGTCACTGTGAGTGATCTGTTTTAAAAGTATTTTTCGCCCTCCCGTTCAAGTCCTTGGTGTTACTCCCTGTAGTGCTACCATGGGGTTTTGGGAAATCTCCTTTTAAAATACTTGTTTTAAAGCATCAAATATTTCTCTGCACATTACACCAAGCACCGGATATGACAAGAATATGTTCCTTTAACAGGTTTGCTGTAATTCAGATGTAACCTAAGAATCTAGTTATCAATGTCCGTTTTTGTTTCCTTCATGTGTTTGCTTTCGTGACCGCATGTGATTTAGTAAATGCTTTCTTATGGGTATCATCTAATATAATCACATTTGTTTCTGCCTCCCATCTCTGCTTCATGATTGGCTACATTTGAACCACATAACCTTCAACTATTTACTTTAACTTGAAATCTTTTCTGAGCAGGAGTATTTAAGTATCTCACAATACTTCTCCATCCAAATTTCCCCCCAGCAGGGAGATGTAGCTTTCACTGCAGCTCATGAATCCTGTCCCATTCATCCTCAGATGAAAATTCCTCCTTCTCCTCCCTGTTTGCTTCTAACATGAAGAGTATTTGAATATAAAGAACACTAAAAACTTTAATATTACCCTGATGTTAGTCTTAATCCAACATGGAAGAACAAGTAAAATTCCCTCATGAGTGGAACTTGTCATTTGCAGTGTTAATTTTGTTGACTAACTATTTTCGTCATAGTTTTTGTCAACAACCTTCTTTCCCCTGACTAAAAAAACTAGACTATAACTAAAAACAACAAGTGTACATTGACTAAAATTAAATTAACTGATAAATATAAATAAATAAAAACTAGACTAAAATGTTTGACAGAGACTAAATCCAATCGGACCTAATTTTGTCATTAAGAAAGTAGAGACAAGTTAGGAGTCACAGCTACTTTGGTTGTGTGGAAAGGTTGGATGAGTTAAGAGGGACATCCAGTCACAACTGTCTTAGAATCATGGTGACGGGATCCAAGTGTAAAACATGACTTCAGAAATTCAAGGAAACAAGAGAAGCCTTACACTTTACACTTCATATTTTAGTTGACTAATTTTACAGTAGATTTCGGCGACTAAAATGTGGTGATATTTAATCAGTTAAAAGTAGACTAAAATTAAAACAATTTAGATGACTTAATTATGACTAAAACTAAAAGATATTTTATGCAAAAGACTAAAACTAAATTGAAAAGTGCTGTCAAAATTAACACTGGTCATTTGTTGTTCCAGCTGTGTCCTGCAGGGGGAGCTGCTGGCTACAAACAGCAGGCATAAGACAGAGGTGTCGGAGTTGAAGCATCAACTTCACCGTCTGAACAGTCTGGTAGAGAAGGGCAGTCAGGCCCTGCAGCAGAAAGCTCAGGTAACGAGTGCTCAGCGTCTTATTATTTTAATCACTTGTAAATGTCTAAAAAAAATTAAGAGGGGTTTCTATTAAAGTATTTCTCTTCACACAGGACGAGAAAACTGTGATGAAGTTGATGTTGGACGTAAAAGAGGCTCAAGAACTTCTAAACAAACACAAGGGTGACAATAATGTGAGCTGATATATCTGAATTATTTTCACAGTAAAATACACTCAGCTACAGATAACACTCATCCTTTTCTTTATTTCCTCACAGGAGTTGCGGAAGGAGGTGGCTGAGCTTCGTCGCTCTTTCCAGCAGTCAAAAGTGGAGTCCCAGTTTCTGCATGAAGAGTTGAGAAAAGCTGGAGGCCAATCAGCCAACCTGGCTCCTTTCATGGAGGAGAAGATCCAGCTGTTGAAAGAGGTCAGTTCTCTTCTTGTGTGAGAATTTCTGGACACTGTGTATTTCTTTCAGTCTTTTTTTACTCTTTCGGTCTATATCTGAGACATTCGAATTTGGTGCATATTTTCTCTGACATGACTCTTTGTTTATTTTTGTAGGTGGAGAGACTAAAGCTTAGCCTTCAGGAGGTGGAGCAGGCGAGAGTGAAACTCCTCGACCGAGCAAAAAGACATGTAAGACCAGATCTGCCTTATTTTCTGGTTGTCACTGATACCAGCATATCAACAAGTGCATTTGTTCAGCTTCTTTCTCCTTTTGTTTTTGCCTTACTTTCCGTCCATCTTTTTGTCCGCCTGTTTTATTCAGTTTTATTTCTTAACCTCTTGTGTACTTAGTTGCTACAATTGCAGCTTGTAAGAAATTGGGTACATATCTCTAAATTTTTACATCCATAAAATACTGCATTGTTTTGAGTACATTTGAGTAAGGTCCAACTCTCATATTTGTTGACAGCCTCTATTAACTTGAGTCTTTTGTGAATGACCTTTTTTTGTTTGGCCTCTCAGGCCCCACAATTTTTAAAAATAAAACAACCAAACTGAAGTGGGGTCCAGTTTTACATGTCACTGTTCAGAGATGCCTAACAATCTCCTGTTTTCAATATTGTCATAGTTTTCTACATATCAGAGCTTCTGGTTAGTCTCCTGTCTGTTGGAGGAATTTATACATTTAAGACCACTAAAAAATATCAAAATAAAAAAATATCATTCCCCAACTCACTGAATCCAGTGCAGCTAAGAGATGACAACATTAATCAAGAAGTAACAGCTTTTGGGACACAGTCTGTGTTTTACACATAAATAAAAACACAATGTATTTTTTGGAACATACAGTGTTTTTCATTTTTTTTTCCCACAAGATACACTTGCACTGTTAAGGGTGCAGTTTTATGAGAAGTTATGCTGAAGAGTGAATAAGAGTGCAGGGAAACCACTGTGCACTAGAGTATATTCAAGATGTCTTGTTGTAAACCATAGAGCTTAACATAATTGAAGTCATCTGTACAAAAGAATGAAATAACAGGAGAAACTGAGCTGATGTAGTGCTAGTATGTTCTGACTTCATTTGGCTGTTCAAATCAATTTGTCAAAATGTTCATTTATATGTCATGATTTAATACAACATACTATCAACTGACTAAACAGAAATTTATGTCATTTATGATAATACATTGTTTGATTATTTTTAAAAAATCAGGTTTATTTTCAGTTCCTGAAAAGAGATGTTTTTTTTTTTATTCCAGAGGTTTGGATCTGACTGCTGCAATAGCTCCAAATAATACCAAAACATAAGTGCACCATAGGAATACAGCAGTATTAAACAATTAACATTCCCTCAGTGTACAATGTTGAAAATCATTAATGTCATCTTGACACACTACCCCCAGTTTTACCAAAGTAGTCTGACCTGCCCTTGTTTAAAATCTACAGAGAACATGACTTTTTCTGTCCTGTTAAATTTTGTTCGCTTAATCTGGTTATGTACCAAAGGCTCAGCCTGTGTCATCAGTCTTTTGGAGGCTTCTCTTCATGCTTTCAGCAATAAAGCAATCAAACAGTTAGCATACGTTTCACTTAGCGGAGAATTGTTATTCAGTGGTACATTTCTGAATCATAGTGTTTTCTTTTACAATAGTCTATAATATTGTGGGATTTTTTTAAATGAACTTCATCAGATAAAGGGGTCTCGCGTGTTTTGTAATCATGTTTTTTGTATTTTGTGCCACAGCAAATGATCCACCAGACCAACCAGCAGAAGAGTGAGAATGAGCTTCAGATTTTAAACAGCATGATCAACAGAGTCAGAGAGGTAACAAATTAGTTTGTTCTACAGTGTTTTGATTCTGCATTTGTATTTTTAAATTTGTGTGTAAATGCAACGCTAAAATGTTTTCTGCCCGCAGACGCTGCTGTCTGTCCCCGAGATCGTGAAGGACTCTGAACAACTCCAACAGCTGATTGTGTACATCGGCTGACGTGTTTATTTCTGTCCTCTGCTTTTATTATATTTATGTGTCTGTTATTTTTAGCCCGTTGGAGCTCGAACTGTCAATGTAGTCAGTATGTTGAAATTAATGTTGAAATAAATGTTCATGTATAAAAGTTTTTTTTTTTTTTGTGATTTATTTCTCTTTGCCAGAGAAGCAGCAATAAAAAGATTGTAGGATTTTATACCACATCAGTTTATCTTTAATTTTCAGTTCCGACTTTGTAATTTCACATCAATCTGGACAGTCATTAATTTATTTACAGCATGTCTTCTATCTTTTAAGGGCACCTGATTCCAACATAATTACATTACTTAAACCAGTGCTTTTAATGCGAAGTTGAACTTTAATTATGTATTTGGACATTTTAGGTTTAATTTTTGGTTTCTGAACTGGTGATCCTGGGTTTAAAGAAGCTTGGAGGAAAGGAAAGGAGGGACATAGAAAAGGCAAAATTCAGTTAACAGTAATCGAAGAAGATGTTCAACATTTCTAGATATTGAGATGGAAATATTAAAAATATTGCTTTGATTATAGTCAGAAATGATCAAAGACATTAAATGAAGTAAATTAGTTTTAGGATTTGCAAGATAAATTAAGACATATATTTAAAATTTGCATTTGTATATTAAATTTTCTCAATACTTAACATTGAAATGTACAAGAGCTTGTTTAAATTCAGTTCGGGGAGATCTACCTCACCTGGAGTGGCTTTGAAACTTATGCTGAGAGCAGAGATGATTAGATTTTATCTTTATCCAGGATTTAGCTTTTTACACTATTGCGTGTCACTCAGATTTAAAGTTTTTAAGATGGGGAAAAAACATCTGTTAGTTTGTTCGTGTAACTGAAACAATGACATGCTGCACATAACGCCAAACTTTTCAGCAGCACTTTAGAACAACACACTTAAGCATTGTTACCTTAAACTTGTATTTATAAAATATGTATCAGTTCTTTATAAATAATTTATAATTAATTATACAAGCCTGATACATTTACCAAGCTTAAGCTTGTCCTGTCATTTGCAAAGCATTACTAACTAATTGTGTTATTTCCAAACACAGTTATGAATGATTTTTTGATAGATTAGTCCGCATTTATTTTGGTTTTAGTAAAAGTAATATTAGTAAAGCATGTATTAATGTTTATCAATAAACTGGAAAAATACTAATGCTCTAGTCTACACTGTTTGGCAAGTTATACAAAAATCTGATAATAATCATTGATTGCTTCTTTAAGTAATGAAGTAATTTATTACTTGATATCAGTCGTAATCCATCACTTTTAAGGTCCTCTTTACTTTCCCTTTTCAAACAATGGATCTACTACAGGATTATAACAGTTTCTGCCAGATTGCCATGTTCTTTGCATCTTTTGATGATATAAACTTAAAATACAGACAATAGTCCTTTTAGGATATGAATATTTGTTAGAAGTACAGCCCACTCTTTTCTCTCTCATACCCCATGATGGGTTAAACTTTTACTTCATTGCTTTGATCAGTAACAGTCATACTATATGTGTGTGTGTATATATATATATATATATATATATATGTGTATGTATATTTATTACATGTAAGTAGTTACTGCCCAACACTGTTGATATATTATAAGTTAAGAATTTACTAAAGTTTTACTGGGGCTCTAAAAAAATGGATCAGTAAAGCACGTATAGCTTTGTATATAAATGTCGTATGAACTATTAGTAATGCAATGTAGATGAATAAAGTGCGATGCTTTACTAATGCATCAATAAAGCAAATTTTGTCTTTAAATGATTGATAAATGAATAATAAGTGTTTATAGATGATTTTTTTTGTATTTACTAATGCTTATTTAATGCATTAAGAGTTGTAGTTAACATGAAGTGTTGCCAATTTTTACCTCTGCCAAGGAAGTCATGTTTCTGCCGACATCCGTTTGTCTGTGAGCAGAATAGCTCAAAAAGTTTACTGTGGATTTTGACAGAATTTTACAGGGAATGTGTCATGGTACAAGGGAGCTTGGTCAGATTTTGATGATGATCTGATTCTGGATGTGGATCCGTACATTTTTGAGAAGGATTTCTTAGCATTGCGAGAAGTTTTCCACATTTACAATAATAGGAGAAGAATGTCTGACATGCCTTGGTTTCTTGTTCTACCTGCTATGATCATCTTACTGCACACAGAAATGTGATTGTCTGAGGGTATTTTTTTTTACTTTCATTTGAAGTTCAACTGTATTTCTAATCTAAATATTCAATATGTCATGTATACAAAAAATCTCACTGAAATCTCTCCTTCTCTCTAAAAGCTCCAACTTCATGAGCATCATCCAGCTGGATTTTTTGCTCTGACAAGCCTTGTTACTGTCACCTTCAATCTTGAGAGTAGGTTTTACAATAATAAACACTTGTCCTTCTGAAGGACATGACATGGCAAATGCTGATTACCTGAATCCTTATGTAATCCACACAGATCTGAAGATTCGGCAGCACTTGAGCACACAGACTTTTTAGTTTTTATAAAAAGCATGAAATTCTATCTGTCAACAAATCCTCTTCTAGATCTGAAAATCAAGTGTCTTCATTTTAAAAGAGTCTTTCCTCACGAGTCTCATCTTGTTGGATATACAGACCTTTAGTGAAAGGCGTTTTCTGGTGTTGAGATAAAGGACTTAAGCTACTTCACTTTACAGGCTGAAATATCCAGTTACAAGGCAATTCATTTTCCTGATTAGTGGATGAGTGTGGTAGATTATGTCTGTCTGTCTGAGTGCTGTGTTGATGTCTGAACATGATCACTGAGGCCGGCCACGGTGAACACTTTGGCTCCAGACAACACTTCAGACCAGCTGAGCTGAAACGCCAGCACAAGGACAGGGGATGAATATGGTGGGGGGTATTTTGTTCCCTGTGGTGTGTCTAAATCTGTTTTATAGTTTTATGATCTATCAGTATTAGACTGGATTAACTACAGATATAGAGACTATAACAAGGTTTCTGATGGTCTTTAAAAAGTCTAACCAAGTGTTGTTTAGTTTTCTAAATTTGAGGTCATAAAATGTTTCAAAAGTCACTCATAAAGGGTTGTGGTTTTCTTCAGTGGCATTTTGAGATGTGTCTGGTTACTTTTGTTTTTCCATAAATCCTGTAGATTATGTTGCTCATGGGGTAATTTCGGCAACAAAGGCACCATTTGGAGCAGTGTGTTACATACGTGTTCACTAACTGCTAATGGAAGAAAACCGAGATGCAAGGTCAAGGACATTTGACTTCATTATATTAAATAAAGAACAAGGGCAATGAGCTAAAATATGAAGAAAAGGTTTTTAATTTGAACAGTGAGAATCATAGTCATTGGGAGCCACTGAATCAAGAGTCCCACACTACGTGGTGCAAAAAAGAGTACATCTTTCTTTGTGTGGGTCTTAAAAAAAGAGTCTTAAAGTGGTTTAAAAATGTACAGCTACCCTGTATACATACTGCATTGATGTCCCCTTTCTAAAAAACAGTCTGTAGGAGACATTTTAATAATTACAACTGCTGTCCAGTGTTTTTTAACCTCATTACCGAGAGCACTTTTATATCAGGAGAAGGAAAAAAGGTGCAATTTAATTCCATTTATTTCCAAAAGCAACCTAATATGCATTTTCATTTGGCAACAAAATACATGCAAATGTATTAAAGCTGGTCTTCTTCATACAAGCCACTTTTGCAAAACCGAGGACAACCAAACACAATAATTTATAGCAAAAAAATTTAAAGTCTGTCACTTTAAGTCTAATATTAAACTTGCACATTTACTTTAAAAAAAAGCTTTGAGCCACACACAAAACAAGTGATGCACACTTATGTGCCCTGAAGAGCCACGGCACTCAGAACCCTGTTAAAGCCAAAAAACCTGGAGAATATTTTTTAGTGTTTAATCACAGTGACGTCAGGAGATATTTTTGTCCTCAGTCTGTTCAGTTTTGTCCTAAAAATGTCATGAACAAAAGTGAAAACTGTTTGTGCGCATATGTTTTGTCTACAAGCTGAGAGCTCCTCAGATGGCAGAAACAAACCTGTCCATGTTCCCGGGGTATGTCGGGTGTCTCAGGTAGCCCCCACTGTTGGGGATGGGCCCTGCAGAGCTGTTATACTGGGAGAAGGAGCCCAGCTGCACTGGGGAGACCCTGTCGTAGTGGTCCATGGACTCTGCTGAACCGTGGGTGGAGGAGTGGATGCGCCCTGAGGTGGCGTACCCCTGAGTGTGATTCTGTCCATATGAGCCCTGGTGGGAGTGATGGTGGTGCGGGTGGCTGTTTGGCCCTGAGTAGGTGAATCCAGGGTGTGTTGTGGGTCTGGATGGCACGGCCCCTCCGCATAGTTGGCCCTGGAATGGCGGGGCCCCTAGGCTGCAGGGACTCGATCCATTTGGAATCCCCTCTGGACTGAAGCTTCGACTAGGCTGCTGTACCCCCTCTGACCCTTGACCTCCCAGCATGCTGGTTGAAGTTGGGTGTCCGATGATGTTATTGATGCTGAACATGCGGGTCTGACCGGGTCCAAATCCAGGCGGAGAAGAGGACGGGTAGTAGGCAGAGGGTAGCTGTTGCCCGTAGGTGGGGCTCACAGTCATGTTGGGGTAAACGGTGTTGGCGTATGCAGCCGTTCTGGCAATCTGGACTGGAGCGAAAACTGGCGTCTCATGGACAAATGAGGAGTACGTGCTGAAGTCGCAGCGCTTGAACCTCTTCCTGCGCCTCAGGAAGCTGCCGCTCTCAAACATGTCCTCTGCATTGGGGTCCAGGGCCCAGTAGTTTCCCTTCCCTGGCCGACCCGGCTCTCGGGGGATCTTAATGAAGCAGTCATTGAGAGTCAAGTTATGGCGGATGGAGTTCTGCCATTTCTTTGAATTGTCTCTGTAAAAGGGGAAGCGCTCGGTGATGAACTTGTAGATGCCCCCCAGGGTCAGCTTACGGTCTGGAGAGTTGGCGATGGCCATGGAGATGAGTGCGATGTAGCTGTACGGTGGTTTCCCTCTCTGGATCGGTCTCTTTCTCCTACGACCCCTGGGCTGCTCCTCCGTCTGAGGAGGAGGGTTGGAAGCAGACAAACTGGTGTCTGCCTGAGAGTCTTTTTCCACTTTGACCACTGGCATCGTCATTGGCAATCAAAAAATGTCCCTCAAGAGATGGATCTTATAAAAGCTTGCTTCGAATGCTGCAGTGGGAAAGTCCGTCCACAGCTGTGTGAGGATACAGATAAAATCCTGAACATCAAGTTCAAACCAAACAATCAGCTGAAAGATCACATTTGTTTCCTCACTCACTCTGAGTCCTAATCCAGCAGATGCAGAAGAGCAGGAGAGTTATAGTCTTTCCGGGAGTTCTCGTGTCATCAAACGCTCCTCGCTCTTCAGCTTGTTTCCAGAGTATGTTGCAGGTTATGAAGAGTGGAGGTGTGTGCGCTCCATGCATGTGGTTGAAGGTGTGTGTTAGAATGAGTCACACGGTTTTACCTGAGAAGTATTTTACGTCTGCAGAGCACCTGAGGGGCCACACCCCCCTCAAGCACCACAAGCTCTCAACATACCAGGGCTTTAGAAGGGGCCATTGTTCATGTGTGACGGTCTGCAGGCTCTTCGGTGGAAACTTCAATCAAGGGGACCTGGAATATTTTAAAATAACTGCAACTTAGAGATGATATCTTGATAAAACAATATTTATAAAGGGAATAATTGTTTTGTATCATATAACATATTTATTAAAATGTTCTTTAGATCCCAAATAGTCTGGACTCAGGACCCACCACCTTCATGAGAAATTAGTAAATGTACTTTGCAGATGTTAATGTAGTTGAGTAGCATCTTGTGTTCCTGCATTTTTTTCAGTAGTTTTTCAAAATCTGTACTTTTATTTTTACTTGAGAAATTTCTGGAGGATGTATTATACTTCTGGGTTTTTACATTGCATCTGAGTACTGAGTTAAAGAAGATAAAAAAAACTGTTTAAACAACATTGTTGTCACATTATCAGAATTTAACATTAACACCAAGTTCATTCTCACTTATTCAATGCTTGACTCTTCATGCATCAGAAACAGGGTGTCCAGAGGGGTTGGTCACAATTAAGAAACATTAATTTAGAGAGCTAAAAATGACCCATTTGTGTAATTTCCCTGTAAACATGTCTGGTGAGCATAATTCCACATTTTACTAGAATACTACACAAAGAGGTATTAAGATCACTATTTATGCACCAAAATGCCTCTTCCACCTGATAGCCACTGACATTTGTGTTACATTAATTATTTTTTTTTATATAACATTTAGTTACTGTAATGGCTTCAAAATGTACCGCAAACTTAACAAGTGATTGTCTAAAATTTATTGTAGCCTATTGACAATAGTGATATTTCTGCCATCCTCTGTAGTGAGTGACATCATAGCAGTTGTGTCTGTAAGTGGTCTACACCATGTTGCTGATGTTTCCACTGTTGCTTGAAACCACACAGTCATTGAAAACCGTTGTTTGAGCTGACTGCCTCTCTTAAATGACAATGAATCCTGAAATTTGCTGGAACCACCTGGTTAACTTGAGGGGCTTCCAAACATCATAGACTTTTGCCATATCTTTCTTCTGGCATACACTGACAGCACTGTGACACACCTTTGGGTCCCCACCCACCTGTTGAGAATCACTGATTTAGATGTTTGTTCTCAATCTAACAAATACCAACGACACTTCAGATTTAATTTTACAGTCACTATTACCTTTCAGCTGTGAGTGACATTAAATGCAGCCGTTTACTGGTTTCCTGACAAAGTACTGTCAGAATAAACATCACTTCCTCTTAATATTCAAATTTTCCTTTAAAGCTAACCTCAGTTTATTTTAAAAAGTCTAAAATGGTCCATGTTGTTTTGACGTTCAACACTAAAAGACCTCTTTAGTGGTAACTTAACCTATGTGTTGTTTTTCTACCCTGCTTCCTTGTTTGTTTAGTGCCAGTAGTTGGACCAGCCAGCTGTGTTAAGAGATGTAAATACTCTACAGACAAAGGCCGGCCTGTGATTTCAGCATGCAAAATATAGGCCATCATCATAATCCCTGGACGCAACCCGAGAGACAGGAATAACCAACCCTCGACACGAAAATCTCCCATTGTCTAGACTGCTTTTGATTTGATGGTTTTTGAGAAATTGATGATGCTACTTGCCCTTCATGTTTTTTAGGACGCTTCTTTTTTTAGCTCAAGTATCAGTGTAGACTCTGCTTGACAAATTTAATCTTAATTAATCAAATGAAAGACAGCAAACTTAAAAATCTTCTAACTCCCCAGCAGCGGGGATGGAAACATTGCAGAGCAGCTGCAGTGGTATGCAGCGTGGGGACTCCGCAGGGCCGGGGTTCACCACTCTAATCTCTTAAACAAACAGAGAGGAAACACGGCAGCACACTCCCACCACTCAACACCAGGCTGAGTGAACAGAGCGTGTGTGTCAGAGCTGCAGTGTGGTGAGAGAGCAAAACACTCTGATGAAAGGTTGAGTCCTGTACAGAGGGCCAGCAAGGCTCCTGCAGAACCTAAGAAGTTCTAAAAAGTCCTATTTTGACCTGTGGAAAGTCTAAAACTTAAGATGGTTCGTTGACTGAGACTTTCTTTTTCAAATCTATTTTTGGCAACCTCAGAAAAAAAAGAAAAATGGCGTCAGCAAAGCGCCTCTTTTTCGTCAAACATTAAAAAGTTCTCTGTCCATGTGCATATTCATGCTCACTCATGTCTGCGTCTATTTCACTTTCTTTAGAGCGTTGACATTTGATATTCTATATTTAAAAAATAAGCACCCGGACTTCCTAGGTTTCAGCAAAATAACAGTATTACTTTAACAAGTCAGCATTAAATAGAGCATTAAATTCAGATTCCAGCCTGGATGCAGATTCAGGACTTTTTTTTTAAGGGATTTGGATTAACATGGCTGGATAGGACAGTTTTCCACATGTATGCTAATAACAATCTCAGAAATGCCTTTGTGCCACTCCTTATTTATTATTTCCCTCTTAAAGAATAAATATGGAAACACCTAGAGTAAAGTCATAGTATTGAGAACAAAATTAAAATGTAATTTTGTGATTTTTTTTCCATTAATTGTTGGATAATAATGATAATGATCTTCAACCTTTTTCTGGACATTTCAACTGCAATCAAGACATTTCAGCTTTTTTCTTGATAATGTTTTTTTTTTCTTGCGGTGCATCATGAAAAATATCTTCTTTTCCTCATTTTTCTCTCATGCCTGTCTGTAATGCTTTCCTGCAGATTGTTGATTGTCCCACAGAGCAAAAAAAATTCTTAATTTTTCTCAGTGTAAGTTTTTCAAATGTCTTGTTTCTGAATAAGTGTACTGGGACCCTGAGCCAGGATGTGACCTCCCCCTTTTAGACCTGCAGCACCTCAGTACATGAAACAGATGGCACTTTGATGTATGCTCCTTTAGATGGGCTTATTTTAATTTTTTTCATCTGGTTCAATTGGTTTGTTTTTGTCCACTCATTAATCAAACTTAATAATACAAACCCTCTTAAACTTCCTGTCCGGCACCAACACACAGGCCTGCCCTCAGAAATGCCAGAGCTCATGAAAATCCTCAGGGGGGCCCGTCCCAGATGTGATTTAATTCTATAAACCCATAACTACACTAGTGAGTGAGTGATAAGTAGATCCAGTGCCTGGCTGATATTCACCTCCTGGCCTGGCTCTAATCAGCCTCTAGAGTTAGTTAATAGGTTATCAAGGGTCAGATGTCACAACCAGCTCTGATGTCTTCTTTTACCGTATCATCCTCTATCCATGTGCAGACCCAGAAATGACAACACACAGACCAACAGCTGAGTTCAGCACACCTCCTGCTTAAAACAAACATGAAAAAAAGGCTGACATCATTTCATAAAAATTGAGATAGACCGCTTTTCTTAACCTCCTTGGGCCCCTCTCGTACGCTGGGCCCCAAAAAACTGCCCCCCGTTTAACAGCCTTAAACAAAGTTGCCAATGTTTGCAACTAATATCTGGGATACTAAGCAGAAAAGGGCAGATGTTTTCAAGAGAATATTCAGTGTAGATCCACCAAGCAGAGAACGTAAGTCAAGGTAAAAGTTGGCATTACTACAAGCCCACACAGGGTTGCTATTTGTCAGATGGCCTTAAAGGGATAGTTCAGTGTTTTTGAAGTGGGGTTGTATGAGGTACATGTCAATTATCACAGCACGGCAGGGACTTGGATCAGTTCTGAATTTGTAAGGAGGGAGTTGGGTTGGAAGTTAAGCTCTGCACTGCTGCAGATTACTAAATTAAAGACTTTTCTCTTCTCAAGTGTTAAGATAGTTATCTAGTACTAGAAAAAGTTTATAAAAAGCTTGGATAATTCACTTTAAGTTCATTGTCATTTATTTATAAAACAAAAAAAAACTCTTTCAGAAGAAATTCACCTGGTAGTGCATATGCCTTGTCTGACACCATGTTGCTCTGAACCTGCTTGATATATGAAAAGGGGTGTTGGGTGTTTGCTGATAATTCTGTTGCTGGTAATATCACAATTTAATTTTTACTTATTTATACACTAATAAGCTCAAATAAATGATAATTGGCATATAAGGTGTGGAGAATATCATATAACCAGCGCTGGATTATTATTCTTTTTTTTTGACAGACATTTATAAGTAAAGAAATTGGATTGATCAGTAAAAAAGAACGTATATATAAATTAAAAGAAAAAAGGATGCACAGCTAGGGCGGCACTGGAATCAGCAGGTAGTGGACGTGCCTCACAGCAAGAAGGTCGCCGGTTCGATCCCCGGGTCGGGCAGGGCCTTTCTGTGTGGAGTTTGCATGTTCTTTCCGTGCATACGTGGGTTCTCTCTGGGCACTCCAGCTTCCTCCCACAGACCAAAAACATTCTCATTAGGTTGATTGGTGACTCTAAATTGCCCTTCGGTATGAGTGTGAGTGTGAGTGTGAATGGTTGTCTGTCTCTCTCTATGTGGCCTTGTGATCGGCTGGCGCCCGGTTTAGGGTGTACCCCACTTCCCCCACCCAGTGACAGCTGGGATAGGCTCCAGCCCCCCATTTAAACAAGGGACCAAAACACATGAAGTAAGTAAGTGAACACTCTAAATCTTTTCATCCACTCCTCTTATTTACATTTATTAAAGAATACATTAGTTTTACATGTTTGACCCTTTGTATGCCAAAGGATTTCTGTATGGTAAGTTTGAAGGTAATAAAGCAGAATATTTCAAAATAAAAATGCCAGGGGTTTTAAAAGTGAACTCCCTTTGATTGTCAGACAACAGTCCGTGTACATATGCCACAATACTGGACGAAAATATAAAAAACACTAGCTGAATGTGCTTTTGATGGTGAGTAAAAAGACTCTTACATGGGAATGGCTATCACAAGAAAGCCCAATGCTAAATACATGGATAAATCACAATGGACATCTGTCAAATGGAAAGAGTATCTGCATTTGTCAATCATAAACTGGAACAATCCCCTTATTCTGGAGAAATGGACAAACTACGTGGCTCTACATAGGCCTGAATTTACTCCCAGAAATGAATAACTTTTGTCACTGAGATCACTCCCTTGTTGTTCAGAGCTCTTTTCTTTTATTTATTGTTAATACATATTTATGACCTGAAACAGAGATATTTAAGATTTTTAAATGGATAAATTTAGTACTTATCTGAATTAAAAAACATGCTTGGTGGAAGATCTTATTTCAGATTATCAGAGTCTGGTGCATGATCAACAACAAAACAGATTATAATTTTATGTGCTGTGTCAGAGTATTATGTTATACTGTCAGCTGTTTGATGTTAACTTTCTTTACTTTCTTTAAAACTGTCTGTTTTTTGGTCATTATTAGATTATTATTGTGGACTGAGAGGGACTCTGAAAAGTAACAGTTGCTGCATTGTGTAATGCTGGATGTTATTTCTGTAACGATGATAAGGCTAAGTAGTCTATTTTTATCTGATGGCCGAGAGAGAGAGAAATAAAAAAACATGTTTATATAGCCCTGCTCCCTGTTGGTTTGATTTTGACTGAGATATTATTCAACGACAGTCACCCTGATATCCCTGTTTCTTTTTGCAGATATTTCATAAGATTGAAGCAGGTTCTTGTGGAAGGTTTGTTTATACCTCTTTAATAGGAAAATAAAATGATTCTGCATCACAACTCACAGGAAAAAACTACACAGTCAGCAGTCTGTGCATTCACTCACAAAGCTGATAAAAAAAGGGGCTCGGTGTGTGGGTGTGAAGTGAATCAACGGACAGTTAATTTTTTATTTGCATGAAGAGCAGTTATTTTACTGAGAATCAATTAAAAGTGGATCTTGTCATATTTCAACAATGCCTGCGTGTCATGTTTTCAGAGGCAGAGTAAACACTGAGGATATAATGCTGGAGATGTGTTTGATGTGTGGTTTCTTCCCTTCAAATGGTGACATGTGATGGACACGCAGTGTAGACTGCAGTGGACCTCACCCTCTCCCTAAGACAGCTTCGTATGCTTTATGACTGTGAACAATTAATGGTGAGTAATTTTCTCAGGTAGCTGTTGTTTTTGAAGCTTGGGCTCATAGCTGCCATAGTTTGCTTATGCATCACGATTTGGCAGTGCTACAGAATTTACTGTTAATATTTGCTCATGAGCCTTTTATCTCCGTGTTTGTGCTGCTGGATTAAAAATATGACTTAGGCTGCTGAAAGGTGACACCACTGTCAACATGTTGGAGCCAGAAAATTTTATAATGCATCGATGTCCTTTGACCTTTTGATCTCTTGGGCAAGTCAAAATGGGTCAGGTTGTATAACAAGATTTAGGATTTTTGTTTAGAAATATAAAAAACTTTGTTATTTGAAAAGGAAAATTTGAAAAATCCTTTAATTACTCATTAATAATTTCACATCATATTTCTTACCTCTACAGAGTTGATTTTCAGAAACATGAAGAACTAAGATTTTCTCTTTTTCTCTGAATTATGATAATTCTTTGGGAATGAAAAACTGCTGATCCTGATTAAACACCTTAATATCTAGCAAATCAGTGCGGATTTTGTGTCTTAAAGAGTCTCTACAGAGTTGACAAACTAATAACAATAATATGTGTGTCATTGAAAGGCTTGAGTTCCTCCTAATGTCTCAAACAAAACAAAAAATTAACTGGATTAAACTGAACAATCAGACCATGTTTGCTTCCTCGAGTGACCTGCAAGAGCGCTTCAGCAGAAGTTTGAGGTGAGTCATTTGTAAAGTAAAACAAATGGAAAAAAGTTTAAAAATTGCAAAACATTGTAGTTTCTCATGTAGTTGAAAAATACCCCTGTTCACTTCAAAGCCGTCACTGTTGTTAAAACTAAAACTACAGTGTGGTGGTTTTGTGCCTCTGAAAGGTACACAAGTGCCAGACAGAGAGAGTAGAGTGGCAGGTCGAAAGAAGGGCCGGGATGATTTTTGTAGTCGTGCGAGTCATAAAAATCTTATAGGCCAGGGATGAACATGAGGCCCAGTGACCTTGGCCTTTGACCTCTTATCAAAAAAATTTAACCTGTGCACCATTTCCCTGTGGGGACATTTGTGTGAAGTTTGATGAAAATCCCTCAAAGTGTTTTTGAAATATCAGCTCAACAACAACCCAAAAGTCTCTGCTGCTCCAGTCAGGAGAGACTTTTTGCTTCTTTTGGTCTCATTGTTTTGGTTCACTCTGTGACAACGTGCAGACAGACCCACTTAAACGAAACCCGTGACCACCAGAACACAACAAGGATCATCATCTACATTAGTGCAAGGACTATTTATTTACTTGACGATGCTGTGGAGGTGGAATCTTAAATAAATTGAAGTGATAAAAATGTTCAAGTCTAATTATCTTGATTTGTTTTCATCCAAAATGTATGTAAATCTTACCTGGAAAAGTGAGATCAGTCCCTATCACTCACACTGCTGCCAGTCACATGGGGGAAACTGAGATATTTTGGCATCTTATCTCTGAAGTCTGTCATTTTTTTTTTAAATTTACCACTACCGCAAATACCTGAACTCAAAACAAATGAAACTCCAAAGTATCCAGGGAAGAAGACAATGATATGAGTAACAATTTAAACAAATGCTGCTTAAGCAACATGATGACATTTAAAATGGTAACACAGAGGAGCATGATAAACCAAGTTTCAGGTTTGACACAAATACACTAAATATCCATTAATGATGATTAATGGATCAAACATAAAGTCACTTCTGTTAAATAGTTTAAATCTCAACTGTTTGGGTTTCTCTTTAACAGCTTTATGGATTTTACTAAATAAAGAAGCCAGAAATACAGAACATATGTTGGACTTCTTACATTTTCCAATTTTTTTTTATATATATATATCTTTAAATTTAATTTAATTTATTTTGTAGGCTGGATTGTAAGCTGTAGGGAGCCCTCTGGCTGCCACTGTATGGTCACTGCTCTACTAGGTGTAGGCCAAAGCAGAGCCAAAGGACGAGTGAATATTCATTGTACAAATGTACGCTCCTCAGAGGACACTTGAAAATATATTCCTTTTAATTTAACGTTGAAACCATCTTTGTTCCTCTGTCCTGATGAGCCTGTGATCTGAGAAAGTGCATTTTTCTAAAATAGAAAAAAATATTTTATCAGACGTAAGATGTGTTGTTAATTCTAGAAAAATACAACAGACTTTTTTTTATAATTTTCTAAAATAATGCAAAATGCTATGGTAGGATACAAACATAAATTAAAACAAATTTGTATCCTGCTTTGAACCCTCTGAACTGATGAATCTGTAAATGTTGTACCCCAAAATCTCTCATCTGAGAATAAGCAAATAAAGTGTGTAAAAATGTAGCTCATTTTTTTTTACTATGTAACAGACATTAGAAATAACTGAAATAACACAGGACGAACAAATATTAGATTAATCTGTCAAACAAAGCTGATAAGGGAGTGTTAATATGTTGCAGGGCTTGAATTTTTTTATGCAAATTTTCCATTAACCCTATAATGCTTCCTTGCTCTCTTGCGGCAGGTTCTAAGTAGTTTCTTTTAATTTCACCCTTGTTGGTTTGTTTTTGTTAAAAAAAAATCTACAACAGCAAACCAGCTCCTCTTTTTGAAGAGCACTTGGCTTTAGCATCACTGAGTCATATGATAGGGGCCTCCGCAGCTAAAGGGCCCTGGAGCCATGCACTGATGTCGCGGTGAGAAGCCTCCACCTGTCGATGTCGGCATGCCGTGAAGACGCAAATGACGGCTGGAGGCCGGGCACAGCTGCAGAGGGAGAGCAAGGCTGCAGCCAAGGCAAATGAAGAGCTCTTCACTTTGTGTCTCAGTGCCAGAGAGAAACGGCTCTCTCCAAACAAAGACAAACAAATGAGACATTTGAATTTGAACACTTGACTTTAACCATGTGATTGCTACACGTAAACAGGTGGCAGAGGACTCCAGCACTGATGCAAGGTTCACGCTGAGCACATGTTGCATGCAAAAAAAAATGTAAAAGGTAAAAAGAGATGAAAATAGGGGATCCTTTACAACAGCAGCTGTTAGATGTAATTATGATGTTGATATACAGTGCCCAGCATAAATAAGTACACCCCCTATTAAAAGTTATGTATTAATCAATATCTAAATGAACAAAAGAACAATTTGCAAAGTTTTGACAAAGCTGAGTTTAACAAAACCTTTTTTTTTTTACCATAAGATGAAAATAAGGGTAATATGATAACTAAAATTTAGCTTTGCTCCCACCCCTTTGATTGGGGTGTACTCATTTTTGCGTCCTGATCTTAAATTGAGAAAAATACTTTTTGTGTGCAACTTAAAAATTCTTGTTTGCAATCAATGACCCACATTTGGGGGAGTATTTTTTGGCATAGTATGCCATAGAAAATGATGATTTTGAAAGTAAACTGAAGGTTTTCTGACAAATCTGAAGGGGTGTACTCATTTATGCTGAGCACTGTATATGAACATCACTAAACATGTGCAATTTGAATTTATTGTAAAGGCAACCACGATACCTTTGAAAACAAAACTTAGACTTGGAGCTGTCAGTGAGTGAATCGTGTACTTTTTCAAAATCTTTTGCACAGGAATTCCTTCTGTAACTTGTCCTGGCATGTTGGAAACTAAAAAAGTTGCCAAGAAATATTGTTTTCTTTACAGAAAAAAACAAAAACTGAAAAGACTTAATTACCAGTTTCTGCTTTAATAGCTTAGGATTGCAAATTTTATTAAATGTGCACATAAATTTTGCAGTTATTAATTTTAAAAGGCTCTGCAAAAACAAATAAATAATCCTGTGCTTGAAAAGGACCAGGGAAAATGTATTTGTTTTCGCTGCCTCTGATGTAGGAGGACTTCATTTCAGGGAGATTATATTTTTGCTGGCATTTGTTGGTTTCATTGTTTGTTTTTCAACCGAATAGCTCAAAGACTAATGAATGGGTCTGGATTAAACTTTCAGAGAATGTTGGTCATTGCACAAGAAGAGGTGAGTAGATTTTAATGACTGGATGGAGATCCTAGAATGTTTAAAAGATTTGTTAACACAGTGATATATGACAGTTTTCCACTCATTGAACTCATTAAGTTTTCGATGGACTCTCACTACATTTTCAGGAAATGCTGGTCACAACACAAGGAATAAGCTATTAGATTTTGGTGGGGATCCAAATTCAGATGCAGATCCAGTATTTTTTTTTTTTTAATGATTGTTAACATTGTGAAGTATGGCAGTTTTCCACATTTTGATAATAACTCATAAAGTTGTTTATGGATCTTAATGAAATTTTCAGGTAATGTTGGTCGAGGCACAAGACAGGTATGATTTGATTTAGGTGACGATACAAATCCAAAAGTGGACCCAAGAATTTTTTCAAGGATTTATTACAATGCGGGATAGAGCAGTCTTCTACATTTGTGACATTAAGTTAAAAATTCTCTCAATGGATTTTCATTAAAGTTTTTGGGAATGTTGGCATAAAGGAGAAGGCAAGAGCTTTGGGTGGTGATCTGAATCTGGATGTGGATCCTGAACATTGTGAGATAGAGCAGTTTTCCACATGTTTGACAATTACTCACCTGACAGTTTTGGAAACGTCTTGGTGGAGTTTTGTGCTCCTCTGGAAAAGGTGTGGCAAACTTATTTGTTTATCACTTCTTAGCAACACAGCAAATTAAAGTGCTTCACACAACACACCGGGACAAAATGGCAAAGAAAAAAGACATGAACCAGAATAAAACATTTATCAAAAGAGTCTAAGATTTATAAAAACACAAGAAAGCAAAACAAAGACAAAAGGAAAGATGAAAAATGTAAGCTAAAATAAAAGCTTCAACATTGAAAAAGTCTAAAAGATTTTAAAAATCACTGTGAAGTGTAGTAGTTTAAATATCATCTACAAAGTTTTTTTTTTAAAATAACCTAATTAAGATTTATTACCTCAGAATATAAGCATATCAACACACACTGCAATAGATTGACACGTAGATGTTTGGACTGTCAACAATTAGCCTGCAACAGTTGATCACCTCATGCACATGCTTTTTCTGAAAACACATAAAAGAATAAAATATCTCTGCTGCTTTTATCCACTTTTATTATTTTAACACACACTCTCTAAAACACCCCCACACACAACACACACCAACACACACACACACACACAGACACAGACAGAGGTTGATTTAACGGCAGTCTCTCCCGGCACTGCAGTGCTTCAGTTATGTAAACTGGCCCGGGTTTGGAGCAAGTCAACCGTCAGGACTTTGCATCCTTACCAAGTCCCTGCAGCTGCAAATGCAAACATGGAGTCCTCACTCACTCCACAGTGGCCTGACTGGGTCAGAAAATACACACACACCCACACACACACCCACACATACACACACTTAACCCACTAACAAAGGACTGTCAGACTGCACGAGCCAAAGGGAGCCACTATTCTGGTTATTTCAGAAATAAAAAAAAAAAAGTAAAACATCATTTTAAATCAATCTAACCACAGTATTTCCTTAAATAAGTTTCTTTGTATTTTTATGTCAAAGTTTAAGGTGCATTTTTTTTTTTTTTTGTAAAAGTTGCCATGAGAACTAGCAGGTTTGAGCGATGTCCTCCTCACATACTCTGTGCTGGCCCCACTGAGTCATAAAACAAACACACACTCAGTTTCCAGTTAAAATAAAACAGCTTCCTATTACAACATATTACAGATAATATTTCACAATATTTAAATCTATCAATATTGGTTGCTTTTGAGTTTAAAAGCTTTCTTTGTTACTACAGTAAATTCTGATAAATAAAACATAAATATTAAATTTAACAATTGAAAGTAATTCAAATAATCTAATAGAATCTTGACATTAATCATTACAAACTAAAGGAAACTATCTGTAAGATAATCAGTTTTAACTATTATTTGACAAACCAATAGATCTCTAAAGGTTTACTCGAATATATGGTAACATTTTCAAGCTCAAAACCAAACAATAAAGCAAAATTTAATGAGTTCAACATGGAGTTAAATCAGTGAATGGTACTTTTGCAAGGCAATAAAAGGCACTGTTTTTTATCGAAGAAAAAAATGTTTCACTGAAGCAAACTGTCCAATGCAGCAGCCAGAAAATCTTAGTTGTCAGAGGTTATTTAATGGTTTATTTGACCCCCCGAAACACTGAAAATGCTTCACAAAAGGCATTTACAGAAGCTGTCAGACAAATTAGTTTTTTTAACAAAGAAGTAACAAAAGCCAATTTTTATGATCATTGTAGAAATAGTTTTGATTTTAATGTGGTAATGCATTTGCCTGTGTCCACCACAGACTTAAAATGTCCGAATTTTTTGCATTTTTGAAGTAAATCTGGAGCTGAGAGGGGATTCCCCTCATATGAGTTATTCAGATGATTCTTCACGATGTTTGGCGTGTGTGCAGGTTTGTTCAGTCATCCAGGTCAGAGTTATCTAAGTTTAATCCACAAAGAAACAAATCCTGTCATGTTATTGAATATGACTGTGAGCATGGCAGTTCCTTCCTCATCATATAATAATAAATAATGATACAGATAATAACAAAATAAATAATAAATTGGTCAAAGAAGCTCTGTAACTTTTCCGAGCTGATAAACTAAACCAACAAACTAACACAAGGTTTGTCCAGGCTGAGAGGAATTTTTTAAATCCTGATGCTCTTTTAAAATCATCACCTCTGTCTTCTTCTTCTGCAGTGCGGCACCATCACTGTCCTCTAGTACAGATTGCCCTAAAGCCAAGAGTGGAAGAGTGTGTGTGAAACTGCGATGAACACTTTTGCCTTCTGGCATCTTCAGGTGACATATTGAGTCGACAAATAATTTTTTCAGTGTTAATCTGCCTTCAGGCCAAAAGCTGATAATAATGCTTTACCTGCATCTTTCTCTCTGAGGCAATCCCAAATTAATGAACACTTCAGTGCATGTCAATCCATCATTCATGTCCTCTGTGTAAACTGAGATTTTTATTTGTGTACCGGGTGTGAACAACCCACAGAGATTGAATCAGCAGAGAGCCTGACACGATTCTTGAGAAGTACTCACGCCTCTTTAACAAGCACTGATGCCGCAAGAACAATATGGTAACAAATGAAGATCTGTTTGACATTCAAAGGAAGGCTGTGTTACCCTGTATTCTCTTAACAGACTTCGGGTATTTCAGGATGAGATTACACAAAAAACCCCTCTCCTGTCAAAAACTCAACAACATCCTGACCTGAAAAGTGAGGAAAACTTAAAACCTGAAAAGTCAGTGCAAATAATCCAGATCCAGGCAGCCAAAATAATTGGAAAAATATAAAAGGCCTGCCACATGCTTTTATAGAAACATTAAAAATCACGCCAACATGTATCGGCTTGCACCTTCAGGATGTCTCTCGCCCAATGAATTAAAGACCTTTTATATTCAAACCATTTTAACTGCCTGCACCCACTTTCTGGGTTTTCAGTTTTCCTCATTTTCCTTGAAATGTTTCCCTACCATGAGCAGCGTTGGTTTAAGGGACACCAGAGGCACTCCTACTCCCCCTTCAACATCCTTGACAGACAGAGTGTTTAACTTAATTGTCCACTGTTTACATGCTTTCAATATTAATAAACATTATCAACACACTAACACTTGGGAAAACTTTGATAGTTAAAGGAAATATATATAATAACCAAAAAAAAAAAACAATCAAAATATAAAATGAATGTATAAAAACACATAAATGAGCTGTGTTTTTCATATATCCTTTAATCTTGACCATCCTATTTTGTTAATTGTTGGAAGCTATAATTGTAATTGATATTGAAACTTGATCATTTGTCCAGCCCTACTACAGGTTATTAGTGAAAAAAAGACATATTCCCAAACATCAATATGTATAATCTCATTAAAAAAAATACATAATTTTAGAAACACTGTAACTCTGTGTTTTTTTTTTTTCTTTGAAGTGACACCAAAGAAATTTGCATGCATTAAAACTGTTTGAGCTACATAATTTTAGTTAATGATAACAATGGCATTAAAATATAAATAATCGTTTCATATTTTGCCTTACATATATTCCCCGAGGATCTCCTGGTCAGGCAAATGTTTTTTGGGTTGAATAACTGTTTTCATGGGATTAGTTAAACATTAGAAATAGACATATCTTCATCTTTCAAAACAGGGGCCCTGACCCTCAAGGTATCACAAAGGGTTGCTGGGTGGAGTTGCAGAAACGTTGAGGGATGAATAGATTAAAATAATTACGTTATTATATACTTTATGTTAGGTCTGTTACTGTTTATTATTGCTTGAACAGAAATTGTAAAGACTGTTTACAAAAGACTGAAATAAAAGTGGCCTTAAAAATAGGAAATATATTTGTAGCTTATTATATTTACTGTTGTTGTATAAGTTGGGGTCTCTCAAGAGGCCCATGTTGTATGGGGGTCCTTAGGCTAAAGTTTGCTAACCTATGCTCTTCAGCACTGTAAAGGTGTTTTCTTAAGTTTTGTGTGCTATTTCTTAATGTTAATATGAAACAGCATTTTCTGATTCAACTTCGAACAGGCAGGGTACATTTTGGACTGTTCGCCAGACAATCCCAGGGCCACATAAAGAGACAGACAATAATTTACAATCACAGTTACACCGAAGAGGAATTTAGAGTCAACAACTGACCTAATGAGAATGTTATTGGTTTGTGGGAGGGAGCTGAAGTATCCAGAGATGCACATGCACAGGGAGAGCATGCAGACTCCACACAGCAAGGCCCCAGCATCCTTCCTGCTGTCCACTGTACCACCCTCAGCCATATTTATCCACCATATATATTCCATATATTGCCTGTGATTCTGGCAAAATACACCACTGTACCACAATGCTTCATCTTATAATGAGTGCATGGGTACATTAAAAAAAAATCAAGACATTAGTTTTTTTTTCAAGATTTAAATGTTATTTTTCCTTCTTTTACATCTGTAACTTACACAAATGGCTTGTCACATTAAAATCAACTAGTCAATTTTCGTAAAGACTTTGTGCTCAAGGTGAAAATATCTGTATCTGTATCAGCAAAAATTAAATCAGAAATAGCAGCGTATGAGATATCTGCAAAAATCCAATACTGTGCATTGCAATGTTTTTCTATACATGAGCTTTATATTGGCACCTAAAACTATCAAGTACATACCTGTTACACCATAAAATATCTTGTAAAGTGGAATACTCCATTTTTTGCATAAAGATTTCAATTTGTACAGTGTTAAAACTGTGAAATTAAACTTTTAAACTTCAATACTTTTGGTTACTGGCATAATAGCAAACTTCTCTCAAAGCAGTTTTATTGCCATTAACTTATTATAATAATGCAAATATGTCTTGAAAAAAAAACCTATTGAACTTCACATAGTCAAAATTTTAGCTGAGAATAAAAACAAGCTAACTTTAAATCCTTTTCTTGGACAGATACAAGTTTTGTGGGGTCTTAAATTACTCTGTCTGTACTTACCCAATCACCCAACAATGCAACCAAATATATATTTTTCTTTCTTTTGGCAGATTTTTAAATTTTGTTTAGCTGCTGCATCAGAGCTGGATCAGATTTGTAAGTTCACAGCAGTCATGCTTCTTGCTAGTTTGATCAAAGGAGAGGAATATCTGGAGCTTCATGTTATAAATAAACTCCTAAAATAAAATCTGTTTTACCAAAGTGTATAAGATCATGCATGTTTCTCCCCCTAAAGTCGGTTGTTGATCAGGCTTTTCTTAGCATGACTCACTCTGAATGACTCACCCTGTCCTGGTAGAGATGGTATCTCCCTCCACTTCACTGTAACTCGCTCACATTTATAGTCATGCTTGGTTACAAATGTCAGAGCATCGATGGGTTCTGTGAGGATCTGTGTGTCAACACCTCAAAGATGTCTCAGCCTGCACAGAGAGCAGGCAGACACACACAAGCATTTTTTTTACCCCTGCCTGCACCTGAAAGGACCCTCGGTTGCACAACAGGATTGCACGTTAGAAAAGATACTGAAGTCGAGCACTATCCTCTTTATTTTGTTCTACTTCATTAACGTGGATTCATTTCTCTGTCTGCATGTCTTCAGTCTGACAGCAACTGGAGAGGAGGGCGGAGGAGGCCGAGTCAGATGAGATGGGTTGTTACACCCGAAGCTCAGTAACTTCAGCAGAGAGGTTGCCCATGAAGACAAGAATTTACTTTTTCTTCCTCTAGTGTTTTGTCTGTGGGCACACATTAAGTTGTCTGTAAGTGACTGTTTATTATCCTTGAAATACAGCATGAAGACTATCTATGCAAATTTACTCAATGCATTGAATCAAGTTTGTCATGAAAGGTATAACCTAACAGGTATAACCGATTAAAACATCTGTCAGTCAGGGACTTTTACAAGGAATTGTGATGGAGAGATCTAATTTCAAAACAATACAAGGAAACAGGGCGAAGATAAAAGTGATAGTCAGATTTTATGGGGACATCCACAGAATGTCACATCCGGGGAGGTGAGGTAAACAAACTGCTCAGGATCGTGCTTCAAGGCTGCCTGGAGCTCATTTTGCTCAAAAAAAATACCCCAAAAACAAACAAACAAACCCCCCCCCCCCCCCCCCCCCCCCCCACACACACACACACACACACACAAATATATATATATATATATATATATATATATATATTACGAATGTATCATCCAACCAAAGCACAGATCATCTGAGTAGTAGAGCATTGTTCCACACTAGGACAGGTTAAGGTACATTTAGGAATTACTATTATCTAAATATTTGTATATCCTTACTCATGAATCACACATTGATGTTTGATTTTAAAGTTGCTATTTCAGAGCTAATGCAATTTTGCCATCCCTCAATGCTCATTATGCATATAATGCTACAGCAAATTTGTTTTATCTCTATAAAAAACAAAATTAAACTTGTAACCTTGCAAAGCAGCATTAGCTAGATTCCATGTCTGTCATCACGCAGATCCATCTTGCAAAGCTTCAAGCAGGAGTGTTTTTTAACATCCTTCTAAGGACAAAGAGGCAGTATTACAAACCTGGTTTAGTTGTGCTAAGAGTGAGACCTCAATCCCAAATATATCCCACGGATATGTGAAACAATCCATCTGGCGTGTCAGGTTAGGTTTTTGAAGCAGTCTTTAAATATCTTTATTTAGGCTGTAAAAACTGGACGATTCACATTCACAGTCATCAAGGTTTCTGCAGCCAGCCTCAAGAGGACACTGGAGGGACTACAGCTTTTGTCACATCCATCTGGGCCTCCTTTTTCAGCCCTGAAAGATTCCAAAAAGAGTCCTCACACCTAATTCTCAACATTAGAGGAAAGACTTAAACTCTGTGCAGTGTTGGGCAGTAACTAACTTTTAATCTATATCAGTGTGACAATGTTGCTTTTTCACTGGCAGGTGGTGTTAGGGCTTCTAAATTGGACTACCTTGAAGACTGGAAGCAGCCTACTGAATGAGAGGGAAAATGACCTGTACCTCAAGCATCTCTGTTGTCTTTTGGGTGTGTGTCTGTGAAAGATGCAAAGAACAGTGTCGTCTACTGCAAACTTAATTATAACGTGTCATAGATCAGCTTTCTGAAGGGGGAAAAGTAATGAGAAACTTAAAAAAAAAGGTTATAACCATTGATGCTGAGTAATAAGAAAGTAATAGAGCAGTGAAGAATTAAGGTAAATTTGTAGCCCGACCCAAAATCCGGATGAGATTATTCACTGTGTTCTTGGATCAAACAGAAATTGATTAAATTTACATGTATGGTTTGTCACGGTTAACTTTACGGACAACGTGACATGCACAATTTTTTCAGTTTAAAAGTAATCAGTGAGAGTTAAAAGCAATTATCAAGCTACTGTGGATCAACATGGTGGTTTGACAGAGGCAGATACCACATTTCCAAGGTAAAATGTCACATTGTAACCTCTTGTTGAGAATTTCATCTTAATCAAATTACCTGATCAAGTTAAGTCCCTTAGCTGTGGCTATTATATATGTATTAAAAATCAGTCAGAAATGATTGCATCAGGGTCCTCAGCCATTTTTGTAGTCCCTCTTAGTATTTTATTAGCAATGGTCTGTAAAAACAAACAAACAAACAAGTGTGGCAATATCAGAGGCATTTTACTTCTCAAGATGTACTCTCAACAAAATCATGAATAGTTTGCAAAGATGTTACCTCCGACCTTTGTCCACCAAACTTTTTGTATAATACCTTTACATTCTTTATTGTGGCTTAAAAACTATGCTGCAACTTTATATTTAGCAGTCTAATTAGTATAGTAAAAATCTTTTAGTCAACATGTATTCTTTCAAAATAATCAATAAAAATACAGAGGGGAACATTTTATAACTTTAAAATCTACATTCTATAAATTATAACAATGCTAGCATACTGCGTTATACATAGAATTAATTATAAAACTGTTTTCATCTTGTATTTAGGCCTGAACCCTGCCAAGACTTTACCACCATCATTGTACTGATGAACTGTCTGATTTTGTGTATTGACTGGCATTTATAACTGCTTCTTCAGTTGCAGGTATTGTGATTTTCTTTGGTGTACAACACAGCTTTGTGTGTCATTGCTGACAGGCTTTCACCGCCCACTAAATCCTCTGATTCCTAAGCAGGAAGATACAGGTATTCATCCAGCTTCCATTCATATCCTTGAGCACAGAGTTGTGTTTTCTCAGCTGTCAAGCTCCTGACATGTCTTTATAAGCTTCACAGATGAAGCACTCGGTGAAAAGGGCCTTGGCTCTGAACATGCATGTTTGTCATTGTATCAATATTGGACCTGTTGATTTCTCAAACTATATAAGAAGGTGGATTTCCATGTAATTTAATCATAAAGCATGAGCAATTCTTTGTATCTTAATAAGTAATGCTCCCCTCATTAAAACTCAATAGACTCTTTAGTGCCATAGTTCACAACAAATTTGGAAGGGAGTCTGCACTTTCTTCAAATAATCTTTAAGGATGTTTTTATTCAAGGTAGATAGTCTAAAATCAGACAGATACACAAAAATGTAATAAATTAATCATCACAAAGAAAAGTCCACAGCAAATCTTAAACTCCAAGGTTGTTACATAATGATTATGTCGGCATGCTAACTTGCCAACCCTCAACTGTGTAAAACCCTGGTTTGCATCCTGGGGTCCAGTCCGAGGGATGCATAGTTCTCTTTCATTTTTGAGGTTGTAAAATCAGTTTTAATATAGACTTACATTTATTAAATAATTAAAGTAACAACATACTGTCTATATACTTTATTTACAAGCTCTTCTGTTAAGAACACATGGAGGTCAATTCTATCTGATTGTCAGAAAAAGCAGTTAAAACTGATGTTGATTTTGGGCAGCAAAGTATCACTTTTTGTGTAGGGTCAGGGGGTACTTGACTAGTGGGCACTACAAGGCAAAAAGGTCAGGGACCACTGGGGTAAAATATAGACATAGAGATGTCATCTGTTAGTTTTAAAAGCAGAGTTTTGTAGCCAAAAGCTCTCAGTCACCATTTTGGAAATGCTATCTCAATCCTTTTTTCCAGTCAGAAGGTGGAGCTAAGGCTGGCCTAAAGCCTCCTGGCTAACAGCAACTAAATTATTTCAAAAATCAGCTACACCTCTACAGAAATGTACAGAAATCCCTATTACTGGAAGATATTCAACTTTAATTTCTCCTGAAATCACTATAAAAAGAAAGCTATATAAACAAATGTTGTTAAGCTTCTGTGCCTATGACAGCCAGGCCTGGAGGCATTGTGTGTCAAGGTTGTCTCTCTGTGCAGCCTTGCAATTCTGGTAAACACAGTATCTCAAGAACAAATGAAGGGATGTAAGACAAAGTTTTTACAAATGTCCACTCTGACTCATAGATGAACTGATTGGATTTTGGAAGTCAAAGGAACTAAGTCAACAAAATTTGGGCAATGCTGATGTTCATCAAGTAGCCTATGTTGAAAAATTTTACACATGCTTAAAAATTTTCGAAGTTTGATCCAACATGCTCCTGAACACCAGCAAGAGTAGACCTCCACTTACCTTCATTGCCATCAGTTACAGCTGTATTCATCTCTGTTGGCTGCAGCTGATCCTCTTCAGGACTGGACTCCTGTTGTACAACTTGAGACGCCCTTTTGGGGACAGCTGTGTTTTCTCTTCTAGGACTCTCAGCAGCACCTAGCTACATCAGTTTAAAGTTTTCCTAAGTTGAGCAGTTACCCATGCATTGCATCTACATACTTATTTACCCACTGAATTTTTATTTAGAAGGGACATTGCACTTAATGATCATAAGTATAAAATACAGGTGTAAATATGCCAGAGTAAGCATAACTGTTAAATTGCATCCATAGTCCCTTGGCAGGTTACAAACAACACATCAACAATACATATGTCAATAAAATACACTCTAAGATGAAAAAAGTGCAGTGTAGTTCCAAAAAATATTGTATAAAGTGCATGTTTTAAAGTGCAAAAATATAAGTTCTGTTCATTCTAAAATGTAGAAAGTAATACAAAACACTAAGACAAAATTACTATTCAATCACTCAAGTACACAGGCATAATACGCAGCGCATGCATACTTAGGTATAAGCTTGCACCACATGGTAATGATAATAGATGGAAATGACAAATCAAAATGAGCTCGGTAGATGTATACAGCACACAGATGGATACGTATATGTACGCTGCCGACAGTCCGCCTAGCTACTAGTGCAGCCAGTTTTTGAGATGGGATTTGAAAGCGACGTATGTAGAGCGTTCTCCATTGCAGGCGGGATGTTGTTTCAGATGTTTCTCCTCCTCAACAACAACGCAGATTGTCCAAAGGTGGTGCTTCTGTAGGCAAACTCACAGTCTTCTCTAGTGGTGGCTTTGGTGGCGGTGTCAGTGACACTTTTTAGTTTGACGTATTCCCTGAGTGGTAGCAGTGGAAGTCCATTCAATATTTTATATACTATTGTTTAAAATCAGTTTACAACAAGTCAAGGGGAAACATCAAGATACATTATACTCACCATCACAACATTACCCTCCAGTTTAGATATGTTGACTTGCATTGAACACTGGGAAATTGACCCCGAGGACATACTTTCAATGAATTTTTGATAATTTCTCAGTGCTGGTCAACATCAGCTTCTATACGTTGATGTGTGAATGTAGCTTTACCTTGCTGGTGAACATGATGTCTCAAGACAGCTCTTAGGGTTTTTCTCTCAATCTTTACACAGACTTTTTTTCTAACTCAAGAATGAACTAAAGACATTTTAGAAGTACATGGTACATGGCTGGGCGGTACAGTGGCACTGTAGGTAGTGCATGTGCTGGTTTGATTCCTGTGTCAGTCAGAGTCTTTCAGTGTGGACTTTAAATGTTCTTCCTATGCATGTGTGGGTTCTCACTGTGCACTCTGGTTTCCTCTCATGGTCCAAAAACATGCTCATTAGGTTAATTGGTGACTCTTGGTTGCCCTTAGGTATGAGTGTGAGCATGAATGGTTGTCTGTATCTCTCTGTGACCCTGCAACTGGCTGGCGACTGGCTCAGAGTGTACCTCATCTCTCACCCAGTGTCAGCTGGAATAGGCTCCAGCCCCCTGCAAACCCAAAAGGGATAAGTGGTATGGATAATGGATGGATGGATGGGAGGTGAAGGTCATTGTGATCAACAATCAACAAAAAATGAAATAAGTTTTCTACCAATTATGCCACCACAAAAACCATCCCAGCCCTGTTGCTCAACCCACCACCATCTGACAATTGTCTACAAAGGGAAGCATAAAACTGCCAACTAGTGGTTCTGTTGTAGCTAATTTACTGATTCTGTTTTCTTTTTTTAACAACTGTGTTATCAGCAGACAACCTCCATCATCGGAGCCACTTTGTAACGTGTCCTTTCATGTCAATGAGAGCTGGAAAGTTTGTTTAATGCTCCTCCATGTTTTTCTTTTTTAATTGGCACATCAGTATGACGGCTCTTTGAAGGTTGACATAAACAGCTCTGAGGCCACCACACATTTTGTTTACTAATCATTATAAATCATTATTTTGTTATTTTTTATGTTAGCCAACATTATTTGATTATTATCTCAGTCGGGATCATTAAATCTTGTTTGACTCGACTGTGAGAAGAGTCATGCAATGGCATCAGTGGCATAACATCTTATGCGTGACATGCTAGGTAGACTGGAGCGTGACCACTCAAACAGGATGTGGTGCAGAGCAGTCCACTTGTTACAGTGTGTGTGTGTTTGTGTGTGTACCTGGAAAAAGAGGGAGAGGTAGCTGTGCAGTTGCAGGGTGTTGCAGATCTCACGCATACCTATATGTAGGCCGTGAAGAGGGAGGTTGCCCCTCTGACTCAGCCTTGCATGGTTGTCGGCCAAGTAAGACAGAGTGTAAGAGAAATCTAGACTGGTATGCTGCTTCTTTTCAGTGCCACCTGTGTGTCTGTTACTGCGGGATTTGTACCTCCTCAATCACTGACACATGTGGATTATCTGTACTTAAGGCAAAAAGCCAACGCAAGCCACATCTTGTGAGCGAGCAATCAGGCTCTCATACGCAACATGTCTTACCTTTTGTGGTTAGTGTCTGCTATAGATCTGCTACCACTGTAATTGCTATAATTGGACCTACTGAAGAATGTTTTTTTAGTGTAACTCCTCCTGAATGTATATTTAACTAATTTAAACAGACACTCTGAAGAACTTTTGTCTTAAGACAGGGTTTAGATCTGTGTTGCATCTGACATAATGTGGATTTGTGCTCCTAAGTGGTCTTTGTGGTTTTCTCTGGAGGTGCCCAGTGCTTGTAACTGGCAAAGATTAGATGAACTCAGATGTAACCCTGGGTTAAAGGTGGGTCAACATTTGAGGAAAGAGAAAGAGAGACAGAGGGGGAGGAAACTCCTTGGAACAATGCTGATAATCTCAACATACTCACAAGGATTTCTGTGTGTGCATGTGGAAGTCTGCCCCAAAGCAGAAACTTTCCTTTTCTTTGTTTAATTTCACTGTTTGTTTTGACTTTGTCTATTCAGGACCTGTGCTTTGGGGGGTTTAAACTTACTTACATAATACACTGAAGGATGATTAATATTGATGTTAAGAATTATTAGGGAAGAAACCATTGACAAATTTGATCTTAATAATGTATTCATTTGTCTTTATGATTAATTCAGTCATACCTAATTCACCAAGCAGCATAGTTAAAATCTTCTTCCCTTGTCAAAAAACAAGAATGTTTCTTTGCCTTTTTTACCAGCTTCAATTAATATTCTGAATCATCTTTTGAGGTTTTGAAAAGACAATAATGCATTCATTTGATAACATTTAGTCCTTGATAAACTTGCCGACTTCAAAAGCTATTCATTAAGTTTCCCTCGATGATATATGTGATTTCCCAGTTCCTTGTGCCCCTCAAATCAGCTGATAGGGGTTTACTGGTTGTACTCAGAGCCCCATTAAAGACAAAGGACAAAAGGATTTTCTCAAGGTGTACTTCCTGTTGTTAAAGGGATAGTTCAGCTTATTTGAAGTGAGGTTGTATGAGCTCCATATGGCCACTAAGTACATTAGATGCAGTAGAAAGTTCTCTCCTCTCCCTCAGTAAGCCACAGTCTGTAAGAGTCTGCTACACAGAACTAGCCACAAACAGGGAAGTATTGTACCAAATACAAAGGGTATTTTCTCTGCCTACAAGAACTCCCATCAAAAAATAATACCACAGTTTAAGAGTATGCTACCTAGAAATTTTTTTGAGTGCATTAACTTTTCAGAAAAATGAAGTTTATCTGGAACTAACCGACTCACGTCAAGTATTCCTCCGCACAGCGCTGCCGCGAGCCACTGAATTGCTCCGCCTCCCTCTCAGCTGTTCGAGTCAACAAGCTAGCGACTATAGACACTGATTATAGCCTCATGTAACTTTTATCAAGTATTGTAATTCTTTTGTTCTGACTCTTAGCAGTGTGAGGAAGAGACAACGTAAGAAATTAAATATAAGTGATTATCACAGCAATGATGAAGTTCCATTCACTTTGGAGCCAATAGGATATCTTTATGAACCAGAGTTAACAGAGGAAGAGCTGCTGCAGATGGAAACCATCACACCTTCTGAATCACTCATCATACAGATTTTCTTGCTCTTCTGACTCCTGGAGTTTTGCGGACATTCTTCAATTTCCCAAAGATAAACTGGAAAAACGTCCCAAACCTGACCTAAGACCTAATGACAGTTTATCCTCAAAGTAAGTAATAATGATCTGTCAGAGACAAACAAGCAGAGTAGATGAGGCTGTTTACCATATCATTGCAGACTACTTGTGTGTGTGTGTGTGTCTCTCTCTCTCTCACACACACACACACACACAACCATTACTGCTGTGTATTAGCATTGCGCGGCTCGCGACAGCGCTGTGCGGAGGAA
This sequence comes from Cetoscarus ocellatus, assembly GCA_037902135.1. Classification (NCBI taxonomy): domain Eukaryota; kingdom Metazoa; phylum Chordata; class Actinopteri; order Labriformes; family Labridae; genus Cetoscarus; species Cetoscarus ocellatus. Next base: position 238,254 of record JBAMNC010000872.1, on the reverse strand, counting down.
TACTTGACATGAGTCGGTTAGTTCCAGATAAACTTTATTTTTCCGAAAAGTTAATGCACTCAAAAAATTTTAGGTAGCGTACTCTTAAACTGTGGTATTATTTTTTGATGGGAGTTCTTGTAGGCGGAGAAAATACCCTTTGTATTTGGTACAATACTTCCCTGTTTGCGGCTATATCTGCGTAACAGACTCTTACAGACTGTGGCTTACTGAGGGAGAGGAGAGAACTTTCTACTGCATCTAATGTACTTAGTGGCCATATGGAGCTTATACAACCCCACTTCAAATAAACTGAACTTTTCCTTTAAGGTTAAGGGAGTTGCAGGTAGTCGGGTTGTGCTGAGAGTGCCCTTTGTTGGATCAAATGATTCACTGCTCCAGGCACCCTAATGTACATCTGAGCTGTTTATTTTTACCCCCATGCTCTAGTGGATTTTTATATATCAAGTATAAGGTAACAGCCCTATTACACCCATACATGTAAAAAATACACATCAAGGTAGATTTTTTTAGGTACACCTATTCTACTGTGTATTAACAAAAAAACAACATAATCAGCCAATACCATGGCAGTCAATTCATTTAGGCATGTAAAAACGTGTTAGGTCTAGAACCCACAGGTTGAGTGTTGATTTATGTCCAAGCCCCCAAATCAAGGCAGTCAGCTATTCATAGTATCATTCACATCTCTGGAGTCCTTGTATGACCTAACCTGCAGGCTACAGGAGGAAACCCACACAGACGCAGGGACAGGGGAGAACATGAAAACTCAACAGAGAAAATCTCCAACAAGCTGGCAAGTTCAAACACATCAGCTGTCATTAATCCAGGTACCAACAAATCAAATACATGTAAAGCCTATAAAATACTCATACTATTAATGGATGGTAATTGTATTAACATGTATAAAAGAATAATTCAAGTTACAACAACTTTGATGTGATTTTTTTGTAGAATGGGTTGACCATTTCAGAAACATTTAAAGAACTAATGTGGTCACAAGTGGATGAGAAATGAGCAAACAAGCAGTTCAGACAATCTTATCAAAGGAAGAAAGCACATGAGAGGGACAGTTCAACTATTCATCACAGTTTACAGAAAGAAACATTTGTTAGATTATGAAGGTCACAAGTCAGAGTAATTGTGTGTCATCCTTTGCATACAAATGTCATATCTTAAGAAATCTTTGAAGTCTTTTCTTCTTATTTACCCAAAAGGCAGAGCTCAGACTCAGATATCTGTTTTAGTTACTGAATGGAGGATTAGAAGCAGGTTATTTCATGAGTGGCAGGTTGAATGTCCAGAGAGCTGACCCAGAAAATCTTGCCAGTCAGAAAAAGGAGGCTGGAGTTCATTAGAGGTTTTCAGCAAATAACAAACATTTTACACTGACAGACCAACAACAGGTGCAAGCATCTCATAAAACTGCAGTGCCAAGAGGTTGGTATAACTTACTGGAAGGAGCTTGGGAAAATTTGTCATGTCGCTGTCAAGTAGATCAGATAAGCTTTGCAAATTTCATTCTCCAGTTGAAAACACCGCAGGGCAATTGCAATAAATAATCATGAAAGACCCCTTGTCGCCATTACAATGGTGCTTAGCAGGAGAAGATAAGAGCTCAGCAGATTACTGAGTTTAGTGATGATTTGTGAGGATGGCACACACAGAAAGACGTTAGTGGTAAAGAAAGGTAGAATATTTATACAAAACAATTTTCATTACTTGACTGTAAAATCTGAACTCTTCTTGTTCACAAACCCATGCAGATAGGTAAGATTTTTTGGTTTCTTTCCAAAGAAGTCATTAAGTTTGTATTTGGGTGTAAGTGCAGATGCTGAGACATAACCCCAACCAGAATCAGGCCAAAACAGTGAGATAATCCTGCACGTGACAGCAGGTCAAGGCACTAAATCCACAGGGGGTTTTACCATCAAGCAAAGGTGGGTTATTGTCTTGGAGCTTGTGCTCCAAGGAACTCATTGAGTCATTGTAGGTGAGCATCAGATATGCAGTTTATTACCTCCGCTCTAGAGGTCATGTTTTTCCTGGTATTTGTTTTGTTTTGTTTTGTTTGTTTGTTTGCTTGCTTGATTGTTTGTCTGTCCACCCATCTGTCTGTCTGTCTGTGAACAAGATAACTCAAAAAGTTCTCAACAGATTTTCAGGTAATGTTGGTCATCACACAAGGAAGAAGAGATTAGATTTCGGTGCTGATCCGACCACAGATGCAGATACAGGATTTGTTTACAGGATTTGTATATTTAAAACAACAGATGTTATATCTTATATCTAAGATATATATCATATATCTTGGTATCTTGGTGAACTGGTGATTCTTGTTTATGAATCACCAGTTCCACCAAGTTTTCCAAATGTTGCCAACATTATAGTGCCATTTCATTACTGAAGTAGAAGTGCTCAAAGAGTACAAACCTCCATCAAGACATTTCTGACATTCTTGGCCAAGTTATTAGTGAAAATGTTGAAAACTGCTCTATCTGGCAATGTTAATTTTGAGTTACCTTGCTCAGACAGATACACAAACGGAAAAAGCCAGATAAAATATAACCTCCTTGTGGGAGGTAATAAAGCAAAGGACTAAAAATTGCAAGTAAACTCCTGGCAAAGCCTTATGATCAGTGAATTTCAACACTTCTATTTCTAAAAAGCATTCTTCCTTTACAGAATTTTCATTAACCTGACATGCCAGATGGACAGTTCCATATATCTGCCACGGAAATATTTCACTAGTTCATCTGGAGAAGAGCCTATAAAAAAAATGTTTTCAGGGGGCAGAGCCTTCAAAAACAACTGCAGGTGGTGATTGGACAATCGTTCTGCTTGTCACACTCATCACAGACCAATCCACATCTTGACGTAGCAGCTAGACCCTGTTGTAAGCTGTTAGCTTAAGCTACGTTTAGGTCCTTAGACTATTGTCTTACATTAAATTAGACAACACAGACATATCATTTACCACTTGCATGTGACATAAACCTCATCAACAACAATCCCCTCAAAGTTCTCCCAGTAAACTTTGGGTTTACTGGGAGAACACATTTCGCCCAGTATCATTGAGTAACCATGACTACCATAGACTAACCGTCATCGTCCGCGGAGGATTTCTGCATTCCTTCCTAGTAGTCTTCCCAGCAGTGATCCCCAGCTTCCCGGCTTCTCTGATTTGATCGTCCATGAGGGCAACCAGCGGAGACACTAGCTTTAAGTGTCGCTCTTTGCTCCTCTTCTAAAGAAGAAATTGAGTCAATTTCTGATAAAACTGCAGATATTGCCACATCTACGGAGACCGTATCAGAAGCCACAGTCACTTCCCGCTGTCGTCACGTCATGTCTTCAGTTTCCGCCTCTCTTCCCTGATTGGGCTCGTCCGGCTTTTGGCCGATGAAGTCATTACAGGTTGGAGTTTGGCAAGATGGATCTGCGTGATTTCAGACAGTTGATTTCAGTTAATCAGGCAGGTCCATCTGCACTGCAGGGTTACATTTTCATACCTGCTCAAAACTTTTGTGCAGTACTGTATATCTTACAATGAAACAATCAAAATGAAATTGTTATCACTGCAATATGCAGCAAAAGTGAATACATATATTGACTTTTGTTCGGAAGAGCTTCCACACATCAGAGTGTTTGCTCTATCTTTTTTGTAGACACTCAAGAGGGACCCACTGAAAGCTCCTCGACAACTACTTATGGGTCACAGCCCACCAGTTCAGAGCTAATGACAAAGAGGATTGTTTTCCTTTAGCAAACAAAGAATTTGGATGAAATCACAATCCATGCACCAGAAAGACGTCTACAAGTACATCTCTCCTACAAATTCATCAGTTGCAGTGCAACTTCTTATGTTAAAAATGAAATTATTTATTAGGTTATGACCTTTTTCTCTCAGAGCCCCCCTCTGTGCCTTAAAAGAATCAAGCGCCTTGGGACCTACATTAAAAATGTAATGCACTGCTTTGTGTATAAACATAAATTTAAATTGTTTGTAAACATCTTCTTCAGCTGAGATAGTGTGGGCTAAGTGTGTAAATCGTTGTTTTTAACCAATATATGTAAACCAAATTTAATAGCCTTAAAGCTGACAGAGCCTGATGCCCCTCTGAAACTTTCAGGTGCCCCTCTGGGGATCCCTGAACCCCAGGTTGGGAAACAATGGGTTTAAACAATGTCTGCAGCTTCTGAATGCTTACATACTCTCGCATTTCAGCACTCTTGTGTTAATGTAGTGATACAGTATATTCGCTCAATGACAACATGGCTCCACAATGGCATCTGTAATCGTAATATAAAAGGTAAAGCGTTTCATAATGCAGGTAATGCTGTTATGAAGACTTTATAAAACCTACTGCTGATAAATAAAGTGAAAAGAGCAGAAACACACAAAATACACCTATGGACTGAGGCAGGATAAGATTACCTTTTGGCACCTCTACCACCCCAGTACATCATACTTCTGTGGGAAACAGAGGAACAATAGCATCCACATCATGCAGCCAGCACTTTAAATTACATTGCATTGAGTCATTGAGCTTGCACCTTGTACATGTATATGTTTGTGAGATCCGCATTGCATCTTGAGGTCAATAAAATCAATCACCCTCACGCTGTCATGCATAGAGAAGCCTCAGGTGCACAATGGTGTGGTGACGGGTGTGACTGTCTCTGGGATTAGAGGAGGAGAATGGATCCATAAGCGGACAGGTTCCACTGCCTCGTTTGCGCTCTGCTCCGACAATCCTCCGTGACACCAGATGAGGCTGTCTAAGCACTCTTTACAGTCAGCAGAAGGACTTAGTTTTAGTCTTTAAGGTCTTGTTAGATTCGTTACCAAAAGTATCAAGATTGAGCCCATATGGGAGCATTTGCAACACCCCTCCATCCCCTCACCCTACCTTCAGGTTAATTTATTTGTTTGTGTATCAACTTTTTGTTTGAGACACCATTTGAATGAACTAATGGATTTGCACACCAAATGTTGTCCCATTGTACTGTTTTGCATGCAGTGCGGCTGGCTCTCAACCCAGCACCATTCGTCATGAGTGCTCCTCTCTCTCCCTCACTGTCAGCTCACACTTACAAAGCTTTTACGAGCTGAGCTGCTGTGGAGAAATTTATGAGCAGGCATAAGCTACACTGAAGTTTACATGCTCTGTTCAGCCAAATTACACTGACTCACAACTCACTGCTCGTAAATATCCTGGTGTAGAGGAGGGTAGGCTAATTGTTTTATGTCAGATGATTTAACAGTTTCATAATTCTGTCAGCTCCATAATTTACAGAAGGCCTACACAGACATGTAACTATAAATTGGATTTCATGTATTTTCCTGTGTTGGAGATATACTTTTCTGATGTTGTGTCTAAATTTAAAAGTATTTATCCTTATTCTGACCATAAGAGCCCTGTAGTAACAATTTTGTTGTTCTCTCAAGATCTGGACTTCCAACCCTTATCCAAGTGGCAACTGCACTGGTTCAGATTCTTGAAGAGTTTTTGTCTCTTCTCCTAAAGGGTCCTTCAGTTTCTTCGAGAATCTGAACCAGTGCAGTTGCCACTTGGATCAGCATCAGAAACATGACCTGGATGACTGAGAACCTACATGGACAAGATCTGGACTTATAACTTTGCCAAGAAGGTTTTGTTTTTACCAGCATTTGTTAGTTGATTTGTTTGTTTGCCAACAGGATAACCCAAAAAGCAATGACTGCATTTGGATAAAATATTCAAGGAATGTTGGTCATTGATGGAAGAAGAAGCAATAAGACAAATATACAGATCACCACCAAACTGTAATGGCTTCTTCTTTGGACCAAACCACACCTCTGGTAAAATTTTCATGTAAATCCATCCAGTAGTTTTTGCGTAATGTTGCAAACAGACAAACAAACAAACAAACAAACAGACAAACAGACAGACCCTGGCGAAAACATAACCTCCTTGGCAGAGATAATAAGGGTTAAACTACCATTTGATAATTTAGATATGTCTGATTTTTGATCGTCTAACATCAGTCAACTTAATTACTACAGTGCCACTAGTTTCTGCTTCATGTCACATAAATGTCGGTGATGAAATGCTTTGAAACAGAGAGGACTAGACGGATCTCAAAGACTAAATATAACATGTGCATACAATTATGTCTGGTTCCCAGGTTAGGCATTCATTGTACAGTTATTGTGTACTCTTGCAGTGAGTGAGAGTGAAATAGTCACATGACACAAACAAATTGTCCCTTTTGTCACCTGGAAATCATTATGCAACAGCTGAGGGGATTCAAGCTTTCTCTGACAGACCTTAACAGTTCACATTTATTTTACTTGCAGATGACACAAGAACTAACACAGATGATTGGTATGGTGCTGCTAGTGAAGGGATCTAGATGGTAGCTTGACTGATGTGGAATAGACTGATTCTAAAGTTATAGGATGATGATAGTCTCCTGTCACCTCTATTAGACATCCCTGCAGTCTGGAATACTTCAGTCATTTGTTTGATTCCTCAGGTAAACGGCAGGGGAGAAGATTTTTACCTTAATTTATTTATCTTTATAGTTGTCTGTTGAAAGTTAGACCTGTGAAAATAACAGATGGTTTCGAAGATGCTAAAATTCATCCCCTGTGAATCTTTAAAATGTCTTCAAATTGTTAATGAAACCTAGTTTTCCTTCTGATCTAATATTTTACTCACCAATATTTGTTTTTACAACTGATTATCAAGACTGCACTGAAAATAGATTAAGATTTGAACAGTTGTAGCACTGCAAAAGTAAAGCTGTCATATTACAAAAACAAACTGGTGGCCTTAACCAGTTGAAGAATAAATCACATAGGCTAGCATTACCTAAAATGGTCATGTCTGTGTGTATAATTAAAATTAATTATACACACAGAAACACGCACACCTACAAACACACACACACACGTTTATGTACAGTGCACTCCCGATCAATATGGACATCAGTTCCTGACAGTGGATGACCTTTGTGAAGCCATCTTCACCACTTGGAGCAATGATCCCACTAGCCTCCTGGAAACACTTGCATCAAACATGCCTAAACATAGTTTTGAAGTGATCAACAAGAATGGTGGAGCTACTCAATTCTGAGTCCTTTTTTTGACACTTTTTTTTCTGTTTTGAGACTGTTTTTGTTTTTTTTCTTTAAACTGTGGTCTTAAAGAATTGATCAGCTGACAAAAGCATGTTTGAGGTCAAATGCAGTACAGAAATGATAGGGTCCTACATGCTACAACAGCAGTTGCAAAATACGCCCTTGGTAATGTCACACATGGTGCAGTTCAAAAGGTGGTAGTAGAAGCCAAATTACATTAATACAACACATGTTCAAAGACCTAAAATTGAAGTGTGTTATGCTGTGGGATCCTTGAATCCTCATCCTTGCTGTTTTTGTTTTCAGAAAAATGAACAAAAGATATTTGAAATTCAGTAAAAGGCATAGTCAGTGTCCACAGTTTACTTGTATTGCATTAAGTATGATATTGTGGCCTTTGTATCAAGGGTGTGATGCTGCTGGAAATACTTAGCCCTACTTCTAAAAGTGCCCAAAGTCAGTCCTAAATGTACAGTGGGGCATCTTCTTATGACTTCTTGTGACTTCATCCTCTTATGACAACAGTCCCCCATACGAGGAACATTTTACCTATAGAGCAGCATATCATTTTTTTAACTGATTTTTTTCTTAATCTCTTTATCTTCTTTATGTATTTCCTTACTTCGAGTCTTAAGATTATCATTAAGTGTTTTATTATCTGATTTAACAAGTTTACTGAAATATCCATGAATGTTTTAATATCTACATTTTTATACATTTTTGTCTAATTCTATTTTATTAGTGTGCTTCTTCATTTTGTAGGAAAAGTTCAATAGAAATAAAGCTTGATTGATTTATTAAATATTATGACATGTTTTAATGTGAGTACCATCACAAGGCATGCTACAGTGGCTGCAAAAGAGTTCTTGAAAGCAAGAATACCAAATCAAAATAAATCAGTTTCAAGTGCTAAAGTCTGTTTACTTTAGGGTGGTCCCAGGAGGGAGGCAAGAAAAAAATGGTGGTAAACGTGCAGAAGAATTTATCGCCAGTGTTCCCTAAACTCCTCTCAAATAAATAAATAAAGAAATGAACAAATAAACAAAGAACCCGACCCACCTTTGTTGAGCTGTGGTCGCATACTAAACTAAAGCTGAGAACACAATATTCCCAGTTTGGTAAAATCTGCAGTGTGCACTTGTTGTGGTCAGAATGGCTAATTGGTGCAAAAATCTGCAAATGCGTGAAGGGAACAGACCCAACCATCCTTATTCATATCAATCAAACATGTTTGAATGTTTTTATCCGAACTTGGATGCGATCAGGTAGAGTGAACGATTACCTACCAAACCGCACGTGTTGCCAGCAGCCAATGAAATAGAGAGGATGGGACACAGGAAATAAGAGTTTGTGCAAAAGTTTGATGCAGTCAGTTGGCTCTAGTTGGTTTGACAAATCTGTTGTCTGTAATCCCTCATCAGATGCAGTTGTTTAGTGTTTGATCCCCATTCTTTTGATCATCATAAAAAAAATCCACTGAAACCAGTCTGTCAGCGTGTACTCTTAATATATTCCAAAACTGTAAACACTGAAAGTTTTGAAGTGCGTCTAATGATGGTGTATGATTTTGTTGTCAGAGCTTTCCTTAGCAGTTCCCTCCAAACAAGAGACCAAAACATGAGATTTGAGGCATGACACCCCCCCCCCCCCCCCCCCCCCCCCCCCCCCCACACACACACACACACACACACACACGCACACAAACACACTGCTGATGGATTAACTGGGGTCAAAAACACATTTTTTATGCTGTCAAGTCACACACACATTTACACACACAGATTTGTTCCTTCACTTTTGGACTACAGTGTAAAGCCTGAGTGACAGAGACCCTTGTGGGGGGCACAGCTGCTTTTAAGGGAGAATCTAGAGCCGGAAGCAAACTTCAACCCCCCCCCCCCCCCCCCCCCCCCCCCCAGACTGATGGACAAGTACGGCGTCAGACCTCCAGAGACCCTTATGGAGTAAATAAAAAATATGCAAGAAGACCCACATAAACACACTCTTTTTCTCTCTCTCTTTCTCTCTCTCTCTCTCTCTCTCTCCCTCTCTCTCTCTCTCTGTCTCTCTCTCTCTCTCCCTTTCCCTCTCTCTGTCTCTCGGTGCGATGGCGTAGAGCTGCCTGACCTGTCTTTCTGCCTCGTTTGTCATCTCCAATCACTGGCTCTTTGAGCGCCTCTGACAGACGGGGGTATTAGCAGCCTCAGTCTGGTGTTGAGAGCTGGGCTTTCCTGCTGAATAGAGAAACTATGTATGAACGCCACAGGAAAACATGTAATGACACAAACACTGGCACACCCCCACCAACAGCTGCTCCTCACACTCGCTCTGACTCTCATCAAGTCTCTGCCTGGATCTAAGTTCTGTCTCCTCTGCTGCTTCTTTCTGTCAGGATGGCTTTATCTTTTGTCAGATCACATTCCCCAGAATCAGACTGTAAAAATGAAAACTGTAGTGTTAAATGAAAACTTTTACTCTATTACAAGTAACCATAAAGGACATGTTTTTAATGAAGCAACATGCAAAGTTCAATGATACAGTTCAAGTCATTTCTAGATGGCATTTTTGTGTCCAACTGGACTTAATAAAAGATTTTGAAACAATGTGCAGCTCAGTTTATGGAGCTACAGTGTATCTTCTTCTGGGATCATTCTGCCTTTGATCTGATATCTATTTTTGCTAAGTTATTTTAGAGGTCATATAAATGTAGTTGTATCATTTGTGCAAAATGTCCTTCTGATCTGCAGGGAAGCGCAAGTATTAAGGGGGAAATACTGTGTCTTAAATATGTTTGAGTAGAGTGGTGAGTAGGGTAGGGAAATAAATCAGTATTTTTCAGATAAATTTAATTATTTAAAACAACTCATAGGAATAAGAAAATGTTTTCCATATCAGGATAATTTTATGTCAGGAATGAGCATCTTTGGTTATTTAGAGGGTCACCCTTGATTAATTCTTACTGAGAATGGACCAAATTATATAAAAGCAGAAACGGATTATCAGACTATTATTATGACATTAAAAAGAACAATTATTTTTCATTCACCAGAATATATTGCACCGATATTTTCAACCTCATTCCTAAGAGCAATGTTGAATCCAATGAGCTGAACAAAAAAATTAAAACTAATTCAAGCTCCTTTTTTCATGCAGTGAAGAGAATAATAAAAGTTATTAGATTATTTTGTACTCCATTTTTTGTTTCAAATGACATGTAAGAACACCTCTGAAAAGAGTTTCATAGAAACATTTACGGCATATTGTATTTGCAATTCTTTTTACTCAGACAATACCTCTATACAAGGTTTCTTTATCTTTCTATTTTTTTTTTAATTTTCATTTAATTTTCGTTTCAGTTTCTTTTTTCGTTTTAACAATTTTGATATCTGAAACTCACTTTTGGGGCACAGTGAGAGAGGAAGGGGTGCATGCGGCATGGAGGCCATCTGTTAAATGCTTGGCCTACCCAGTTAAATGATTTACAGTAATACAAACACATTGTGCTGCATTACCCAATATTGAAGTTGAAATGATAATCAAAGTTCAAATTCTTTGAGGTAGAAGCCCACCACATTTCAAAGTATATTACCAACAACATTTTAGTGTGGAGTCCAGAAATGATCATGAATAGATGGAAGTATGTATAATGAAACATCTGTGATCAACATGTATTTACTCTATGCCTGACTTCACAGATTAATTAATGCACTATTAAGGTGTTTTGGTCATTACTATTTATGATCATTAATGATATTCATTATTTTTGATAAGATAACCTCTGGGTTAAAAGTAGAGACAAAACCTGACCAACCTGTAAAACCCACAATGTTGTGTTTACAGTTACATCAGCACTATTTCCTCATGACTTTATCATGACTGTAAACCCTTAAATTAGAGCAGAGCCCTGAAATGTCTTATCATAGACATAATGTATTACTCATGACGAATGAAACACCTAAGTGAATGCATTTATTGATGTACAAGGACTTGTGTAGTACTGATATTTCATTTTGAGGTATAAATGAATGCTTTTTCATGGGTTAGTTCATGTCTTTAAGTCCACTCACTGTTCAGGGCTCCTCCATGGAGCGATGAGTTTACTCGACAAGGAGCCATGCAGGTGAATGTCAGAGTCTTTAGACCCCTGGTCTTGCAATACTTTTGTGAAATCTTGACACTGACTAGTGGCCTGAGATGCTGGCTGGACTTCTTCGTGACTACTTCCCTTCAATGCATTTTGGGTATCAATGGCAGATCCATGTGTTCAATGCTGATGTGCTCAGGAGGGCAGGAATGGGAAGGGTCACCTGCTGGATATGGGAGCAGCAGCCGGGCTTCTATTTGCCCCTTGTGCATACTGCAGGGGTTCCCAAACTTTTTCGGCTCAGGACCCAAATGAGAAGTTAATTCTCTCCCTAAAACCCAAACTCACAAAACCACATTAAATGATCTAAACCATAAGGTACATTCATTATAATTTCAGAAATCATTTCGAACAAAATATAAAGACTTAGATTGTGCAAGGCAGGATAGAAGATTTTACCATGCATTTTTTGTTGTTGTTACTTGTTTTGTTTTGTTTTTTTAATCATAGTTATTTTTCACATGGAATGATCACACATTAAGTATCATTTACTGGTTGTTACTGGTTGTTAATGGTTTTCAACTGCCACATTATACTTTTTTAAATAAAATAAAAACCTTTTGTGTGAAATTTTGTAATATATTCTAAAAATAGCTTCACATATTCCCATCATATATCATGTTGTGTAAATTTTGGATTACAAAAGCTAATTAATTTACCTCTGTAAAATATACTTTTTACCTATTTTAACTTAGTTTAAGATACAGTTACATTTGAAAAGTTGTTCAGTTCCAGCTAGAAACCCATTTTGCTTTGAATTCATGTAATACTTTCAATTGAAAAGAATTGAAAACAAAGACAGAGAGAAATCTTGGGTAATATTATTGAAGAAGATAACAGACATGTGAGTAACAGAGGGCTTTCATCTTTTTAGATACAAAAGGTTATATAAAATGTGTGATATGTTTACCAATGCCACAAAGTGCTGTTACATTTTTGCTCTCTAATTTATTACAATAAAGTTTAAATTGTCTAATCCTTATGAGATGAAATACAGAACCAGCTTTATTTATTTGTGCTCCTGTTTGTCTCTAAAAGCAAAAGTTGTGGATCAGTTTACCTGTAGTTATTAACAAGGACGTGCATAAGTGCTACTCTGGTCTCCCCTATGAACAGGGCTGCCTGCATCTTTGACTCATTAAAATCCTCCTTGTGTAGAGGGTGTGGATTAATGCGTTTGTGATATTAAGATACTCCTATCAGCCTTTTGTGGTTTTGAATGAAGTTTTTAGAAATTAACAAGGGTCTCTGACGTTGTCATTGTCGAGTATCATCAAGCAAGCCAGTGGTTGCGCATGTGACGCACAAAGTAAATGATTTAAAATGTCACTCTCAAACAGAATGCCTGCCTAAGGTTTCTTGCTTTTCAACTAGCTGATCCTTTTTTGCACTAAATATTGTGGCTTTATTGATTCTGCGGACATGGGCCTGGACGATGGCCATCAGGAGACCGAAACAATGATGCAGAACTGGCATGTGCTCCCATCCCTGACCTAACCTAACCTATCCTGACTGTGCATGGGGTTGATTTTTTTTTCAATGTTTGATTTTTATTAAGGATTAAAGTTTGTATAATCAGGGGCATTGCCAATATGATAACAATGTTGCGTGGTGTAGTTGTTTGTCCCAGGCTCAAGGTTGCCTCTACACATCTTTCTGTTATGAGGTTGATCTGAAGTTAGTTTAAAAATGTCTTTAACATGGCAGCCACCATGGATTGGACTCACAGGCCCCCTGCTTTATACAAATCACAGGCTTCCCCAATATTTTTTAACAGTATATGTGTGAACTTGATAAACTGGCAACAAAACGTTTCTGTATTACAAACTGTGGCACAGATTTGGTTGAAATGATTATGTAATTCATGAAAAAGTAATATTTGCTCAGATTTGGAGTCGTCTTCCATGCTGCAGAGTTTTAAAGGCGCTGCATTTCCTCCTAGAATACTCTCCGCCATATATACAGTCAGCATGTTGTTTCTATGTGTGTGAAAGCAGAAGAACCAGTTGGGATGGCGTGCACCTCTTGGGTGGTACCTGACTTTGATACTTTTTGTTCTGCCGGCCTGGCTCACTGAAGGGGAACATGCCTTTAACTGGTGTGGGTGTTTTGCGGTCTGCTGCGGTTTGGCGTTGGCCAGAAAGCAGATGCAGCCTGCCATTCATGCATTAAGAGCTGCGGCTGATTCAAGTGTCAGATATGATGGAGTGGCTGCCGGTTTAAGCTTGCTGTGGCTGGATGGAGTTGAGAGTGCAGCCTCGGCCCTCTTTACACGCAAACCCAGTGACTCGTTTAAACCCAGCTTCTGCACACGGGCTGTTTAGCAACACTTTGAAATGAAAACTATGGTTGAAAAAAGAGATAACCTTTATTTAAAACTTAAATAAGTCACTGATAAACAATCAGCTGTTTTTAGACTCCTAAGTCAACAGTGGTCAGGGATCATTTGGTGTTTTAACACAACAGCAGAAGCAGTTTAAAGTGCTCAGAAGCTTTGAGTGTGTCGGTGGATGTAACACGGGACAGACGGCGGTGAGGGCAGACACAATGGAAGTGAAAGATTTTGGGAAAATGAGCTCCAGCCTCCGAGCGGGCCACCCACCAGGAGAAAGGCTCTGAGGAATGCTTTTTACTGGATTGCTTCTTGTCTTTTTTCACCACCCATCCACTCCTCGACTCATTTCAGGGCTGCAGTGTGTGTGTTAGTGTGTGGGCATGTGTCAGGAGCATCATTACACATAACCTGCTGGAGATGAGTGTGTTTGTGCATGTAGTCATCTTGTTTTTGTTTGCCTGCAAATTGATTTTACACGTGGTCTCTGACCAACACTGTTGTGGTTTTGGTGGGGATGATTTGAGGGAAAAAACTGAAAACAGAACTTCTTCTGTATCTTGCAGTAAAAAACATCTCCCTCCATCCATCCACACTCTGAACACAGTCCCAGCAGATGGCTCTGCTCGAGGTTTCAACCTGTTAAAGGACTTTTTTTTTCTCACTGCTGTCACTTTGCTAAATGTTGCATGGTACTGCTCTAATGGTGGATTACTGCTGGGAATGCATGATATTGGATTTTGCAAAAATCTGATGTCTATATATTTTCAGAGTCACTGGTTTTGCATTAGGGCTGCTGTCACAATGCAGTATCATAGATTTAAATTTTTATAATGAGCTTTACAATAAAACTAGTTGGACTTAGTTCAACGGAATTAAAGGAAATCTTCTTACTTTGTTGGCTTGATCAAGTTAACAAACAAAAAACAACAAACAAACCCCCAAAACAGTGTGCAGCTGTACTGCCTTGGTAAAAATAAATATATGGTCAAGACTTGGCATTGGCAGATACACATACCTTAAAAATTAGATTGGGGTTGGAGGGCAAAACAGCTGATCAGGGCATCCCTACCTAATACTTTGACATATAAGCGAAAACACTGTAAAACTGGTGAATTCTGCAAATATGTATGGCCAAGATTTCTACTGTATATTGACCTGCCGGCAAAAAAATGTCTTCTGATCTGCGGGTAATTAACTTTACAAACTATTATCAGCAAAAATGATATAACTCTGTTTATATTGTACATCCTCTATTGATTTATGTCGGTTCTTTCTGAAAATACCACAAAGAGTTCTGTCTTAACCTACTCCTTTTTTAAATCATCTTCAGACACGTTTGGGAAAACAAAGCAAGATTAATGGACAGTGCTGCTCCGTGTATACAACCTGCTGTACAGATAAAGTTTCTCTCAGTGGCACACTGACTGATTTGACCACAGGTTCAGTCAAAATAATGAGCTGTATCAAATATGAAGACAATTCAAGCAGGACAGACCAAATATGAGTGAACAATTATTTATTATACAAGAAGGTATGATTGAAAATGTGCAGTGTCTATTGTGATTAGCATCTCTTTGGCACTTAGATAGACTCCGTAATGATGTCTTGGTGTACTTCAGGGGAACTGAGGGCAAATGCGAGATAGGATACCCCCCTTTGAGTCTAGTCACTGGTGGTGGTGGGGGATACAGGATAAGATGGGTAGTAGACTTCTGAGCAGCTTACTGGGACCTTGATGCGATGGACTGAGGGGCTAGAATTCTGTGGAGACTGGACCTGGACACTGATGAGACGACTGGAGGTGCCTGGCGTGGAGGGTTGCCAACACTGACACTGACTACGGGGGAGCAAAGACACCATTTCAAAATGTGACAGCAGGAGGATGATTGGCCAGACAGGTTGTAGCAGACTCTGGTTGGCTCAGAGCTTAAGTGAGTGCACGCCCCTTTTCAGCTGATGATTTGAGTCACCTGTGCAGGAAGGCAGGGTGAGGAAATGAATAAGAGGTGACTGAATGAATGTATAGGTCTTCCTGCTTGAACTTTTGCTCTAGCTTCATCAAAATATATGCAATAATGTGCAACGACAATCACCTGTTCATAATTTGTGCTCTTTATGTCTTTTTTTTGTATTTATTGATTGTGAAGAAAATGTGGACTGAGTTTGTCAGGGGACGAGAGGGCAGGAGAAGACAAGCTGGGAATGGGCGGCCACTGGGAAGAGCATCTGTCCGCATAAGGCGAGAGCTTCTATGCTTTTGCTAAATAATGCCAAGTCCTATACTCATGGTGGATTCACTGGTCTGGATTGAAAAAATGAACAGTCAAATTTTAAAATGAGAGTTTGGCTTTGACTGGCACAGTAGCACAGCAAGTATTGCATGTGCCTCACAGCAAGAAGGTTGGTGTTTTAACTCCACATGTTGGTCAGGGCCTCTCTGTGTCGAGTTTGCATGTTCTCCCTGTGCCTGTGTGGGTTCTCCCTGGGCACTACTGCTTCCTCCTTCTGACCAAAAACATGCCCATCAGGTCAATTGCCCTTAGGTACCCTCCCAAGCGGTATGGATAATGGATGAATGGATGATTGACGACTGATTAATTGGTTTATATGTGTTTATAAATGAATTCATGGACTGTCAGTTTGGTCAGTTTATTTAGGGTATTTTATTTGTGATATTCATAAATAACCTGTGACCAAAACAGTGAAATTAGTATTCTTTAAATGATCAGGCGTATAAATAAAAACAGACACTTCATGATTATGTTTTTAACTCTGTCCGAGAGCACTGTCTGAGGAGCACGAGTATGTTTGCAGCATTTGGAAAGTGGGTGAAACTGGTAAGAAGGGCCAACCACCAACTTTGAAAATGTTTTCAATAATCTACAGTATTTGTGAAATTTTGACCGTGTGCAGGAATTTGCCTGCAATTTTATAAATTGGGAAAAATCCCCTTAATATCGGGTGTTTAGGATTTCTACTTTTGTTGCTAAGGTATTTAACAGATATTAACATTTCAACATTATAGAAATGTTCATAAATACCAAAATGCAATGGATAACATTTCTCAACATTTTAAACAAACGGTCATGTACTGAATAAGCAAATTGCTTGTACTGGTTCTTTTGTGAACAGTCTTTTTATTGAGCCACTTACTTCAATATTCACAATATCGATATAAAAATGATCTCAATCTGTAGCTGGTTTGAAAAGATTTCTATATTTCTTGAAAATTGATCTATTTCTCAGCTCTAGATCCTGTTTGCATCAAATGGCATCAACGGCCTGTGAGTTTTAACCACCAGAGGGAGCTTTACCTCCGCCGGGAGCTTCATCAGAATGACAGAGACAGATATCTGGCACTGTTTCATGAACAACATTTATCAGGAGACGCCCTGTATCCACAGTATCCACCTGTACACATACGACAATGCACGTTACTGTGGTTAATGTGAATGTTTGTGGATTCATCTCACCTGCATTCTGTCAAACAAAGTGCAGCCTGTGTTTTTATTTAACGCTCTGTCTGAGGTGACAGGCAACAGGGTGTGTGACTGTAAGGGTGACATGCCCTGATGCTGCTCAAAAGTCCGCCAAAGTAACCCCCATAAACTGGACCAGAGTCAACGCAGAGCAGTCTGTGTTTGTGTGCAGCAGAGGTAGAGTTAGGGTTAAACAGTGTGCATGGAGACAGGGTGTAGCCAGATTGATGGTGGTGACAGATGAAGGGTGGGGACCTGGAGGTGTCATGTCTGATGTTAACTGTCATACAGTTAAAAACGCAGCTGGCTTATCAGATTGTCAAACATGGAAGCTGTCTGATGTACAAAAAGGCTAAATTATTACTATACTCAACCTCCAGTCTACTTTTTTGGCACCAAGTTTAATTGCTTTGTAATATTTAATAAATGTTTCTACATGAACCTTAATGGGTATTTTGCATTTTTACTATCTGCATGTGTTCCTTTTTTATTTATAGGAGATAAAATTCTATTACTGTTTTGACATGGCTTTGTAAATTTGACAATTTCTGGACTGAAAACAAATCAATTTGTCTTCAGATCTGATCACAGGTTAACTGCTCTTAAACTCTCAATGATTTTGAGCAGGTTATAACATTACTATGAACTATTATTGTGATGCACATTATTTTTGAGCACTTCTCTTAACTGTTAACAGCTTGTTTTTTTAACTGGAAAACAAAAACACAAGCACATTACGCCATTTTAGTGTCCCTTCACTGGCTCCCTTTTTTTTAATTTATAGTTTAAGTTTAAATCCATGATAATAACAACTGTAGAGATGAAAGTTCGACTCAATGTAAGAAAGGAAATAAATGAATACATTAATAATAATTAGGGTACATATTTAAATATAGGCTACATATATAACATAAAATCAAAGACATAACTAACTTAAAAAATATATTTCTAGAAAAAAAAAACCCCTCAATCTTCCTTCCTGAACAGTTAAAACCTTACATTTAATCAGGAATACTCAGATCCACAGACAGCAGCTTCTCTCTGTCCAAAGGTCAAAATCTGAAGGTCAGGGGTCACTGTGCATTTTCAGTATTAGCTCAATGACTCTGGAACATCCTTCCAAATGTTTGGCTGTCCTCCACACTGACTGTTTTTAAAACAAACTTGAAATGAATGATGATAATATTTACACAATAGAGGACTGGGTCTTCTAAAAATATAAACAAATAATAATCCATAAAGTTAAGAATTATTTTCTTGTATATTATAGAGCTGTACTTTAACAAGAAAACAAACAAAATGAATACAAAAAAATGAATTAATCAACTTATGCTGCATTTGGATGAAGATTTTTTTATTTGCATGCTTCACTAAAGCTTTGTTGATGCATCAAAATAGTATTTATAACTGTCTTTGAAAGGACAGAATATTATCACATGCTTTCTGATGGTCAATTAAATATAATCATGCACAGTTTGGTATACAAAGCCCTTAGGGACCCCTTAGGCATTTTTGTATATTTGTAATTTTTAAAGGTTTAGACTTTATTAATGTATGGTGAAACTTTCTTTTGTATGACCTGGATGTAAAAAATGACAAAAACTTTCAGATAATCATCACTTTGTCTGTCTAGATGCAGATGCAGGCGTTGGTGGCTCTGTTTGGAGAGTCACTTAACTTTTAGTCAGGGGTTTAAGGGCTTAAGTCAAGCTGCTGCCGTGTCAGAGCGATGTGTCTTTGAGCAAGACACCCCAAGTTGCTTCCACTCCTGTGCCGGTTGTGAGTAGAAGGTATGAAAGAATGCTGATGTGTTAGCTGGCACTGATATCAAACTTAGATAGACAGTGAGTGAATACCAGTGTGAATGGGTGTGAGTAGTAGGTGTGACCTGCAGAGTAAAAGTGCTTTGAGTCAGAGAGACTGGAAAAATGCAACACAAACTCAAGTCCATTTATAGTCTTCACAAACTACACACAAAGAAATAGGGGTATCACTTTTGCGCATTAAGGTACATAAATCATAAATGTACCCTGTAAGGTACAGAAATGGCCCTTGAAGTGGATAAAGTGGATAAAATATATATAAATATATATATATATATATATCAATCAATCAATCAAACTTTATTTGTATAGCACTTTTCATAAAAAAAAATTGTAGCACAAAGTGCTTCACATAAGGAATAAAATGAAATAACAATAAATGACATAAAAAGTATATATATATATGTATATATAGAAATATATATATATATACATATATATTTACATGTATATATGTGTGTGTCATATATATATATATATATATATATATATATATATATATATATATATATATATATATATATATATATATATATATATGACACACACATATATACATGTAAATATATATGTATATGTATATATGTGAGTGTCATATATATATGTGTGTCATATATATATGTGTGTCATATACTTTGTTGGATTGTGTACTGAAGCTATACCACATTTCCTAACACCTTTCAACCAGGAAAATCCACAGGGTTACTTGTTTGTTACCTTCTAGTTCCTACACTTCAAAAATTTACACTTGTCTCAACTTGTTTTGTTTCTTTTTGCAGGTTATTCTGTCCTTAAGGGTGAACCTGCTGCACCCCATCCAATCATACAGTACTGATGGATGAAGACTGGAAAGCGACCATCACCGGAGGAGGGCTCAGTGTGGTGAAAGGTGTAGGTGTAGGTGGAGTAGGTGTGTCATGTGTCAGTGCACATGCCTTGATGAGGCCTTCATAACAGTCTTCTGTACGTTTTTTGATAAGATTGCTTACCCGCTGCACCTCAAAAACACACTGCAAGTGACTTAACTTCAAGCAATAAACCTGTGCTAGGTCAAAATGTCCCCCAAAGTGTAACCAAAGGACTTTTACTCTGGTCAAGTTAATTCAGCATGTTGGACTTGTTCATGCACATGTCAGAATTTAGCACACCCGGTGCAGGTGACTGTCACTTACACCATTATTGAAAAGCACTGCTTTTTTAATGCTTAAACTTAAACTGACAAATTGGTTTACCAAAAAGAAGTACTGATTAAAATGGACTGTAAGAGATCAGTTAACATGGGAAATGTGAATTTTTTATGATGTTAAATGGTTTAATAACATTTGTTGAATATTTGTATCTAGTTTCTCTTTTTTAAAAGGTAAAATTTTCCTCATTAAGGTACAACATACATTGTCACTCATTAGGTACTAATTATGTACCTTTTTATGAGGAGCATATTTGTCCCTTGGGGTCCATAAGTGTTCTTTTAGAGGTACAGAGTGAAAGGTACTAAAATGTACCAGTATTAACAGATAAACGCTTATACCCTGCTACAGCTGGGGTGACAAAGCCTTTGTACCTTTTTAGGTCCAATCCTGTCCCTTGATTTCTTCGTGTGTAAGTGTAGTAGAATGGTTGCAAAGGTAAAAGTAAATTTAGGGAAACTTTTTGGAAACTTTCCATGGGAAGTAAAGCTGAGGAATTTTGGAAATATTCCAAATTGGAAACTTTCTATTCTATTCTAGGAATTATGGGAATTAATCATAAATTAGGGGTCATTTAACTGAATCATATCCAAACATAAATGTTAACATTTTCTTTTGTCATAGACAGACATACATGTGAAAAAATACATTCAAAAACACTTTATTTCAACAGCTTTATTGGTAAATAGAACTTGATCAAGTTTTAATTATATTATTGAATAAACAATTTTATCTTCACCTTACGTAGTCCATGAACCCAAACGTGTGGCTTCAATAGTCTTGTGCTTTGGGCTCATAAATGTGGCCATATGTAATATTTCATGCTGTGATTGCTCTCTTGGATAAAAAAAATGGTAACAAACAGACTAGCAGCGCCACCACGCAGTTCCATCCCCCACTGAAAAATGGAGACAGATTTAAAAGTAGAAATAAAATTAGCTGAAATGAGGAAATTTAATGTTGATTAAATTATCATCCCAAGATGATATTTTCATCAGATGTCTGGATACTCTTTCTTCTTTATTCAAAGGATGATGGTTCACCCCTGATCAGATTAAAAAAATCTAACCATTAATGCCCGAGGATCATCATCCTTAGTGTCCATGAACAGAATGAAAAAAGGTCCACTCAAGAGCTATATTTTCTCAAAACAATTTTAGGTTCATAAGAAACAGGAAAGAGAAAGGTCTCCATTTAACCCTTGAAGAAACTCTGTCTGTAAATGATGGATCCAGAAGGCCTCTCTTAGGAGGAGTTTTTCTCTCTATCCCCACCCCTCAGTATGCTCAAGTATATTTGCATCAAATCTGGTTGTTTAACCCCTTAAAGTCTGTTGTTTCATATTTGATACAAACGTTTATGATACCTCTATGTAAGTAATATGATCAACAAATTACTAAAAAAACATCTGAATACAATCAGATAAATGATTAAAAAATGCCCTCAAGTGGATTTTCAGTTGCCAGAAACACCAAATGGATCAAATGAGATACAAAAAATATATATGTTAAATTCTCTTGGAAATTTAGATTTTTTTTTTTTGGATTTCAGTAGAGAGTAAAATTAACATTTCAGCTCCAAAAAATTAGAATTTTTTGGCTATAATTTGTGTTTTCAGGCTTTAAGCATTTAAGTCAGGGTTATGCTCAAATATATTTTCCCCAGCTGTATTTAAAATTCCAGGGCCAAACTTAAAATTAGTAAATTCCGGGTTTATTCCCTTAAATTCCAATGGAAAATCTCAAACTTTCAAAATTCCTGGAATTTTGTAACCCCAGTAGTAGACATTTACCTCTATCGCACAGTTACGTAAATGAGTCTTCATAGAGCTGTTGCTGTAGTTTTTGTAGCATGTCAACCATTTTCTAGACTCTTTTAGTACTTTGCTTTCACTTTGTTGATTCACAGGGTTTACTACAGGATCTCCATTATTCTTTATTTGTACAGGTGCTGTTAAGTTCTCATTGTATATCCCAGCTTACACATGCATATGTTTCATATCTGTCGGAGCCTTTAACACGCATAAAGCTGCAGTCATGACTTTGATAATGTTTCACTAACAGGATTATGAAGACATTCAGCCTGTCAGCCAGCTCTGAGGTACCAAAGAGAGACTCCTGCCTGACCTATTTTTGTCTGGTTGGATTCTTGCAGGAGGACATGAAAGAATCCACTAGAAAAATAAATAATGCATTCATCTCCTTCTCCTTACTTTGCCAAGTCCCTGCTGGGTCTATGCTACATCCTGAAAACAACTGCTCGAGATGGTGAGGTAGTGAAACAGTGAGAGAGCGTTGGCTTCATTTTAAAAGGAACCCTGCAAATTTATATGTGAGAATTTTTTGTTTATAGATTCAGCAGGTTGCCATTGTTCTGCATTACAGTCTGAGACAGAGATATCAAATGTTATCCAGAGCACAGCTTTAGTAAAGAGGGCGATGAGGAGGAAGTTACTGTAATGTAGATTAAGCTGAGTACAATTAGCATGTGAAGAAGAGCAATGTAACCAGCTGACATCACTACCCAGAGTGAAATGCACAACAGTGGTAGCCCACATCTGAGACTACTTAAAAAATACTCAAAATGTTCAAATTTAGTGGATACCTCTGTTCAAGGACCAAGGACCTTATAATGTGTGATAATATTTGTCATGAATGGGGGCTATGAAAAAAAAATTGAATGATTTACCTTATTCTCCTTGAAAACTTTTTAAAATTCATTTTCATGTGAACTTGTTTAATTTTGTCCAAACGTTGACTTGATTTTCACTCTATTTTCAGTATCAGTTCAGATGCAATTAGTTTCTAATGCTGATTTTTTTTTCCTCCCGCTGCCTCTGGTTATGTTTTTGCCTGCGTTTGTCTGTTTGTCTGTTTGTCTGTTTGTTTGTTAGCAAGATTACCCAAAAAAATACTGGATAGATTTTGCTGACATTTTCAGGAGATGTTGTAGTGGCCAAAATTAAAAATTATTATATATAACTGCCATTAGTGAACGATAGTTTTTCACTCTGTAATTGTCAATCTAATAATGACATCAGCATAATTCAAAGTGCTAATGGTGGGTTTTCAGGGTCAAGGCATCATACTATGAGGGTTTCTTCAACATGGAACTATTGCTTACAGGTGTAACAGCCATATGTGAGCTATCTTGGAGGAGGTTTGCGTTCTGCAAGTGCTATCTAGTTTAGTTAAGTTCCTATTCACTGAAAATGCTCAGTTTAACTTGAGTTCTTTCTAATTTTAGCCTGGGAGATTTTAGGATTAGACCTTCAGTGGTGTCCAGCTCCTGAATAAACCTACAAGTTCCAGTCATCCTGTGTATCCACTGCTTTCATGTACAAGAACCATTTTTAATGATAAGTCTGTGTATGCTGGAAAATAATATAACTTTATATCAGTAAAATTTTGAATGGATGTTTTGTTGCTCTGTATTTACACTGTGTTCTATGCAGTGTTGGACAAGTTACTCTAATATTATCTATACCACTCATCCCTTTCGGGTTTGTGGGGGGCTGGAGCCTATCCCAGCTGACAGTGGGCCGGTACACTCCAAACTGGTTGCCAGCCAATCACAGGGCCACATAGAGGGACAAACATTCCCGTACACATGCATACCAAAGGGCAATTTAGAGTCACTAATTAACCTAATGAGCACAGTTTTCATCTGTGGGAGGAAACTGTAGTGCGTGGAGAAAACCCAAACAGGCACAGGGAGAACATGTGAACTCTGAACAGAAAGTCCCTGCACGTGGGAGTTAAACCAGCAACCTTCTTGCAGTGAGGCATGCACACTAACCCACTGTTCCACTGTACTGCCTACGTATTACAAATTACTCCTTAATGTCATATCATTGCTTTACTTATTTTTTAAATCAAAAGTAACTTAAACTTATGCTAACTTTTAACTTTTCTCTTATCAAAAAAAAGAAAAAAAAAAAAAACTTTTCCAGGGTAAAAAAAAAGTTTGAAGCAGACCACAGTGTTTTCTGTCTCTAATGAACAGAAATTCAAACTAAAGATAATACTTTTGAGTAGTTAAAATTGGTGCTCACTCTTTGCTAATCATCCTCCATGCTGCCTCATGAACATGTAATCATGATAACAGCCTACAGGACAAAACGTTACTGAATAACTAAGCATTACTTTGATTAGTATCTTTAATGTTGTTACTTTTCTGAAATGGTGATGCCTTACTTTACTTAATACTCAAAAGTAATTTTTTTCGCTGTAATATATAACACGTAACTAAGATACTATCAAACACTGGTGCTATTGCTGCCTTTTCTAGAGTAAATTATTCAAGTTTCTTTTCCTACAGTCTCTTCATTGAGAGGTAACTTAAGTACACCAACCTCAGGTATTATGTAAGATCTCTTTTCCAAAATTAGCAGGGTTGTAATATAATTGGAGGCTCGCCCAGGATTTGACCTGTGACCTTTTGAACATTTCCTTAAACAACAGTTTAGAGAAATGTTTGTGTTACCTTCTGAAATTAAAAAACTAGTTAAAGCAAAAATCACCATGTCTGAGACTAATCATAAATGATATGATAATTAGTGTGCGGCTTTCAGAGACTACGACTGTCAGCATCTTGTCAACAGCTCTTTTTTATTTTTGTTAACACACAATTAAGTTATGGTTTGTCAATGTTTTAATGTACTAGCTCTTTTTTATTTCACTTTCACTGAATAAAGTTTTTTCATTTTGGTTAATTTAACTAGAAAAAGTCAGCACAACATGAACTGTTTCTCTGTATTTATTTGAATAAATTACATTGACTTATCACATTTTTTTCTTTACATCAAGCATACAGTCTTAAAATCCAGTGCAAGAAGTAAAGAAAAACCAGAAACAAAAAAATCAAAGAAAAAAAAAAACAATCCAAAGACAATCATGTGCAGCACAGAGAACCCCTCCTTTTCACATTGCTTCTGGATAATATACTGTATATATACATCTATACTGTAAGTGTATACTCTTGTCACAATTACAAAAATAAGATACGTTACTGTAGATGCGCGACTATACACACAAGGTGAAAACAAAACACAGAAAAGCTGTACAGTCCTCATTGAGGGCAAAGATACACACGATTGTTAAAAAAAGTGAAAGAGAAAAAGAAGGAAGGAATTGTGTCGCCTTTTAAAAAATAAATAAATAATACATGACCTTCAATCTGTACTTCCTCAGCTGATAAAGTTTACTGTCTGATAAAGTTCACTTTAAATAAAAAATAACACTTAATATGGGACTTCAGGTGAATATGCATCATTTACTGTAATTCTACTGAATCTGATGAGTTCTGATATTAAAGAGACATCCATGTTTGGTTTGAATGTTGAACACTGTCAGAGACAGTACGTCATAAATACCTCAATATAAGAGGTCCTCTGCAGCCCCGTCCCTCTGCATTATCACATGTACAGTATGCAGAGCCCTCCCCCCTCGAAACAACCCAACATCGCTACAGGATGGGTGAAAAAACAGAGTAACCGCTGCACAGATTATTCTGCAGAAGGGATCATTCATTTTTAAAAACCGGGGAGTCGGGGGGCATTGAGTTCATCTACAGCACAGATAAATACTCAGCTGACTAAAATCTGATCTGTAATAACAGAGAGTGGTTTCATGTCTACAGTTTCATCAAAGACGAGAAAGAAATCCCTCACAACACTGTCTAAACCCTACAGCGAGAAAAATAAAGTATAATGTGTCATCTAATATGTTTCAAGGGTCTTACATTGAATTAAAAAGGGTGAACCAGCAGCTTCTAATATGTGTTACATTGCAGAATTGGGTTCATAACCCTTAAGTAAATGCCTTCAACCTAACATGAATTTCATGCCTAAATTCATGATGAAAAAAGCATGTGTTCATGCATATATCCATGATGAAATACCAGCAACACAAATTAATAAACTTGACTTAGTACAATGACTAATGCACTAACTTTGGTGTTTTGATCATTATGAGTCATTACTTACGTTGTTCATGATGTCTTATGTGTTAAACTCATATTCTGCCACCAGGGGGCGCTCAAACAAATCAATAATAATAAAAAACCCTGACACTTTATGCAAAGTATTTTGGGATGCCCACTTTCCCTTTCTTATTTATTTGGACTTCCAAGTGTCTAATAGGGCAACATTGTCAAAGGGGTATTGGTTTGGATGGGATGTCCACCAAAAACAAGCAACACATAACATAAATTAAGCACCAAACAGTAACAGCTCCTGCCTTCCAGCGTAGCAGTCCTTGACATAACATTTAAGTGTTTCCTTGCCAAGGATAAACATGGAGTATCTTGTCATAGTAAATGACATTATGTTCTTTAAGTACCAAAGCAGAGACACACGATATATCAGAATCTCATGCCAGTCATGCCTCATCTGGTATAAATTAATTCAAAGGTCCCATATATTACAGATTTTCAGTAGTTTTTCATTAGTCGAAGTTGTTCCCAGAGTTTTTAGAGATGATTGCCTTAAAATCTACTTTTATAGTGGATTCTGGCCTGCCTATAAACCTCTCTGTTTCAGCCCTGCTCAGAAACTGTTTAGTTTAGCTGTTTAAATGTTAATCCTCATGACCAACCATGCTTCTCTTGAGAAATGCATGTGGCATTTGGCTTTCCAGGTCTATACTCTAATGTTTACTATGGCTGCACAAACATGCCTTGTTTTTTCCACTTTTGCAGGCTGTGGGAGTGTCTTCCATCTGGGGGAGGTGGCATATCCCCTAATGACATCACGTTTTCTGCATCATATGAGACCTTTAAATTGAGCAGAGTGGTCGAATGTGTGTCCTGTTCCTTTAACTTCAGTCATACCTATTAAGAAACCATGAACATCATTTACAACATATGACAAACAAAACATCTTAACCAATGCATTAGTAAGTGTATGAAGCCCAATAGTGTTAATACTTGTGATATTTCGTCATGAAAGTGGCACAACTCCATGCTTTTTTAAATGCATGAACCATTGTAATTCCTCTACCCTCACCTGAAGCGTTACCTCTGGATTTTAGAATAAGTTGCAAAGCATTTCCACTGACACAAAATAAAAAATGACCTCTCATTCTGTTCTGCTGTTTGTGCACCCTCAGCTCTGCCTGGTTTCCTCTAAATCAATGACTTATAGACAGCTAAACTACAGAGTACGAGTAGGGGTGCAGCAAACCGAGCGATGCTTTCAGCTGCAGAGAAAACAGTTGCCCCCCCAAAGAGCATCAAAGTCCTAAAATTATTATCATTATTATTATTGTTATTATTATTATTATTATTATATCACAATACATCGACCATTTGTCACACAAGCTGCTGATAAAATACACGTCGGAGGATTCAAATGTATGCACCATAGTTTTTCTTACACCACTTCAAAAAGGTTAAACTGCACAACTTGTGTTTTTGCAAATCAAGTCATCACTCCACTAATCACTGGCTCAGATAGGTAATACATAAGAATACAGTTTTTTTCTCCTCCCCATAGAAATACCAAAGAACTAGAGATTGCGAGCTTCACCCTGATGCATCCAACCGATTTTCACTGACATGTTTCACTTTGAATCTTGAAGCTAGAACTGGAGTTGATTTCTTTTTTTGCAGGTAACTTTGGTATCTAAATCACACACACACATGTCGATATGTCAAAGATGTACATATTATGAGTGATGTTGGTTTTATCTCCAAAACGGATCAGTCCACAACTTTTGTCATAAGTCTTAATGATAAAGAGTTGATAGACATCATTTAGGCAGAGGTTTTTGGCATGTCATGGGCACATTTCTTCAAAAATCTGCCCTAGCATGCCGAAATACGAGCACTATCAAAGAAAAGGGGAAAAAAAAAATCTGCCCTAATTATTTTTAAGTAAGATAAAACATTAAACACTTGAAACCATGCTTGACCTAAAGTCTCTAACAAACATGAAGCACATGGACCAACTTCTCTTTTTCTATTATGTGAGAGAGAAAGTTTCTATCTACTGTAGGTTTTTTTCACAAAGTACAGTACAATGAATGAGAGAAAGAGTGACTTTTTGTAAAGCTGTTCTGATAAACTCATGAGGGACTGACAGCAAACGTAAATGGAGACAAAAGCTGGAACAGACATAGGATAAAAAGACTGAAGAAAACCTCCTGGAAAAAAGGCCAGCAACAATGTCAACGCAGACAATTCGTCATTTATTTTACGCTCAATTGGTGCATACTTGCATTTATTTTCTTGTGTTCTTGCTCTTTTACCTCCATTAAAGCGGAGTGCAGGCGTTTGTTAGGAATGTTTAGGAAAAAGATAAACTGGGAATACTCAAGGGGGAGGTGGAACCGGACACTTTGATTCATTTCACCACCTTTTCCGCGAACACAGCTTGTTGCATTTGTGACGTCCTAGTGAGGCAGGGGCACCAGGATGTCCACGTAGTTGATGGGGAAGAAGCCAGAGTTGCCATGCAGCATCCCCTCGTACCAGTTGTCGTCGATCTTATTGGTCAGGGTGATGATGTCGCCCTCCTTGAAGCCTAGCTCGCCCTCGTTCTCTGGGTCAAAGTCGTAGAGAGCGCGACAGCAGGGCTGGTCCATGGGGGCTGAAGGGTGGAGAGTAAAGAGAGTTAGAGGAAGGTCTGGAGGAGATGAGGTGCTGTGCATGCATTACAGAGATTGCTATCACAAAAAAGCAGGCAGATAAGCTCACCTGGAGACCTTGCTGAAAAGGTAGAAAGCAGGGGGGAGGGGGGAAGGTGACAGAGAAAGACACAAAGTATGAGCATGAGTAAGCAAAGGAATTATCAGGGATGCTGGGCTTAAAGGAGAAGTTCTTTAGTTTGGAAAAACTTTAAGAAGAAAAAAAAGCATATGTCTAAGACTATAACTGCACTAGCTTAGCATTAAGACTGGAAATGAACAACACTGGTTTTATAGGTGGGCAGTCAGCCTGAGTTATGTTCTCAAACCTGCCACCTCGACTTAATCCTTTTAAAATGTAAACCTGACACCCAGGTGGACTGTTTCACATAATCATGAGATGTATTTCAAGCCCATCTGGGCAACATGTCAGGGACAGTGATTGGGAAGAGCGGAATATTTAAGAAAAACTGGAAGGTGATTGAAATATTGTTTTGTATGTCGTATTAAACATTGACCAGTCAAAGACTTGTAACATTTTGCTATAAGAACAACTAATGCCAACCTAACACTAGAGGACTTTGCCAGAACTTTATGTCTTTCTGAAGACACTTCCTAAAATAATTAAAAAGGAAGTCATACAACTTTCAATACATACAATTATCAGATGTCATTGCAGAATAAATATTCTGATAGCCCAGGTCATCCTGAAAAAAAAAGATGGCTCCAGCTTGATTGTGCCTGATAGTTTTGAGGTTGTAAATGCATGCATTATTGCAAAAAAAGTCCAGCCGGACCAAAAAAGCAGAAAATGGCTCAGATTTGCAAGGGTTAGTGTAATTCTTCAGTGCTAAGTCTAAGTCTGTTGTTTGAGCAAAGTTAATTTCAAGATCACTATTTCTTTCAAGGTTTCTGATAATTTAATATCAAAGACAAGTATAACAAGCATCATTTTATTAGACTTACTTTAATAAGTAAAAGGAACAAGCCATGCTAGTCTTAAATGCTACCAGGCAAGAAATTCTGAAGATGAGTCAACTTTAAAGATGCTGTATGTGGATTTCTTCACCCTTTAAGTCTTTCTGTTAATCTCTCAAGAAGATTTTTTATATCTTCTTATCTAACTCAGTAGAAATAGGCTAATAAACTCATTTCCCAAACTTCTGAACTCCTCCTTTAAGAATTAAAAGTGTTGATTAACAAAATCAGGTCAAAAGAGAAAACAGGGGTTAGACAGAAAAAGCACCGCAGTCAAGCTGCAGTGTGAACCAAAATTCAGACAAAGATACACTTCCACAAAAGTTGGTCAAAATAGAAAACGGACATAAAAGGAGTGTAAAGAGATTTTTCATCTCTTCCCAAGTCACTCTTGCTCACCTGGAGATCTTGCTGCAAAGGGGAAAGGAGAAAAGAAAGGTGAAAACAAGAGCATAAGTGGTTATTGTTTAAATGTATTTGTTGGATGGATGAATAATGAAGTGATGGGTTTAAAAGTCGGCTCTGAGATGAAGAGATCAGTAAAAAAAGTGAGGAGAAACACAAATCAAAGGAGAGAAAGACAGATCAAGGAGGAGGAGGAGATGGCTGGATCAGACTACACAATTGTTCTTGTCTCTCAGATGGCACCTTGTCAGAGTAGGCTATGAGAATCTTGTTCAGGTTTGGCCGACAGACTAGCAACACTGATCCAAGCCAGTTATTGTTTGCTGTTGTCATGATTTATCTGCTGCCTTTTTGACTCTGCGCTGTTGCCATTGATGCAAGTCAGGGAGTGTCAGTCATGGCTACAAAAAGGTGCTGTGTAATGCTAAAGGTCTTGTGTTTAGAAGAGAAGAAAACAAGGAGAAAAACAAATGTGGACACATCCCCATGTGTCAAGAGAAGAACATGGACTGTTAAGGATGCATATTCCATAAAGACTTTGGTCCATATTGACATGATACTACCCACAGTTGCTGCAGACTTGACATGAATCCATCCTGCTTTTGGTTTACACCAAATTCTTACCCAAACATTTGAATATCACAGCAGAAATGGAGACTCATCAGGACAGGCAGCATTTTTCAGTCCTTCATAGTCCAATTTTGGCAATCCCAAACAAACTGTAACCTCAATATCCTGTTCATAGCTGACAGGAGTGCCAACCTGAATGTAATCTGCTGCTTTAACCCATCTGCTTCAAGATTCAATGTGTTTTGCTTACAGAGATGATCCTCTGCATACCTTGGTTTGATGTGTGGTTATTTAATTTACTTTTGCCTGTATGTCTTCTTCAACCACTCTGGCTATGATATTTGCACCCCTAAAACTGACGTTCAACTGATTTTCTTTTTCAGACCATTCTCATTAAACCCTAGAGATGGCTGTGTGTAAAAATCACAGTAAATCTGCAAATTCTCAAATGCTCGGACCAGCTTCAGCAGGTCATCTTGATTATTTCTAAAGGCCTAATTTCATTGAGTTGCTGCCCTGTGATTGGCTGAATAGCTCTTTGTGTTACAAAGCAGTTGAACAGGTGTACCTAATAAAGTAGCCAGTGAGTGTATGTCATCCTATTGGCCCACCTTAAGATACATCTTGTTGACATCATGTTACTTTGTACATAGTCTGACTAGCCAGGGGTGTCCAAGCTATGACCTGTGGCCGACTGCTGCCTTTGCTCTGTTTTTTTATTGGCCAGCAGCAAATTCTGAAAAATGAAGTAAAATGTGCCCCACATTTGAGTATGAGGCTCATGCTTGACATATCTTTAATACTTATTTAATGCTTATTGAGATACAATTAGGGGAAAACATAAATGGTTAACATTGTATGAACATAATAATCACAAAATCCTCATCTGTACTGCCAAATTAATGGAGTTCACACCTTTTATTTTATTTTATTTTTTTAGATTTAGACTGTTTGGTGGGCAGAGAGGGCCAAAATGTTGGAAAAATGTATCCGCCTTTTCATGTAAGCAGTAAAATTTGATGCAAAATGGCTGCCATGTTGAACACTGTTCCTGGTGTTTATATTTGGTATGAAGGTTGATGAAGGGCAGCAATGAAATGACAGTGTCAAAGTCTGGCTGAAATGATGTAGTCTGATCCAGTCTTAAAACCAAATAACAAAGCAGAAGAAACAAATGCTCGTCCACTAAGCCTTCCTTGTTGCAGTTCTGGTTTTCTTTGTACAGTGAATGAACGGCACTTGTGTTTCTGCTGATTTTATCATTTAAAGCACTCATTTTCATTAAGGAGAAAATATAAAGTGAAATGGAAAAAAAACAGCAACTAAAAAGATGATGACTTGATGGGAAGAGATATGGTGGTATCTCTCTCCGGAGGGGGGTCACTTTGTCTCACCTGGAGACCTTGCTGCAAAGAGGGAAGAGGAAACCACACAAGGGGGCAGGAGGTGAAGAAGACAGTAAAAACATTTTAAATGTAATGAAAGGATGTTATTTTAGAAATGTAGGCATGAGCACACAGGCGGAGAAATACACTGACAGATAGAGATTGACCTGCATGCTCACCTGGAGACCTGGCCCCTGGAAGAATCAACAAAAACCATAGAGGGAAAGAGAAGAACGCACAGTTGGATTAATTTACTCTGGATTGTTGATTATTCTGCTCAGTACAGGTAAAAACTGAAAACGATCGGATATCACGCTGGGAAAGGAAAGGTAAAATTAGCAAACAATGTCAAGACTGTAAATTCTCAAATATATGCGCATCTTTATTTACAATAATAAAATCAGGTCATTTAGGATAAACTTTGGTGAATTGAAAAATGATGGTCTAAAGAACCTTAGTTTCAACCTTTGTCATTTCAAATTTAAATTTAGAATATAAAGGAAATGAAAAAGGACGGTATGGCATTGGCCTACACTTTTGTAAAGAATCCTGAAATAACATCTGTCATGATTGGGATATACAAATAAAGACTGATTTATTAATTGATTTCAGGACGTCATCAAAGACATGTTCTTTTGAATAGTTTTCAATTCAGTGGAAGAAAACCTCATTAGTGACATCTAATTTCTCTGATATTCATTGTGTCAAAGAGAATGACAGAAAATAAAGTGATCTGACCGGTATTTTCAATGTCTACAGGTCTGTTAATGCTAGGACGTGATTCTTTTCATGTTTTCTGGGTGGTAGCTTCATAAAAAACAAATAAATGTCTCACCATGCTATTTAAAACAAGCTTATGGACGGTAATGGGGAAATTAGAACAGCACTGGTAATAGTGCTCTAAAACTGAGGCTGTGAGTACACCCAGTGCAAAATAGTGGTTGTGGAGTTACCTAGAAATTTTTTTGAGTGCATTAACTTTTTCGGAAAAATAAAGTTTAGCAGGAACTAACCGACTCGCGTCACGTATTCCTCGTATTCCACATATTCATATTCCAGATAAACTTTATTTCTCCAAAAGTTAATGCACCCAAAAAAATTTCTAGGTAGCGTACTCTTAAATTGTGGTTTTATTTTTTGATGGGAGTTCTTGTACTAAATTTTAGACAGGTGAAAGTTGAGTACTTGTCCTTCACATGAGGCCCACTCTGCCCCATTTGGCCAATCTTCTCTTACAACTCTGTGGAGCATGAAATGGTCTGATATGAGTGGTCAAGACTCAACACGCCATAGCTGCACATTAATAATGTTTTTTTTTCTACAAGGGGAAAAAACATTCTAGATGTTCATAACATCCTGTTTTAAATATCTGAGAAACTACTCCTTAAAAAGGGCTGCAGCTGATTAGAAAACTACGTGAGGAAATGTGAGGTTTTTAAATATCCTTGTGATTTAATTTACATTTTACATACCATGTCAACTTTTAGGGCTCAGTGCTGGACCTGATAGACTTGCAAGCAACTTCTATATATTTATTCAACATATACAATTTATTTATAACAATGTACATTATTTCCTAATATCATGATATATATTGTACATTTATATAATTTTAGGCTATTTTGCCCACCTTTACTGCTCTGCGTCTTTATAAAGCATCTACATCTTTATTTGCAATTATTTGAGAATTTGCAGTAAAAATTAGAGCAAAGACAAGCTGATAAAAGAAAAGATCATCATTCATTAGAAACCAGCCCAGAAACCGTCCTCTACAGAAAAAAAAAAACAACAACAAAAAAAAAGACTTGTCATATTTATATTCTGTCTGCTTCCTGAATGTCACAGAAATATCTGATATTTCTGAATTAGAATCCTTAAAATGTGCACAGCATAACGACAAGATTCTGGAAATGTCTCTGAGCATTAAGGTTTATTAACATGGTCTTACCTGGAGAGCGAGCTCCGTGGATGCCTCCATTGTGGTTCTCACTGAGGGAGAAGTCCAGGGACGTACGGGGTTTCGGAGCATACTCTTTCTTCGGTTTATTAGAGCAGTCCCTTATCCTGTTAAGTCAACACAGAAACAATTCAGTGGAAGTGATGCTTCATATTACTGAAATCAAAGGCAATGATTCCCAAAATAAAAACACAATAAGTGAAAGAGAGTGTGAGGTACTGACCGTTCATCGATCTTACTGGAGAGCTGCGTTAGGATCTCAGCAGCCCGGCTGTGATACTCCACCTGAGCATGGACCAGAGCAGCCAGCTGGCTCACTTGCTCAATCTGTGAGTGACAGAGGCACAGTGACACATATCAGCAATTCAGACGTAATGCGGTTAAGTCAGTCACAGAAACGATGAGGGTGATGGAGCCAAACTGGATGTTTAGAAAAAGTAGGCCATAAACAAAACAGGTGACTTGCACCAGTGCTGCCATGCTGGCTACCTGGACTTAAGTGCTGTTCTTTTCTCTTGAAGCAGTTTAAAAGATTTTTGTGCAATCCTTTATCAAAACAGAATGTTGTTCATAGGGGTTTCAGGGGTTTTGCAGTAACTTTACAGTAATAATAGTTCTGTGCTATGTTGAAGTGTGAGGAAGCTGCAGGCTAGAGTAGTTCAACTTCTGCAAATCCTTCAAGTTAAAAAAGATCACCTTCCTCTAACTTGACCCACCAAATCGACCGTTCAATATATTTCACTAGTCCATCTGGGAGAGAGCCCATAGAAAGTATCTGGGAATGGGCGACACTTTGAAAAGCATATCCGGCAGATGATTGAACAATCGTTCATTTAATCACATACATTACGGGCCAATCAGATTAAGTAGTAGATGGGGACTGCTGCCGTGACGTAAATGACAGAACATAAACCACTTTGTAAACAAACTCACAACAAAACATGTCGGGGTGCGGTGAAAGTATCCTTTCTATAAAGAGGTTTGCAGTGCTGTTTCCTGTTTTTCATTTCATATGGAAATATGGCCCAGATCTGATAAAACTGCTTCTGAAGCTGTTAGCATCTACGCTAATCTCTGTACAGGCAGTCACTTTCTGCTGTTGTCTTGCTCTAGAGGATTTTGATGGGGCGGTGCTGCTTTGGGCCGCTCACAAACGTAGATTGGAGCTCACGTCCTATACCTGAATAGCTTTACTCATATAAAAGCCATTAACTTGAAAATGTGGCTTCAAAACACTCACACAGCATCCATGTGAATACTTAATTTTACTGTATGAGAAGCCTTCAGCAGCAAAAATTTAGACTCTACCTGAGGTGGTTAATTGTGCAGAAAGACATGCAGTTTGTTTAAACAGATGGAGTAGTTCATGTTCTCCCTTACAAAAGTCGATACTAGGTCCATGTCTTTTATATTGTTGTTAAGGAATGGTTGTGCATCTTGCTCTCAACCTGACACGCCATATATCCGCCACGGAAATATTTCACTAGTCATTTCAGACAATGAATCAGGCAGGTCCGTCTGCTCTGCAAGGCTATCTTGCTTTAGCCAAATAAAAATGAACAACAGGGTGACATGAAATGATTTAACAAACTCACTAAAAACAGTCACAAAAAATACTAATATTAAACAGAAGTAGCAAATACACAGTCACAGTGTAATGATTCTCACATCGCTCTCCAGCAGGTTGAACATGCTCTGCTCAGCGATCTCCTTAGAGTCGTCAAATTTCTCCAGTGCTTGTCTGATCTCATCTTCTGTCACTTTGCCCTGACGCTTCTTCTTGTAATCAAAATCCAGACGACGGCCCTCCATTTTCTTCAGATGATGCTGCAAAGCAAAACAGATAAATAAATTAGCATCCTCAACCAAGGAAAAAACTCTGGGTGCTGTGTTATTTTTTTCTGTTTGTGTGCCAGAGTTGTACCTGAATCTCCTTCAGATCTTTTTCATGCAGGTTCTGTAGTGGATCAATGAAGTTCTGCTTGACCTCCATATCCAGAGCATCCTTCACCTCTCCAAGCTCATGCATGGCTTCTCCACAGTCGATAAGAGCAAGGCCTGGAAAACAGAGACACATACAGACCCTAAATACAGCAGACAGTTGAATGACAGGGTAAAAACTTTAGCTCTTCAAATACTTTCTAAACACAGTCAAAAGAACATTTCAAATCAGGCATTTCAGTTCAATTCAGAAAGATTTACTGGCATCAGTGATTCAGACCAATGTTTCCTATTGCCATTCGTTCCCCTCAAACAAATTCAAAGACATCATTTGTACATCTCATCGGTAATGCATCTTTTTTTTATTATTATTTTATAGGATTGTCATAGCAGATCCAAATTCCCAATGGCCCCATTCATGCTGGCATTTCAAGCCATAATATTTATGCCCCTGTAATGCTTCGCTTCCACTGTAAACGTCACAGAGACTATGTAAGGAAAACAAGTTGATCCCCTCTTTGCTCTGTCTCCACTGGCAGTATCAGAGGTGTAATGTTGGACAGAGGGAGGCATGTGGATTTATTTAGGCCTTATCGCAGCATGAACTAAGATGGATATCACAGCCTCACAGAATTAAGCCTCATTGCTGCGCTTTGCGTAAAGACACTGTGAAAAGGGCTAATGCTGGATTTTTTCAGAAATCTGACATTATAATATTTCAACTTATATTACCAAAACCAGCATATACACATATACTTTTTCCCCCCAGTAATTTTAGTCTCCTCTGTACCAAACTTTACTGGTCACACTGAGAAAAATTCAGACATAAACAAGAAAACAACATTAACAATAAATGATAAGTGTATGCTTTTCAAATATAATCATTCAGTAATGGGAAACACAGCATTTATTTGGATTACATGGACACACACAATGCAAAATAAAACCATAACAGTAGCAGGAAAAAAGCCTCCAGAACTTATTTGAACAATTGTTCAATCCGTGGGGTTGATTGATAGGACATAAATATTTATATATATTATAGTATCATATTTACCAGCAGTTGTACATTTTTTTTTAAATGTTCACATGGATTCAAGGATGATCTGAATAGACTTGGAGGTCATAGGTCAAGTTCAAGGCTGTGGCGTCTTCTGGTGATGGTTTGCATTCGAATACAATTTTTTGAGAATGCTGTGAGGAATTATGATCAAACTTTGCACACATGTTTAATGCTTCTTAAGGAAGACCTGAAAAGATTTTCAAGGCCATGGAGCAAAGGTCAAGGACATGGATGTCCAAGGTCATTGTTTGCCTGCAAATGCAATCCTGTGAAACTCCAGATCACAAGAATGCTCTAAGGGCATTTCTTCAAAACAAGCAAAAAAGTCAAGCTTCATACACAGATAAGTTAAGTAGGTGTTGGAGGTCATAGGTCAAAGTTCAAGGTCATGGAGTTGCCTGGTGATTCTTTATTTCTTTTTTATTCTTACTTAAGAATGACCTGGATACTTTTTGAAGGTCACTGGGTAAAGGTTAAGATTATGCACTCTCATGATCATGGACTTTCATGCTTGTAAATGCCATCATGAAAAACTCTGTACTACAAAAATGCTTCAAAGAAATGTTTTTCAACATTGCTTGAATGTCCACAATGATACAAGTATGAATTATCAGATTTTCAAAGTCACAGGTCAAAGGTCAAAGTCTTGGAATATCATGGAGATCATGGGCTTTTTAAACTGGTATTTTAAAGATGCTTTTAGGGATTGTTATCAAAATTTAAATGTATGTTCACTCTTATCTAAGGATAATCAAACAGATTTTTGAGGTCATATGTCAAAAAATCAAGGTCATTGACTTGAATGATCATCCTTTGCTTGCCAATGATATTTCAAAAAAACAATACCAGAAGAATACTTTAAAGGATTTGCTTTAATCTTTGTTCAAAAACTTAAAAAACATTTTCAGGGATTTACATGAACATTTACATATTTGTGTTTTCTGATGGAAATATAATCTCATTACATTTTGAAGGTCATAGTCTATAAGTCATTGGGCATTTTATTCATCTCACTCTTTTTATGCAGTGTCCTAAAAAAAAGATTTCCTTTCATTTTTGAACAAATGTCCACACTGACTAAAGGACAAACTGATTTTTAAACTTCCTTGGGTCCCTTGATCAGATTTCCTCTCTGGCTTGATAATAAACTGATTGTATTTTCGTTAAATAAGGTCACAGGCAGAGGTCAATGAGTCTCATGCTCATCCCTTTGCTATAATGTTTACATGAATGATGC
The DNA here is from genome assembly GCA_037902135.1 of Cetoscarus ocellatus. Lineage (NCBI taxonomy): Eukaryota > Metazoa > Chordata > Actinopteri > Labriformes > Labridae > Cetoscarus > Cetoscarus ocellatus. The sequence goes on along the minus strand of JBAMNC010000872.1, from coordinate 199,995 downwards.
TACCATGAAAACCACCTTGATGATCTGGAAATTGTGTACCAGACAGAGGCATTCAACTGCAAGGTGATAGATCCAATTTAATCTATTGTCTGTTGATACCATATCATGTAAAAAACGTCATGCATCCTCAATAGACAGTTTTAATACATCTTGTGTTTTGTTAGATCTGAAGTGTTGACCTTCTTACCAAAGTTGGAATCCTCTCCGAGCTCCCTGCCAAACCTCTGCATGGACTCTCCCAGGATCGTCTCGGTCTGTGTGTAGCCTGGCCCCTTCTCCTGACCACGCATACGAGACATGGAGTTCATCATGCTCATCTTAGCTCTGGTGGCTGTAAAGGTAAGACACGAATGAAACCAAACAACTCTTATTTCAAAGTCAGAGCATGTTACGCCAGCAAACATTTTTTTGGAATATATTTCTCAAAAGATGTGCATAGTGATTGAGCAGCACTAACGAGAGACGGTGCAAAGCAAAGTGCACAAAAAGTACAAACAAAACCAAAACTGAAATCTGTCTTTATTTAGATAATAATTAAATGCATGGATGAACAAAATGAATACTGTGATTTTATCAGCTTAGTGTGGCTCTTAGCATTTATCACTGCTGCAGTGTTACATCTGTGGAGACTTTGAATCAGTGTAATTACCTTATTTTCTTGACATATGCAAACACTAAAGTTGTTTGCAAAGAAGCCAATCAGAGTCTGTTTGTTCAGATACAAATACTTGGGTCTTAATGCCAGCTAATATTTAATTGTGTCATTATGCATTGCATGATGACCTGTTGGTTTGTCCAAAAAAAAAAAAGAAAAGAAAAGAAAAGTGGCAAAGATGATCCTTGAAGACTCTTAGCACCCTCTGCATGAAGTGTTCGGAGTTCTGACTATTGATTTGGAAAGGCTTGTGCAGATTAAATAAATAACAGTGTCATCAGTAGAAAAATTATGAGAAATTTTGAAATCCTGTTCAAGGCAATTAGGGAAAAAGTAGATGGATTATAAAAGTGGGCCAAGAATGTAACCTTGTGGTACCCCCGTGTGAATTTGTATTATGTCAGAGGTAAGACCCTCAAACTGATCTGCCTGAATTGATCAGTAAGATAATAAGCAAACCATCATTTAGCATACGCTTAAAATCCAGAACCCATGTCGGGCATGAGCTTCTAGTAACACGCTCTACCAGTAGTTGGAAGGTTGCATGTTTGATCCCAGCTCTGTCTGTCACATGTCTATGTGTCCTTGGGCAAGACACTTAAAGCCAAGTTGCTCACACTACTGTGTCAGTGGCTTGTAAATGGGTCTGAAAGGGCATGGTTGTGTTATCAAATGCTAATGGATAATTTACTTTTACCCCATTCACACTTGCAAAAAAAAAAAACTAAATTATCCTGACTTACCCGAGTGAGCCATATGTGTGAATGCAAACAGCTGGGTCTTTCACCCCAGACTTTACCCAGGTTACCTTGCAACCCCCCTACATTTTTTCTGCATAAATTCTGAGTGAGCCAAAGTGTGAATGTAGCAGCAAATAATCTGGGAAATTAACTGAGGGCAACAGAGGAGGGTGATTAAATTTATCCAGTGTGACCAGCACAAACTGGAAAATGGAGACTTGACAGGAAAGACATCAACAACTGTTGTTGCAGGAGAACTTTATTTGATTGTAAGGAGAGTTAAAACCAACTCAAATGTGCATCTGGACATTTGAGAGTATTGTTTCCACTGAACATGATCAAACTTCTGTAGAACATCTACTCAAAAACGATCACCACCTGGTCTCTTGTGCATCCAAGGAGATGTCTTGTAATGCTGTTGGATAAGGAGCTAAAACTCTTCAGCTTTATCTCTCTGGTATAATCATCCTGCATATAATGGCGCTGCTTGATTTTCACTTCTGAGTGCTACAATCCTTCTCTCATCTCTTATGTGGACTGATGATATGTTTTTTACATGTATCAATACAGTAAGTATATAAATTGTGATCATAGCATAAAGCTCTGCTGCTATATTATCATGAACTCTCACTTCATGGTGTATTTGTGACGCTGTGTCCTGCCTACCCCCCAACCTCCACCACTTCCCCTTCTCCCTGCTCAGAGGAACAAGTGTGAACAACCATGTTGGGGAATTTCCCGTATGTGCCTCCCAGATATTATCCAGACAACAGGGTTTAAAACTATGTAATAAGATGCTGGGATGACTACTATCAAAGACCCTGGAGAAGCCTTTAAAAAGGGAAAGACAACATTATGCACTTTCTAAGGCTCCAATAATACCATCAACAACAATACACAACAATATTGCAATAGAAACTCTCAAATCCAATCCAGTGTTCATCAGTGTTTATATAAATGTCCGTATGTGAGTAAGTAAAAGGTTTGTTAATGTGAATATGCATATATGAGTCTAATGTGTTACCTGGATTTGGCTGCAGATACTCAGTGGTCTTGGTCATGATGTCCAGCACAGCCCGAGCTGTGGTGTCCATTCTCTGCAGAGAGCAAAGCGTATCAATATGAGACAGAAGAAAAAGCATTAAAGAAAAGATTAATGGCTGACAGACTGTGGAGGACGTGGAGAGAAATAAATCGGCAATTGAACGATTTATGGATCTTCGAAATCTGTCATGTTATAAAGATAAAAACAGAGTCAGAGAAAGCATTTCTTTGTTCAGCTGTGAGTGCGTGTGTGTGAGTTTTAGGAAGAAAGTGACATGCCTCAAGCCAGCTGTGATTTGTTTAAAGATCTAGTTTTCTCTGTATGCATCTAATTACACACATCATTTCAGAGAAGTTGGTCACTACAGTCACAGTCTATCCATTTGGGGTTGGTCAGGTAATTTACAATCCAAAGCTCTCTCCAACTTTGTTTCATTTACCCAAAGTTCTCTGTTGAATACCTTTTGGTTAAAATGGATTGTTTTTCAATTGAGTTAGCCACTCAAATGATTTTCATGAGCTTTCATATGCTATTTACTTCTTTGTGTCTTTTTTGTACTATTGCAGGACTTAGAGCTGATCATTTAATAGCAGCTGCCAGTGGTTTTTCAGCCAGACAGCTGGAGTGTTTGGTCTGTTGGAATCCCAAAATAATGGTTGCACTGCTGGAAAAACTCCAGAAATAAGAATAACTGGGTAACCCCCTCCTCCCTACGCCACACAGTTCTTTCGTGTCCCTTTGTTATGTCCCCATGCTAGAAACAACAGAGGCTCGAGGCATTATTTTGTTGGGAAACACTGCAAGCTCATTTTTGTAATATCTCAAAATGCTTTGATTGTGTTTTTACAGTAAACTGTAAATTAACATTCACCTAGACTCCAGAGGGAAATGATTTCATTTAAGTTGAAGGTCAAGGTCACAGAGCCTCATGATTATCCTTTGTTGTTAAAGAAACATCTAAAGAAAACTTAAAGGGCTTTTCATCAGAGTTTGCACAAATACTCACTCTGACTTCAGGATGAAATGATCAAAGTAAAGGAGCCGTGTAGATATATTTTGTTTGTGAATATATCTCAGGTGCACTAAATCAAAGATAGGATTCTAATCAAACTTTGCAAAACTGCTCCCTCTCAATCAAGGATGAAGCGATTACTTTTGGAGGTCACACAGGTCATGGAATCTCTTGCTGTGTTTTGCTTGTGAAAAGCAACATCCGATTATTACTAAGGGATTTTCATTAAACTTTGCACAAATGGCCATTTGGACTCAAGGATAACCTCATTGGATTTTCAAGCTAAAGGGTCAAAGGTGAAGACCATGGAGTCTCATGACAATCGTGTTGCCTGTGAAAGTGGTATAACACAACTGCTGAGAGGGATTGTCTTCTTTTTGTACACAGGTTCACCATGGCATACGGATAAATCAGTATGATTTTGGGTGGTTACTGGGTGCAACAGCACAGGGACACATCGCTAGGAAATCAACGCCAATAAAACCATACTTTACGTACGTAACACTGCACCTGACAGGTGTGTTTCTCTGCCCCTATGCTACGTGGTTCCAGTGTTTTTTGTATGTGCATAAAAAATGAAAAATGTTCATCCCCATAGGTCAAAAGTCAAGGTTATTGGGTCTCCTGATTATTCTTTGCCTGTGAAGGTAATATCTCAATAGATGTTGGTGGGATTTGTTCAATACTGTGAAAAAATGTATGTTCTTTGACTAAAAGTTGACCTGATCAGATTTTGGAGGTCATAGATCAAAGGTCAGCAAGTGTTACGTTCAACCTCTGCTTGAGAAAGTAGTTTTTAAATAAGGCTTTGAGTGAGTTTCTTTTAAGTTTGCACAAATGTTTACTTTGATTTAAGGATGAACTGGTACTGTTTCGGAGTGACTAAGTCACACTTCTTGGGCTCCATGATCAACTCTTGCTTGAGAACGTGAAATCTCAAAATGATTTTGAGGAATTTTTATCAACCTCACAGAAATGTCCTCTTTGACTTTAAAATAAGTAAAATACATTTTGAAGGGCAACGGTCAACGGCCAAGGTAATAAGGTGTCATGTTCATCCTTTGTCGATATGGACTCTCTCCTACATTTACCGTCTTTCTTAATTTTATTTAATTGAAAAAAAAAAGTATACAAGTGGCAGGGTGAATGAATCTAGCAACAGAAATCAGCAACATATGCTTAATCTGCAGCAGGTTTTAAAAATTCAGCCTTAAAGATTCATCCTTGCCTTTTCCATTTCAGTGAAGTCCTCATCGAGCTTGGTTCCTTCTGCACCACCAACTTTCTCACTCACTTTCTGCAAGAAAACAGAAAAAAAAACATTTAGTGTTAAGGCACTCATTTGTCAGTTTGATTATAATTGATCCTTTAATTAAACAAGAAGGTCCCAAAGGAGTCAATAATGCCCTCAGCCAGCTAGATAAAATTCAGCAGCCAAAAAGTAAAGGAATAATGTAAAATAAAGTACAGAGAAAACATGAAAATGCATTGGCGAGTATGCAGCATAATCACATGAAAATACAAATTAAAGACAAGTGCAAGTGTGTGTGTGTTGTGACTCAGACTGTGTTTCCAAAATCACACGTTCATAACCTCTCTCCAATTTAGATAATGTCAAACAACAACTACACACAGACCTTAGCTCGACCTTCAGCTTCATGTAGCACAATCTCATTTCAGTGATGATAACAGAGAGACATGAACATCACCTCTCACGCTGCTCATGGATTACAAGATAAGTGTGTGTTTGACCTTTAAATCAGTGCTACAAGTCGGTGTTGGAATAAAGTGGCTTTGTCATGTTATAATACAAGCCGTCCTGTATCTCAAAGCAAATTTCTGAACCACCTTTTTATTTCTTTCATTTTTTGATGCATGTCAATGATTTACTGTCTCCTCTCTGGATGCTGTGCTGTGAAAGAATCAATTTTAAAGGATGCAGTTTAACCAATGAATTTTTATTGTCAGTCTTACATAATTATATTTTGTTTCCAACCAGTAGAGGCAACTAGTGTCCTGATTTTTGGAATCAAATGAAAGTAAAGCTATGGATATTGATGCAAGATATATAACTTTTAGAAATGACATGCTGCCACATCAGAGATATCAGAAACAATGACTAAGAGAGCGTAGATGGTTTTAAGGTGCTAATTCTTTAAATACAATAAAATCATTCTTCTTTGAGAAATATCTGGAAATACATGCATAAGATGACTCACTGGCATGCAGTGGGTCACTTCATACATGCAGGTGGCAACGTCGGCACTGTTTAGGATCTCCAGTTAGGTTGTTTTCTCTTTGTTAGTAATCCAGTTGTAGTTACATATTAATCAAAAAGATCTCACAGAAACTATCCTTTGTTTTGTTTTATGATACAATTTGTATTGTTTTACAGAGAAAAGTATATATGCTACAGATAGAAAAGTATACAAGTATAGCTAAACTAAAACATTGCTCTGCACACACACACACACACACACACACCCACCCACACACACATATATATATATATATATATATATATATATATATATATATATATATATATAGTTGAAAGCTTCAGGTTGCAGACCACTTGTTGCCCCATTAATGAAGAGTGAGTGACAGCACTGAAACAAATAACCCTTACGTCCCTCATAATACCTTGGAGTCAATGTCCTTGTAATAGACAATATGACAGGTTTGTTTGCATGTATTCTATTCACTCATTTGCACATTAAGGGCAGACTATCCTTCCTTGGACATATCAAAGTCATGCTCCCTGCGAAGTTATGCCGAGTGTCTCCTTCACATCAGCAGAAAGAGAGATCAAACAAGAGACAGAGATGAAAAACAGGCGGCACAGAGCAGGGACTGATGGCCCTCGTGGCTTTAGACATGGCACTGATTCACGCACACAGACACAAACATCGAAATAATTCCTCTAGGCCCCTTTCAGTCTGTCTGCTGATCATATTTACAGCTCTGCCACCATTCAGCTCCTCTCTGTGATGTAACCAGAAGGCTCGAGGGGGGCAGCAAACTGATGCAACCAGGTCAGACACGAGCCTCAGAGGACGGACTGAGGGAAGGAGAGAAGCTTTCAAAGAGCGTCACAATGTGTGACCACAGGAAGAATGAAAGTTAAGGTCAGAGAGAGAAGGCTTGCCTCAGGTCAGAGAGTGGAGAACAACACTTTATGTGAACTTTGTGGAATTAATTGTGAATTTTGTATTTTGACTCTTTACTTTACTTTGTTGGTTTCTTCATTCAGTAACACAAAATGAGAAAAGACAGTAAGGGATGTAAAATAGCTGATGCTGATTTATACATGTTTTTATTGAAAAAGAGCATCATGTCTCTCCTGTCTGAGAATTAACTCCTGCTGTGACGGTCTGTTCCAGAAACAACAAATTAGGACCAGTGAAACACTTTTTTTTTTTTTTTTTAATTCAGGAAGTTGTAGACATAAACCAAAGCAATACTTAGAATGTCATGCCCATCCATCCATTCATCCATCCATCATTCCATCTACAACCAATCCAAGCAATTCCTCCATTCTTCTTTTCATCCCTCTCTCCATCTCTTAACCCATCCATCCTTCCATCCATTCAACTGACCAGCTATCATCCAACCAACCATCCATTAATCAAACCATTTACTCACTGATCTATCCTTTGCTTCTTCCATCAATCTATCTATCCATCCATTTACTTATCTATCCATCCATTCATCTATTGATTTATCCTTTCACTGTCCAAACATCCATTAGCTAGCCCACCCACCCACCTAAATTTCATCCACTTATTCATCCACCCTTCTTTCAACCCATCTGTCCATCCATCTATCCATTTACTCATTCGCATATCCAGTCATAGAGTCCTCCATCCATCCATTCATTCATCCATCTATCCAATTAACCATCCATTTATTCCTCTATCCACTAACCTAACCACTCATCCATCCATCTATCTATCTATCTATCTATCTATCTATCTATCTATCTATCTATCTATCTATCCATCCATCTATCTATCTATCTATCCGCTCATCATCCATCCATCCATTAACCCAGTGAACCATCCATCCTTCCTCTAGCCACTAACCTAACTGTTCATCCATTCATTCATCCATCTGTTAATCCACGTACTTGCCAATCGACCTTTTCATCAAGCCACCCATTAATCTCTCCATCACCCATCCATTGATACATCCATCAATCCGTTTACTTACTAATTTTTCCACTTACCCAGTCTTACAGTCTTCCATCCATCCATCCATCCATCCATCCATCCATCCATCTAGTTTATTAATGCAAGCCCTTTTGGGATCACAGGGCTGAAGCCAATACCAGCTGTCATTAGGCAAAGAGGCTGCCAGGGTACACCTTGGTCTGGTTCCAGTCCATGATATATGGCTGACATAGGAACAAATAAGCAGGAACACTCCCACTTACATCTTACAGACAATTTTAAGTCACAAAATAACCTAATGAGCATGTCCCAGAGAAGGCCTACACAATGATAGAAATAACATTTACACAACATGCAAAAAGGCATAGTCCAACCGGGATTCAAACCAGGAACCTTTTTGCTGCAAAGTGATGAAACTGTCTCCATGTGCAATTCATTAAATGTGCAATATGTACTGTACATGTAAACTGCATTTCTTACACTAATAGTAAAATTAAGCTTCATCTGGCTTTTTAAAAGCAACAAACGACACTGAAACAATCTGCACACAAACGGTAAATGTCCCTTTGTCATGGCATCATACAGACAAATTTAACGTTTTCTTCCTACTTAACAGCAGTTTGCAGGGTGGCTCCTTGTGACAGTTCTGACTTGGGGCTGAAAAAACAGCAAATATCAAAAACATTAACGTGCAAAATAATTCTAAACTCAGCTAAAACTTCAAATATTAGTGCTAAATTATAAATCTAGGAAATAAGGTATTTTAGTGCAGTAGGAGATTCTTCAGGTATGAATGTTTTAAATATCACTTGTAAATATCTGCATTACATCTGCAACATTATGCAGATATGTTGATGATCAATTTTTATGGTAGTATCTGCTGATACCATTAAATAAATGTAACATATCAATTTTACCAGCTTTGGTCTGATCTGTAAGGTGATTTGTGACAGACAGAAGATTTTATGTTAAGTCTAAGCAAATGACAGCAGTTTATGCAGCATACGACATCCTGAGGATCTGTGCCCTGTGACTCATCTTCACAAAGTCTCCTCTGATCCCCCCTCAGAAACTGCTCAGTATTATGACAGCAATGCAAAACATGCTCAAAGCCCCCCCCCCCCCCCCACACACACACACACACACACACACACATACACACATTGTAGGAGCCACATATCCCATCATACGTTTCACCTTCACATCATTAAAATGACTTCAAATCTTCCCAGAACCAGTTGCCATGGAGACAAGTACCTACCCCTGCCTGGCTTAATCAGGTGTACATGTCAGCATGTTTGACTTGCTGTTATTTCCTGCCAGTTTGCTGTCACAACAAAGACCAAAAGACATTTTCCCCCTTTGGTTTGTTTGTTTGGTTTGTTTGGATATTTTATTTCTGATTTGTTTCACCTTTTGTCATGCTTTCTGAGTGTGTGTCTTTGCTATTTAATGTTATTCTCTGGATTGAATTAGTCTGACTGGTGTGTTTTGCATTTATATAATTTATTTGTATTTAAAGAAAATAAGAGGAGAAGATTGGAGAAATAAGCTCTAACATAACAAAATAACTTCCAAGACTGAAATGAACTGACCTGTGGATGGAGATGTAAAATGAACTGACCTGTGGATGGAGATGTAAAATGAACTGACCTGTTGATGGAGATGTAATGCCTCTTGCATACTTTAAAAGGCAAATTCATGAAAATCCAATTTAATTCATATAGGTATCACTGTATTATACAATGTGCTGGCAACACATCCATTTCGTTAGGGGGTGATGAGATACATCTCATGGGTATTTACAATGAAACAGCCTGTGCTGAACAAGGTTGGGACGAAGGCATGTAAAAACATGCCAAAGTCCCATTTCTGAGTGGATTTTCAGGCCAGAAACTTCACAAATATGCTATGGGGACATGCCAATGTAAACTTGTTGAAAGAGAGTAAAATATGAGACCTCTTAAGCAGCAGAACTCAGTAGTGGGGAACAGCATTAGGCCACACATCAGTTAAACCAATACTTTCTATGTCTTTTATTAAATCTACCACTAGACACAGCCAATTCAGAAAGATTTGAGTCAAAATTTCGGTGTTGACAGAATTTCAGCAAGTTCAGAGTTAATTCTACTGTGGACGGAGTCAAATCCCTGAAATTTTACTCTCAGTTGAAAAGAGTTGATGTTAAAAACAGTGTATAAGTGATGTTTCAGTAAATTAAATCTGTATCTGTCATGACATTATCTTTAACTGTAAACTTTTCACTGTGAACTCTAACACTGTAAGTGACAGTTGTGGAGTCAATCATCCCACCCATCCCCCATTATTAGACAATATTAACAGATGCCACCAGCCAAGATCATTAAAACTGCAGTGTAGATATGTATTTTTAATATATGTGCTTTAACCAAACAAGGCCTTTCTAACACTACATAGAAGTCTTGATCAAAAGCCACACTGTAAAGTGTGACGTTTCATGTTTAACTCCAAAAGGAGTCAACAAAAACGCTTGATAAGAGTTAAAGTACCAACTCTCAAAAAAAATGGAAACAACACTTTGTAGAGTGGACCCATACAGATACTTAAAAAGTGTTAATATTAATTCTGATAGTTATTTTTTTATGCAGCTTTATGGCTCCAGACAAAAGCTATTGGTTTACTGCCATATCACTCTTGACTTTAATGTATACAAAGCACACTACGTAGAATTGTTGGCATTTTGTAGTTACAATGTATTTAAGGAGTTTTTTGAATTGGGGACATGGAGATGAAGTTGTACATAGGCTATGTAGGGTTATACTAGGGTATAAACACACTACTGAAACAATGTATAGCCACATTCAGCTCTGGCATGTGGATGTTAACTTGCACAGAGGAACAAAAAGTGGAGACTTTCCCTACCGCTGCTAACATTAACCGCAACAACAAAATCCACACTTTCAACCACTGTTATTCTATGTTGATCTAGAAGTTACCCAAGAGCTTCTTTCCTGTGCTATGACCAACATTCCTTGAGAATTTCACCAGGATCTGTTCATACATTTTTGAGCTATCCTGTTCAAAAAACTACCAAACTTCAGCAAAAACACAACCTCCTTGAAGGGGTAATACATAGTTCTTGGTTTTGACTGTTTTATTGAATGTTATCATCATTTAACTTGGTCAGCTGCATTAAAAAAATATTCACCCATGTCAGGTCTGTAGATGTGTTTATAAATGCACCTCATTGGTGATTTGTATCTGGGGGCAAAAAATACATAGAGATCTATTGACACCAGTCATACATGTAAGTTAAAAAGGTCGCAGGTGCTCTCTGTGTGTACTCTCTCTATGTTATTCATGCTTATGTGTGTGTTAATTTGTGAGCCACAGCTGCATCACCATTAGCGATGTCTGAGGTGACATGTTTATTGTTCATCAGAGCTGTCTAATCACACTATGTACCACTTTACACCTGAGGGGAAATATGAACACAGAACTATGTAATCACATCCTGGTTTCTGATGTATGGACCCCTAATGTTAACCATGTCCTATTTTTACACAGAAGTTGAGACTGATTTGAAACATGCACACATTGCTTGAGCACACACAGGCATAATGAGTCATCTGAGCTCAGACAAATGCACTTCAAAATCACCAGGAGTACAATGATGAAAAGGGAGATTTTTTTCATGATGCTCTACAGTGCATGACGCCTGTACATAATGACACAAACATTACTTGTCGCTGTTAGCAGACATTGCCAGTTTGTCTATTTTTACATTAAAGCTCTGATTTAACATGATGATTCATGAGCCACTGCAGGTTTTACAACCTTTAGGAGGGGAGTAGGTTCACTTATTTTTCTGCTGAAAATCTTTCATTTGACTTTGGATTGAAAGCTGGGTTAAATAATACAAGAAAAATAAGATTCAAATGTTTGCAAGAAGTAGCTTTTGCAATATTGCATAGACCCTCAAGATTTGATGACACCGATCACTCAAGAATCTGTGTTGGTGGTCTGCATCAGAGTCCTGCACAGGTCCATTTTTACCAGTCTACACCCCCCTGTACCATGTCTTGGTACCACAGCCCAACCCACTATCTGTAGTTTTCCAAATCCATGCTCGCCCAGACCCATGTACATTTGACCTATCACCTAATCAGTAAGCCATCAATAAACACGGCACAAACGGACAGAGAAATGTTTTGCTAACTTAGCTGCACAACAACCAAAACACTGGCATTAAAAACGTTAACCTTTTTCATGTGGCATCACACTCATAGCAGGAAGCTCCAATGTTGTTACCATGTTGGTATGTTGTATTATTGGTCACTGGTCCTGTGCACTTTATTATTCAAGATAATTTCCAACACCATTTCATCTCTGCACCCTCGACTGGTTTCCAGGCAACAATAGGGCTGACATACAGGTTACGCTGATTTTGATTCATCTGTAAATTTTCTCCAGGCACTGATGTATACCTGAATGTATTAATTAATATTTTATCAATTTAAAAAAACAAAGAAACTATTGTAGCTAAGAGGCTCAGACAATAAAGCATTTGGCATTTCCATTCAAATAACAAACCGCCTCCCAATAATTATCAACGATGACAGTTAATTACTGTTGTAGCTAGTTGAAGGGAAAATGCTAAGGCTACACAAAAGTATAATTTCTTGGTTGCCATTTTTTTTCAATGGTCAGACTGAAGCGTGTCTTTAGATTGTAGGAAGTAAACCCTGTGTCGTGACCAGTTTGGTAGATGTTTTAACAAAATCTTTACAAATTTATGGTACCCATCGCTATGCAACACTGCAATGTCTAGCTGCACAATTACATTTCTATAAATGGGCTTTTCAAGTTAGAGTCAGTTTCTTTCATTCTTGACATTCTTATTTTCATTTGTGTTGAAAATACCTGATCCCTAATGCATAAGAGCAGCAGCAGTTCTTGACTACACTAGACTCGGCATCAGTGTGTGGCCTGCAGGAGGCCTGAGGTGTGCCGACAGACTCACCTCAAACACTATCAGAGCTCCAAATCCAATCATATCAGATTTCTGGGTATGAGTCTGCGCCCATGACTGCTCTGGCTTGGAGATAAAGAGAGTGGAGGCAGTCAGAGTCTGTGAACTCAGTTAGCTCTTAAACTAAACGGATAAAAAAAAGAGACACTCAGCCAGGCAGTGCTCGCCTGTGGGAATATGTGCATAGCTTGGCAGAGGAAGAGCAGCTGAATGAATAAAAATGAGCTGTTGGTGGCGGTTTTGAGTAAGTGGAACAGTTCTTCTGCTGCTGCCGCCCATGGCTGCTGTCACCACGTGCTTATTCCCCAGACACTTTAAAGAGGAGAGCAAAGACAGAGCCGGGCTGTGCTCTGCTGAGGCAGAGATGGCAATTTAGAGTGATGGAGGAAAGATGCACACACTCAACATACACACTCACAAAGCCACTACAGAGCATGTCACAACCAATCATTGATCGCTCTTTACTCACAGGGACTAACAATGCTCTAAACTAATGTGACCTGAGCCACCAATCTCACCTAACAGTGAGGAAATCAGCCATCCAAAAGCCAATAATCTCTACAACACTCCTCTATGTTCCCCCCATCCCTCTTTCTCTGTCTTTTCTCTCTCTCTCTCTTCCTCCTCCGCCTTGCAGAGGAAGGACACCACAAGGTGAGCAGAGCAGCAATGGGAAGAGAACCACTCAAGGATAAGTGTAATGCGCAGTTGGCTGCTGGGAAATAGCAGCAGTGGCGTAGATGATATGTAACTGTGACATCACAGATTAGGACGTCACACGCAGAGCCGCCTCAGTAGTTGTGAGGATGGGCATGCACTGTGCTGATGTATGCGAGTCATGACACTGATTAGTGATTCCTTTAGAGAATGAGATACTGCAGGGATATGCCTTCACTGCAGAGCTCAGGGCCTGGTTATTTACACAACAGATTTTATAATCCAGGTTATTACAGATTGATTAAATGATCCCCCTCCAGACAAAAGAGCAGTAAATCTCACCTGAATTATGACAGGAGTTTGTGTTTTTCCCCACATAAAACAAGTGATGGACAATAGTCCAAGAAAGTTCATTATGTCTACGTTGATAATATGCTAATACTTTCTTTTTTTAACATAAGAAAAAAAAAAGAACACCAAAAGGAATGTGAAAAGGAAACATAAAAAAGACAAACACGAGCAACAAAAGACAAGGCGTTACAAGAAAACGCAAAATCAGCCATCTCAGATCACTGCAAGAGGGAAAATCAAATCATGGACTGGAATAATGCCAAAGTCATCCGCACAGAGAGAAACAGACACCAACAATGGATCATGGAAGCAATTCAAATCAGGAAGTGTGCCCACAGGATGATGAACCAGGGCGAGGGGGCACACATGCTGTCTCACACCTGGAGCGCCATCCTGGAGGAGCAACCAGACAGCAGGAGGCGTAGTCGACCAGTCAAATCTGACAGGATGATCATGCCGCTGTAAGATCAGCTGAAATAGGACACGTCCCACTAACATCAGGTGACACTTCTGACGAAGACAGAAGATTTCCGTCAAAACATGTAAAAGTATGAACTAAAAAACCTTCTTGTCTGTTAAAAAAGAAAGTATAAGCAAGTCATGGACAAGGTACACAGCTTCATTACTTTAGTCAAAGTACAGTTATGCCTGGTCAGATATTACTCAAATACAAATAAGAATCTCTCAGTCAATTATTCAAGTTACAACACTGAAGAAATACTGGCTTTTAGAAATACTGTAACAACTTATATTCAAATCATGCCATTAAGCATTAGTTAAACATTAGCTAATACTTTACTAATAATCTATAATTATGCATTAGCTATTTATTGACCATTATAAACACAGCTGTATTAGTGCATGAGCAAAATGTTAGCAGAGCACTGGTTAATGCTTAAAGGGATATTTCAGTATTTTTGAACTTAGGTTGCATCAGGTCCTTGACAATAGAGTGGTGCAGGGATGATGTATTTTGTATTTCGTCGTGCTAGTTCCCTCAACTGCAAGTCTACTAAAGGTCTACAGGATTTTTCACTGTGTTTTGGATCATTGCTAACAATAAGCTCTGTAATGAACAAAAAAATTATGAAACTTACGCGTACTGTTCTCTGTGATAATCCTAACAAACGAACCTACTTTTCAGTTTTAAGATTGAACATAATCAGCAAGACTAAAAAGCTATTAGTTAGCAACTATGGAACTACAACATAGCGGTTCAACTTAAGAGCAACTACAATATTTCTTCTTGTATAACATCGTGTTGTGACCTCTTACTTGAGAGTATCCTCATAATCGTGTGAACTGATCAAGTTGGTCCTCATAAATAATTGATTATTAAAAAATGATCTGAAAGGCTTGCTGTTAGGTCTCCGGCCATTTTTGTTGTCCTTGTTAGTAGTTAGTTAGCAACAGTCATTTTAAACACACAACCGTTTAAGATTCAAAAGCAGGCAACATCAGAAGCGTTTTATTATGTCCCAGTAAACATGTCAAATCTCATGTGCGTGTGTTCGACTCAAACCTTATTTCAGGCACTTAACCAAAACCAGTATTCTAAATCCAATTTACTCTGGCAGGTTGTGCACCAGGAAGTGCTAAATGCTAACTTACTGCTGTGTTTTTGGACTCCTGCACCACTCTATAGTCAGTGAGGTGGTTGAAAGGGCTCCCAGCACCGCTCTACCTTTGAGGAGAATGAGCTCAGACTGATAAAGTATAGCTATTGCGGCTGGTGGATACAGTTATTTTGTCTAATTGTTTTAATTGTATGTAGAAATAAGACAAATCTTTGTTAGGTTGAATGATTTCAGAGTGCTTTCTTTTTTTGTAGGAAGTCTGTATTTGGCACTATTTTATGATGCAGCAAATGGCTTTGTGTTCTTCTGTCTGTGCACATTGATTCTGCCTGCTGAAACTCATCCTAAAGAATTTCTCCTTCTGTATACTCTGGTTCATCCACAGTAAAAAACATCATCATTGGAAAAATCACACAAATTTTGTTCAGTTTCCACTGTTGTTTTGTGTCTTCCTGGGTCCATAGAGTGAAACAGCAGATCAGTGGAAATAATGCACACAGGCAAAAGAAAACACAGCCATTAGTCCCAACAACAGAGACATCCTGGAGGAAAAATAAAGTGCTCTAAATTTTTTTGGTCTTACTATAAAAAGCAGGTGTGCAGTCTCACAGTTCGGCTGAATCGTCCTGTGTGTCCGTTCAGAGGATTATATGAACAAAACCATGATTTTGTCTCTGTTCTCCACGTTATTTGAATTGGTTCAGATTTGTTTTCTATCAAGTTTGTTTCCTCTTTTGATGTACAAGTCAGCACAAGATGGACACAGTGACATCAGCTGCTAAAATTCAATAAAAGCATTCAGATTTGTAGCTCATGATCTCGTGTTTCCTTAATTCAAATGCATCAGTATTAATTTAAGTCAGTTTTATAACCAGCTAAAACTCCACACAGGAGCGTTAAGCAGAAAAGACAAAACATGAAAAAAGAAAAACATGTCAAGTAAAATAAAAATGTAACCATAAAGGTAAGTGCACAGAGAATTACTTCAGGTTCAGTTCACATAAGGCTCCTGGTTCTTGTCCTTACTTTTCATTTTCTCTCCAACTGGCACTGATGTTCACCATATCAGACCAGATTAAAGTAGCTAAATGTGGAGAGTAAATAGCCCAGAGATCCCTCCAAAGGCCGCAGGCTGTCCTCTTCACCCTCCCTCTTTGTCCAAAAATGTCTTGCATCACCACACGGTTCAGGCAGCTGAGTGTGTGTGCTCACATGCTCTCATGTTGGATGTTTCAGGGACATACCAGAGTTCATGCAGCCTCAGCTGAACTGGACATACAGTAGCACAGCTTAAATTGAAATGGATGGATCAGGACATGAAGGATCAGTAAGCCTGGAGAAGATTCTGGCCCCCAACCACAGAAACTCAAGTGATCAAGTCATTAAAGCCAGTTGGTAATCTGTATTGTTGTATGATATTCAACTGTTTTTTTTTTTTTGTTTGTTTTTTTTTGTATATAAAAAATAATGCATTAATATAGGGGTCCCCAGACCATGCTGAGGACCTCCTTATAGTCTCTGGCAGAGATCCCCTCTTGAACTATTCCTTCAAGTCACTGTACATTATAACAGCACAAAGAAAGACTTTTCAACAATCAATAATCTAATTTAACATACATTATATTCAGTGTCTTTTTGTTGTCTTTTTTCATTAGATCTTTATGCCCATTGAAAGCAATAATAACAGTAAGCATTATGAAATAGACCTTTCCTGACTGAGATGAAAAAAAAAAACAAATATACATAAAAATGTTGATATGAAATGAAAAGTAACTACATGGAAATGCTCCATGCATTCATAGCTTTAGCCAATAATCTTCTCTTTTCTTTTGAAGTTTCTGTGACCTCCCTGGTGCTTTTAAAAGAACGTATAATATATAAATGTGTTTACATTTTGCAAGATATGACAGTCTATATATAAGGGGGATGAAAGGGTCAAGTATTTGTACTGAGGTGTTTTGGTAAAGGCTGTTTGCTGTGGTATAGACGTGTACCCAAAAAATACGTGCATACGTGTGGAACAATACTCTGGTAGTTCACATGGACCAATAAACAGGATTAAACCCACATACTCAGACCAGAAGCCAGGAAAACTCTACCAGTTAAGTCGCCTTTGGAGTACACTTAGGGTTCCCAAGCGACATCCTCCTGGGCTGAAAAATACAGCCAATATAGATGGGTCAAAAACTGTTGTTCCTCAAGCATCTGCCTGAGGCTGGCTAGAGGAAATCTAAAAGTTATATGACTATGTTTTGGGAACGTTTTAATGTATTTAGAATTTTCAAGAATAAAACAAGAGCAACCCAGCCAAACTTAACTAGCCCAAAATGCTGCCTTTGTCTTAAACAGCTGCAAACTTTTCAGAAAAGAAGTTTAACTTAACGAGAGGTTTAAAAAAACAGTCTTTTTTTTAGCTAGGCTAAGATTCTGATGATGTTAGTGCCATTATATAGCATGAAAAGGATTTCATCTTTCTCATCAAGATCATCAGTATATGTCATGGCAGAGTTTTTATCACGATTGGAGGCACCCCCGGCTATATTTAACTCCTCTACAGGTCAACAGTACTCTCCTTTTCTATAAAAAGATCTGCCCACGCAGATTAATGGAAACACTCTCTGCAAACACAACAGGAGGGTTTAAACGGCAGGGATTAACACCTGTGTGCAGGCTAATGCCATTAAAATAGCTGAGGAGGGCACCAACCTTAGACGGGCTCCGACACGATGATAAAGCGTCTGTTGGTGCCTTTAAACGGAAGTCCAGGATTAGATTACGCCGCTGACTGCAGAGCACGGAGCGATCAATACTACTATGCTGTATTGACACATGCTCACACACAAGCCTGAGGTTATTTTGGTGGCCCACTTGTTTTCAGTGTCTGTTTTTGTTTTTTTTATTCTCAGATGACATATATTTGATTTTAAAAAGAGTTAAGGTTTACAAACACATCCTCAGGGAAGACGCACTTAAGGAGTGAAAATCTCGATAATACTGTTGGTTTTCTCACTATTGAAAGGATGTCGTTGGCTGTAAGAGCTGAGTTTTTAAATATTTCTTGTCTGTACCTCAAGTTTAATCATGTGATTGTATTTGCTGATTCTACATTATGAGAATCTTTACTTAGCGCTTACTCTAGTCTTAAATAATCTTTAAGCTCTGAACTCTTGCCCCAGTGAAGGTGATCTGTTGTTATCCTTCTTAGAGATTCAGGGAGAAAGATGAAAAGTCAACTCAATGGTTTGGCTCATGTACGCTCCCACAGACTGAACTTTCACAGCAACCTATGTTCATTGTGCATGGGGGATGTCACAATTTATCAGTATTAACAAAAATACCAAACAATATTGGGCTAATAATAGGCTGGCATTGGAATATTGCCCAACTAATTGGTTCATGATGGGGTGATAGCTTAAACTTTTTTAGCCCCAGGACAGGTGAATAACAGCAGCATAGAGAGTAACATCTTGAGTCCCGTCTTCAGCTTGTTTCCCTCTGACTTAGGCAGCACCAGGCACACGCTGTGTGGGTTGTTTACAACAAAACAACTACTGCACAACAATGTGATAAACATGTTTCCTCCCCCTGCAAGTTTTGAATAACAGCTTTGTGAATGAAAGCACCGTAACCTGAGTTTGCTTGCATTGTGTCTGTCTATGGCTCTGGCACAGGCTATATGCCGGAACAAATCAATGTAATTTGACTCCAGAGTAAAAGTGGTTTCGCTTTTTCCTTTTCAATAGCTCAAACACCACATCAAAGAAGTTATTCATTGCTTGTTTTTGTTCCAAAATAATCCAAAGTCGCTGCTAAAATCTCCCCTGCTCTGAGCACCCATAGGCAGCTTTAGAATGTAAAACTCTGTTAGGCATTAATGTGACATCTGATATTTTTTTCATAATAAAAGTGTTGATTTGTCTTTCTGTCAAGATGACTAATAGTTATTTTAAATAAATTTTAATATCTCATGTTGGTCATCATGCCACAAGAACAAAATGATAAAATTTTGCGGGTGATCCAAATCCAAAGAAGATCCAGGATTTTTCTTAAGGATTTGTTACCACGGCCAGATGGGGCAGTTTTCTACATTTTTGCTGATTTCTCTGCTAACAATCTCAGAAATGGCCTCACAGAGGTCTGTGTCTCTGAGCACTTCTAGTTTGCAGTTATGGTCAAAGTGCTTTTGTTTTGGAAACCAAACCAAAGCAGGGAATTTTTTAATTTTAGTTGCAGCTTATTAAATCTCAGGGGACAAATGATCCTCACAGTTACAGTGACAACACACTGAGAACTGAATGAATTTTAACCCCTTCTCCATAAACTACAAATAGTTCATCAATCCATCAGTTTCCTCCTTAATACAAACTTGATCAATAATATTAATTTATTCAAAAATACGTTTCTGTTTAAGTAAATCTTAAATATATCTTAAATTATGTGCATAACAATCAACAACATAAATAAATAAGTGGCGATCACTTTGTGACTGACAAACACCTTCGTTCCAGTGTCTTTTGAAAACCAACTCCTTGTATTCAACTCAGAGACTCACTAAACCTCTCTCTGTTATTATATGTACAGATGTGAGTTGTGTGTCATAACTCAGGATTACTCAAAGGAAAGAATCGTTTGTTGGCACTCAAAAAAAGTATTTTTAAATTTTCATGATCTTATTGAATTTTGTCACACAGCAATACATTTTTTTTTATAACAGAGAACATAAATAAATAATACTGTAATATAAAATGTAGGTCATATTACTGTGGTCTATCATCTGGTTTTCTTTTACATTATTAAATAGTGATGTAGTTTTCATACTTATAGATTTTTGTACAGGCATGGATGCAGACTGTATCTGTCCCTGCGCTTGTCTTTAAAACAATGTTATCAAAATGGAGACAATCCCCCTAAAAATAATTTGACTTATGGCTAGTTTTCTGCAAATAAAGTGATAATATTGTTGTCATATTTTCTATTATTTCTGCCAGGATAAGGTGAACGTCTAACATTCAAGCCCTGCTGCACACAGCTATAAAAGCTTATGAGAAAATAGGAAAATAATGCAAAGCAATGGAAGTCATGATTTATCTGTTACCATCAAAACATCAAGTACTAACACACATATGTCATGATAAATCAGTTATTTGATTTAAGTGTATTTTTTACTCGTGCCTGTTCTGCTGTGCTGCTCAAACACATCATCAGTGTGTGCATCTGCTTGGTAGTTTATACCTCTTGCATCTACAGCTGCACAGTTAGCATTAGCATCAGTCACATGGAGCCCAATGTGAGGTACAGAAGAAGCGTGTTACGACTGCTGCTGCTACCACTGTCCTCCTCTCTCCTCCCTCCCTCCTCTCCCCCGTCCTCTCTCTCTGACTAGTCTAATCCCGGCTGGGCACACGGAGGCCCTGCTTTAAATACGTGCAGGGTGGAAGAGGGAGATTAAAAATGACAAGAGTGATTAGTGAGGCTATTAGGAGGACGGCCCCTGCTGCTGGACAATAACAGGAAGATCTGACTCCTTCTGACAGCATTAAAACATCCCTCCCCCCCTCAAACTCCACCTACTGCCCTTTTTAACCTTAGTAGAAAAGGATCTGAATGGGAGCTTCTCCCTACAGTCCTGTAGGAATTTAACCTTTCATTTAGACAGCAAACTGCGTTGTATCTTGTGTATTTTAAACCTTTGATTTGAGGGGAGAAAAGGACAAATATAGAAAAATGCAGAGGCTTGTGTCAGTTGGGAAAATGAGCTGTCAAATCTTGAAAAAGTCAGAAACAATTGCATAAGAAAGCCCAGAGGAATTTTGTCTCACCCTCTTTTGCTTTTACACTTCCAAACCTATTCTCCACTCATCTTCTCTTTTCTGTCTTCATCACCTCCTTTTTGCCTCTTCTCTCACCACCAAACACCCTCTAGGCCTTGCTGTTCTCGACGTCACGTTTCTCAAGCAACGCTGCGTCGTGGATACTTGCTGCTGCACTGTGACTCAACAATATGTCCGCCTGCATTAACTGTAACTCAGATCTGACCTGTCACACTCAAAGCCTTTTGGGGATCAGGATTTCTAGGGAGAGCACTCGAAGGACCAAACTGTGAATGGATATTAATTTCTTATTTATAAGTAACCTTTGCAACCTCGCTGGCTGTCCTGAGACAAGACCTGGGATCATGGAAAAATCTATTTGTTATTGTAAATCCGGGTGTTTGGAGCCAGTGTGGGGGCGGCTGGTTCCTGTTCAGACTACAGCTGTCCCAGGATAATGGTAATCCTGCAGAACATCGAGGCCTGAGGTGGCATTACAGGGCACAAATATTCAACAGTGTGCCTGATTATGATGCAGGACAAAAGAGGAATGATTGATTAAAGCAGTCATCAAGGGGAGATGGAGTGAGAGAGTATCAGGGAAGTGAATCTTTCATTTACAAGAAGATTCAATATGAATCTTTTTCACGGGCTACAATTTATCCATCCATCCATTATCTATACCGCTTTTCCCTTTTGGGGTTGCAAAACTTTTGGGGTAGAAAACTGTCCTATATCCAGCAATGTAACAAATCCTTAAATAGAATACCCAATATTGATGACTTGATTGAAACTCTTTGTTCTACTACTCAGTAAGATCAGCCTGTGAGGCCTACAAGGTCCCCTGGGGAGCTGAATTGCAATCACATTCTGCTTTTACTGTTACACAAAATGCTCTAAAAAAGGTAGCGACATATATCTATGATGAATAAAACTCCCAGAAATGTATTTCTGCATCAGGAGAGAAAGCATTGATTAGGGACTTGTCTGAAGTAAAGCAAAGTCTAAAATGGCAGACAATATGGAAAAACATCACTGACACCTCATAAAATCCAAAACTTCAATATAAACATCTAAAATTTTGTCATAGAGCATACATTTAACCAGTAAAACACCAAATGGGATTGGTAACTGATCCTTATTGTTCATTTTGCTCTCAATGAACTGTAGGTTCATTTACGCATGTTGTAAAGGAATGCCCAGGTGTTTCTGACTTATGGAGAAAGGTTATTGGCATTATTTTATTACTTACAGGAATACAGTTTACAATGGACCTTGTTTTACATCTTTCACACCTCTTCCACCTCTCTGGTTATCAGTTTTTCAGTTATCACATTCACAAACCAACAGACAAAGAAACTAACAAATGCTGGCAAAAACACAACCTCCTCGGTGGAGGTAAAAATCACAGTGTCTTTCATCTGCCTATATATTTTTGTGTTATACAACATCATCACTCCTGTGTTGTACTGCAAGATTTGTGCAAATAAATAAACACCCCGATACAGGAGAGAGGAATCCATATTTTCCGATGATTTCAGAAAATCAATCTCCAGAACTGGTTCAAACTGATCAGATGAGTATTCAGATACATCCGGGTCCCAGCTTCATCTTCCTCCACAGTCATGCCAGCATCAGTTCAACGTTCAGCCATGTTGCTTCACTGACCTCTATCCTCCGTGAGTGTGTGGCCCATGGCAATTATAATCTGATTTGTAAGCCTTTGCATGGCTCTTACGTAACAGTGGGAAAGAGTCTGGCGCTGGGGAGATGTGCACACACTATGATCATCCATCCGTCCATCCATCCGTCTATCCATTCAACCATCTTTCATACATCCATCCATCTTTTGGTAAACAGGGGAGAGAAGGGAGAAGAGGGCGATGGAGGGCGCAGGGGGAGAGTGAACCAGCTGGCACTGTGCGCTTCTGAATGCATGTGTGTATTAGAGGGGGGTAGGCATGCCAGAGTTTGTGAGCATCAGGATATGTTGTGTCCATGATGAGACAAAGATGGATGGAGGATGAATAATGGCACACGCAAGATGAATGTTGGGTAGAGTTTGCTGAGCTGCATGAGTGGGCTTAGCATGAGACAACAAATATCACAGTATGTCATCAATGTGCATTCAAACTGAGAAACTTATATATACAGTATATTTTTTTACAGTAAACCTTTCATCTTTTATCAAAATTCAACAACAAAAAAGATCTTATCTATAGCTGTCATTTCACTTACATATGTTTAGTGTTTTTGCTGATGCAGGGCAATAACTGTAATGTGCACTGGAAATGGTATGCAATTTTCTCTATTCTGTGTTTCTCAGATTAAACATTGATCGTATATTTAATTATTTTCTTTACAGATTGCATTATATCAAGTGGAATAATATGGTACAGTGTGGTATTTTGTTATATCAGGTGGTATCTCACTGTGTCAGGTGGTATTCTCTGGTGTGGTATTATATCGTATTGAGTGGTAATAAGTGGTGGTTTAGTATCTTGGTATACACAACCTTAGGTCCTTCAAGGTTTTGTAGTTTGTGGTTCCTAAAGTCTGAACTGAGATGGGGAAAAAAGCTTTTAGATTCCCAGCTCCTTTTGTCTGGAACAGTCTTCAGACTAATTCTAAATGCAAAGCTAAATTAGCTTAAATGCTTTTAAATCTGTCACACATAAACACTTTAATATCTTATTGATCATGACACTGATACAACACAAATTAATGACTTTTACTTGTAATTGTATACTTTCAATGGTGTAGGCCAGTAGAAATAATTGAATCACCCCTGACATAAAGTTTTGAACAGAAAAACCCCCAGATAAAACAGATAAAACATAAAAACAGTCTTTATAAAGAGAAGACTTAGGCTCTATTTGAAACTACCAACCACGTACTGAATCGACCAAAATGTAGTGTTCAGTATACAGAAACACAACATTTCCAAAATCCACAATAATGTCAATTTGCTAGATGTTAAAAGAATTTTTAAAATAATCAGCAGTATGCATCCAGTCTGCCTTTCATGCCATTTCCCACAATACATAGCACCACGTCAGAGGTCAAAATGGTGGATAGCAAAAGCAACAGCATTTGCTTTAATTCTGATTAAAGGGGGGGGGCTATAGTCCTCCTATAGTACTATATTGCTTCTTATTCTTAAGTGGTATTGAACTGACTGCATCATAAACATTTTAAAAGATCATTAAAGTAATACAAATGTATACAGATTTAAAGACTTGTAAATTATTTATACATGTTATTTATTAGTCATTCCTCTTTTATTGTGCTTGAATCCATTCAAACCACACATCATCAGTGCAGTTAATCAGGACAATGCAGCCTGTGTCTCTCTGCCAGACCTCCTCCAGTTCTTCCCAGGAACACAGAGAAGGTGTGAAGACAATTCTCTCTTTTTATTCCCTCTTGCAAACATTTACTAAACACAAGAGTTTCTTGCATATTTGTTAATCTCACCTTTTTCTCCACACTTATTAAGCCTGTCTTCATTTTCCTGAGGGTGCATCTTTTCTTTGTTACGATCCAACTTAACATCCTGTTTGTAGAAGTGAGTTAAAGTGTTACCTACAACAAACTAATATTTGACTGTTTTTACTCTCTCAAATCAGTTAAAAAATGTTAATAAAACATTTTTACTTACTGCTGCCTTTCCAATAGATCAGTCATCTCTTATTTACTTTTACTTCATTCATTTGGTTATATCGATATTTATTTACAACAACTGGTTGTCTTAGATAGATGTTACCAACACTGAGTAAAAAAGATACACAAAGTCTCTAAAATGTTTTATTTAAATAAAGGTGCACTGAGTGTGTTTGATACAGTATATATAAACATTCAGGCCCCATTGGTTCCTTTTGAGGACCTGCATGGTTTTTTTGACAAGGTAATTAAATTTTTTCTTTGATAATTTTAAAATTGATATTCCGTTTGTTATAAAAGGCCTAAAACATCCTGTGTGATCGAAACAGTCACATTTAACCCACTGAGGCCAAAAACAGTCACATTTAAACCCATTATGACCATAATTTTGATCACATTACCCTAAAGCATAAACAATGTATGTCTTATTATTTGCTTTCAGCAGCAGTATTTGCAGACTATGAATTTTTTTAAATTTATTTTTTTAATTTTACAGCAGATGGCCCGTTCTCATCCTACTACAAGGAAACCAGTTAGTTAATACAGGGACTTTTCTGTTAGCTGACACAATAATAAAAATGTACTAAAACACATTTTGTCAGGAATCATCAGCATATTTCAAACTGTGATAATACCCCACTCTCAAAAGAAAAGATCAATTTTCTAGCACACTGTATGTTAGAAATGTGTTTAACTCGTCATAAAATGTCATTCCAGCCTCAAACTGGCATAATATTAAGAATAAATATTTTCACTTATTTATTTGCAGGACTGATGTTGGTGAAAATATCTTATGCCATGTAAGTAGGAAAAAAATGTTGGTATGGGTATGATCATTTATGGCGCTTTTTTGGTGCATCCAGTTTTAGGACTTAATTTGCTTTGTGTACTTTTTTCAATGGGACATGAGGTTTAAGATTAAAGTAAACACACAGGAATACATAAATGAAACATCATTTTTGTTTGTTTACTGAGGATCCCAAAGGGCTCAATTAAGATTCAATGAACGGCATGAAACCTGCCTGATCCTTGTTACACAGGGAAACTCTTCATTAAGAGCTTAATAATCATGGCTGCTGTATTCTTGTTATTGTTTTATCAATCACAGCCTGACATTCTTATGAACACATTTTTTTGTTGGAAGGACCTTGGTGTCAAATTTTCTTCTGCCTTTAGCTGTCTTTAGTGCAAGACAAAAGTTAACCTTGAGTTTGAACATCTGACTGTACGTCATTCAGGTGATGGACTATGATAATCATGGGCACAGGGGCCGTAAAGAGGGGAAAGTAAGGAAGATTCTAAGGGCCCATGACTGATAGGGGCCCCAAAAATATGATATCAACAACATTTTGTCATGGATGGTTTAAGATTTACTTACTCTTTACTTACAAAAACACATACATTTCATTTTTTTACATTGCAAAAAAGTAAACTTAAGTCATCTTTTGTGTCACGTAATTCCCATAAAATGACAATTATATAAAAAGAGCCCATTTAGAACATTTATTAAAGTGTTTTACTTTAGTCGATGCACTTTAGATATATTCTACTGTCTGCTGTATATTACAATTAGAGATTATGGGGTCACACAAATTTTAGGTTGAAGAGCGTTTTCACCAAGATGAAGATTGCATATTTGTGTCTCTGTCCATTTTTCCGTCATTTATTTATTTGCCTGATCATGGGAGTAAAAAAGCAGATGCAGAGACTTTTTACCCTACTCAGGAAAAGGCGTGGTCATGATTTTCTACCTGACATTGTTTGATTGACCTTGAAAATAAATGTTTGCTTGCACCACTGTTTAGTTTTTAGTGCATCTATCTAAGAATTATTTAATATTCAGAGTCACTGAAGCCAAACTTTCTCATTTTCATTCATGACCAGCAGACAGCAAGAGAAACACGACCCTGAAACAAAGACAGGACGCTTAATACGGACACCCAGTGACTCATCGTTCACTCAGACGGCACTAACACACACGCAGACACATGCTGCTAACACACACACACTCTCCTTTCTCTGTCTCTCTGTACTTGATTGCCTCTGTGAAATTTCCACTTCAAACACAACTCAGTCTCTTTTAGGAAGTAATGATGGAGCTCCGAGGCCTGCAGAGCACTCCATCCTATCCTGTGCACAACATGTGGTTTATACACCGTGATTTTACAGCCGTATTGTTTTAATGTTTGTCCATCAGTGAGGGGAGTTAAAGCTGTGTGGGTGTAATGATGGTGCCGTCTGGTGTAATGAGCACTGAAAATCAGTATTGATGATAGTTATTAAAGCTCAGTAGCACACTGCTGACTACACTGTAAGTGTGTGTCTATTTGTGAGTGTGTGTGTGTGTGTGTCTAATCCACAGATTCAAGAGCTCATCTTTTATCTTTAAGATTACAGCCCAGCTGCTGCCAAAAACAGAGATTATACTGCATCCCAGTCATAAAGAACTAACAATAAAGCAAATTTAGCTACAAATAATGGCTGTAGAGCAATTAATACTGTGCATTGGGTCTAGTAAATTGTTGAATTTTGATAATCAATTAAATTAATTACAGTTTAATAAGATACTCAGATGAAATAAGATGATCAATTTGCATTTAAAACACTGTTTTTAAGTCCATACTGACAAGGTGGTGATTCAGATCACTGTGTTGGTTTCAGGATCAAATTAATGTAAAGGATTTATGTATGATACATCTTTATTACTGTTTGTCTTTATTGTTGTTTATGGTTGTATTTACTTCATTAATGGGCTTTGTCTCCCTACATCACTTTGACAGAGTTAATCATTGTCTTTGCAATATTTTTTCTTTGCACAATCTTTGACCATGACTTCCACACATACATATTAATCAGTCAATCAATCAATCTTTATTTGAATAAAACCAAATCATAAGAGGCTAGATGTGGGGTACACCCTGAAACCAGTCGATTGCAGGGCCACATGAAAAAGACATATAGCAGGGAAAAACACTCACATTCAACAAATAATAAATACTGAGAGTTAGACACATGTGCTCGCCAAGGTCGCCCAAGTCACGTTTGGTGTGAATGCACCTTTACACTAACTTACTATAAATGTCTTGACAGTACCGTATTTTAATTTATAGCATTATTACCATTATTACTTGGTCTTCAATAACAGTTTTATTACTGCATTTGTATTCACAGTATCGTTACTGAATTTCAGTTTAAAGCATAAATATTATGTTTTCAAAAACAGCATCCTTACTGTATTTTCATTGCTACATTTTATTCTACAACTCTTGCTTTATTTAACCTTTTAAGTAGGTACCTGTAGATATGATTGTAAAATATGCTTTAGTTTAAAAAATCAGTTACAGCCTATGGAAAAATAGCACTTAGAAAAGGTAAGCAAAAATGACTACAGAGACTACAGACTACATAAGAACTACAATATTTAGTAACACAAGGTGCATATACTTTTTTCCTTGTACAAAGGGCTGTCTAAAAACTTTAAAAGTGAAATGAGAGATTTAAGACTAAGCAGTGTCTCTTTTTTCTCATCACTGTGAGAGCAGAGAGATGTTATGCTGAATAGGATTTAGCTGCTGCTCAGCTATAACTTAAATACAGTGAGAATAAAATGACAGTATTACTCTTATAATACAAGTACTCTGGTATTATAAGAGATCCACAGGGATTGTAGTGTGTCACCACAGGGCACAGAGGCTTTAATACATGTGGAAGAGGAGATTATAGTGTTTCAGAGGGTAAAAATCAACAAACACAGCGGCCATTTTATGAATCTACGGCTGCTATGTCTGCACATTCAGGCCGTATCTGTGGTTTTTCTCATATTTCAGACTCATAGGGCAACACTGAAGGGGATTCTGAGAGCCTGTCGCTGCTTTGTCCTCATCACGAGAGCTTTGACCTTTAGCACAAATTGCTCTCTCGCCTGTCGCACAGAGGTTGGACATCAATGATCGACCTGGCTGAATTGCTGATATTAAAAACAAAGTAGATCCTCACTGAACACAAACACGAGCTGCTTTCTGTCAGTTTTTTGTTCACAGTTTTCTCCACAGAGCACAGTAATCAATGAAGAACCAGAAAAAAAAAATGAGGAAGCTCTCCCAGTGTTCATGGATTACCCTCATTAGCTCACTTATCGGCTTTCACTGCAGGTAGCTGCACCTAACAGTCATATTTCTGTTGTGGTTAATCTGGTTTTAGGTGGTGGACATGATCAGTGAAGACTATTTTCATGAAATGTGTACTGAAGTAGAGCTTAAGGAGACTGGCATGTTGTTGAAAAAAAGTATACAGATTTGTTTCAGTCAATGACAAATATTTTAGAAGAATTGATGGATATATATACAGGAAGGTCATACTATATGCACTGGATTATAACAACAAAGTGAAAAGGGAACGGAAGAATGGGGAATGGGCTCATTTAAGTTTCTGTCATGTCAGTCACAAATAAAAGTCACTTATGTACTGTTCCACCTTTATTGTTTGTTTGCTTTGTTTTTGCACACCTACATTTCTACCTCCAAGATAAATATGTTTTAAATTCTAGTTTACTCTTCGATGTGTACACTTTAAGGTTTATAGACTTGAAATTTATTGGAAAAAAATTCTGATTTACTTTATGTCTATCTTATATTTAATGTGTAATGTAAATTTTAGAGCAAATTAATTGTCTGTCTATCTATTTATCTGTCTGTCTGTCTGTCTGTCTGTCTGTCTAGTCAGAATTTTTTTCAGTATTGATTCTTGTATTTTTATGTCTGTGGAGAAATTCAAGGATAAAGTAATTAAATCTGCTGAATGTTGAGTAGAGTTATAAGGACACTGGACACATAATTTCACTTAGCGAAGAATTCAGCAGCAGTAACTTAAACTAAAAAAGCACTCAGAGAGCGCAAACCTGCGCCGAG
The DNA here is from genome assembly GCA_037902135.1 of Cetoscarus ocellatus. NCBI lineage: Eukaryota > Metazoa > Chordata > Actinopteri > Labriformes > Labridae > Cetoscarus > Cetoscarus ocellatus. The sequence continues at coordinate 170,395 of JBAMNC010000872.1, read as the reverse complement.
GTAGCTCACATAATGCTGTTACATCTATAAGCAATAGTTCCATGATAAATTTACCTGATTCCTTGACGCTGAAAACCCACACCTAGCACTTGCAATTCTGTTGATATCATTAGTTAGACAGATACTGAGCAAAAACAGTTGTTTGCTAATGGCGGTTATCTTGATCACCACCTAAATCTGATCATTTTTAAGTTGGGCCATTACCAATATCTCCTGAAAATTTCTGCAAAATCTGTCCAGTACTTTTTGGGTAATTTTGCTAACAAACAAACAAATGAACATACCCCGGGAAAAACATTACCTCCTTGGTGGAGGTAATAAGCCAGTATTGATGCTAAGGTGAGCTGCCAATTGCTTTGTTATGCTAATGCCCGTGTATAACAGTTTATGTGTTAATACTTCTTTAAACTTCTGTTAGATGTTTTAATTTTCAATAACTGAAAATGAACTCTGACCACAAAATGTAAGCTTTGGTTATGACCTGAACATTAACAGTTAAAAACATTTCTGCTGCCACAAAATGTGGAGTTGTGTGACATAGTTTCTGTTGTTTTATAATTTTAAGGTCTTCTATAATGTAAAATACATTTTAAAGAATCTTCTACACCTTCCCACATTACTGCATGTGGTTTTGTTTTTCTCTCAGCTGAATAAAATACATGTATTATTACAGAGGAGAGTATGATGTTAAAGCATGTCTACAGAGCTTTGTATTAAGTCAGCTTGTTGTGCCAATGTAGCAGGTGCGCACAAACTGACTCTGCTATCTGAGACCAAAGGCGGCACCAGCTCACTAAACACAACACTGAGGTCTCGTGGTTCCACATGAGCTCTTCACGCTACAGCAAACTGTAGCAGAGCTAATGTTGTCCAGCAGGAGAGCAGATTCATTCTCTGTGTTGATGAAGACAAATGTATTTTATTCTAACTCCAGGCTTCACTATCCTCCAGCCCCAGCAATGATAGATCCAGACAGAAACAAGCAGCCTAGCTTTTACACAAAAATCAATAAAACTGAAAAAAGGACAGAGCTGCAGGCTTTCAATCAGACTGCTGCAGTGTGTCCCAAAGTAAACTATGAAATGAAAGTATCCAGAGGACAACAGAAGACAGAGGAGAAAATTAAAGAGCTTCTGCAGAGTGACATCCTAAATATTTGAGATTGATGGTCTGCTTTTTGAGAGCGGTCTGACATGATTACATTTCACATTTGTTAAGAGGGTTTCCACTAAAGGGGACAGATAAGAGAAATATGAAGAGAGATTGAATACTGAGGAGCACTGCTGATCATTCTCATTCACAAACAGATGTAACTCCCTTCTCTGGTGGTAATTAACTTAATATTAAGAGCTGCAGAGATCAATTATGTAAGTCATACTTCAAAAGGAGGAAAGATGAAGGGTTACAGTTTAGAGACAAGATGTTTTCTGTGGCAGTGCTTAAGAAGGTCCAAAATAGATTTGATAGGGACAACCTTAATCAAACTGCCATCTCTAATCCAAGCCTACCACAGAAAAAAAGACTTGAATGGTCTTAAAAAAATAGGAATTAAGATTTTTTCAAACTTTTTGAGGATCAGCAGGAAGCGTGCCTGAAATAGAAGTGGAAAATGAACTTGTGTTAAGCTATAATTTATATTTCTGGTTCAAATGCTAGTTTTACTTATGCCATGGTGCCTAGCCCATCTGAAGCATTTATTCTTGTTCATTACTGTGTCACTCTACAAAACTGCACCAAAACACCAGCCCACAGTGTGATATGCATTCTACATTCAAAAGGTGCATTACTTTTGTGTGTGTGTGTGTGTGTTGAAAATATATTCAGTTGAGTGAGAGTTGGTGTCAAAAACAGCCGTTAAAATGATGTTTAAGTAAACCAATTCCATGTCACTGTATGATCTTTTACTGAACTTTTAATTTTGAACCTGTGAGTGACATGCGTAGAGTCAGTCATACTGTCAGACTCCCATTATTGGACAAGTACCAACAGATGCTACAAGCCCACATCATGAAAACTACAGTACCAATGTTTTTTCTTTTTATAATATATAAAATTTATATAAAATTAAGTTGTGAAAAATACTCTGAGTGAATGCTTGTAAGAATGAATGCTTGTAAGCCGAACACTAACAATTGTGCATAAAGCTCAGTTGCTCAGTTATGAGACAAAAAACATCTGTTTCTGGAAAGCAGAAAGAGTTGAGGAATAACATCAGGGGAAAGGCTATGGGTCAGTGTTGAACCTGGCTGCTTGATTAGTCTTCTATATTTTCTGTTTATGGAGCAAGTTATCCAACTGCCTGGCAAACCAGCTCCCTATGTAAAGACATTTTTAAAATCTTAAGACTTGAAATGTCTATTCATGAGGAGACGGTTTTCTGAGCTGTTAGATTACATGAAGACTTTAGCTCCCATAAACAGGAAACACAGCTCACGTGGCTGCAAACACACACACCTACATGCAAGTATGCTAAAGCCCATCTACCTCCGCTTTCTAATTAAATACTATCTTTTGTTTGCTTTTAATTGGAGCTGTCTAATCCTCAGCTCAGAGTGTGGGTGGTGTTTGTCATATTAAATATGAAGAGCAGAAAAATAACTTTGTTTACCCACAAGCCTGTGGGCTCTTTATACAAGTCCAGCAGATGATGACGAGGCCTGTTTACACAAAGCAGCATGTTGATTAAATTAGTCATTAGGACTGTAAGTAATGACATCACAACAACAACAGCACAATCTTCATGGTGAGTTATTTAAAATGTATGCTTATATGAAATAAAACATGTTATGTATCTGCTAAATTTGAGCATTATTAAGCTCATTTGAGAGTTAAGAGGTCAAAGTCCATGACCTCATGTCCACACCATGCTCAAACCACAACATCCACCCCAGCTCTTCTTACTGATTCATCACTGGACTTTTACTGCCAGGCAATTGTATATGTAGTTGAGGCATCAAATTTTAAGGTCGTGGTTTATTTTTTTTCTGTGAAGAAGCAACAAATGATTATCACAATAACAGATTTACAGACTTTACATTTCAGTATATTAAGGTTGTCTAAATTCTCTGCAGTCTTTAAACATACAGTGTTATAGAATTATAAAGTCTCCATTATTTTAATAATCTGTAGCATCAAAAAGTACAGAAACTCAATGATTTTCAGTTATTTCTATAATTTAAGGAAAATATGCATAGTCTGATTGCATAAATAAGTTGGGGGCATTTTAAAAATGGGCTTGCCTGGCAAAAACTGAGGGTGTTTTGCCAGTTTCTTCCCCCTTTTGAATATGTTTACATGAACACATCCATAAGTTGTGTATGTATTTGTGCAACTGAAACAGTGTTTAAGAGTTTGCAACAAAACTTGAACAATAATAACAAAAAACTGATCCAATACTGGGTGTCTAAAACTTCTACTATTGTTGCTGCTGTTTTAAACTAAAATCAATAAAGTTGGATTTTTGTTGCCGAGCTTGCAAAGTTACTGCTGGAGAGGTAAGTTATGTTTTCGTCGGGTTTTCCCCCGTTCAACACTTGGTTTCAGTCGGTGGTTGCTCCGTAGCATTGCATGCTTTGTGTAACTTGGCGGACGTTGTTTTGTCACTAAATGCTGCCAGCGGTTATTTGCTGGTGAGTTTCTCAGATTGCCAGAGATATTCATGGCGCCGTGACGCTCGGTCATTCACTATTTCTAAGTCCTGCAGTCTGCGAACATGGTGGACGCAACATAACCACATCCAGCTCCAGTTATTTCAGCAGGAGAGATGCTCCCAGGATGCTCACACGCAAACGCTGAGCAAACAACCGACTGCAGACACTTGAAAACCGACATATTTGGAAAGAAACATCATAATACTGTACCATATCAGTCCACAGGGTTTATTCGTGTCTTCGGACGTCCTGTCGACTCGCTTCTCCGGGCTCTGTATGTCAACAAATGCACGTTGCTGTGAGGCGCTGTGTTACGACAGTGCAGTTACACCCAACGACCAGAGCGGCCCCTCAAGAGCAGACAATCCTGAATCTTATATAATGGGGCTTTGAAGTATCTGATGTGAATGTTTTAGATAACTAGGTGTCCTTAGGGGCAAGGACATGAGAGGACTGAAGTTGGCCTGTTTTTATCCAGGATACAGATGGCTGGATTCACATTCTTGTGTCAGAGGTTAAGGTCCTTCACCTTAGGTTATCATGGGGGTTGCCTTTAGCTCACGGGTTATTTATCTAAGGTGCTCTGGTCCCATGAGAGTCCATACTACATGCATGTTTGTGTATAGTTCAAACAATGAGTCTGGTATAAATACATGTGCTATTAAATGTTCAGGAGGTTCATTTTGGCTTGGGCCTCTCAGGCTGTCCGGAGTGCCTGATTCAGACACTTGCTTGGTTTGTAATAAACTTCTTTTATATGCAAACAAGTCTGTGTTGGCGAAGCTTCTTCATCATCTGCATCTACACATCAACACATCGAGAAACTACAGCTTTAAATACATTAATAAATGACTGCCCATTTTCAGACGAAATATTATAAATAGATTATCTTGTGGTCAGTAATCATATAGTTGTTTGTGGTTGCTGCTGAAAGCCGTCTTCTTCTGGAGCATTATGCCCTGTCTGTATTTTTTTTCACACAGACCATCCAATATTGCACCCACCAAAGGTCAGATAAAGTCAAAAGAAGCATATAACTTTATCTAATATGAAATTAATTATATCAGTATAAATAATGCTGACCCAGTCATTCAGCATCCCATTTGAAAATATATCAGTGCATCTTGAAAACTTGCTGTATTGCCCTACCCTAAATTGAAATGACAGTAATATCTTTCAGTTAATGGATAAGATAGGATTTATTCAAAATGATATATCAGCAATAAAATCCCGCACTAAAAATACCATGTAGATGAAAATACAAGAAACGGGGGTCACTTTTGTTTGACCCTGTCACATGGTACATGTGTTTGTTTGACAGGGCACATGCGGCACGTTTCACAGATTATCTCTGCAGCGCTCTGAGTCACACACAGCTCCAATATGATGCAAAGTCACTGTGCTTTGATTAATCTGAGCATAATCCCTCACAAACCAGTCGCTCTCTCTGCTGTCTGTGGGAGGACAATGAGTGTATGTGTGTGTTTGTGCACATGTCACTGTGGGAACATGGCAATATGGCTTTTTTTGGATATGTACAACCTTGCTCCCTAAAAAATTACACAAACTCCAGTACACAGACATGAAATTACAATAAAGCCGGTTCCGTGTACTCCTCCCTCATTACTGCCCCCTCTTCAGCAAAATGAGGCTCAGACTGAGGACGTGAAGCTGCAGCTGCCTGACAGCAAAGCCCCCTCTCCTCTTTTGTGGCTGACATCCTCCTCTTCTCTCCTCTTAACTCCAGCACTTCCTCCTCTCTCTCCTGCTCTCTGCTGCACTTTCTCCCCTCTCACTTTCAGATTTTCCTCATCTGCCCTCCTCTTCCGGCCCAAATGTACTCTGTACTTTCTGAATCCAGCCATGGGATAATAAATGCATCCTCCGACTGCACAATGCTGACATAGTGCACCTATTCAAGCAATGATTACCTTAAACAAATATGTACCTTGTTATCATCACTATTTTTGTCTTTCAAAATGTAGACCCCATCTTCTTAAAATGGTCCTTCCCTCTGTAATATTATTGTTGAGAGTGAGCTCATTAAACTTCACCTCTAATAGACATAAATGATGAAATAAACATTTTTAAAAACCTAATTTCTCTCTATTTTCTGGTATATGCAGGCTAAAAAAAGCACAATATCATGATCTTTTGATATTACTTTTACTCACCAATTTACTCTCTGTATATCCCAGGATAGGTGGCCTGCTCGGGGTATCATGATTTTTGTTTTCACCAGTCTCTATTTTTTTTATGTACCAACTTTCAAAACATGTTATCAACAACTGACTGGCTTTTTCATTTTTTTCCATTTAAAGTTTCTTTACAGAGTCCATATTTTGCCTTAAATTAGTATATGTACATATATATATATATATATATGTGTGTGTGTGTGTGTGTGTATATATATATATATATATAAATATATACACACACACACACACATATATATATATATAGGACGCTAAGATGCTTTAAGAGATAAAAGAATAAAAGCACAGGTTAAAAAAAACAATAAATAGCAATAGAACAATAAGAAAAATACCACAAATACCACAGTTTATAAGTGCATGCAGAGAGCAACATTAAGGATATATTGATTATGAGATGATTATGGAGAGATTACATTTTATGGAGAAATTATAAGTTAAAAGCAGTGTGAAACAGGTGTGTTTTTAATTTGGTCTATATATATGTAAATATATATATATATATATATATATGACTCTGTAATATATGTATGTGTAGAATAATAAAAGAACAGAAGAGCTCCAGCTGTATACAACTACCTGATGAGCAGGGAATCAAGTCAGTACATTGCACTAAAATGACAACTATAAATAAAAAACAGCATCATCAGATTCGATCAGACTGATAAACTATAGACAGAAAGCACACTGTCAGCACCATATGAATGCCCTTTTTTACAATGTTTCTGCATTTGAGTGCTATATTCTGGTGTAATAGTGTACTGTGTGACTGAGTTAACTGGTGACTTTTAGCTGACTGTGATGTCCTAGTTGTTGCTGTTACAGCAGCTGTAAAAAAAGTCCTTGTCTGAGTTTGTTTGGTCTGTTTGTCTGAGGATTTCTTTGTTATGTCAGAATATCCTTGTCAGATATGAATCTAAACTAAACTAGAACAAACACAGACAGAGACACACTCAGCTGAAAGTCATCAAATTACACAGTCACTAACTGAATTGAAACACAGATCATGTTTCATGTGGGTTTTCAGGGAAAAGCTCATGGCTTACATTGGTCGTACACTACGGTGAGTTATATTTGTACATTCATCATGAATGTTTGACAGTCTTTGAAAGAAGAATCTTGTTTCAAATAGCTTTTCAGTTTTTTTCAGATTCTTACTGGAGACTTTTCCTTCCTCATTGGAGAGGATAGTACAGTAAATAGACATGGAAAATGGGGCTAGAGAGTGGAGAACGACATGCAGGAAAGACACCTGAGACTGGATTTAAACCAAGGTCAGCTGAGACAAGGTCAACATCCAGGATACATGGGGTGCAGTGACGTAATCGTCAGGTTAATGCAGAAATTATCAGTTACTTTCTGTCATGCCCCCCCCCCCCCCAATGATTGATATATTTTCATGCCCCCCACCACCCACCATCCACCAAGTAACTAAAAAGGCAAAGTTATGATTTTTCTAAAATACACCTAAACATGTCACCAGGACACTCTTGTAAATGAGCTTCTTAAACTCAATGAGGTTCTCCTGGTTAAATAAAGTTTGAATAATAATAAAAAAAGAAATCATGTGAATACTTATTTCTCCATGAAGTGTTACTGTGCAAACAAAGACGTGAACAGTACTTATTTACTCTTCTTATATCCACTCATGAGTTTTGACTACTATTCTTCCCCCTATCCTATCTTGAGGAAAAAAAACAAACAAACTAAGAAGCAACTCATATTCTTTTTTGTAATCCAAGGAGTTTTTCAGTCCAGGGTCACAATTTAAAGTCCTAACAAAACAAAATGTTCCATATTAAAAAACATTAATCAAAGAAAGCCTACAGACGCCTGTTGTTGCACAACCCACATTGATTGTTACATAAATCATCCCTAAAATGGCAAATACCCAATCACATTGCAGAATTTTGGATTGGCACATGGGGTGGTTAATCAAAATTCTGGGAGGCCCATAACCCTGCTCAGAAAAGTCACACCCCCTTTGACAGATGGCAATGCCCCCCCTCGGGGGTTGCGCCCCACTATTTGAGGTACATTGGGCTAATGGAATACAATACTGTTTTTTATAATCAACTTTTATTTTCACCAATGAAAATTTCAGTAGCACATCTCTCTAAATGTGACTCTTTGAGTTGACATGCTTCATGACCTTTGACCAGGCGATGACCTTTGTCCTTTGAGCAGGCAGGATCAGCTCTGCCTTCACAAGGTCTGAGAAGATATAAAAATGTCCATATCTGAAAATGATATTGCCTTGTCTTCACTATATTCACAGCATGTCAGCAAATGTGAAAATATAATGTGCACTGCAGACATCCGGGTGATAAACAGGGCGAATAATGGTATGACATGAACATCCCTGAAGGGGGAGAGTGGGAGACAAAGGTGGATCATTATACTTTACTCTATTTTTAGGTGTTTTTATTCTTGACAGTAATTTGCTAGTGTGCTTACAACGATGACACAAACTGTACTACTTATCAGATAGTACTGATATCAAAGAACAAAGCTAAGCACAAAGGTACCAGGGTTTCTTTCCTTCTTGAATTCAGTTTGATGGGATAAACCTTCAACCTGTTTTTAATAACAGGTTCTGAGAATTCCCCTTTTTCAGCCCTGAGCCATCAGCAGCCCCTCCTGTAGTGTTTGATGCCCAGAATATGTAATACAGCAGTCGTGAATAAAACATCAAGCACGGCCTGAATACTGATGCTGCATGAGAAATACGAACACATGAGTCTCCAGAAACAAAATGCCAGTGTTTCCTTCATGTTTTGACAGCATTTTTAACTCTGATTTCTTCTGGGTGAGGACGTCTAATGAGTTTACCTCGCCAGTGCACTTATTCAAAATGTGCCGACAGGCTGTGCTAAGAATAGGATGGTTACGGGCCGTGTCCGTCTGTCATTAACCTCCAGAACACAGCTGACGTCACAACAAGTCTGTTTTATTTTTTTATTTTTTCAGGCCCCTGGTGTCTGCATGTGCAGTCCTGTCAAAAGTCATACAGCGGACAGGTCATTCAAAGTTAAAGCTTGAGTATTTTTTTCATCATACTTTTGGTAAACTGATGGGATTTGATGGCTTAAAAAGAGAGCTTTTTTGGAGGGAGGGGCAGAGCACACGCTGTTCTGTAAAGGAGGAGAAGACTCGACGAAAGCTATGGACAAAGTGAGCGGAGCACAGGATGCAGCACAATGACTGTTGAGCTTGTTTTTGTGAAAGCGAGAGGCAAATTGCTGAGTGTGAACACAAGCTTGAGAAGGTTTCATGTTATGATTTAAGTCCTTAAATTCCAAACTAAAAGTTATCATATCTCAGAAAAAGGGGCTGCTGAAGCAAGTTTGCAGAGACAAGAGATGTATTTGGGTATAAACAGGGATGGGAATTGATATGATTTTACTGATATCAAAGCCATAATGATTCAGCTTATCAATCACAGTCTTTAACAAGTTCTATATTGACTCCTGTTAATTTTCTGTGTTGAATAAATTGTCTAAGGTGAGTTTTTTAGTAGTAATAATGTCAAACACATGACAATACTGATATTCAACGCTGTGCTGCACAGATAAATGCCACTGTAAGTTGCTGGTGTTTCCACTTATGAAAGTTGTGCAGTAAGTGTGTTTTTATAAAAAATTAAGACACAATTTTGACCACTACTGAATCATGTGTGCCATGATTGTTGTGTTATCGTTGCTGATGGCTGCCTCTGATGAGAGCGGGAGGTCCCTTCATTTGCAAAACATGCAGAAGATGAGGGAGCTGATAAGCAAAAAGACTCTTATCAATATAGATCACTTTAGGGAGTTGTTACTGATTCTCAACCGGAATTTTTTTTTGTGATTTCCATTCCTAGGCGTAATAATGTTGAACAGGATCAAGATGGAAGCTTTTATCAGTGGAGATCAATAAAGTGCTGCTTCATAAAGTGTATATTTCTGAACAAAACACAAAAGCATCGGACTTTCTGTTTTTAAATAGATCTTCTATCTGAAGATTGGAATTGGCTTAAAGACTCTTTTTTCTAGCCTACATCAGTGTGGCGTCATGGCATTATTTGGAGGAAAAACATAGCAAAACTGGATGCAAACATGAACCATGTCAAAGAGCCTATTTGCCTTAAATCTGTTTTATATATTCCATTATGACGACTGCCAGAGTATTTCAGCATCACTAAAGTAAAAAAAAAACCTTCTAGCTTTCATGTGCAGCGTGCCACAAAGATGGAAATTAGGAGATGTCCTTTTGCTGCAGACTTTTGGCCAGTGCATAGAAGTACTCTATCAAGGAGACATGTTAAACACATCACATGGCATATAAAACTGAAAAAAAAAAATAAAAATAAGGGAAACAGTACTGGCTCTCAGGTTAAATACGGTCAGTCTGCCCATGTTCATCAGGGAGACTTACATATTCAGAGGGACCCTTATTATCTTCTGCAACTGACAAGAACAAGCCAGAAGCAACTTGCCAGCCAGCAGTAGCTAACTTGTCTGGAAGAGTCTACTGCCTAAAGCTCAGTCCAACTCATTAAGAAATGTAACGTTGTCTGCAGATTTGAAAATGTTCAATTGGCCAGGCATGTGCACTAGAGGGGCAATGAATCGTTGCTGTAGTCGACAATATTCGGACATCATATTAAAACAAAATCATCCATGTTAAGTTAACAATAATTATGTTTATAACATGAGAAAGGTTTGGCTGTAATTAAAATCAAAACTGCACATTTTTTGTTTGAAAGAGCATGGTCATGTTAGACAGGCATAATAACCCTAATAATTATTATCATTATATTGCATCATTATTTTATATAATAATAACATCAAAAAGCAAGAATTAGACCCATTAGACAATTGTAGGAGCAAAAAAAAAATCACCTCACTAGTCGACTAAATTGACTCAAAAGACGATGATTAGTTGACGATTAAAATAGTTGTTAGTTGCATCCCTAATGTGCACACATATTAAGATTTTTGTTGGGTGTCTTTGCTCTGTACTACACGACACCTAAAAAATATAAACCAAGTAGTGAAATGGTAACCTTGCAGTGCAGCTGCAATGAATCAGGCAGATCCAACATTTTTAAACACCAATCAACGATTGTGAGTGGCCTGTAGCTTCACGGCCCAATCAGCATCCATCAAAGCAGGAAGAGGTGGAAGCTACGAGCAAGACAATAGCAAGAAGTGACTGCTCTTACAGAGATTAGCATAGATGCTAACAATCTCAGTCGCAGTTGTTTTTAGATCTGGACTGGATTTCTTTATTAAAAAACAAACACAAAAAAACATTTCTTGATAGAAAAGATACATTCCAACATGCTTTGCCAAAAGTTTGTTCTAGTGCCTCACATTTCGTACTTTACACCGCAACAGTAGTCCCTGCCCACTGCATTATCTTATTGGCAAGTATTTAATGTCTTTGACGGAACAATTGTCCAATCACCTGCAAGATATGCTTTTGAAAGGTTCTGTCCTCCAACATTTTCTATGGGCTGTTCCCCAGATTACCTTGTGAATATATATTCTGTATAGTATATAATGAACTGCCTATCTGGTGTGTCAGGTTACTGAAATCTTGCTTTGGACAGGATGCTGAAATAAACATGATAATAAATTATGTAATTACTTGTAAAGTATGCCTCAGTTCAGTATATCTGCGTAAGGTAGACACCATATACTTGCAATTATCTAAAATCCATCTCGCTATTTTACCTAACCAAGGCCATCATAGCTGTAGTTAGTCATAGTTAAGCCTACAAATATGTGCTTTTAGTATTAAAAACATATCCTCAACTCCAAAGCACACACAAAAAGTCATCGTAATAATGACTTAGGGGGTGTATAAGGTGTCATGGATCCGAATGGGAGAGTCACTGAGCTAAGGTTATTTAATATTTAAAACAAAAAACAACAACTGAGAAACAACAAAGGACATCCCTGTCTTGGAAGCCCTAATCTGATATATTTTTGGGAAAATACTGTTACCTCACAGAGTTAAAGGGAGATTTTTCCCTGTAAGTCAAATAATCACCAGACATTTGGGACGTGACTCTGCTGTTGTAAGTTAAATCTTTTGAAGCCAAAGTTGAATGACAAGCGAAACAGGAAAGTAATGATGTCGGATGAAAAAGAACTGCAAATGAAAGGGATAGGAGGTTCATACTGCAGGTCTAGCTGAATGTGATCCAGTGCAGGATCACTGCCATTACTGCGGTGCTGCTGAACACCAGACCAAAACTGGACACACTGGGTCAGCTGGTCCAAGAGTGCTCAGTCCTCGAGAGCGCATTTTGACAAGGAGGCTTTGTCCTCATTTCCTCTGACTCACAGGCAAATAACAGACATGTCGCACCACATTTATACTTAATACTGAGCCTGGTGGCCCTCAGAGTTAAGTCTCTATTGCCAGTGGTGCAGTCGTGCCAGGGGACGTGGTGTACTCTTGATTCATCCCTCCAATTTTTCAAGCAGCCTGTCCAGCAGATAACCAACCTGGTGTTACCAACAGTGACATCCAAGACCACCTTTGAGATTTCAGTTTCTGTTTGATGTCAATAAACTTCTGCTGTCTGAGTTGAGGGAGTCAGGATTATTTTAAAATTTACATCAGCAACAGAAGAGGAGCTGCTTTTACAGCCATGCATGGGGTACAGACTAAAGCACAATTGCTTACTCCCCCCACCCCTCTTGGAAATTATTTTTTTGTCATGCCTGTGTCGTGCATGTTTTTTTTTGCTCTGTGGAGACTGAATATAAGTGAGTGTACTCTGCATATATGTGTGTATACCCTGCACCACATCACTGCCTATTGGGTGATTCTGCACTTAAACATCGACTGATGGTAGGTTTCAGCTCTAAAACCCAAGGTGTGCTGTGGCAGCGTGAGGCAGGAGAGGTAGGGGGAAAAAAAAAACATACTTCACTCCCATCCATTTCACTGACATTGTTCAGCCAGCAGCGACTAAATTCACATGATTCCTCCTGCAGTCTTCAGTACAGTAAATGGCTGCAGATGACTTGTTCTCCTCACTCTCTGCTGTTTGACTTGGCACTGCCCCTCCTCTCCATCGGTATCTCTTGGCTAAATTCTCCTTTTATCTCTCTGCCATCCCTACCTGCTCAAGGCTGATTACCATCCTCTCCTCTCCCCCTCTTTGCTGTCTTCTCTTATCTCACTCCACTCGCCCCACTCTCTTTGTCCCTCCCGACCCATCTGTTATCACCCAGCTGGATCTGTTTTACGCTGCACTGCAGTGGACCCAGCAAGGATCCAGGCTGCATGAGTCACCCACTCACAATCTGCTGCCCTTAAGCCCCTGCAGGCGTCAGCCACGACTACAGACCCCCCTCCGCCGTCCACGAGGATGCATGCACAGATATGCTCGCTTGCATGCACGCCTGCACATTGCATGGCCCTCTCTAAAGAAGAAAAACGCCGGAAATGTCTGTACACACTTACATAAAGGATTAAACCTAAATGGACCAAGAAAATGTCCCTAACACTTAAATATTTGCCTTTAAGCAAAAAGAAGATGGTTTCCAGTTGACAAATCTTCATGCTGCACACATCACAATGAGGGGAGGACGTGTGTAATACTCATATTAGTATTCAGCACACACACCGGGAAACCTCGAGCAGAACCACCACTGACTACTAAATAAAGGATTACTGCTGTGATATCCGCCCAGCGAAACATACAACCGTACAACTTTTAGGAGCTTTTGGATTCTACAACACCAGCACTCACACGTGTTCACACATGTACCCACTGTATACACACAAGTATTTTTATCACCATACAGAACATGTATGACATAACAGCTCATGCTGCGTGTGCAGCTGTTCCACAGAGGGGTCCTAGATTTATTCTCCAGCCACACTCCAGTAACATGATAAAACAGCAAAACAGATCATTTCTGCCATGTAAAAGGTAGTGATATGTAAATGGTTGTCAACTGTTGGATCAGAGCCCAAATGGCTTGAGCTGTTGTTTTTTTTTGTGTGTGTGAAAGCCTCAAACAAGCACACATCCATACATTTCGTTTACTCTGTGCATTGCTTTCATCTTCTCAAACTTGCAAATTATCTGTCTGATTTTCTAGGGAAAACAAAGTACCACCAGTAATTATTTCCTCAAAATCTTTGGGAAACAACCAAAATTATCACAGGAAAGCAGAGTAAAATAAACACAGACATGCATGTCCTCTCAGGTTTTCTGTAATTTTTCACTTTTAAACCTGTTGATCAAAGAATCTGTAAATGTGAGGTGCAGTTTCCCAGTCAGAAGGTTGTGAGGGGTCCTGAGGCTATAAAAACTAATTTACACTCTAGAAAAAGACAGATATCAAGATGTTGTTGTGTACAAACAAATACAAAATATATGGTAGTTATCTGTAACACAGCACCTCAGAGTTTTATGTGGCCATTTAACCCCCAATGACATCCAACTATTGTGCAGAGATGAACACTTAAATAAGTTAGGTGAATAATAATACAGTTATATTACAGTAAACTAATTATTTCATTTAATTATTAATCTGAGATTATGACAACCATAATAGAGGAGGGGGTGCATTTGTTAAGAAACGGTTCAGTGTATTAATGAACTGTTGTGTATGGTAGAGGGTGCTGGCTGCTGTAGTGCCCGGGGGCCGTGGGGCCACCTTTTAAAGAGCCCATCTTTGGTTTTTCAAGTTTTATATTCCATGTAGTACGTTTTACATGTCTCCTTCTCATGATAGAGTGATTCTTTGCATAAGACATGTCCACCTCAGGACTTCTCCATGTCCCAGTCCATGTCCCATGACACCAGTAGCCCCCCAGCCCACCAGAAAGACCTACCAGTGTTACATCCAGGCATTCTTTCATCAACAGCTTAAGCCCACTGGCTTGGGGTGGCAAGCTCTGTTCAAAAGCATAGACAGTAGACTACATGCATAGCCACTGAACAGTGCTAAAAGGACCAATGACCACAGAGTCAACACGTCAACAAATCGAAAAAGACTGGATGGGTCCTCATGGGGAAGGGGGTCTTAAAGTGACAGGGGCTCAAACAGAGCATATCATAAAGAAAACAGCTTTATCAGGGGTACTTAGTATATGAAAATGAGAAGATTTTTAAACATTAGTGATTGTGAACATAACACATATGGAACTATAGAGAACATTAACTGAATGCATGACCCTGAGTTAAAGCAAACTATTACCTATTTAATATGTCTTTATATAGTTATGTTTCATAAAATATTGAAGAATATTTTATTTCATCTTGACACTACTATGTTTTATAAAATACATATTTCATATAATGTAAGAAAAAAGAGAAAACGTGTAAAAGAATATTGTTTGATATCATTTATTGTCATTGGAGGGAACCTGTAATAGTCAAGTAAAAATAACATAATACTTACATGTACTGTACTTATATGTACAGTACATAAAAGATTTATTAGACCACCCAATGTAAGATTTATGCTACAGCTGCCCTAAATTAACAGCATTATTTACCAAATACATTTTTATGTTTCTGTAATGGTTAATAAACCAGTATGTAGAAGTTCTTTCACCAAAATTATATTTTTAATGCTAAAATATAATTATTAGTGTTATCCATGGATTTTCACAATTACTGTTTTACAAAAAAACAGCAAAGTGCATTATTATTTCTTGATAAAGATGTCAAATTATAGTTATTTACTTGCATTCCTGAACAATAGTTTTAGTGGTTGAATGTTATGCTTCATTCATTCATGAGTAAGCCGTCTCAAATTTGGAGATAAAAATGTGAATTCAGTTTGTTATTCCTCATTCTTGTTAAATATGTGTCCAAAAAGTGTTTTTTTTAAATAATAAATAAACTAAGCCTGTTTTCAGTGAAGTCTTTTGGGTCTCATTAAAAGCAGTGAGATCTTCATTATATCATATCAAACACTGACGCTTCTACAAATAAGCATGCCCTTAAACACCATAACATGGGGAAAAAAAACAAGCGTTACACCTGCAGGACTTGAACATGGTGTTAAAGCAAAAGCAGCCTAGCTTGTGAGCAAACTTGTTATCCATTTCTTCTGACACTGATAAGAAGCAAGAAAACCTTTTTATCTGGAAGAGCTGCAAGCTCAAGCACCCCATGAGACTTTTCTTTTCTTGTTTTTCTCCCTCTTTCTCTCAATGTGGCACACTTTCTCAAGCTCTCCTGCCATCTTCACTCTCTCTCTACTGCAGTTTCTATTTAATGATCGTATTTTTGGCTTCCTGCTTGCTTGTAGCACAAACTGAATAAAAACACACACTCTTCACCCTTAAAATGAATATTAACTCTGGTGTTTTTCCACTGAGGTGAAATCAAAATATCAAAACAAGGATGTGTCGCTTTGCTTACTCCATTTCTAGTGATACTGATAGAACAGTCCCCCCCAAATAAAACACCTCACCACATTAGTTCACTCTCTTCTGCACATACACACACATGATCAGCTGCAGACACACACATGCACACACACGTACACATCTCTCTCTCTGGGAAAAGATCCATCATGAAAGTAGCATCTGCTCCGTGACTCATTTCACTCAGAGCTGGAGATGACATGTGAGGTTTGAAGCAGAAACAGTCACATTTAAAGACATGTAGCCCAGGGACACTCTGCCACAGCTTTAGACACACAGTATGTAAATTCAGCTCTCAATCAAATCAGTAACCAAGCATGACATGTAGAGACGTGTTTACAGCTCAGCCCACCTCTGCTGCATACTTGTGTTTAATTTAGGACTCTACTCAATAGGTGTACTTGATAAACAGTAAACCATCAACAGAGTGATACTGCATTTGAAGGGTGGAAGTGCCAGGTCGTCCTGTCTGATGTGCACCACAGGTTTATTTATCAGTATTTCTGCCCTTTAGACAGCGTTTATTAGCTGCACATGCTATATAGATGCTAAAATCATAACGCCTGACTCAATATTTCATTTACATATCAGGAGAGCAGTGTTATAGGCTTACAGTTTACAAAGTTATGCATCCTATAGTGCAGGAAAACAGGATTATAGTCTAAAACAGTGGTTCTAAAATGGTGTGGTGGCGTTCACTGGTGTGCAGTCAAGTGAGTCTTGGTGTGCCTTGGGAATCTGTCCCACCATGACTTATATTTTTACTGCAGCAGAGTTCGCAGGTTGGAGTAGTAAATGCATTTAAGTCTCTTCCAACTTATTCCAAAATATATTACCAGTCAAGTTGAAATGTGCGTGGCTGCATTTTGTTAAAATCCAATAAAGATTTTAGATGAGTTGTCAAACAATTTGGTGATCAACATTTTGGTCGCTGTCAGGTCAAAAAACTGTGTTTTTGTTCACCTATCATGTTGGTGAGTGGGTTTTACAAATGTCTTACAAATTAAAAGTACAAAAAATCATTTGTAGACAGGACAATACAATATCTATACATTTAGCAGTAAAGTGGTCTTTTCCCCCTCAATCATCAAAAGTAGCAACTTTGGAGGTAAGAGGTTTTGCGTAATATGGCTGTCAAACTTAAGTGTTTTACTCATGGTGGATTCATGTTGGGTCTGCATTAATAAAATAACTTTAACAAAAAAAAGCAGAGTACAGCCTTGACCAACTGTTTTCTGATGTGTCTCAAGACAACATTTGTTTTGCTTTGACACTATAAAAATAAAGACTGACTGTTTGCTTGGTTGATTGACTGGTTAATTGATTGACTGATTGATAAAGACAGCATGGATAACCTGCACATTCTCCCACAGACAGGATAGCTTTGCACTCATTCAGAGAAGCTTAGGTAATAATTCCAGGGTTATTTACATTTTTAAGGGATATGTACTCAGTTGCAGGTTCACTGGCCTTAGAGCAAGGCTGTGCTATCTATCTGGGGTTAGTGTAGCTGGAACATAGCGTTACCATGGGAACTTTGGGCGACAGAATGTGCAGCAGTTGGCAGAGTACAATAGAGGTCCATCAAAAGCAGCATAAAACAGAGACTCAGAAACAGAGACACAGCCTTTAGGAGCAGTTCCCACATCCTTACATAGTCATCTTTGACGTAACATCCAGGATAGAAATGTGATCTCCTGTAATGACCGCCTCTAAGAAAAGACACAGATCATTACACCTGTATTAAGTTTTGATCTTTCTGTCTTTGAAAACTGCTGAATTGTCTAAGGTACTTAACTTAAAAATACATATAGCATTTGATCAGTCTTTTTGACATATTTTAGATATCCCAGTGCAGAAATTCTGAAAATGTGCAGCTAAATATCTGGAGGAGAAATATTACAGTGTGCAGACAGGATTTATGGTGCAAACTATTCCTGTCCTGGCATACAAATCTTTTACAGCTCACAGAAGTCCATCACCCTTTATCACAGTCCAGGGTGAGATTGAGAAATGGATTGCTGGATATATAAATAAAATGTTCCCTTAAAGGCAATTTCCTGCTGGACCTGCTGGGTTTTTACCCTTCATGCTCCATGCTTCCGTTCTTTATAAATGGCCTCGGATATTTATGCACCATCCTAAGCCTTGGTGTCCTTGGGTGAGAGAGAGAGTGAGAGAGAGAGAGAGAGAGAGAGAGAGAGAGAGAAAGAGAGAGAGAGAGAGAGACATCAGAGAACAGTGTAATGTGGTGGTGTGAAATAAATTACTCCGTGATGTATGTGAGAAGGTGAAAGTGAGGTTTTGTGTGTGCTAGTGTGTGTGTAAATCCCATAAAGAAGAAAAAAATTCAGGACTTTCTGTTTTTTATGAGCCATTTCCCTCTGCAGAGAGCATCAGGTTTATGGTAAAGAAGTGCTGTAGCCTCCATGCACAGGAATGGGGGGATTTTGGGTCTCACAGAGCCGATGAAGAAGATGCACAAAAGAAGATGCACAGCTAAGTACCAATTAGAGACTAAAGGACTACATGTGCAATACAGCAATTTAAGAAGGAAAATTGGCTCCAATTTACAAATTAAAAAAACAGGTTGATGTTACTGCAGCTTCATTTCTATTCTGAATTATTAAGCATGTGACAGACCCCACAAAGAAACACCACTCACTATTGTCCTTACAATGGAACAATTCAAATAAAAAACTCAACATCAGGACATTTACTCTTTAATGAGAGGCTGACTTTCCCACATCATCTGCACTCACAGCCTCAAAGTAAGAGTTGCAAACAATTTGGCATCAGGGTTCTAGGCTAACATTAGATTTTCATCAAGTTCAAATCAATTTTATAACCTTGGCTTGTTGTGAGTTTAAGATGGGGAATGAAACTTAGGAGAGGCAGTAAGGAAGTTTTATTCCGGAAGTTTATGACAAATCAAAAATGTTAAAGTTGCCCCCACAATACATGAATTTACATTTTCATCTACCATGAGAAGGTTGAGGAGGTTGAGGAGAAAAGCACAGCGCTGCTAACCTTTTATGCGTAATTTTCATCCAGTTCCTCTGTAGCTTACCTTGTAGTTTAGACCTGTGGGAGGTTCTGCTTATGCTTATTAGCTTTATATAATCAAATGAGGTTTAACCATAAGGCAAAGGTTGGCTATTGCCGGGGTCACATGCACCAGGAGGGCTCCTGGCAAAGGCAAAGGTGAGGTATACATCAAAACTAGTTTGGTGATAAAGATCAGTATTAAGAGTGTAAATTAGGTGGCCAAGGGGCATAAACAGCATTTTAGAGTTTGGTTGTTCAATAAACCCCAGGGAAGGACCCCTGGACCCTGAGGTATCAGCCCATAAAAAAACAACAACGCTATGCCTTCATAGGAGTCTGTGAAGAGATACAGAACCAATAAAAATAGTAGATTACAATGTGGAAGGGTGGCATAAGATATATCACAAATCTTGATTTTTGAGAGA
Organism: Cetoscarus ocellatus; assembly: GCA_037902135.1. Lineage (NCBI taxonomy): Eukaryota > Metazoa > Chordata > Actinopteri > Labriformes > Labridae > Cetoscarus > Cetoscarus ocellatus. The sequence goes on along the minus strand of JBAMNC010000872.1, from coordinate 150,664 downwards.
ATAACTGATATGTTACCTGCAGTGAGGATATTAAACCATAGACATCTGAGCTCCCTGAATTATGTTTATCTAGCATAAGGGGTGATAAACATCACTGTCTGCTCATACATTTACTGCATGTCCTGCCCTTAATAGTTTTGTGGCTCTGATAATTAAAAGAAAAGCTTGAGTGTTCGTTTCCGCCAAGCAGTGAGGTGTATTTAGTTTTGTATAGCACACAATATCAGTCCAAATTGTCTAAAGTCTGATTAAAAAGCTTCACTGTAGCCTATACCTTCGGTCCTTGTTGCTATAAGCTCACACAGGCCTCTATGCACATCACCTACTGTGCACCTCCCAAAAACATGTAACTTCAGGTTGAAAGGATGTGATTGGTCTGCTGTTCAATATATTTCACTAGTCCATCTGGAGAAAAGCCCATAGCAAATGTTTGGGAATGGGCAGAACTTTTCAAAAGCATATCCGGCAGGTGACTGGACAATTGTTCCATCAATCACATTCACTATGGGCCAATCAGATGTTGTCGCAGGTGGGCACTATTGCTGCAGTGTTACAGACAGAACGTAAGGCACTTTGTAGTGGAGTGAAAATATCCTTTCTATAGAGAAGTTTGTAGTGTTGTTATCTGTTTTTCATTTAATAACAAAATACAGTCCAGGGCTGATAAAACCACTACTGAAGCTGTTAGCATCTAATCTTTGTATGAGCAGTCACTTCCTGTTGAAGTGAAGTAGATCGGGGATTGGCAAGATGGATCAGCCTGATGACAGATACTGAATCAGACTTATCCATCTGCACTGTAAGCTTAGGGATGAGATGGCAGCAGAAGACAAACTTGTATGTTAAATTTACTTCACAGTATACTGAAAGTGTTTCCTCATACATGTCTCATTCAGAGACCAAACAAGCACCAAAAAAATCTCTGTCCTCTAACTCAGCTGATTCAACAGCCATAAAGTTTACCTCCTCCAATGTCTCCTTCATTTCCTTCCTGCCATTACTGCTGCGTACACTCATACATTAGATACTCTGTTTCAGTCGCTGCAGTTTCTTGTACACATACAAGCAGGGAACGTGTAAGTACTGGAATGAAAATTGCACTGACTGCTGGCTGGAAGTTTGCTACTTAGTTTCCACTAAGTAGGGGTACTGCTTTTTAAAAATGTAGCCAAGATCTGTGTTTACCTTACCAAACTGTCTGAGCTGGACCAGTTAGTGGAAATGCACCAGCACTGTGAACTGTTTTTGTGTAAGAGGATTTCTTTTGCGGGACGACTGCAGCAGAGCTGACACCAGCGCTGGTCATCTAAAGCAAATTTTTACTACAGAGACATCATGTTGATCCTCTCATTTCAACAACATACATGAAGCAGTTCAAAAGCTGCACCAACATTTGAACCACAGCTTTAGATACAAAAACCATTATGCCAAAATGTCTGATACTCTTTAATCCTTGGTTTAAAAAGTATCAGACATCAGACCCCCTCCCAACCCTAAAGTAGCCAGATTGTTGAGAGTCTGGGCCTGGATTACAGGGCTGTGGCACCCAGGGTCGAGGGGAGCCTTCTGTCACCAAGAGTTTGTGGAGGAAAACACCACATTTGTATGTATATGTATGTGTGTGTAATAGAGGGTTTGGGGGTCTGTGACACAGAGGAGCAGACGGCACAAGACTGCAGAGACGGCTAACTCTAAGCCTGGAGCTGTCTGAACCACAGAGGGAATAAAACTGAGCAATAAAGACAGAGGAGAATAAAAAGAATCCAAAAATTTAAGCATAATCTCATATTCACACACTCAGACGCACCTCTTTATGCAGAGATATAACTCTATTCATATTTAGAGAGAGAGTGGCTCTCAGGCAACATCGTCACACTCACACAGATACATTCTCCATCTATGGGTGGAGACGGAGCTCTGCTAATGAGTGACAATAGGCTCATCACACAGAATTAGCACAATCTGTGCAGCCATCTAATGCCCCAAGTGAGCTGCTGTCTTCTTCCAATCAGATCAGATGAGCCGCTGATTAAAACTGAGAAGTGTGTTAACAGCAGAACAGACATGTTTTCAATTATTTTTTTTTCCTTTTCATTTGATCTTCAGACAAAATGAAACTGAGAATGAAGTGTGAGTGTTGGCCTTTCAGCTCTACTACAGTCCTGTGCTCTACACATAAATTATTCCAGTGTCGGTTTGGCATTTAAAATTGTGACAAAAATGATAACAAGCAAACAAATAAATCTTTGATGATGAAAGCCCTGACAAAATATATGTTTACTTCATGAAGCTGAAATGGTAGAGATTGGCTGTTGGACTTTTAAAATCAATGATGCTTCTTCGCTGTGTGCATTATCTTTCTGACAAGACAGATAGGAGCTTATCTGTATGCGTGAGTGGCTCCAGTCAGTATGAAATGACAACATAAATAACCTTAAAAGGGTAAGGCTGCCCTTTATATTAAGAGCTGTAGTATTTGCATTCAGTTTAACCAAATTCAGTGCCTTTGATTGTCTTCAGGTTAAAAAAAAGAAACTCAAAATCTCTCAATTGAGGATGCTTTCGTTAGTCACCCTAATGGTTAAAGCCAGATGACTAAGTTGCTTGCACCAATTTTACAGTTCGTTAAACAAATTTTTTATATTTTCTTACCAATACAGGTCCAAAATATTGATTAAATGCCTAAAACACAGCTATCTGCCACCAGCTTCCACTGTAACTCTGCTTAATGGCCACTGCTTTGATGCCAAAACGCCCTCCAACCTGGATGTAGAAAAAAACATGTCAAATGACTGCTGTGGAACAAATGGATAGCACTGAGCATAAAAATTAAAGGAGAACCAAAAGTTAATGTTGTGACTGCTGCTAACATTAACATTAGCCACACTCCACTCTGAAATAAAAACTTCATATTGTTAACCCACCAAGATCTGAGGAGTGACACATTTGTCCATTTTTTAATGGCTTTATAAACTCCAGATTGGTTATTTAATTTTTTCAATTCCATCTTATGCTTGGCAGGATTTAAAATGATCTGGCTGAGAATATCTCTGCTGTCAAAGACTGCTGGCTTAGCTGATGTGGGAAAAAACATCTCTTGTGGTAAGTGTACACAAAACTTCCACAAATTCCACTGCTTAAAAATACTGACAGTAAAGTTAAAATCTGTTGAAATTGGTTGGATAAAAGCTAATTAACTAATCACACAAGACAAATTAACACCTAGTTGTGGTGTGTTCACGGGTGGCTTGGTAAAGTGAGTACTGGGCAAAGGTAAATATGATGTCATGATGATGAGTTCAGTTATTGTATGAAGAAAAAGTACACTGAGTTTGGAGGAACTTGAAGAAATTAAGTTTCTTTGGGAAGAAAGGTGTTTATTTACCCCTAAAATATAACAACAGTTTTAGGATTTCTGCCAACATACTGTGCATTCTTCTTAACTAAGAAGGAAGCACTGATATAAGTATCAATAGAGACAGTTATATATAGTAACAATAATGTTAGTGACATCAATTAAAAATCACATATTAAGAAAACACACTAATGAAAGTAAAAGACCTATATTTCAGGTCTGATGAATTTTTATGACTCTATTTTTAAGATGATCTTGATTCTTGATTGTTAAAAATAAAATAAGTCTTGATGGTGCATTACAGAGGTGGTTCATAATTGAATTGATTTAACACCTTGAATAATTAAGTCAATCAAAAAAAGGTTTTGACATAAAATAATGACTTAAATTTAGTAGTGACTTTTCTGTTACTAAAGCTTTTTGAGTTTTTGTTAAATAAAAAATGACCTAAATGTGACAAAAAATGGGTTTTTCTTTAAAGACTCAGATCAACTCTAAAATAGCTGCAAAGATCAACAAATAACAGAAATTAACAGATAAAATACTTTTTGTGTCATCATACTGGATCTTAGGCTACAAAAAGTGATAATGAACTCCTGTCCTTGCAGTTAAGGTCTGCAATTAAGAGGGTTTAACATGTTTATTTGCTGACTTTGAGAAACAATCTCTAATCCTCGCCACAATCAAACCACCAGCTTCTCATATATTTCAGCTTTGATCGCTCATAAAGATGAGAAATGCTCCAAACTGGGAGCAGTAACCAAGGCCATTAGGATACTGGGTGGGCTGGTAACCAGCAGTATAACAGCATGTGTGACTCAGGCAGGCTCTGGGTGTCCCACTACGCTGGGCCTGAGGCTCACTGTCACTGTGACTCACCCCAAGAAGCTGGACAACCTCCCTCACAGCAAACACCGGAAATACAAGTCACATAAGACCCTGTGAGGGCGCTGAAGGGGACAGATCTGTCCATCAAGATCTCATTATAGACCTCTTGTGACCCAAGGCCACTTCGGTGCTGGCCTGCAAAGCAACTGATGCTTTAAAAAACAACCACCAGCCTAGTTGGAAATAAAAAAAAGATACTGAACAGAACAGGTTGAGGTATGGGTGGCAAAGAGAGGCAAATTATATTCCGATGCATTGCCACAAACTTAATAAATCAATCAAGTTGGTGTGTTAAAAGGCATGCAATTAATAAAAAAGTATAATCTCCAGCAAGGGACAGCCCCAGAAAGGTTCTTGAGGAAGACCCTTCTGGCCAAATTGCTACCTCAGTGGCATGAAAATGTGAAAAGTGATTTAGAAATACTGATGGGCACCTAGGAAAGCATAGTGTAGTCCTACCAGGTCATAAACATGTATTGGGTATAACTGTGCATAACAGCCTCAAACAGATTACACTGCTCCCAGAAACCAAAACAGCACGACCCAAGTCCCTAAAAATACTGGGAAGTCTTTATGTCTTGCAAATGAATCCTTAAAGATGGACTGAAAAAACAATCAGGCGCATCACTGTGTAATACAGCATGCCATAAATAAGAACTTATGATTTTGTGACATATACATTGAAATGTATATAAAAACCATATCCTTGACTTCATTCAACTGGCCCAAGCATTGCCAAAACTTTTGCTTTTGTAAACAGCACATGTCTACCAAGCAGGTCCGATTTGGCTCAGTACTTTTTGGTAGAGTCTGGTAGGATGTAGTAAACCACTGCATCTCCACGGCCGTTGGTGTAATACCTGTGTGTATCTTAATTTCAGCTCAAATCATATTTAAAGGTCACAATTTACACAAAACACGCTTTAAATGGGTTCTGTTCAGAAATACTTGTCCATGCTCTCTCTCCCTCTGTTGCTCCATCTGTCAGAAAATGCTTGCTGACAATTTTCCCCAAACAATGTCATGTGGAGAAGGGTGACCTCTGCCAGGTGATAGGGACCCCTTAACCAGGTGTTTGTTTAACCCACAGAATCCTCAGTGGAAGGAACATGTCTGGGTACGTCTACGTGGACATGGTAAACATAAGAGCAAAACAACAGAAAGCTGAATCTCTAGAGAAGAGCTTGGTCAAACAAAGCTCATGAGGATTAACATTAAAACAGCCTGCTCTGTGCAGGGCTGAAACAGAGGGGTTTGTGGGCATGCCTAAACCAAACAGCTGATAGGGATTTTAGGCAAGAAACATTAAAAATATGCTCTGGCACTGATGTAAACTTGTTGAAAATTAGTACAATGTAGGACCTTTAAATCATTAAAAAAAAGTCTTTGTGTTCGAATGGCAGTCTACAACCCTCTTTCAGTGTTTTTTGATCCCCTGGTGGGTTTAGACTTTCACGTTGGAAACTACTGGCTTGCTATATTGAATTGAACTAACCAAACCCACAAAATAGAAACACAGCACAGGTTTATATGCTTTTAAAGACCCCAAATCTTTAAAATACCATCATAGCAGGCTCATGAAAGTTTGATAGATCAGTATAGACTTGAAAAGAGGCCTTACTTTGCTTGGGCCCTAACCTTACAAAGCAGCTGTATTCGCCAGATTCTTAGTCTGTGATCAGACTGATCCATTTTGCAAAACCTCGGGTTGATACATTTGTTCCTGTTCAGAAAATGACCAGACCAATCAACGCCCTTTGAGAACAAGGGGGCAAAAAGCTCCTGGAGTTGGTTAGTCTTGCTGGCAGCTAGAAGTGACTGTTAAGGCCCATTCACACATCAATGTATAGGAGCAAACGTTGACCAAGGTTGAGAAATCAAAAAAATTTCAGTGAAAGTAAGTTCCTGGGGTCAGTTTTGCCTTGTTCAATGCAGGTTGATGTATCTAAGAGAAGAAAAACATGAATGAACATCAGCTTGCCAAACTGAACCTAACTTAGTTCTGTGTGGCCTGGTGTGGCTCCACGCAGCTTGATGTTTCCCTTTATGTCGAGAAAAGGTGGCCAAAACATCAGTGTGTGAATGTGGCTTTAGTTTCTGACGGGCCTGTAATGACAGACTATTTGTCAGAGAGGAGTTACTCAGATGGATATAAAACATATCCTATGGATATATAAATCAGTCCATCTGTTGTGGCAGGTTACCTGGGGCCTCCAAATTCCGAAAAACGCCCCTGGGTTGAGGAAACCTTTGAGTAACCTTGAGCACTTGATCACTGCTCTTCTTGTGTGGCCCCTATCTTTTAAATACAGATGATTCAGCATTAAAGAGGGGGGAGGTCGCGACTTAATTCATCTCTAGTGTCCTGCAATAGACGTTAAATGCGTTTAGAGGGCGCGGAGGTCATGGCGTGCCGCTGTTGGCAGGAGCGGATTTCCGCCAAGGCGCACTTAACGATTGCATAACATCTCGCGCGTCGGAGTTCCCACTGTCATTGGCTGACAGAAAGGCTGATTTAAACCACAACCCTTCATTCATTCTGGGCTACAACTTGCGCATTATGTGTCTGCCATGAGCTGCGGCTGTGCTGCTGCCTTTTCTCCCCTGCGCGGAATGTCATCTGAAGGGTACCGGGGAGGATCTGACGTCCCCGGCATCACCAGCATCAGCTCTGAGCGCGCAGAGTCGTGCCGTGGATACATGACATGAATAATTATCATGTCTATCCCCGTCATGCTTCATATAATCACATCAAATTACAAGTCAGGCTGCAGTGTGGAGCATGAGTAACACATAAATCTGATGGTGCAATGCTGCAGCGCACCTGCCTCCTCGATGGAGATTTCAGCACCAGGACAGCGCCAAAGAGGTGATTTGAAGGTAAAAGATGGAGCAAAACCAAACATATGAAGAGCACAAGAAGAAGATATATCAACAACAACCTCCACACGAACACCACCTAAATTTTCTCCAACAACGTGACACCACACCATGAGCATCTTCTGAGATTGTCCGTGCGTAACGTCGCCTCTTCTTACCTGAGTGGCTTTGTGGAATTGCTTCTTGAGCCCCGCTACAGACATGGTGGCTATACGGAGGTTTCTATCTGGATGTGAGGTGAAGCTGCAGCTGAAGAAGCGGAGGAAGAAGAGGATAAAAGTCTCGGTCCTAGTTGTGTCTATGTGGTGATGGTCGTGCAGCCGTGGCTAAACCGTGTCTACGCTGGTCTTCACGCAGAGGGATCTCCTGAGAGAAAGGGCTGACTAAAGCCGCGATCAGCCCATTGGATGTCACAGGCACATGTTAGAGACGGCGCTGACGTAGGAGCCTGCTCCGTTTAAAGAGGCCGCCTCCGCACCCAGACCAAAAACCGAGCCAACCCGGGTTATACTTACTCCAAATCAGACTGAGGGAGTCTTTCCTCTTTAATCTGAGGGCGTCCAGGAAGAGGACAAACACAGGAGTCTGACAGAGGGCGAAGTGATAAACAGTTTTAATCTGATATCAGCTAACTGTGGGGGTGGGGGGTAGAAATAACATCAGAGGCCCACATGAGTTATTCTGTCAGCAACATACAAGAGAGAGACAGAGAGGAAAGGGAACCAAAGATTGACGAGCAGAGGAGAGGGAAAATGATGGAGAGAAAGTGAGAAAGACAGACGGAGGAAGGGCAGACCGAATAAGAGTGAGAGAAAGAAAGATAGATGAGAGAAGTAAAGGAATGCAATAAAAAACACATTAAAGATAGAAAGATATATAGATTAATAGATAGATAGATAGATGGATAGATAGATGCAGAAAAAATAGAAAAGAAGGAAAACAAACAGCTTTGATTATAACACGAAAAATTAATGAATAATTAGATTGATAACAATGAGAAGAGATATAAAGAGAAAAAGGAAAACGGATAGACACAAAAAATTAGGAAAAAAAGTAATGAATGAGATAAATTGAGAGAGAAAAGGATGAAAAAGAAAGAAAATACAGAGGGAAATAAAGAACTACAAACAGACAGAATGACAGAAATAAGAGGAATACATGTGGACAGCAGGAAAACACAGTTACAAAATAAAAAAAAACAATACAACAAAGTAATTACACAAATAAATAAATAAAAAGCAAAAAAAAAGGAAATAAATAAAAAGGAAGAATGAATGAAAAAAGAGAAAAAAGAGAAAAAGAAAGATAGACAGACATAAAGAAACAGAAGAAGAGAGATGTAGAAAAGGCAAGACAGATATAAAAGGATAAAAAAGGAAAAGACTGGGTAAAGAAGAACAAGTGACAAACAAAAGATACATTTGTACTGACAAAAGAAAGATTAAATGAAAGAAAAGTAAAAGAAAAAAGAGATGGATGACAAATAGAAAAGTCAAGCCAAGGCGAAGCAACTTTATTTATGAGCACCATTCAACACACTGCAGTTTATAGAGCTTTACAGAGTTAAGAATAAAGACAAGATGACAATAATGGCACTACAGAAATAAAATTTACAAATTTTAAAGACAGTAAATATAATTCCAGGATTAAAAAATGGGAAATAGAACATAAAAGATAAATATATATTACATTAAAAGAACAGATGCAGATTAAGGTGTTTTAAGATATGTTTTAAAAGAGTTACCAGACAAAGAGTTCTCTGGTACTTTGTCCCACAGGTTAGGAGTGTAAAAACTAAAAGCTCACCCTGTTTTGGCCTGATCCTGGGAACAGTGAGTAGACCTATCCCAGAGGACCTGAGGGTCTGGAACAAAGAGATAAGGTAGGTTTTCAGGCCCAAGACCATTAAGTGCTTTATAAACCAGGAGAAGGATTTTAAAATCTATCCTTTGACTCACATAAAGTCAGTGTAGTGATCTAAAGACTCCTGTGATATTATCTACTTTCTTGTGTTGGTGAGGTCTTGAGCAGCAACGATCTGGATGAGCTGCAGCTGTCTGATGGATTTTTTTTTAGTTAGACCTGTATAAACACTGTTACAATAATCTAACCTGCTAAAAATATAAGCATGGACAAGTTTCTCTGTGCTCTCCTTTACTTCTTGCTATATTTTCAAGTGGAAATAGGCTGATTTTGTAACCATTCCAATGTGGCTGTTAAAGAAAAAGGTAAGATAGAAATGGGAAAAAAGAGAGGGAAAGAAGGATACAAAAGAAAGAAAATATAGGAGAAAGAAAAAGAGAGACAAAAACAATGTACAAGAAATGAACCAGAGGGCAAAGACAGAGAGAAACAAAGATAATAAACCTACCTTGAATGAGCATCCAACCATTCTCATGAAAGTCTGTGACTCTTTCAGCACCTTGGACAGCACCCACCCCAGCAGAGACGGGCCCTCCTCACCCACAACAACCCCAGTGACATTTTATCCTGTTTGTACATGTCTGTGGTTCTCAGAAAGCTTCTGTAGGGCCCCCTCTTTAAGATTAAAATTAGGATTTATAGACATGCCAAAATCAAATATTCTGGATGAATTTTTTGGCATGAAACTTTAAAGTTAACTTGACAAAAACAAATAAAATATGGGACTTGTAGTGTTCATTTCATCACCTACCAAAGAACTAAGAAGCAATTTTACCAGAGGAAGGAAAATGAGATGATTTATTTCAAACAAACAACAAGTTTGTCCACTCCTTTTAACTGGAAAAAAACAGCACTATAACAAATACAGAATGTCGGCTAATTTTGGCACAAACAAGGCTAAAATATGTCTGCCCCCCCCTTAAGGCAACACAGACTCTAACTCAGCCCAGCCCACACATTATTCTCTGGCTGATATGATTAAAAGGCCTGCATGAATCTGTGGGAATAATGCGAGTAATGGCTCTGAATTAAAGCTAAGAAGTCACCTGCACACATTAATCAGTGCAGCTCAGCAGTAGCGCCTCGACGCCAGATGGCTGGTCTGATTGTGCCGAACTACCCGGGCAGATATTCAGAGATGAAGCCCATATGGCCAATAAAGCACAAGTGAGAGAAGATTTGGAATGAAGACCACCAAATGGGCTATCAAATCCTTAATATGGCTTTACGTGTGGCTGTGAAACACTAAAATAATGAATATAGACCTTATAGAAAATGCTTCCCTGAAGGCTTAAAGTACAACTTAAAGATATACTGTAGAGCTGTGAACACTTAAACCAAATATTCTTAAATCCATCTAAACTTCTTCATCTTGAGAGCTCAAAGCTCTCAGTTATCAATCACCATCAAATCTTAAATGGTCTACAGCACCATTTTGCTCCTCTAGAACATCCGTCTTACAAATGCAGACATGCTCAGGGTACCTCTAGTTTCTACATATAATAAGTGAAGTAGAGCCTTCAGCTATCAGGCCTCCTTTATAGGAATAAGAGTTCAGGCTTTAAAGGTCCCATGTCTGGCAAAGTCCATTTATTTAGCTCTCAGTTTAGGGAAAAATACACTATGCCTCCTTAAAGAAAATGTCCCTTAATAGCACTCAGTTTTTTTTACTTCCTGGGTTTTATGATGTAATAGCTACACAGCCTCCACCCACATGTGTGTTTTCTGCTTGTCACAGGTAGACACCATTCATGTTTTGAAACTCTGTATATAATTATTCTTTAATTATACAGGGCTGTTTCTCCAAATGTTATACCAACAGTCTAGGTTATTGCTAACATGGACGTGCTGTGACTGATGACCCCCCATACTCAAACTGCCAAACCTCTTGATATCAGCTTTCTGTCTGTTCACATTCTTGTAAATGTTGAAGTTAATTTATGAGCAGCTCAAATTGAAATTCTATATGACCTTTCCTGTTTTTCATGATCACATTAGCTGATAACATTAACATTTAATTTAATAAAACGATAATCAGTCTTTAATAATACATAGCTGTTGTGACACACACCCTCAGTGTTACTATTAGCATGGACCTCCTGCTGCTGTGGACCTGTATGATCCCAACTGCTTTAAATATTATCGGACTTCCAACTATTTGTGTTTAGGAAAATGTCATATGAAATTTAAGAGCTGCTCAAAGTCAAATGTTAACTTCACTCTTCCCCTTTCATCATCAGTTTAGTTTATAATAGATTGATTAGTTGATTATCAGGCAACATTATTACCTCTGCCAAGGAGGTTATGTTTTTGCAAGCATATGTTTGTCTGTTAGAAATATTATACAAAAACTACTGGACAGATTTTGCTGAAATTTTCAGATGTTGGTAATGGCCCAACTTAAAAATGATTAGATTTTGGTGGTGATCCAGATAACTGCCACTAGTAAATGATCATTTTCGCTCAATAACTGTCTAACTCAACATGATTCTGAGTGCTAGATGTGGGTTTTCAGGGTCAAGGAATCATATTATGATGCAAACTGTATTGTGGAACAATTGCTTATAGATGTAACAGCAATATGTGAGCTACCTTGGCAGAAGTTTGCACTCTCAATGGGCTTACTAGTTCTTGCAAATAAAAATCAAATATGGTACTATAACTTTTGGGAAGGCTGGCCTGCTGCTGTGGACCCACCTAACCCTTACTGCTATCAATATTAATATCAAGGATAGTTATCACACAAAGAGTTTCCATTATTACTGGCATGGATCATCTGCTGCTGTGGACTTAACTTATGCTAGCTGCTGTTGCAACTATTTATATTGGCCTAATTTCTATTTCCATTGATTTAAATATAAAAGTGTATTTAAGAGCTGCTAAGCTTCAACTGCTTAGATAACCAGTATCAGCGTTTCTCATTGGATGATCATTGTATATCAATAATCAAGTGTTCCTGCCATCGTCACACAAATTGTTAGCATCATTGCTGAAATGGACAGCCTGCTGCTGTGGCCCACTTGACCTCAACCGCTACAGCTTACAATATTGATCACAATTATCACACATTCTGTTACCACTATTTCTAACATGGGCAGACTGTAGCAGACTTACACCCACTGCTGCTGCACTTGCTAATATCAGCCTTATTCTTTACTATAATAAACAATGAAGTACATTTAACTGCTGCTCAAACTAAGCTGTTTTAATAACTTACGCCTTCCTATTTTTTCTGTTTTAGTTGCTAAAATAATTTTTCATGGTTGTTCCAGTAAAAAAACCACACATACTGATATCATTATTACTAGTACGGACAGCTTGCTGCTGAGGACCTGCTTGACCCTGATTGCTCCAACAATTAATAACAGCTTTACATCAGCTGCTTAAACTGATGATCCAAACGCAGCAGCTAGGCTTTTAGCTGGTTATAACTGACATCACATCACCCCTATCCTCGCTTTCATCTACTAGCTTCCTGTCTGTTTTAGAATTAATTTTCAGATTTTTCTAATTACTTTTAAAGCACATATGGGTCTAGCCCCAAATCACATACCTTAATTGTTGACCCCTTGTGAGCCAGCTTGCAGCCTCAGATCCTCAGGCGGGACCTCCTGGCTATTCCAAAGTCGAGACTCAAAACCAAAGGAGATCAAGCTTTTTTCCATCAGAGCTCATCAACTCTGGAACAAGCTGCTCGAGGAGATAAGGAGTGCAGAATCAGTAACATCTTTTAAATCACTTCTTTAAACTCATTTCTACAGACTTGCTTTCACCTAATTCAGATTTTATTAATTTCGTTTTTTATTTACTTATTCATTAGATCTTTTTTTTTTTAATTTAATCTCAGCTGCCTTTATTCTTGTTACTCGATTCTCATGTATAATTCCCTCACTAGCTTGCTGTCTTCTGTCTTCTTTTTATGTTCTCTTCTTTAACATTTTGTCTCATTTTATTTCTTTCATTCTACGATGCATATTTTTCTTGTCCTGATGTATTCTTGGTCTTAGTTCTTATCGCATACTTGCTTTTCACATACATTTCTGACTCTAGGGATATGCCTGTAACCACCTCCCTTTGTCTGCTTTATTTTTTGTTCTTGTTGATTCACTGTAATAAATTTTGTTTTTGCCCTTTTGCTTGAAATTCCAGTTCATTTCGTTTTTGACCTGATTGTACATGTTCATTTTATTATTCTCAGCCCTTAACTGTCAAAGCACTTTGTAAACATCTGTTTCAAAAGGTTCTATATAAATAAAGCTTTTTTTTTTTTATTAAACTATCAAAATAAGCAACAAACATCACACACACAGTCGCCATCATTACTGATATGGATGGTCTGCCTCTGTGGACCTGCTTGACTCAGGCTACTCCAGCCATCAACATCATCCTAAAAACTATCATCAATATAATAAATGTCAAAGTGTATCCAAGAAATTCAACTGCTTAAGTTACCAGAATCAGTTTTGCTCATCTTATGATAGTTTCTGGTTATCATGCATAATTATTACTGTGCACCACACACTGGTTTTATTAGAACTGGCATGAATGGCCTGCTGCTGCGGACCAGCCACAACAATTAATATCCTCCTTAAAAAGCTGCTACACAGCAAATGCTATGATTATCAATAAACACCATCTCTATTTCATTATTAATTGTGAAGCTGTTAATGTTAATATAAGAATGATCACGATATAATTAAATGTTGTTTTTAATGCTAACACTACTCATCCTTTTTTTGCCAAAAGTGAGAATGGAACTATGTAGATGAAGGCACAGTTGAGCTACATTAATGATCTTTGCAGGCTTAAAGGTAACTTCTTCATTGTTGATTGTTTATTTGTCTCTGTCCCTCTCTCCTCCATCTTCCTCTATCTCTTCAAACCTGAACCTGTTTTCAGCCGATGGTGTCTGGTTCTGCTTGAGGTTTCTACCTGTCAGAGAGAGTTACTTGCAGTAGTAACTTTGCTTTAAGCTGCATAGTGCTTTATTCATACAAAAAATAGTGTTGGGTTGTTGTGGACATCACAACAAAGAGTATGGCGGAGACCTCTGTGCCTGTCAAGTTTCTTGAGATAACATTTGATATGCATCGACTGTACAAATAAAGATTGACTGATCATTTATAATATTGTTAAAACATTTGAAAAACTCTTTCCCTTGATCTGAGAATTAATTAGATGGTTAAGGGTGAAATCCAAACACCCGTGTGTGTATAAGAAGAAATGACTGTAATTAGAGTGTGTAGAGAACATTAGTGGGAGGTGTATTTGTAACCACTGAAGACCACAAAATAGGTGCCTGTCTAATGTTGGGCCATGACAGCCTGACTAAATACAGGGCATCCACCTGCTGACGTGTGTATGTAAACTTTGGTAATGTAAATAATCGTGACACATCAGACTGTGTGCAGTCAGTCCACACTGTACAAGACGTGCATGTGTACTCAATACTGACAGTTAAACACACATGGCACATCCCTTATGTAAATATATCTACCAATTATGCTATTAATTTTGTGCTGTGAAGGCAAACTCCATCACTGTCATCGCCACGGCCTGATTGATGAGTGAAGTTATTAGTTTTGCTTTTGTTCTTTTTCTTATTTATTAGGAGCTCATTATGTTGATAATCAAATTCCACCACAGAGGTTTCTTCACAGGAGCTCAGGTTGAAGATGAGGAATAGATTTGTTATGTCAGTAGTGCCATCTAGTGTTACTTTGCCACACCTACAGCAGCAGAAAAAAAGGAGAGACCACCAGTATTCACTCAAATAAGCAGCACAACATACAGTTCATGAAATATTAATTGACATATGATTAATTAAATTCAGCAAATCTGTTGGAGTTAAGAATAAAAACTATAGAGCAATTAAAGCTCCCAAATTTAACTAATTAAACTGTATCACAGCTATGGATCAGAGTTTTAAGAGCCCGTATTTTGCTTTTTTTAAGTTTTAAATGCCCCTTGAAGCTGGGATGTGCAACTTAGATGGGACTGCAGTAGAAGCAATTTAACTCTCCTCTCTCTTTGATGGTTATGCTCCAACCCATGCCCCTTCATTTATGCACAACCAACCCACTGTTTGTTTGCCTTTAGCTGCTATTAGCATTATGACAATGTTATGTATTTGCAGCCACAAACCACCTCATAAAATTAACATTTCCTGTACAACCTAAAAATGACTAAAGCTTAGTTGGAAATAACAAGCACATATACCTTAGTAGATTTAAACACTGTCGCTGAACTGAGCCCTGAATGGTCAAACGCAGCTATTTTTGCCTGAAAACCAAAGCTAAATAAAAAAAATATAAAGAGGGAAACACATTTCCTGGGATCCCTTAGTTTGATTCATTTAATTTGATTATCTTTCTGGAGCTTTACATTCAGGCTGACAGAATTGTCCAAAATAAACTTTATTGAACAATCAGTGACGGACTTCAGGAGACTTTTAGCCTCTGTGTGTGTGACATGTCTCAACAACTGAGAGTAAAAATAGAATTTTCCCATGAGGGACTAATAGAGTATGTCTTCTGGTTCCTCAGTTAAATGTAGAGACAGAAATCTGACAATGGAGGGGCATCAGGAGCTAATGGTTATTTCCGCAGCCGTCTGCGGGTCCCTTTCCTGCACATTATTCCCCACTCTCTCTCCACAGTTTCCAACTCTGTCCACTGCCCCCTCTCTCAAATAAAGGCATAAAATGCTCAGGAATAAATCATTTTAAAAAGCTTAAAACAGTCTGCAAACATAACAATAAGATGTTTTGAAAAACAGCAGTTAATAATGCCCTTTTCCTAGAGGATATATTGATGTAATTAAAGTCGATATTAAAATAATATAGCATCTAAAGGGGACAAAAGAGGAAGTCAACTTCCAACTCCATTCAATAAAGTAAGGGGGAAAGTCTAAAACTTCTGGTCCTGCACACTGACTTATATATCATGAGCACACAAGCAGGTCAGGATCTATAGCAGTTTGCTGCTATCTTGTGGTGAGAAATGATGCAGCACTGAGGGTGCACTTCTCAGTGTAAGTGAAACCTGCCACAGCTCTATGATAGCAGTATGTTGTTTATTTATCTCAGGTCAGTCAAGCTGCACTGAGAGAGGCATACATATTATGGTATATATAGCTACTGTGATGTTTATTTTGCCTGAACAGCTCTTATTGGCTCATGGAGATCACAGTGATCCATCAAACCCTCTGACAGTGACCTGAGTGCAGCTCTCGGCTCAGTTTTCCTGCCCACTGGCCTCGGCGGGCAGCTGTGATGAAGTGCATCGTCCCACGGCTCAGTGATCTGTGTGTGCGTGTGTGGCCCGAGGTGAGTGTCCATTTGTCTTAAATCATGAGACGATAAATCTCACCTGTACAGTGCAAATAGATGGAGGCTGAGCTCCAGTGAAATATGAGACTGATACTATTAACTTTATTACAGTGAGAGTCAGTGACATTTATGAGTGAGAGCTGAAGTGAAGGAGTTTTTGTCCCTAACATGATGATCATTTACAGAGTAATCAGGGCTGTCTTATACATGTATGACAGTAATATTAATTTATCAAAGTAGAATTAGTCTGCAGTGTTATCTTTGCATTTCTTTCTCAAGTTTTTGATTTAAAGCCAAATACTTACAAAAATTCAAATCTATGAAGTTTTTCTTGTCCCATTTTGTTAAAGGGTTAATTCGGGTTTTTTGAAGTGGGGTTGCCAAAGGTCCATGACACTTGTAAATATGAGTGCCAATAAAGGAGCTTTAGAGCTTTGTTCCTGGGGAGATATCCAAGGGCTGATGGTAATTCTTACATACATGGTGCCACCGAAAGCCTTGTAATTAACCCACATGTGGGTTAAAACTAGTCAAAAAACAATGCTGGATGGACAATATGCTAAGTACATGGGATTTTAGACAGTGTTTCACTTTTCCTCAACAAAGAAGCCCCTGTGTTTATAACTTGAGTACATTGGGACGTAGGAGTTAAGTATCCATCTACCATCAGCTGCTCAGGTAGTCAGAGGAAACAACAAACACTTAACTCCACTAAAACTGAACTAAAAATTAGTGATTACGACTCTACTGCCCAGCCAGTGTAGTTTTTTGAGTAGTTTTTCCCTATAAGGGTGTTAATTGATAGTGTCATTGATCTCGCTGAGAAATTTAAAAGGATCATAAAGAGTATGGTGACAGAGAAGTGTAGCTGTACATTTTGTAAGCCTGTTTTAAAATGTGAGTTGTTGTGCTGTTAATGTTTTGTCTTGTTTTTTTAAGTCTGTTACACTGTATTGGCTGCTACCTTGGCCAGGTCTCTCTTGTAAAAGAGATTTTTAATCTCACTGGGACTTCCTGGTTAAATAAAGGTAAAACAAAATATAATAAAATTAAGAGGCTTTCGGTGGCACTGCGTACTGCTATCTACCGGCTACCATCCGCCTCCAGGTATCTCCCCCCAGGGACAAAGCTTACAAGTTCCTTTATTGAAAATCATATATACAAGTGCTTTGTGCCTCTAGCAACCCCACTTCAAAAAACCAAAACTAACCCTTTAATGTGTTGCTTTTAATGATTTAGAGTTTTACTGTTTTTGGTTTTATGTTTACCATCAAACATACAAAATCTAAACTACTGTGAGAAACCTGTAAACTGGTCTTAGGTTTGGATGGTACTTTCCTGGTCATCTGAAGGCAGATTTACAACTGAGGTCACTTTTACTCTCACACACACACACACACACACACACACACACATATATATATTTTAATATCACATTCACACACTGAGTGAGGCTGCTGCCTGAAGGGTTCTTCAGTATTACTGTAGCTGATCACGTTCACACATATTCTTACATATTTAGACACCACTGATGCAGCACTTGAAGCAAGCAAGGGATCAAACCCCTGACCTTGGGTTGGAAGATGACCAACTCTACCACTGACCCACTGTCGCTCACAGCTGTCTGCAGCTGTGTGGTTTGACTCACTACATAGAGAAATCAATAAGTGAACAATGATGACTTTAAGAAAGTCATTTCATTACCTTATAAAGGCAAATGAGAAAATCACAATACAATAAAAATGATTAGGGAGCCTTTTCCCTCGATATGTTCTGCAGTGGTTTTCAAAGCCACATCTTTGAAACTAACATCTGTTGAGAATTTTGTATTCTGCACAGAAAAGGGTTGGTTTTTGTCCAGTCAGTTTTAGTTCTTGTCATCATTACAATGACTTGCAGGGAAAACACAACTCCAAAAATTCCCCTGGCAAAAACATGACTTTATGAAAGGCCTACTCTGACAACAATAATGAGACTGAATGCGACCACTTTGGCATGAGTATGATCACGTAATACAATCACATGACACAATGGCAGTGATAATTAGGATACATCTGATGTTAACGTTAACATAGAAGTACTGCTGTCAAAAAGAATAAACTTCACTCACATTGGACATTCATTGCGGGAAATAAAAGTAAAACCTGCTAGTGCATGCAACAGTATCTTGATCTCCACTAAAGGAGCCTAAAAATGCAGACGATGGAGGCCTGGAGGCTTTGACACTCAAACAAAGGTAAGCGTCAATACTACTGTTCCACACTGAGTAAAGACCGGATTATGGAAAAGGGTTCTTGATTGGTAGTCACATTATTGGTTTAAAAGCAACACCAAACCCCAAACTGTATGTTCATAGTGTTTATCCTGGCGACTTAATAGATCTAAACAATGTTAAGAGCCAGCTGACCATGTGTTTTCTGGAGGCTAAACAATACATTGCTGGCTAATGGAAGAAGCAAACACTCTGTGGAGTTTCCAGGTGATTCAAAGCATCGACTCTATTATGCCAGTGAAAGGATGAGCTAAAGTTCTAAAAACAAAAATGACAAGTGTTAAAATATATGGACTATTTTATGACATCCTGGAAAGCAATGACTGTCATTGTGAGGTTTAACTTGACAAACAGAACCAAATATTGATAAGGCTGCTGTGTTTTTCCTTTTTCAATTCATCCTTTTTTTTATTCATCCTTTATTTATTTATTCTTGATTTATTTATTTATTATAACAATGATTTTTATCGTTATAATTAAAATGATAAAAGAGCTTTTAATGTTTTTGCTCCATCTTCCTGGTCTGACCTTCAGAGTCACCTTAAACTAGAGTGTTGTATTAGTTTGGGAGATTTTTCAACCAAAAATCAGGATCATTTGAATTGTGTAAGCACATGTTTTACTGCTGAATGCTGCTGATTTGTCGATTTTGAAATCCTTTTTTTGTCGTTCTTGTTTTGTTGTTATTAGTGTAAAACTTCCTTTGCTGCTGTCTTGGGCAGGGCTCCCTAAAAGACATTTTTGTATCTCAATGGGAATGATCCTGGTTAAATAAAGGCTAGATTTAAAAAAAAAAATAATAATAAAAAGAAAGATTAAATATTATAAATTATTATTTCCTTTATTATTCTTTTCTTTTGTTCTCTGAACTATACTTGCTGAATTGTTATGTTTCTTTTATAAAAGAAGTTGTTCAAAAAGGTTGAGGTTCTTGGTAATTAAACTCCTCTGTTTCTCTTGGTAGCTGCACAGTATTGCAACAGATTTATGCAGGAGAGTTGCTGGTTCAACTCCTCAAGTCACCAGGATCTTTCTGTGTGAAATTTGCATGTTTTCCCCCTGCATGTTTTCCAGGTACTCCTTTTTCCTCCCATGGATCAAAAACATGCTCATTAGGGCAACTGGTGACTCTACATTTCCCTTAGGTGTGTGTGTGTGTGTGTGTGATTGTTGTCTGTCTCTACATGTTGATCATGTGATTAGTTGGCAGCAAGTCCAGGGTGTTCCCTGCCTCTTGCTCAATGTCAGCTGGGATAAGCTTCAGCTCCCATGATCAGGAAAGGTGTAAGTGGTTCAGGTAATGGATTGATTGATTGTTTCTCATGGTAGCTTAAATTTGTCTTGACCAAAATAAAATCTGCAACATTTTAGATCAAACCTTCATCTTTTAATTATGATTAGTGTTCCCCCTTTCATAATAATAACAGAAAAAGTTACCCCAGTTATAGTTATCTGCCATTTAGAGATATGATTAGGAGCTCTTTCTGACATTGAAAATTTATAGAAATCAAACATTAATTCAATCATTCAGTATGTCAGAGTAAAATGCATTGATGCAGGCATTTTGATGCTGTTACTACCTCTGAAGTAGACAAAGATCACTTGAGTTTTCTTTAATGCCTCTGCTACATAAATAGTGGACGCAAAATGTAACTACAGGGTATCTACGTGCTACTGGAAATCAAATTCAAGGCTTTTTCAGACCCTTTAAAGACCCATACTGAAAAAAATGAATACCATTCTTTGCACTGTGGACCAAACATTAATCAACATAGGTGTGGTGTATTACCCTTTTTCTCTGACATGCTATAATGCTGATTTGTTCAAGTGAGATTCTTACTTAACTAAAGTGGAACAAGCTAGGGTGCTTAATGTTAATCTAATCAGATGCCAAGGGGCATTGCTTTCACAACAGATGGAAAAATACAAAGAAACATGTGAGCACACACATGCATCAGGGCAAAAAACTTTTGAATGCCTACTGCCTAGAAGCTGCAGCTACCTTTAAAAACATCTGTTTTCTGAATCAGCCTTTAAAATATTCTTCGACAAATTTAAGTCAAAGTTTTCATCTGAAATTTAAACCCCTCATTAGAAAAGAGAAGGCTTTACTGTATTTGATTTGTAATTACCCTGTTTTCATTTATAATGCTTCTTTCTTATATTTCTCTTGTATCCTGCAGCTGCTGTATATTTGGAATTTCCGCCTGTGGGACTAATAAAGGGATATCTTATCTTATCTTAAGATTTCTCTTAGGACCCACTGGAACCAGAAACAGTGGTGCAAACAGGCAAAGTCATATCTGAGTTTTTAATTTTGTTTCACTCTGACAAAGTAATCATTTATTAATTATGGAATTTATAAATAATTAATTTGAATGAAGATTCCTCAGAAATATCTAGCCAAAGGTCACCTCTGCTGTGGGAGAAGACAAAGCCTCTTAAAGTCACTCACAGCTCTTTAAAGGCAGCTTGACCATTTCAACCCATGCACTCTGAGTCAGAAAATGTAAAAATGAGATGATAAATATACCTGAACATATAGGGTAAGGTCAGAAGCTCAAACATACAGGAGAATGGCATACAATTGCCGAAAACTGTACACTTAAAAAAGCTGGTTGAACTGGTCTAAGACTTTGTTTAAGAACGAACTCTGTGGAAGTTTGTAGTTGGGAGGACACTTGATGAGACTTTGGTCATTAATATCATTAAAGACATATTTCAATGCCTTAACTGACCTATCACCATTCTCTCTAACCTACCAACTGGGTAAATTTGGTTAAAATGTAGAAAGTTAGGGAGGGGGAAGTTTGTTGGGGAATGTTTTTTATTTGGAATTCAGTAATACCAAAGGATTTATGTGCCGGTTAGTATAATGACATCATTTTTAGTATTTTGTGTGTAAAAAGGGATTTTTAAGGGAAAAAAGTTAGTATTTGAATTTGTTAAATGAACACTTTGTAAATATGAGGTCTCAGACTCCGAGCTTGTGGGCTACTTCCAGCCTTCTACCTGTCCATGGTCCCTTCATGATGCAAAATAACAAAGAACCTGGCTTACATTTCTTTTGTGTTGCATTCCTATTTTTATGATCTGTTTGGAGCATCTATCGACAGTTTTATGTTGAAACCTACTAACAGAAGAGTTTGTTCAATAATATCTCTAAAGACATTTACTTATAGCTGAGTTTAATACTACCATTAAAAACAAATGCTTGGTTAGAATAATATTTTAACATGGAAACAGAGCTACAAGTCAGTGATATTTAAAAAGAATTTATTATAAAAAACAAAACAAACAAAAAACAAAAACACTTTTATGTATTATTGCAAACATCTTGGGGTATTGGATATACCTACCAACACTAATATAAAATTATCTATACTCAGTACTTTCATTGTGTTCACCTCAAGTCTGAAAGCATCAAACTGTTGGTCTTTTCAGAGTTCGGGCTCATTGTGGGCACGTATTGAAGAAGAGAGGATCAGGGTAAGAGGGCGCTCATCTGGATCTAAAGGACGCACACACAAAAGCAGTAATACCGTGAGAGACTGTATGAAGGATCTATATACAGTCAAAAGCTTCCTCTGCTGGTATATGTTTACCTTGTTGCATTTAATATTGGCATCTTGTGTCCTAAAAGAGCTTTGTATTTCTTGTTTTTGCTAAATCATAAACAATTAAAAAAAAAAAAAACAATTTGGCTCGCTGGTAAAGAGAATATTCATGTGGGCTTGTTTGTCACCCAAAGAGGACTGCAGAGGCGTTGACACTGTAAATGGGGTATGATGTGTAAACTGTAAGATCAGTTCCACGACAACACAAGTTATTGCCATGGCGCTGGATGTGAATGGCTGCCTCTCCAATAACTCTCCAATTTTTTGGCTCTTTTTTTTTTTAGTTTTTGCTCCAATTTTTAAACAATTTTGTGCAGTTTCTAGCCTTTTCCAATCTTTTTGACATTTCTGCTCTTCTGATGAAGACATTTCTTGTCTTTTAAATACTTCCCATGGATATTTTCTCTTTTTTTCTTTAACTATCAATGCTACCAGGAGGCAGTTCTAAAGCTACCGGCAGACTGTTTTGTCTCAAAAAATGCTACCAAGAGCCAGTTTCATCAGCTTTTCAAGGGTGGAACTACTGGCGAAAAGACGAGCTAGGATTTGACACCACATCGTGGTGGAAGTGAGGAGGAGCCCTGGCTCTGTGGTTGGCGTGAGGCTGGACTCTCTGGTGACGGTGGCAGAGGAAGAAACTCTGGACAGGCTGCTGGACATTTTTGTACAGTGCCTGTCACCCTCTACACGTGGTCATCGGCGACCAGATGAGTCTGTTCAGCCCAGGACTGCTGCTTCCCAGGTGTTGGGCCACCAAGCTGGGGGACTCTTTCGTCCCTTGGGCAGTTGGGCTGTGCGGCTCCTCATTTGGGTGGAGGAGGAGTGGCGGGGGGGCAGCCAGTAGCCAGCCAGCAGCCATTTTTTAAAAATAAATTCATTTATTTTATTTTATTTTATTATTAATACTTATATTTTATTTCATTCATATTTGTTTTTATTTATATTTTTTTTATTTACTTTTTGTAAGTGCTATTGGAATTCTATTTTCCCTGAGCAGTTTTCCAAAGGGATTAATAAAGTACCATCTAATCTAATCTAATCTAATCTAATACTTAATTTTCACTGCATTCTCTGTTGAGTCTTATAAAATCACAAACAGAATAAATCAACAATGCTTTCTGTTTCTGATAAATAAAGCAAGGAAGGAAGAAGTTTGAACAAGCAGTTTAAAGAAACATTTGTATAAATGTTTTAAAACTTCTGTTTTCACTTTTGTTTGGGAAAAAAAGAACTATTTTCAGATAAAAAGTAAAAACACATTTGAACAAGAAGTTAATGAAATCTAAAAAGAAATGTGTACAAACTGTTGTTAGACTGACCCTACAATGTGCAGACGTGTTTACAGCAGGTTGCGAGTGCATGCTTGAAAAAAGAAAAAAATGTCTGAGGTCAATGAATTACAAATCCCTCCAAGTCAGGGGTGTCCAAACTTTATTCACCATGGGCACATACAAAGAATGTAAGGATGACTAGGCCACACTGATATACCTACCTTAAGTGTTTTTGAGTTGGTAAAAACCAATCTGTATGCTCCATTACTGAAAATGCTTAAAGAAAAAGGAGCCTTCATCACAGTTTTCATTAATGGCTCGACAAGGCAAATAGTCACCCATCGCTAAGGATTTCGAGGTGCTAATCAGACCTCAGGGGACCCTGGTTGGCCCGGGCTACCACTGGATGGGCCCATGGTCAAGATAAAATCCCTCTGAGGGGCAGACAGGATATACTGATGGTTCATTTCCACTTTAGGAATCAAAACAAGAGTAAACTACACAAAGCCAACAAACTTTATAAAAGCTTGATTGGTGCCTATTGGTTGAAGATGATTGGCTTATAGTCAGACCTTCAGATGAAAAAGATAACAAAGCAAATGTTGATAATTCATGCTGCTCTTGAATGCAGTAATCAGTTCGTCTATATCTATCAATAATTACATTACAGTAAACCCTGTTCAGTTTTCGCGGTCCCGGTATTTCACGTTTTTTTCTGTTAATTTTGATATCACGTACATTTTCGCCATTTTGTGGCATTCTGCAGCACTGTTCATGAGTTTTAAATCTTGCGCGTCACAATGTAATGCCCATATGTACCCATTCAGCCAATCAGAGTGTCGGTATTTTTTTCTCTGCTGCTGATTGACAGTTGTTTATCACGTGGCTTCGCATCTCACGGGGAGGAGAGATGCTTGCTTTGTTCTCTCTCAGTTCTGTGTCTCTCTCTACAGTGATCGTAAAAGTGTGTTCAAAGACCTTAAAATTCTTTTAAAAGTACCGTAAAAGTTATAAAAACATGCAGGGGTATATATAAATAGGGTATTTCTATCTCGCGGATTTTCACTTATCCCGAGTGGGTCTGGAACCTAACCCCCGCGATGGAGGGGGACGACTGTATTCTGTTGTTTTTTTCCCCTCAAAATCTGAATTTATTGAATTATCTTGGAATAACACAGTTAGCTTTCCTCTGTTCATTTAAAAATCAGTCCATTTTACATGAAACCATTGCAAGTGGAGTTAAAGTAAATATGAATGTCCTGCCAAGGCATCTCTAATGATGTGCTTTTAGAGCTGACAAATTTTAGTGATTTTGTGAAAAATGTTGAGATTTCTTGTAAAAAAAAAAAAAAAAAAAAAAAAAGGCGGTGGATCATGGGGTAAGATGAAGGGGCCGAAGTGTTCCCTGGTGTGTTTGGGTTTAGGACCACTGATGTGAATGATCATACCCATCCTTCTCTACTTGTTTTTGTTCAGCTTTGGTTAAACAAAAACTTGACAAAAGTCTGACCTCACCTTTAAGAATGACTCTTTAATACAAAAACGATCATTTAAATATTCAATCAATGATCAAACCTAAACAGTTTTATTGTGTATGCATGAGAATGTCTTATAAAGACAGAGACCCCATGATAAGCAGTGACAGCAGCAGACTGGAGGTCATTTGTCACACATATGCCTGCCCTGTCACTGGAGACAAACAGCAAACACACACCAGGCTGTGGTCATGTCTTTGTGTGTTTCGTCAGGCCTACCAATCCCCACGCCAGCCCGCTCCACTCAAACATGCTAATGTACCTGAGCTCTGCTCTAATTGGTCCCAGTGATGCTCGCCCTGCTCCACCTGTGTTCATGGGAAGCCTCCAGTCAGTCCTGCAGTCAGGCCCCCGCCACTGTGTGCGAGCGTGCGGGGCTAATGTTATGCAAACAAACACTTCTTTGTTGTTTGGCACTTCTTGCGCTGGGCCGCCACTGTGGATGAGAGGGAGAAAGTAAGAAAAGGGAAAAAGGAGAAAGGAATATGGGGGCTGTTTGAATTCATTAGTGTGATTACCTGAGGTGTGCTACTTTACAGGGGGTAATCTGTTAGCCCGTTTCATACCCTCCGAACTACAGCCAGTCCGCTAATGAGCGCCTTGAAAAGTTAGTCAAGGTGGAGAGGTGCTTTGAGGAGCTATACACCCAAGACAAAGGTGTTTTTATATATGCTGGAGCTGAAAACAAAGGAGAGCTGTCAGTTTCTAACATCTTGGACCAATGAGGACAGAGTCTCTTTTAGTTTTGAGTAAATGTACTAAACTAAATGTTTCTGTGGGCAGTGTGTCAGCTGAAGAAGTTTGAGTTAAGTTCACCAAAATTTCCACAACTGTGCTTTTCTTTTTCTGTAAATCATTTATTCAGCTAAAAGTTTTAAAGCCATAAAATAAGCAACTTTATAGAGTGGTGCAGGAATGGGTCCAAAAAACACAGAAGTGAGTTAGCACTTAGCACTTCCTGTTCCCAACCCTCCAGATAAATGGGATTTAGAATATATGTTCCGGATAAGTGCCTGAAAGAAGGTTCTTGGTGAACAAACACATGAGATTTTTAATGTTTTTTGAGGAAAAATAAAATACATCTGGTGTTGCCTGCTTTTGAATCTTAAACCGTTGTTGTGTGTATAAAATGATGGTTGCTAACTGACTGCTAACAAGGACAACAAAAATATCTGGGGCCCCAACAGCAAGCATTTCTGATTGTTTTTTAATAATCAATTATTCATACACTACTGCCACAGTCATGAGGACCAACTTGATAAGGTCACTTGATTATGAGGAAACTCTCAAACAAGAGGTTATAATAAGACGTTACACATGCCCCATCCAGGTTTTCTCTGTCACTAATGTAAGTGTCACTACACTCAAACCCATGCACCTGCTCCACAAACAAACTTTAAAAGTTCTGGATTAAAAAACAAGGGATTATCATCACCGTAATAATTAAATACAATTTCTCCACTTTGATAACTTCCTTTTTTACACCAATGCCAACCTGATGTTCAAAAGCTAACAATTTCACCAACCCTCCTCTTAGAGAGTACCTGGGCCAATCCAGATGTGGCAGAGCTGGTAGGACTAGAGCATCCTCTTGGGGTGACTGGGTCCCACAGTGCAGAAGGACCACATTTGGTAAAATCTGCTTTTTCCTATTACAGCAGTTGGAAAGTGGAACTCTATACCTACAAAGGTAAGAGACTCAGGAAGCTCTGCAATGTTTAAAATCAAACTTAGGATGTGGCTTAAATCACCTCAGTGTTGTAACCACTAACATTTGCCTGCTACATCCTGTTTATTTGTGTTTTTGAAGTTTTATACTAATGTACTAACTATAAATAAAAATGAAAACAGATGGTACTCTGATATATATGCTGCATTGATAAATATTATTAATGTGTTGCTGTTAATCACACAAACATAGACACTGTTTGTTGGCCTGTTAGTATCATTTTGTGTAAAATAAAGCTACAGTTCCTACTGCCTCGCTCTGCCATCATTTTCATGCTTGCTGTTGTTTGTGCCGACTGCCTCTTGCAAAAGTGAATGACACTGCTTTTCACTGATAAGAAAACTGTTCTGATAATAAGTGATAAGTTGCTATGATTGATAAGTGGAATGATTTTACAACAATCTCACAAGCCAGAGTGCGTAAAATCAGTTCAATAAGATTTTAAGCCACATCACTCTCCAGAGAAGGAAAAGGATGAGGATGAGTGAACTTTTAGACCATTATGGTGCTGCTGCAGTTTATTGCTTGTCAGATTTGATAAAGACAATCTTGGTTAAAATGTCATCTAAATATAAGACCTCAAATAGATTGTAATAAGACCTTTTAAGACTTTCTATGGCCTTAAATTTCTAAACTCAAATTGATGACTTTTTCAGAATCTGCATGAGTCCTGTCACAAAGTCAACTCTTAAAAGCTCAGGATACTTGAAAGGACAAATCCCTGACAACAAAACACTGCAGTGCACTCAAGAATAACAGTTTGGCTGATCTGTGATATTAGGAGCCACATTTTCTACACCATTTGAAACAACAGCTCAGATTAGTCACAGGGACACCAGAGAGATCAGGTAGTCGCCTCTCTCTGAGGTGATGTTGAGGACTGCAGTCTCCCTCCTACGCAGAGAGAAGGTGGATTAGAAGCCAGATCAACGCCTGTCTCTTTCTCTCTCTTTCTTCTGCCCAGGAGCTCAGGCCATGGCTTTGGAGAGAGACAGCCGCCATGAGCAAGGCTTAGGACGGTCCACAGGGACGGAGAAAGTGTCAAGGAAGAAGAAAAGTGCAGGAACAGCTCGGACAAAACAAAGAGGTGAGATGGAGGAGAGACAACCCGAAAAGAGGGGAAACCGGAGGATATATATGTACTGTGGATAGATAGCTCCTGTAACTTCCCCTTCCTCTCCCCCTTTTTGCCTCTGCCTTATCACACAGCATCAAAACATAGCTGTAGTCCCCCGAGTGGCTGGCCTTTTTATCTGCTCCCTAGCTTCCCACGGCGGGCCGCATCCACCCATAATCTGCAGCCGTTTCATGTCTGGAGCGCTGGAGAGGAGGATAAGGGACTTGTTCAAGTGAAGATCAATGAGGTTGTATACATAGCATATGTGCATCAGGAGAGTGTGATTTCCTTTTTTAAGGTGGCATATGATGTGATGAAAAAGAAAATTAAACATGGATACAACAAAGATACACCTATGGGGTTCAAAAGTTTTAAAAATTCATATCATTGAGATTCTCGCCTTAAATTTCCTGCCACAGTCAGGAGAGATTTCTGTCATACACAAACATCAACTATCTTTTGTTTCTGAAGCGCATCCCTGTGGGTGAAACAAAGACACAAGAAAAGCTGTAAACATGCTGCATTATACATTTGTCAAAAACATATTTGGCTGAATGTCACAAGTACCTTGTTATTCAAGACACTGCCAAGTGTCTCTGCGTGTGATATCAAAGCAGACTGATGTATTGGCAGCAGTAGCCAGGGTGTAAAACTGTGTCAGTGAAGTAAGGGAAGTCACCAGAGGATGTTTTCTGCTCACACCATAGCTGGCTGACGATATCTGCGAGGACTAATTGTACATCAGTTGGAGGAAGAAATAATTTATAGTGAGTGCTAGACATGAGCAATGTAGATCAAAAATAATATGCTTTTGTTTTTAGGTGCATGTTAATAGATTGTATACTGCATGTCTTCTTTGTTCAAAGAAATGACAAAACAAAGTCTGAAGTCAAGTAGATGATGGCCAGTGAGATGACAGGACAGGATAAATCCAGGAATAAAGGTCACACTGGTATATGGGCTATAGTCACATTTTCTGTCAAGTGTCCCAGGTCTAAACTATCTTTTACATGATGATTCACATTTTATTTAGTTAAATCAACAGTGTTCATTTTCTTGTACTCCTTGTACTTTTGAACATATTGACTTACTTCTGCTACCTTTATGCTAGTTTAGCTCTTACACTGCCACATGGATGGTTGAAAATTTAAATAAAAATAGCAATTAGATTTTTTTTTCTACTACGTCAATTAAAACAAAGATAAATAAAACAAAGAAGATGCTCATTCACTCTGTCCCTTGTCAAATTTAATGCCTCCTCTCCAAACCTTTTAGGACAATTGAAGACCTTGATTATCAACAATTAAAGTCAATAACTGAAAAGGCTTTTCAAGTACACAAGTCAAAGCCAAGACTTCAAAACAGGTACTAAAAGTGCACCTAACACATTTGCACATGCAATTTTATAGGACATAAAAAGTTAAAATGTTAAGCCTTCATTTTGTCCGACCAATCTAAATATTTCTGATGGATTATTTTATGGTCAATTAGCAACTGTTTGAGTTTTTACCATGAAACAGTGCAAACAGAAGCCAGAAAATTTCAAGGGCTATTACTCCAAAATGCATCATATGAAAAGCGTGGACAGTTGAACGGTTGTTTCCCTATGGTACAGCATTCCTGCCATGTTTCTCTGGTGCTGCACAACGTAAGCAATTTTTAGGTACACAGGAAAGTTAAATAAACTTTTAACTTTTCTGCAAAAGACGAGGCATTTCAGTACTCGTTATTGTCACTTGCAGCCGAGGCAACCACATATAAAGCAGGAGACAAGCACAGAGACAGGTTTATGTGAGTGTTAAATCCAAATCGCAGATTTATTTGTGACTTATTATGAATTTGTATAAATGTGCTTTTTTCCAATACTCTATATGGCTTCCCCACAGGTGCTCCCTGCCCTACGTTTTTTTCCCAAAACTTTATGAGCACGGCTTTGCCTTGGGCAACGTACCTCTGTGTGATCAGTTCCTAAAAGTTACATAACAGGTTTTGATCACTTAGCCCTTACTGTCTAATTGACAAACCCAATGACACAGTGCCTTTGGACACATGAAGATTACTGAAATAGAGTTTGTGAAGCCACAAAGAATTTTTACAAAAACAGATTACAAGAATAAAACAGGTGCACAATAAACCATTCATCATGAATTTATCTGTTATTAAACCTAAAATAATGGAGTTTAGACTTTAAGTCTCAATGGTTGCATGTGGGTTTTGGTGGACCCAATTATTTTCAGGTCTCACATTGGGCCATGGTATACTTAAGCTGTGGGACACACACCCAGGAGACAAAGACACACATACACAAATCATCGATCGACCCCAAAGTCAACTCACAACCCTGACCCTTTGTCCCCCTCTGCAGGAATGATCGACTGCAGGAAACAGAGTCAAAAAACTTGAAAGTTAAATCTAAAAGAGAGAAGTCAGGGTGAAAGAGAAAAAACGATAAAGACAGAGGATAAAAAAATGACACAGAGTTGATTGTGTTGGAATGGATAGAAAGGGGGAGGGGTGGAAAACTTTGCATTAGAGCTCCTGATCAAAGTAATCCCCACAGGAAACCTCTCTTAATGAGAGCTATACAAGAAAAAGGCAAGGAGAGAGTGAAAAAGGAGGGGATGTGACGCTGTTCCTACGCAGAAAATAAAGAGATAAATCACATGGAGCGAAGAGTGGAAGACATTGGGGTGTATTTCTGAGGGGGGGGGCTGTATTTGAAGGGTGTTTTCAAGATCGTTTTAACGTCTTCACTGAGGGAGCATCAGAGGCAAGGCCAGGTTAATTAAACCCATGGGAGGAGCAGCTGAGGGGGCCTGCATTTGAATATGTCACAGAAATAGCACGAGCGTGTCAGCCGAGGCCGGGGCTTGGCGAGCAAACATGTTGACTATGCATTACAGGCTAAAAGGAAGAGAGAGAGAGATAGAGAAGGGGAGACACAGAGGGGTGGGGGCTCTGAGATAATTTGCGTGGCACCAAGGCTTTGCTCTTGTATCCCCACTGCGCCACCGGATTTCTCTGAGTTATTAATGTTTGTCATTAGCCGCATTACGCTGGAGGACAGTGACTGGGGAAAAAAAAGTGCAGAATTTATATGGGACAAATATTGACAATAGCTGGCTCCTGGGTATTGGAGAAGAAGAAAAGATGCAAACTATGTTAATGAATGGTAATTAACCACAAGGGTTTGTCTCTCCTGGATTCCTGCTAAATTGGTCCCCGAGTTGCAGCGAGACAGTCCTGGCCTAATCCTTTATTATAAAAAGATAAAGGAAAACGACATCATTAGCATATATTTGAGAGGGGAGGGGGGATTAAAAAGTGGAATTATTTCTTTTTAATTCCTGAACAGGGGCACTTCACACCATTGTTAATTATACATAATAAAAAGAAAGTGGCGGAGAAGAAAACAAAAACTAGCAGAGGTAAAGAAAGTGAAAAAAAAAAGGATGACTAAAAGGGAGGAGTGTGCAGTCTCTTGTGAAGGATGCCAACTCAAGGACAGAGGAGACCAGGTTTAATATTCAAAATAAATAAGGAAGGAAAAAGGGGGAACAGATAAAAGGAGGTTGGAGGTAGATAAGTCAAGGATGGAACCACTCCTACAACGCAGCCCCCGTGCTCCGCTGTGCTGCGTGCCCACGTGGACCCTTGTTAATGATGTCAACAGCAGGGGTCACTTGTTTCAGACAGGAACCATGCCAACAGTCAGCTGTCAATCAAGAGAGGTGTGAGTACCCCGCTGTCCGCCGCTGAATCCTCCGTCACCACAGCACACTGACTGACACCCCTTTGAACCGCTGCAGCACACAAAACACAAAACATGGAGCAGTAACAGAAAATTTACAAATTAAGAACGAAGATTTAGGACAAAAATGTGTGCAAAGTTTTTTAATGAGAAATTTAGAACTGTTTGACAGAAGAAAACATAAATATTGAACATAGTCAAGTATTTCATCACTAAAAAAAAAATCCAGGACGGTTTCCCCCAAAAAGCTTAGTATATGCCAAGAGCAAAGGGAGGCCACACTTAATACTGAAATATTCCTGTAGAAGCTATACTGTCCTTAAAATTTGATGGTTTTTTTGTTTTATCGCATATTGTAGATTCTTTTGGAAATCTATTAATAAAAATGTTGAGCATGTAGCACACAATATATACACATCTGCCAGAGAGCTCGATCAAAACAAGAGCAAAAGATGACATGAAGAAAGGGTTGAGAGAGGGTAGAGCACAATTTTTATATTATGGATGACTTTCACAAGAGGGAGAAAAGCTCTTTACACCCCTGGTTTGCATTAAAAGGTAATTGCAAAGCATCCTGAGGTAGCTTGCACTAGAAACCAGGTGGACCACTTTTATCAACTTTTCTCCCTCGTTACCCACAAAATGAAAACTGGGATGTACTGACTTGTAGGAACACCTTAAGGAAATTCAGTTCTGATGAAATGCAGCAGTATCTTAAGTGACATCCACAGCAATAATAATGATGTTGTGTCTTGTCATGGCAGCTCTGTCATAACGCTTATCACAACAAGGCACGGACTGTTTCTACTGTAGATATTAGGGATTTCTGTGGCCCTCATTTCTTGGAAATATTTATTGCAATGTAAGATGTTTAATGCAAAATCTTTTAAGCTAGTTAAAAAATATCAGTCCTACTTATGTTTATCTTTTAATCCAGCTCTTACAGTATTTATAGCCAGAGAAATCCCTGATGTCTATAGGTGTAACAGGGTGTGTCTTGTGGCAACCACAATGACCTTACTGACATGACATGTTCATCCTTTCCTTGGAAACATTAATGTGACATCAAACACAACTGCACAAGGAAGTGGGACATACTGATCATTTCTGCCATTCTGTTTCTGTGTCTCATTCATGTTTTGTGCTGCTTTGATCGATCACAATCATTGTGTGACTACTGTCGGCTTAGTTACCCAAACTTCCCCCCAACCCTTATAATGGAGTAGTCAAACTAGACATTTCCAAGTCGAGTAGAGACACACTGTCACCTCTGACTGCCTTCACTGTTAATGCTCATTTTAAACTGGAGCTCTATAGAATAAAAGTTTTATCAAATAGAATCCTCAGGAGTAAAAAGTTAAGGTGGGCAGAGGTGACAGTGGGTCAGTCTCTATCCTGTCTGCAGTCTACCGCCTTTACTTCTCATCTCTTGTAATTGTTTTGGTTACGAGCCCTCAGCAGTGGATTTTACATGCTATGTGTTTGAATGCTCTAAACATTTCACACTGCAAATGTGCCTCTAAATACACAAGAAGTAGAGGCCTAGGACTTTCGCCCAGCACTGTGGATCCATCTTCTTGCAGAAGATACTGTGCTCTGTGGTGCATCCTTCATTTTTCTTAAAGTGGTGATTTGGCACTGCAAGGTCAAGTGGTTGCACCAAAGGTCCTCTGGGTACCAAATAAATCAGGTAGAGAGGTAAAAGATAGTTAAAAAAAACTCTAACTTGAGTATAAGTGTAAGCATTTGCCTTATCACCCCAGTTCTGCCTGGAGAGTGAGGGAGAGTGGCTGGGCTGTGAATTAGCTTGGCACTGAAGGGCCTTGTCTGATAGACATAGTGCACTGAGCGCTAACACAGATGTCGAGGGCTCATTTACAAAAGCAGGGCTGCTGTGTCGAGCCAGTGGCCCAGAGTGAGTCGACAGCGCTTTTCTCACAAATATTGGTTCTGCTGCCCCGGCTCAGCTTGGCTCAGCCCAGCTCCCACTGAGCGGGAACCGTGGAGGGAGAGGGGAAGAGGAGGGGGAAAAAAAGAAGAGGATGACAGTTTTCCCAGCCTCAGCCCAGGGAGTCAGGCTTTTTCGCTGACTGGTGTTGCGAGCACGGCCAGCTCTTCTGTCAGCACTTTCCTCTCCTTCATCTTCACGCGCAGAGCCTCCATTAGCTGGCCGGCAGAGGGAATCTGCAGGGGAGAGGAGAGATAGAAAAAGGGTGTGGGGGCGGTGGTGGAAGGGGTATGAGAAAAAAGAGCAAATGAGGAAAACACACAAATGCACAACTGTTAAAAAAAGTCAGATTTTTGACACCTGGCAGCTTTTCAGAGAGCCTGTTTGCTGGTTTGTGGAACAAAAGAACCTCAGACAGAGCCTGAGGACTTGTGAAACTTTTGAGGGACCGTCTATGTTGAGTGTTACAAAAAGAAATTCAGGAAAGAGACTACACAGCAGTACTTTTAGTGCCTTTTGACTCACTTTACCTTTTTCATGAGTTTCTATTCTCAGTTGCAGGGTACAGCTATGTACAAAAAGTAAAAGGGTAGAGCTGTTTGACAGAAAAGCAACACTTTCGAAAAATCTGTCAGTTTAACAGATGTTATTGTACATGTTTGTAATATGTAATATTTGATTTATGTCATCTAGACTGATGTAGTCCCAGTCTAATTTTTAAGGTTTTCGACTTAAAAAAATGAATACACTTAAGGGTATGATTAAAAAGGGTACACCTAATCATACAGTTGATTCAAATTTAAAGATTTAATAAAGATGAAACAATGAAAAGCTGCTACATGATCTTTGAAGTCCAAAATTCACAGCATGGTTTGAACAGAACTAACAAGGTAACACTGTGCTGAGACAACTAAGACAAAGACAACAATAGCCCAAACACAAGACAAAAAAGACTTAGGCATTAAGATTAATTTGTGCATAATTTACAAATGAAAATGGTACAAAGATACTGTATATTTCCATGCTTTTGTAATGTTGGGATCAACATTAAAAGTTGTATTCAATAGAGGGTGCTGTCTTGCAAGGGCCTCTGTTTCTCCTTTGCTGCTGTCAAGCTGCCATTATGATACCATCTCATCTGTGGCAAACTACTCTAGCATATTATTAAATATTTTGTATATAATTGCAAACCAGTTTGTATAACCTCTGAATTGTTGACTACACTGCTTGTTACTGTCCCCATTATTAAAATGTGATGTAATGTTGAAGTGTGATAGTCTGCTGTTCCTGAAGGGTAAACTTGAGGCTGGACTAAGAAGTACCAGAGGCAGCATGCAGAAGCCATGCTACAGTGGAAATCAGTGAGTTTACAGTCAGGTTTGAACAAAATGTTTTGGACCTAACATTTTTTTCTTAAGGAAGGACAGTTATTTGCTGAGTTATTTGCATGGCCGATAAGATTGCAAGCTAGCGTATTAGAGCTGCTTTTCAGACAGTTTAAGCCCCACTTTAGCCACCCTCCTTTTATTTTACTATCTGATATCAGGTTGTGTGAGTCAGCTTAAGACCATGTAAACATGTAGTGACCACCACAGATTGGCTTCAAATGACTGATGTAACTTTGGCCTCTACAAAGTAATTTATACAGTCAATGATGTTTAAACTTCCAGTAAATGTGCAAAACAGACATAATCAACACTGGTAAATTAAAAGAAGAGCAAAAAAAGCCATTATATTTCTGAAGCAGGCATGTCTAAATGATGACCCACGAGTGCCCAATTTTTATTTACCCACAGCTATTTAGAAATTTAAGATGAATTATGACCTGCATTAAAGTTTGATGGCTGAACTTGACTGTTTTGTAGTTCTTAGTTTTGACACCAGGCTGAAACTGAATGACATTGTAAATGGTTTAATAATGATGCACTTTGCTCTTGTTTTATGTCTGTATGTGAAAATCAACCATCAGTGTCTTCTCTCTCTGCTGCACAGAGCATCTCTCTCATCCTGAGCAGGAGTGGCTGAGGTAGTGGCCAATGTCCTCTGAATTATGTATTGAATGAGGTGAACCTCAAACTCTTTAACAGTGGTTGGTTATTCGTCTTGTTGAGCCATAAATGAAAAGCTGTGATGTTAGATATTTTTTTTGGGCTAATCCAGTGACTAAGCAAGTCTTGACTTATGCTGGATTAAATCTGGATTTCATTTAAACGCACTTAAGGCAAGGTGTATCCAAGTGGCTCTGTCATCCTTTCATTTTTTAATGTGTTCCTCAGTGAAAATAGTTTGGACATCCCTATTCTGAAGGGTGACATTTTTGCTTGAATGTATTTTAACTCATTAATTTGATTTTAGTCAATTTGAATGTTGAGGAATAAGGCAACCCAGACAGTAACTTCTTAGAAGAAACAACAATGATTTACGGTTCATACAAGCATCCAAACAGCTTTTAAAAAAAAACAACATTTACAAGTACATCCTTACAACTAATGCTCCCATTACAGTGTGACGTCTCATGTTAAAATCAAAGTGAGGTGTGCTTTTTCTGAGGCTTCCTGCTGACGGTATCATGAACTCGTGCACTCTAGGCTTACAGCTGTGACACAGTATCTCATTAATTTTAAGCCTTAACACTGGTGGCTCACTTGATGTTGTTATTGAATATTGAGTGTAGCAATCAAATTATTATAGAGGGTCTTTATAACATGTACAACTGACGAAATGCTTTCAAAAGATCAGAAACCTCCTTAAAAAATTGGAACTATATCACAATGACCCCATCCAATACCTCTGCCTCCCAATTACATTTTACTTTTGTGGGAAATAATTATTTCCAGTGACAAAAGGCTTGGAACAATGTGATACTGGGGGTTTTTCTGTAAATCATTCCTTTTTTTCTGCATGAATGAAGCTTACTCTGCTTTCCCCAGAGGTTAAAATTGATCACTTTTCAGCTTCAAAGCATAATTAAATCATCGCTTGGCATCACTGGGGACATTTTAAAGTACTACTGTGTTTTTATTGGTCTGTTTTCATGGTGGGAGAGTGAGTAGGACAGGAACTTATTTCTACTAAATCAATAAGCTTACAAAAGTTAAGAATGGAAGAAATTAGCTCAATCATCATCATGGAAATGGTGCAAAACCGATGTAAAAGGTGGACAGGCTTCTTCTTAGAGCTTTGGATCTTTTGTTTTTCCTCTAAATTGACACAAGGATTGTGTGGTCATTAGGGCACCTGATCAAAGACGAGCATTCAAACTGTATCGTCCATAAATATTCACTTTGAGTTATGTGCAGCCTTTTTAAAAGCGTCTTTTTCAGGCAGAAGAGACAAATTAATTCCCAGAGCAATATTTCTGAGTCACATGGTATGAAATAAGAAGTGGAAAACAGTGACTTCAATATCATAAAATCTTGGACTTCTCATCTCTTTAAAGAGAATGTGAAAATATAAGCTATCGAACCGGGCTCAGAGAAAGCGGCCGACACGGTCTAAAATGCTGAGACAAACTTTACAGAGAAACATCTGCATCTGGGAGTAAAAGGTATCATGTTTCTTTGATGTGATTCACACACTCTTGCAGCACATATTGGAATTAGGTCTGCAGCTGACACGCTTTAAGGACACGCTAAAAGACTGTGATGTGATTTGAAACTATCGTCTCATCAATTTCCAATACGACTGGAGTGTGAGATCCCCAGTCCCTCTTTCCTTTTCATTAGAGGTAACAGGAGCAGGGAACATAAGGCCCCATGTGCCAGGAAGTGTGTATTTACTTCAGTGTGTGTGTGCACACTTGAGTATTCGAGCAGTGTAAAGTCAGTTCCAGCAGCACTGGATGCATCAAACACACAGAGTATTCCTTTGAGAACCACTACACTGAAGTAACTGCTGAGACATCTCCCTCTGCCTCTGAGCCCCCGGGACGCTTCACTCTGGCTGTCTCACACTCACAAACGCACACATTCACACAGGCACACACACATATACACACTGTTTCCCAATCAGCTAATTGCACTTAGAGCCACTAACTATGCAAACAAACCCACTAAAATAGAGACACAGCCACAACATGAGGCTCTATGGGACAGCAGAGAGGGAGACTGGATCATTAAATGTACCAATAGGGGATTATGGGTAAACAACACTTACAGGTAAACATGTTCTAGATAAAGCCAGCATGAGTGATATTCAAAATGGATGATAAAACTTGAAGAAAAAGCATCAAATTCCCTTCTGATGTTTTTATTTTTGAGGCATCACAAGTCCTCTATACACGAGACAACAGAGAATTTTTTAATTTTTTTTTTAGCATTTACTTTGGGCTTTTTATTCCTGTATTAAAGAGATGTGACTGTGGACCTAGACAGATATCAGGGAAAGAGAGTGAGTGGGAAATGACATACAAAGGAGCCAGTTGTTGGATTTAAACCCAGGCAGCCTAACTTACCAACAACAGCCTCTGTGCATGGGGACCACTGCCTCACCCCGAGACCACCACGACACCCCCCAAGTCTCTTCTCTTTGTGTTATTTATTTATTGAAATCTTGATTGCCACTGTTTCCAGATACTGACAACGAGAAATGCTTAGAGAGCAAAAACCTCTGCCAAGGGATTTATGACATTATTAGCCTAGTTGTCAGTGAAAATTTCCAAAACCGCCCTATTTCGCAATGTTAATTAGTCCTTTAAAAAAAAAATCCTGGATCTAGATTCGGATCAACCCCATAATCTAATCACTTCTCTCTTGTTCTCCCTGGGTTCGATTCTTGCTCCAGGTCCATTTGTCTGGTTTCCTCCTCTTTTCTCTAAGCCTCTTTTCACAAGCCTATTCACTGTCTCTCTTCGCTATTGATTAAAAGCAAAATGTCCCAAAAATATACTTTAAAAAATCTGTAAATAACTTTCTAAATTGTCTTGCACACAAACAGACAAGCAAAAATACAAACAAATGCCAGCAAAAACATAACCTCCTGTGCAGAGGTAATTAACAGAAACATTATCATTTTGAGGTTGGGTTATGTACGACATACATGTTAATATGGGCTTAATTTGGAGTCAAAGGTCAGGGTTTCAGGGTATCATCATTTCTTGCCTGTGAAAACAATTTTGAGGATGCAAAATTACAAGAAAGTACACGGGAATTTCGGACAAACTTGGCACACATGTCCACCATGACACAGGGATTAACTGATTAGATTAAGGAGGTAAAGGGTAAAAAAAAGTCAAGGTCCAAGAGCCTTTTTGTCATCCATTGCTTTTGAATTTAATTGCACAGCCACAATACCTTAAAAAACTATCCAGTAATTCTCCTTGAACTTTGCACAGTCCTCTGCTCTGACTCAAGGATGAACAAATCACATTTTGGAGGTCAGAGGTCAAAGATCAGCTGCTTTGTTATTGTTTCTTGCTTGTGAATTCAGCATCTCAAGTATGTTTTTGAGATTTTCAAGTGTCTACTTGGATGTAAAGATAAAATAAAAAAAAAAATGAAGATTATAGGACAAAGGCCAATGCCATAAAGACTATTGCCATCTTTTGCTTGTGGAATACAATGGTGCACAAACACTTTTAGGAATTTCATCAAAAACTGCACAAATGTCCACACTTACTTCAAGATGACCTGATTAGATTTTTATGGCCATGGGTGAAGGTCATGGAGTTTTCAAGTCATTCTTTGCTTTTCAATGCAATATCTTAAGACGGATTCGTCCTCTGCCACTTAACGATGGCTGGATTAGATTTTGGAGGTCACAGATCAAATTTATTAGGCATCATGTAGGCTGTCCTCTTTTGGATGCAAACCCTAAAAAGAAGGCTTTCGGGAAAAAATCAACTGATAAGATTTTGAGGGGACAAGGTCAAATGTATTTGGGTCTAAATGATCATGCTTTGCTAGAGAACTTGATTTATGTAAAGAATTGTTGGGAGATTTCTGTCAGACTTTGTAAAAATGCCCAGTCTAGCTTTACAATGAATTGATTTGGGAGGTATGAGGTCAGAGGCCAAATGACCCACCACTGTACTTACACTCGGGCTATGCTTATCACAAATGAATAAAACCACCATGGTTCTAGTAGTTTTTGTGAGTTTTCTGCTTTACTTTTCTGACTACACTGCAAGCAGTTAAATACACAATTTTGATATTTAAAGTGTTCAATAAATAAAGAACATAATGAATCAAGTGAAGCTCTGTAACAGATGGCCTGATATAAAATTTAAGTCAGATTGTTTTGCCTGGGCCACAACACCACAAGAGGCCAACTTTGATTCTTTTCCTAAAGCTAAAAAAATACGATACTAATAAAAAATACCCAAGGACAACCAGATTTTCTAACCTTCTCAAAGTTTTAACCAAACACAGTGAGCCTATTGTTATCTCTTGATTGGCAAATATTCGTCTGTCTAGCAGAGTGTTTTTAGTCTGATTTATATCCCAATACTATGTGACTAACATTTGCAGAATCTGGCCAAAGCACAAACGCACACATGCACATGGACTCACAAACAGGACAAGCACTGCTATCACTTCCTTTTATCTGTGGGCCACATATTCTGGGGACCAATCCCCTGCAGGATGTTTGGAGGTGAGCTGTGATGCAGCTGCTCAGCTCGATCCCCTGGGCAGCTTAAGGCTGTGTTAGCAACTGGCACTAATGTTATGCTACAGTTGATTTAGCCGGGCCCCCTGTCCCCTATGGCATTGATATAGCCAGCACCAGCGCTAAGCAACTCAGCCACTGTTTTTGCAAGAAGCCCCTGTCCCCTATGGCAACACGGAAAAAGCTACAGTAGCATTAAGCCATGCTAACCCACATCCATTACTATTCAACAGGCCCTGAAGAGCAGACCTTTTGTCTAGGTATGATTTCATGAACATGTTGCAGAAGTGAACTGACATGTAAAGCCACTGACACTGACAACCGTGTGTGTGCGTGTATGAAGGCGAGGGGCCGGGGCTGCAAGCAAAAGATGTTTTTATGAGCCAATTAAATGACATTGCTATTCCACAGCCCCGGGCACACCTCAAGGCGGGCAGCAGCTCAAAGTTGCAGCACTCCAGTGACCATTGTCTGGTAGTGGCATTACATACAGAACTTTTTTTCTTTAAAGGATCGATCATTCAAGCTCTTTTGTCTTCTCCCTCGGAACGGGTTAGCAGAATTATTTCCAAGGGCCCAATTTGGCAGGAGCTGTAAAGATTGTGTCAGGCTGTTGGATATCTAAATGAGGTAGTGTGAGGAAGGGAATGAGGGGGAAAGGAGCTACGCGATTAAATTTCTGCAAGTGGTCAGAGAAAGTCTAAATTGTTTTCTGTTTATTCACTTTTTGTGCTTTTTCAAATCACCTGTCAGTAAAGTTATGACATATGATCTAATCTAAAAAAATACACTGAAGCAGGGACTTTAGACTTCCTCTTGTCTGTTAAAATCTTTGTTCCAACATGCAAACTATGGCTGAATATTTGGAGAAAACAACACTGTGACACTTATTCCTTTTGTGATATTCTTTTTTTAGAGGAACTTCCACCAGTTAAATATAAGACAATTATATGAGATCAAATATAAAATTGAAAGGAACAGCTATACATGTGTTATTTCAACCTTAAACTCACTTGCATTTTTCCCTCCTATTTGCACTACATAAGTTAGCCTCTGACTGCAGCTTACACAGAGGAGAGCAGATAGTGTGCTGTGAGTGAGTGCGACCGGAGCCATGAGTGTCTTCATCAACTGTACAAATAAACTTGCATTTCGAACTTGCAACTGTCTTACCTGTTGCCCATGTCATCAACCAAGTATTGTGCTAAGTCTACATGACTCTCCCTCTGTTTTTATCTTCTAATAAAACAAACACTCACTGTGTTGTGCTGCAAAGCCTTTGCCTCCAGTGTGATGCAGGTGCTGCAGTGTAACAAGTGGGTGCTGCTGTTAAGACAAGGGTCGGGTATTGTTTGTTTTTTCTGGTACCAAAGTTTGATAAAGACATTTTTAAAAATGGTTTCTGAATCAATACTTTTAAGAGAAAAAAAGAGCACTTCTAATGTTTACTCCTCTCAAAGCCATGTGATAAGGCTTCTGTAACCTGCAATGTCCATTTCTTCAGCTGAGGGGCAAAATTTGACAGCCTAATGAACAGGGAAGGAAAAGAGGATTCAATATCTTTGTTCAGAAAATAATCCGACAAGTTGGAGCTAGTGGAATATTGGTACTAGATTTTGATACCCATCCCTTGATAATATTGTTTTTGTGTTGGGATTGTTGCAGAGGATGCCTTCTTGAATGCCTTTTGTTATCAATCCAGATAAAAAAATAGTAAAAATCTTGAGCCAAGATTTTTTTGACATATTGCCCTTTTTAAACTATCAGTAGTACCAGAAAGAATGACAAATTTAAAGGTCAATATTCTTTTTGTAAAAAAAAACATTAAAAATGATTATTGGCAAAATATTTAGATTAAAATTGTATTTTGATGCATATTTGACTTTAAAGAAATAATTCACTTTTTTGGACCATAATGTGATTTTACTGAAATTACTATTGATTGTACAGCCCTAGTTATCCCTAGTTATAACCATAACCTGGAGATTAAAACAACAGCCTTAAGTATGTGATCATGTACAGAGCTGAAATTTTAGCAATGTATGATGTCCATATTTTCGCCATTTGACATACAACTGTTTTGTATTAGTACATTGCTTCTTGCTTACTTGTTTCCGAGGTCAACTGGATGAAAGTCCAACAGCTGCTAAGCTAAAAAGGGTCTTGTTGCATCTGTGATGCCAGCAATGTCCCCTGTATTATGTACTGTATGTTTTCACAAGCTGGAGTCACACTGGTTCAATCCAAGTCCATGAGGGCTCTGGCGAAAACTTCTTTTACAGTGAATTGCTCACGTTTTGTAAGTATCTGTGGACTTTTCAGTGGACCAAGCCAGAGTTTATTGCAAAAGTACTGGTTAGAGACGTGATGGAGTGTCCCAGCATTTTTCCGCCATAAAGATCTCAAGCCCTCATTGACTTCTGCACTCAGACCTGGCATCCCTCAAGTCAATGAAGGTTCAATGCTAAGGCCTTAGGGTGGAGGTTGGGAATGGGCTGCATACTTTCACTATTCGGTTCTGACTATTGGAGATAAAACTAGTGGTATGATAGACTTTCTTGGTAAAGATAAGACATGGAGATATGAAAGCTGTCCATTTTGTTTTCCCATCAATCAACACCATAGTTAAGTTGAAGCAAAATTGTGACGAGTCACATGACTGACATTTGAAGTTCTGCAATGTGACCATTACACATGCACAGATATCAGCTACAATGGTAAAACATCTTTTAGCTTAATTACAGCTGCACTAACATATAGTGTACAGTATATTACAGTATAATCATCAACAGAAAATGTTAATAAGCTAAAACAAGCATGTAGAGTGTCAGTTTCATTTAGAAATAACAGGTCGTTTTTTTAAGATCTGATTTGTATGACAGAAGTGCTTCCACAGTGGTGAAGGTTTCTTGCTTTTAATGTTT
The DNA here is from genome assembly GCA_037902135.1 of Cetoscarus ocellatus. NCBI lineage: Eukaryota > Metazoa > Chordata > Actinopteri > Labriformes > Labridae > Cetoscarus > Cetoscarus ocellatus. The sequence continues at coordinate 107,518 of JBAMNC010000872.1, read as the reverse complement.
TTCCCAGGTTGGTGAGTCGTCTCCAATGTAGGCCACTTTTCAAGGTGAGGGAGAAGTAGTTACAGTAGTTTTATCACAGAGGGGGAAGAACAGCTCTTTGATCTCTGATCTTCTCACTTTTGTTTGAAAATCAAATTCATCAAACATGGGAATAACAACAACAACAGCATGATAAATAGATTAAAAAAAAGCCCAGGCACAAAGGCACCGCACTAAAAAGTCTTGCATTTGATTATCTCTGATAATGAATATGTCACATTTGCAAAGAGGGGCTCAGGTAAGAACATCACTAAAGCACCGACAAGCCTATTCTCTCCCTCTCCTTCATAATTACCTTCCCCTGCAGCCGAGCAGATCCCTCTCTTTTCTCCCCTTTAGGCCTCTGGAGACTGATATGAAAGGGAATTGGACACTTGGGGCCACAAATACTGTAATTAAAAATCTCTCCTTTTCTTGATACGTTGTTTGGAAACATCATTTTAGTGTGCAACATGCATTTGTTAGGGATCTGACCTAAATACACCCTAGATTAAACACAGGGAAGCACCGGGTCTTTGTTTCAGGTTCCTACTCATTAGGTGTGAAAATGAGGTGATTCAGGCATGATCGGGTTTAAATTTAGAAAGGTGATATCCATACAAAAGAGATGCAACCTTTAGGTAGAATTCTGCAATCAGGAACACACCCGTGATTAACAGTACGGCTCATTGGCTGAAGTAATGTACTGGGAAGCAGTTATAATCAACAAAAGTGGCTGTGCCTGCAGCAAACTGTCACATGGAGGAAATTTAACACTTCCAGTCATCTCTGTGAAGAGGAAATGTCTGTTTACATTATTAGTCTTCCTCCTGTGGTGATTTTAAAAGGGAGGTCCACATGAATCCAATCATACTGAAAGTTTTCTAAAACTTTAAAGATTCAAAAAAGCAAACAAACAAAAAAAAAAAACATGTCTTTTCTAGCCCGACAAAAAGCTCTGGGAACTCCACAACAGACTCATAACACACTGGCTTGCAGAAAGAAAAAATGTCTCCATCTGCTCAAAACTGCCTTAAAACACACACCTAGCCTTTTTTCTTTTTAAGTTTTCTTATTTGGTATTTTTTATCCATTTTAATACATACACACACATATGTGTGTGTGTGTGCGTGTGTGTATATATATATATATATGTATATATGTTCATCATAAACTGCATCAGTGATGTTTGTGAACATTCTGTTTTGCTTAAAGTAAATAAAATTCTTAAGGAATCAAGTTTATGCAGGATTAGTTGACAGAATTCCGTCTTAATTAAAAAAAACAAGACTTTTCAAGAACTTTCAAGACTCCAACTGGGAAAACACAGGTGTGGCATATTCAACTTTTTATTTACATTATGTGCTACAATGCTGACTTGATAAGGTACTTTAAAAAACAGAATGTTAAAAACCAGCATGGCTATTTATAATTCAACTAAAGAAAATTAACTTTAATTGCTCTCCTAAGAGGGGGAAAGAGATGCTGATATGAGAGAGCACATGCATGCATATATAGTAGACTGAAGTCTTTGAAATGTTATAAGCAACATGCCATTGTCATCATTTTTCTGTTGTGGCCTTGAATAACATTTAATTTAGACTGTTCCAGTCAACGCGAAATCTAAAATTTGGGACCTCTTGTAGGTAATATTAAGACTTTTCAAGACTTTAAATGTCCCTAAAATTTAATTTAAGAAATTTTCAAACTTTTTGAGGGTCTTCAGAGAAGTTAGGTTCATAGTATTCTTAATGCACAATCAGGGATGAATTGGTAGAGAGGCTGCAGCCATAAAGAGCAGCTACATATGTAGGTGGCTACACAACAATTATGATAGCATTTGACTGGAATTCAGATTTGTATTTATAAAAAATAAAAGTAAATAGTTCAACCAACATGTAAATCTGGGACTGGCTCTTGTCTAATCCAAATTCAAAATCTTGGCTGTCATCAACAAAGAGGCTTTAAAAAACAAGTTTATTCACCGGACCCATTTTAACTGATGCTGTGAAATGCGCTGTTTGATATATTGTGGCTGGCCTGATTAAATAGTTGTCCCAACAAAGCAAAACTACTGCCCCAACAAACGGCATCTGCTGTTTCTATTTGTGAGATGCAATAGAACGCAGTGGAAAAAGTCACTGTGTTCTCAGGCATTAACTCTAACTGGAGTCCTCTCCTCACACATACAAACACCCTTACAGAGACGGAAAAGGAGTGGCTGATTTAATTAGCTCAATCATTAAATGAGGCTTAATTAGAGTCACTTTCCTTCAGAGAGAAATGCAGCACTCCGAGCTGTTCCTTGTCATTACAGCGGCATAATGAGCCACACAACACAACGCTCTATCTCTCGCGCTCGCAGCAATGACAACAATAGAGAACTTTCTCATAGAGCCTTTGATATGTTCAACACATGGGGTTAATGATGTAATGCCCCCTGGACGTGTCAATATCATGAAAAGTTTTGACAAGAAGTGACACGAATAAAGACTGTTATTTAACTTTGGATAAATGAAACCATTCACCTGCCTTCATAGCAATGAGCTAAAGCAACCCATCCCCAAAGTTCAATAAAGGTTTGAAATTACAGGAATTATCTCAGCTCTCTCGTCCATCCATAAACACCTTTTATGTTTTATAACAAGTCCAGTCAACACTGCTCCGGCCTGTCTCCACCAGTGTCTTAATGTAATGTTCACCTGCTTGTTATAGTTTGGAGGCTGATAAGAAGTGATGCGTATACGCCTCCCTTGGGTGTGATAGTGAGGTAAATATTAGCAGGCCCTCTGCGCCACCCCACACTAGTAAACCAAAGCGCTGTCCTCTCATAAAGAAATCAACAGAGTCAATGACTTTTTAAATGTTATTCTGCTGTCATGAGGCTTGAGATGGGCAGGCTTGTGTACAAAATGAGTCTGAAAAATGATCTGGAGGGAACGTGTGCGTTTGCATGCATGTGCACACGCTTGCATGCACATGCACCTCCTGTTCATTATTGGCCAGCAGCAGAAGCCAGTCATTTCCCTGTCTTCATAAAGACTTGGCCCATTAAATTCTACCTCCAGTCAATAATTAGGACTCCACAAATAAACCAAAGGCAATTAAATCAATGCTTCCCCGGGCCAGTGCCTGGACCCTGTGGCCCACATGGACACTCCATCTTCTCTGCTGGCCTTATTCATGGCGGGTTGCAGTGGAGCCGTACAGTACACCCCCTGGCCTGCTCATGATTATTAGATAGCACTGTCCCTCGATCCTGGCCATGCAGTGCCGCTTATGGTGGCTCTCCACTGAGAGGCCTAGGGTTTGATTTCATTAACTCGCCAGTGGAGGTGAGAGACGAGGAAATGAATGTAATGTTTCATTTGGTTTTGAGTGGACATGTGGGGCAGCGGTGAGGGGAAGAGAGAAATGTATGCCACTGAACAAAGTAGTTACTCAACACTAGTGCCAGGAATAACAGGGCAGCACACAAAACAATAAGATGTCCAATACACGGTCTATGATATTGATGACATCACTATGGAGGGATACTGTGATTATCAATATAATGTAAAAATAGCATCCAACAGTTTACCACAATAGCTAATAAACAGGAATGTAAAATGACAATGAAAAGGTATACAGAAGGAAAAATGTGATTACTTGCTTATTTGTGTAATTTTCAAAGAATTTATCAAAGACCTCAGAGGAAAAATATCTATGTTTTCACTTCGGGAATTCTAATAACATAACTATACAACTGTAAAAAGAAATTTGTGTTTGAAAACATTTCTTGAAATACACAATTAACAAATACATGTACATGAGCTTGTAAACAATATTCTAACATGTTTTAATCATTTCCTAGAAGTGCTCAGGGAGCAGAAACCTTCCGCAATGCAATTCCAATAGTGTCTGGCTCCTTCTAAAAATTCCTGGATTTCCATCCTGATTCCGAACACCACCAAAATCTAATTACTTTTCCCTTTCGCCATGACCAACAATCCCTGTAAATTTCATCACTATCCATTTTAACTTTTTGAGTACTGCTCAAAAACAAACAGATGAACAAACACTGACAAAAACGCCCTGTTTGGCGAAGGTAATAAAAACTTTTCTGCTAAGCCCGCACCACCCTTTATAAACTGTTCCCCTATTTTTCAATCTGTGCTTGTCCAGAGATACATTTTAACATACCTGAACTTTCTTCACAGTATAAATGAAGAGAGCAGTGATGTGATGTTGAGAACTTTTGCACAGAAAACAGTATTTAACAGAGAATACTGATAGCTTAAGCTACTTATTACGTCCTCCATCATTTCAAACTTTTTAGGATTCGAAATAAATAAGAAACTGCCATCAATTTTCTTCACTGCTGGCCCAGCAGTTGTCTACCTCACTATCCAGCTCTTCTTTGTCCTGTTAACTTCTGCTTGCTTTACCCTAATTTAACTTGTTGGTATCACTACACCAGGAGCAACATGCTGAGTCAAATTAACAGAGAAATCTGACTGAAGCACTTAAGCAAAAATATCATCATCTGGAGCATGCATTCCAAACATAGATTACAATTGCCAGAACAACAATATATCCCCATATTAATATTTTACCCCACTCAACATGTTTGAAAGCTCCATTATCTGTATCTATAACAAACTGTTCACAAAGATGGTGTGGGTGTCTCTCTCTCTCTTATTATGTTGACATGTGGCAGCACATGACAGGGATGGCGAACAATGGCCTGCAGACAGACACAAAGATCAGCACACACATGCCTCTCACCTGCTCCGTCACATCTGCACACAGGCACACACACAGAGTGAGTGATGGGTTTGCTATTGACAGGGCCACTGAGATAATAAAGTGCTGTCCCACCGGCAGCTCCATTAGGGACTGACAGTGACAAGATGAGGCTGTCGTGAGAGAGCACACGCACACGCCAATACATACACACATACACGTGGCTGGGCACATCCTCATCCTCTTTCAGTGACAGCCAGCCAGTTAAGGACATGGATCTCTCTCCCATCTTCCTTATACTGAGTCTATTTCTGTCTTTTTATCCGAACAAGCATGTGCCAGTGCAGCTCAGGGGTAAGATCATATCACTATTAGGAGAGTGTGTTATTAGTGTCACAGGCACGGTGACAGGCCAGGCCGTTTCACTTCACAGATGTTCTGCTTGGTGAGCCTTTCATAAGCTATGACAGAGAGAGAAGTGAAAGGGAGCGCAGTTTGAGAGATCTTGAAGTGTATTCCCTAGTTGAGAAAATGGTAGTTTTTGAGCATCACAGGACATGTCGGCACATAGTGATCTTAAAAATCTTAAATTAAGAGATCTGCCCTACAAGAAATAAAAGAGACCTTTCCCGGTTTCTTATTATGACTTGTCAGTCTTGCTCATCCAAAATAGACATACAAAGACAAAAAGAAAAGAAAGGACTGACGGTCCCTTTCATTGGACAGTGTAATTAAAAAACTCAATGAGAAAAACGTGTGAGATCTGAGAAAAGGATAAAAAATGAAGTAAATAAAAGAACAAAAAACAGCTCAAGATGGACTTGAAAGGGGATAGAAAAAGTCTAATGTAGTAAGGGGGGATGACTGTAGTGGTCCCAGCGGTCCCCGCAGGGACCTAGGGGCGAGTCTCAGCCTTGTCATACTCTGCTCCACTCCTCCTCTTCCACTCCACACCAGCTCCAGCAACCCCCCCCACTCCCCTCTTCCACCACCCCTGTTCTGCCCACGGAAAACGTCGATAGCAGGCTGCCGGTGCCGAGGTCTCTGGTGGACACTAGCTCATTCTCCCGGCATCGACAGGCCCGCCAAATCAATATTTAGTTCCCCACTAACAAGCTGCCTCGGGGTCTGAGCCAGAGAGAGAGAGAGAGAGAGAGAGAGAGAGAGAGAGAGAGAGAGAGAGAGAGAGAGAGAGAGAGAGAGAGATGCAGGACAGTGGAGGATGGCAGAGAGAGACAGAGAACGGGGACTGAGAGCTGTCCAGCTAGAAGGGAAAAACATGGATTCAGTAGTCTTCTGTGTGTGTGTGCGTGTGCGTGCTAGTGTGGGAGGGGGAGAGGAAGGTGGAAAGGTCAGGAGAAGATCTGGGGAACAAGAGAACAGTGTCTGGTGTGTGTCGTGGTGCGGAGGCGACGCATGAGTGCCTGCGGCAGCCGCTGACAAGAACACAGACAAGACACACATACACACACTCGACACTCTCAATCATACACATATCACAGCGAGCAGACGTTGACAGCACTCGAGTAAAGCTCCAGCAGAGCACTCACAGATGAGTGGCTGTGCACACAAAGACTCTCTCAAACACACACACTCACACACACATTCAAACGCACACACACAAGCGTAGTGGCTTTTCTTTGTTTCATCTTTTGCATGATTTTTTTAAAGCCTGAAGCGGACACATAGGAGCAGGAACTAAAATATATCCTGGTGCTCAGTGTTTTGGTGGTATTTATGGAGCCTGTTTTATTATATACATAAAAACTGACAAAACTGCCTCTGCGCCATCAGTCCATACCTGGTTCTAAGTGGCAGGTATCTTGACAAAACCAGGCATACTATGCAACCTGATTTAAAAAAATCAAGGCCACTTTTAAATGCACATAAAATGTTGTTAAACTCTTGAAACTTGAGTTAAGTGAAAAACCTTTATTAAGACCATGTTTCTTGTCTAAAATTTAAATAAAACTTTGTTTTTGTGGTCCTGCGGCAGGGATAGGTGACTTTGGTTACCTAGAAGGCTACATAAATTTTTTTCATTAATGCCATAGAGCAAATTTGTTGAAAACTTTAATATACCGCTATTCAACATTTACAATTACTTATAATCTAAAGAAAGGAACAAATTAATAGAATATAAAACTATTAGACCACATTTATAAAATGTATTGGTTTGCTGGTTTGGGCCAGTCTACCGGGATGATGCCATCAGCCCTCCCCACTCGCCCTCAGTGAATTACTCTGATAAACTGCTGCAGCGTTCAGACATGAGACTACTCAGACTTTACATGGATAAAATACTAGGGGGGCATGAAGAAATTATCGAGCTAAAGTCCGAGTGAAAAAATTGGCTTTGTGTTCACACAAACGGCTCACCCGGGTAAAGTCAGAAAAATTTAAGGGTTTTTTGCAAGTGTGAATGGGGTTCTTGTTAATTAACCGTCAAAAGATTCCTGGATCCGCATCTGATTTGCATCACCACCAAAATGTTATCACTTCTCTCTTGTGCTATGAGCAACAATCCTTTTCATCAAAATCTGTTCACAACTTTGGTGTTATCTTGCTAAAAGACAAACACACAGACAAACGGCAGCAAAAAAAACAATCTCCTCAGCAGAGGTTTTAATCCAATATATTTTGAAGTTCAGTGTATTTCGATAAGAGCTTCTCCAATTGGACATGACATCATCTAAAAGCAACCTATAGTCTCAACTGTTTTTTGTTTGTATGAGATGCCTCTCTTTTCATTATAAAAAGTTTGGGAAATGATACATCATTAAAAAGCCAAAAAGAAGTGGCATTTCATTTTTGTGTCCAATATCTCTGTCCTGTTGAAACACCCTTAATATTTAGTGGTCAGCAGGGTCTCCAAGTCACACTGAAGTATTGTCTGACTTTGCCTAGAACCTCTCCAGCATGTGCTAGGTACAATCTCTGGTCATGCAACAATCAATCAAAATTAAAAAAAGGAAAAACAAAAAGAGTGGAGTTGAGTTAAATCTGTCAACTTCAGGTCATATGGTAAACACTTTTAGTGCAATTTAATGCTTTAAAAGTAACATGACAATGTTGTCTACAAGTTTGGCTGTGATGAATACTGTTGTTGCACGATAATGCAGACTTGAAATAGATAAGCAAGTGTTTTGTATTAACATTATAAACAGAAAGTGTTTTATTTTTCACTGAAATAATATGAGGTTTGGATTTTCTTTTTATAATTAATTTGCCACCTCTACATTTCAAGTCAGGACTTTGACTCTTCTGTTCTATGATACAGCCAGGATATAAGCTTTAAAGTGCATCACAAAGACTGTGAAATTTCTTTGTACTGCATACTCGAAAAAGGGTTTGTGAGACCTCAGAAGATTTTCAGGCTTCTTGTGTTTGGAAAAAGCTGAACTACACATAAACTAGCAAATGAAGATTTTTGTGGAATAAAACACAATTTTTTATATTTCAGATTTTATCCAGGCTTTTTTCTTACAAAGTCATTGTTGAGTCAAGACAGCGATAAGAGCTAAAAACAGAGAGAGAGAAGATAAGGGAATGACATGAAAGAAGCCACTAAATGGAACCAGGACAAACTAGGACACTGGTGCTCCTTATCATGATTTCATCATGGTAACAATTTCAGAACTGACATGCAAGCCACATAAAGAGGGTGTTTGTTTGTGGCATTTTCTTACCTTTGTTCTAAACTATATTCAAAAAAATAAAACATGAAACACTTTTTGCTTTTGCTTTGTTAAACCACAGAAATACTTGAATTAGTACATTTCTTAGTGGTACATAATCACTTACACAAAGCAATCTCAAACCCTGTGCAAATTACAATTGAAATGGTAAGAAATTAAACTATGGGGAATTTATTTTACACTTTGAAATTGTGTTATTTTGATATAGTTTCATTTTGACATGGTATTTTTAACCAAAACTTTCAGAAGAAAACTGTGTTTTGGTTGTTGCTGTTTTCTATTGAATCTCCATAGAACAGCTGCTTAAAAACGTGACACCTCACCACAGAGTTCTGTTGGACTGAAAACATGTTCTACATGAAGTGGAATGGTGTTAGCTTGAACAATATGTGCAGGAATTTTTAGGTTTGAGGTCACAAATGCAGACTTGTGAGACTGACCTTCTGCTGGAGGATGTGGTTGAGATGTTCCAACCATGCCTGGTCACTTACATCCTCTGAATGAGTCTCTGTCACCTACAAACACAAAAACAAACAATTCAATGAAAAGATAAAGAAAGGTGCTGATAGACACACTGCTGATGTTTAAACTCACAACCTTTTATTGATCTTGGATTTCGTAAATAAAATAAATGACAAAGGTTAGAATTCTCTGGTACTTAAGACTCTGACACTGTATCTTAACATCAGCCTTTTCTAAAGTGTCCTGCTTGAGGGCAGAGTTGTAGCATCACACTAGCAGGGACCTTGAAGATGCTCCCTGAAGTCCCATTGGCAAGGTATGCCAATAAATATTTGCATGCTACTCGTGTATAAAGAGGAGCCTTGTTACTCTTAATGAACAGAGAGAGGAGTGACGGCACGGCCATGTACACCTCAGCACTAATGTGTTACTTCTTCACTTCAAACCCCAGATGTGAATGCCTCGAATGATGTGACGAGCCTTGTACTGCCTGACAGGGACACAGGGAGAGAAGACAGGGGAAATGCGTGCGTGTGGCTGAATTTTCAAGTGGCTACACCTACGAAGGGGACTTCTTGTATATTTTACTGGACTCCTTTGAGAGGGCTGGATTCTTCAGAGGACCATTTTTATTTTTAAAGACCTTCAGCTGAGAAAACTACAATCGATATCAAGTTGTTACTGTGCATAATAATCACTGCATCAATTGAATTGTTAAGCAAAAGCAGCCAACTGAACACATGACATTTCATTGAGTTTTAATTAGTAATTCTGATTTTTTTAAAATCTTAAAGTAAAATCTGCTAATCCGGTGTTGAAACCGATAGTAATTTTTGTTTTTTATTTTTGTAATTGCAGCTGGATTAGCAATGGCCTGTCTGCTTAGCTTTGTAGTGCACTGGGACCATGACTGGTGGTAGTGTAACTCGATAAAAGGAAAGCAAAGGTCATCCTTATTCAGTCAACAAACTTTTACTGACTTTGTTCAACAAAGCAGTACAAAAACCACCCAAGGAGCAATGCAAGCATCCTGAAGAAAAGGTTCTAAACCTTTCAGCCTTGATGTACCCTCACCACCACCACCCCCACTCTAGTTGGGCCTAAGAACAGTTGATTCCCCCCAGAGGCCAAACAAAATAATAGTAACAATAACAGTAACAATTTCTTTCCAGAATAATACCAATTATATTGCTGTCATTGATAAAATCTTGATAGAATAGGCCTTGACACACTTTATTGGTATGGATGTCCCAATCAGGCTCTTTGCTTCTGACACCAACACTAAATGAGATCTCCTGATACTATTTATGATCATGTTTTGTAATAATAGCTGATTTGCTCAACAGAAAAGTACAAAAAGAAAAACCTCGTAAGGAACAATTCAACAAGTATCCTACAGTAAGGACAAATGAATAACACAATGTGATTGTTGTGTGAATTAGCTAAAAAAAAACTATTGGTACACTGAAAAACAAATATTAAAAGGATAGATTGTTTTCTTGAGTGCCATTGCTTGAGGCCCATGGCACTGGCAAATATAGCTGCCAATTAAGCAAGTGGCCAGCTCTGCAGTGTGGGGAGATCACCAAGCAATACATAACAGTCATAGGAGTCACCGAAAGTCCCATAATTAACAACCTCTATGGTAATACTACACAAAAAACAATGTTGGCTTGATTAGAAGCTACAGTTAAAACCTTTACAGTGTTTAACTTGTCCTGGACAAAGCCCCTGCGCTTGGAACTATTTTGTGATGCAACATATGGGCTACATATCCTTCCGCCAGCAAAGTGCTTCTTTAGGCTTTGAGAAACCCCGCCTCAATGATCCAAAGTATCCCTTACAGTCAATCAAATAGGCTTAACAGTGCAAATATAACTAAAGCCAATAAATTAAAAATGTTTACTTATTTAGATTATCTAACATGAAATTATTACATATTGCTAGGAAAACAAATAAATTTCCACAAAAAACAAAATTGTTTTTAAGGGATTCCTGGCCAGAATCTAAATGTTATTCACTTGAAATTACATTTGAACACATCATGTACTAATCTACATTAAATAGCCATTTTTCTGAACCAACATAAACACAACATAATGTTTCTAACTAGACCTCAAATGCACCACACAGTGCAATGAGCAGTTGATGAGCAGCATGCAGCTTATTTGGCTAATTTGCTAGTTGCAAAGGAGGAAGAACAGCAGTGGGCAAGTGAGTGGCCATGTTTACAAAGCAAAGATGCTACATGATAAACATGGGGATTGTATTAGTGAGCAGAAGCAATAATTTTGATCAGTCAATCCTGATGGAAATTGCTCCTTATAGCAACCAAGGACAAAAAAAAGAGAAGAGGGTCCTTGTGACAATTGACTGTAAGATGTCAATGGGCTGAGCATGGTTTAGCTTTAAGATGTGCATGTGTTAGTGAGAGAGAGAATGAGTGCACTTTCCAACCCTGGTGGATATATAACAAAGCACTGACCCTCTATCAAACATTAGGTGCAAAACAAACTGGCCCAGCAATTATAGTCTTATTACATCTGGATCATTAACTCCACAACAAGTTGTCCTGGGAGCCTGGTGCTGCTCGGCCCTCTCTGCTCCTCTGCTACACAGTATAGAACGGATAGATGCAGGAAGCGATGTGCATCTCTACATCAGTTTGTGTATGAGCAAAGCAGTAGCTGTGAATTTATGTTATAATAGAAAATATATTTTGAGGACTAAAAATAAAAAATACTCACATTCAAATTTCTTTTTCCCATGAAACATCTAAAAAAAGTGAGGCCTTGTTTTATAACCACAACACAACAAACTACATTACAACTGCAAACCAACAAACCAAAACTATTGCTTTAGAGGAAAGAATACATGTAGAATTTGCAAACACAGTTGTAATTACATGAAGGTTATCTGATCCCAGAATATGACCAAAACCAGGAATAATTCATTTAAAAATTCAGATACACCTGAAATTCAAAAAAGGCATTGATTTTGAAACCAAAGGGCATTGCCTTACAATGTTAAAAGAAACTTCTGAAAAGATTGTTGACAAGAGAAATTTGGCAAACTTCAGAAAAGAAGCTCTGTTGGTGATGGAGTTTTCTGATTTGAAAGTAAAACCGAGAAGTAAAAGCATTCCCATTGCGCCCTGAGCTCTCATTCAGCACACTGGTATCGCATAACCAAGTGAATAAATGAATACACTTGCTATGTATCAGACTTTTGAAGACTGCTGGGACACCCTCATAACCTCGTGTCACATTCTCAAGTCTAAAGAAAAAAAAAAACAGTCTGCTCTAAGTCAGCTCTGTATGATTAAAAGAGTGAGAGAAAAGAAATATTTTGAAAACTTCATCACTGCTACTAAATCTTCAAACAATTCAACCTTGTGTCACAAACCAACCTTGTTTCAGTTTGTGCAGTTTTAGACTTGCACTTCATCTTTTATGTAGGTGGTCATGGTAGATGGTTTAGATTATTTTAATTACAGGGCATACTGGCATCTATTTATAGCTATCATCCATCATTATTGACGATATATACAGTACCCTGAAATACAGACATGATACAGTTCACCAAAAAGTAGATTAAATGTTATTTGTGAAGACTGATATAATGAAAAATGAATTACGTAACTTACTCATGCAGACTACATGGCACAACTTAAAGTGGCACATAAAAACTTAACCATTTTAGTGTCATTTTGATAAAACACAGCCCTACAACAAGCTGAAAATTTAGGATGATTACTTGTAGGAGCAGTAAAGGTAGTGCCTCACCTTTGCAGCTGTATGCAGAGAAATAAGTGAGAAAGGTGCTAGCTAACCTCGTCTTGTTAATTCACTTAAAATATCAAATTCTATTATAGAATATGAGCCTTTACAGCTGTCATATTTATAGTTATCCATGACTAATGATGTCAGTGTGTTCAGCTGTCTCTCTCTCACTCTTTTCTTTTGGATCACTGCCTTTTTACGCATCAGCAATAATCCTCATCCACTTGTAGGTCAGCTGATGTGATAACTGAATATCGAGTGGCATACATCTTGAAACCAGCGTTGGTTTCATTTTGTTTAATTAAAAATATCTAAAGCTTAAGAACATTAACAGATGATTAAACCTGGGTAATTCGGCAGCAGGAGGCTGAGTGGAGAATGAGTTGGAGAAAAATACATTTTAAATTGCCTGTATATGGAAAAGGATCTATTTTCATCGCAAACCCAAATCAAGCAATCAGTCAAACTTCATTTGTATAGCACTCTTCATATGTCTTGTAGCACAAAGTGGTTTACATAAAGACTAAGAAATAAAATAAAATAAACAAAATAAAAAGTGGAAAACTGAACACAATTAAAAATACAAAACCCCACCCACCTTCGCAATCCACAGATAGCACACACTCTCACTTACACACACAAAGACACACAGGAAACAGAATTAGAGGACTGAGGAAATGCTATTTTGAATTAACAATGAGGAAACACAGGAGCTAAGACTAAAATGACAATAAAAAATCATGATAAGAAATTAGATTAAAAAAAACTATAGGAAAATAAATAAATAAGTAAATGAAATAAAACTTTAAATAATAAAACGGTAAATGAGATAGCGAAACACCAAATGTGTAATAAAATTTACTTAAGTAGGATAGTGGAAAGGAAATCGATAAACAGAGAAAAAAATTCCGAACAATAAATCTGAGCTGAAATTGAGAATTAAAACAGATTAAGAGGGTTAAAATAAATAACTAAATAAGATTAAATAACAGTATTAAATATAATCAGCTAAAAGTCGGACTAAAAAGGTAGGTCCTGAGTTTGCTTTTAAAAATATGAACAGTAGTTGCTGCCCTCAGGTCCTCAGGTCGACTGTTCCACAGACGGGGGCCAAAATAACGAAAAGAAGCTTCACTGTATGGTTTAGATCTAACTTTGGGAACCATTAAAAGACCTGAGGGCTCTAGTGGGCTCATGGGGTAAAAGCCATTCGGATAATTAAGAAGGAGCAAGTCCATAAAGGATTTAAAAACTAATAAAAGAACCTTAAAATCAATTCTAAAAGACACATGAAGCCAATGCAGAGACTTTAAAATTGGGGTGATGTGGGGTCAAATGCAAAAACAGTTTTCTTACTCGGGTTGCTTGAAGTACTGGATGTCTTAGATTGGCAGGACTCAGTGAGAGTCAAAGAAATGTGTTTTTCCCTTGTTTTTTTCACTTTATATATGGTCCAGTCACATGATTAAAAACACAAGCATCCATTGAAACAAATGATCAGAGGTCCACTGATGAGCTGTCAGTGCAAGGAGCTGTCATGCTTATGCATGTGCTTTTGTATTTGCAAGCATGCCATGCCTAAGCCCAACCCCTGCAAGCATGCTTGAGCCAGAGAAGTGAACGGCTTGAGCATGGCACAGAGCGTTCACTCTACACTAACAAGCTGGATTTCAGGTGGAAATCAGGCTTAAGCATGGGAGGGAATGCCTAGTGTGAGTGCTCCTTCAGTAAGGTTTACTAGACTCTTAAGTGGCACCAGTTTCAACATCACTAACATTAAAATAAACAAACACACCATCACAAAAAATCCTTCAAAATATACAGCAGTTGTTTTTGCCACTTATGCACAGGTGAAACTGGTATGGTTTCTTCATAATAACAACTAACATGCAAGCAGATAAATAAACACCATGTATTTATTTTCCCTCTTAACAGTTTCAACAGATGACATGGCCTCACACTTAAACCGAAAAGCTTATTATGTGATACAGCTTGATTTCTTCTCAGATGGGTGCGTGCATTCTTTAAAGTATGAAGATCTTTGAATGATCTAGTGACAAATCAGAATAATTCACCCTGTGTTTTACGGCACCAAACAGACTAACACTAACTACCACAAATGCGACAGAAAAAAAAAGTATCTACAAGAGGAGAGTAATGTTCTCTGCTGTTGGTTCAGCTCTGATAAGGGGGACTTTTTGTCAAGTGAGAAACTGTTCCCTGTCATCTCTTGGGTGGAGTCGGGCTACAAAGAACTAAAATTGGTTTCAAGTGTGAGTAAGTGTCTGCTGAGCCCTCTCCCATCTTGTGATGGATGGGAGGAAGTCCCCAGGGACGGGAGCTTGATTGTAACATGGGAGTGCTAATTGATGACAAGGCTGGGTGATCTATGGCGGAGACCGTGCTCACCAAGTTGTTGAACTCCAAAACAAGAGTCAATAGGAGGAATTTTCAGTTCAGCGACTACATTTCAGCAGAAAGAGAAGAGTTGTACTTACCCAACTTGTGCCGTATTAAATCTTGTAACAACCTGACAGCGGCTGCAGGTGTTGACAGGTTTTTGATCTTGTTGAGAGTGAGAACAGCTGCTTTAAACACAAAGCCACATCTTTGTCTGTTTCACTACAACTTCCAAACTTATTAGTAGCATGGCTCCCTCTGTGGTTCACCTTTACTTGGTGTTCAACCTTGCTTACTTGCCCAAATCTATCCACCCATCAATAAGAAAAGCTTGGACAGAGGCAAAGATTTTCAGCGAGGTGAAATACTGTTAGATACAGGTGAAATGAACAACAAACAGAAGGTTTCTATTTCTTCATATTTCCTCTCCTCCACACCATTTCCAATCTACAGCATCTGTTCCCAGAGGATGAGCTGAAGTTACACCAGCTCCTCGCCACTCATTTGGCCTCAATTGACAATGAAGATACCTAAGGCTACGAGCTAACATTGATGATATAATGTCTTTCTCAGTCTTCTGGTGCAATCACTGAACAAAACCCCCTGTAAACTTTTAGGAGGTTTTGAATCTTACAGTTCAGAAAATCAATTATAGGTATGCTGAGTGCTGTGGGTATAATTTGGATCTGATATGGATCCTCAAGTCAGCATCTGTGTTAAATGTGGACCCACTATCCCTTGGCCTTACCTGGTCAGTGTCCATTATGTCCGCGAGATCGTTCTCCGACATATTGAGGATGGAGGCAGCGATGGACTTGGCTTTGATCATGGACTTGGCTGAGAGGCCGCCCTTTGCTGCCACAGTGCTGGCCTGCCTCGACCTCCTCCTCTTCATCAACTGCTGCTTGACCTCTTGAACGTCTAAGAGTATTTCACTGGCCAGGGCCTGAAGGAGGAGGAGAAGAAGAAATAAAAAGAAGAGAGATGATGAAATGGATACAGAAAAACAAGAGGGATAGCTCTGCCTGGCAGATGAATAAATGAAATTGATCAAGCATGCGCCAGAGAGGCCTAGTACATTATGGAGGAATATTGAGTTTGACACACTCAGATTCTCTTCGGTTTCGCCTCAAGCTCCCTTGTAGGAATGTGGACCTGAGGGTTTGTTGCCCTGTCGATTGAAAGCTGAGGGAACACAGCTTTGATACCAAACGCACCCCAAGTTTTGCTAAAATCTCCACAGACAGGGAATCATGCATCAGAGAGAGAAAGACAGAGAGCTGCTGAAAATACAGCCATTCATTTATTTATTTGCTTTCTGAATGTCTCACAGTACAACAGGGCAGCATAACACTGTTAATAATTAAGCTATGAGGGGCCTTTTAAATGGGGCCCAAGTGAATGGCAAGCGAGACGTGGAAGGCCTGGGATGGCACAGTTGTCGAGCACTAAATGGGAGTTTGCTCTAAATACAGAGAGACAATTAAATGTTAAAACTGCCACTGTACACCGGAAAGTCAATAAAGTAAACTCCCCTTTGCTTCATTTTGAGCTTATTGATCGAGGCAATAATCTTCTGTATCATTCCCTTGTAAGCCTGCTGAAAAGCTGACCTTGGAATAGATGGTCAGATGAGAGAAAACTGGAGACAGGAGAACTTGCAGTACAGACAAACAAAAACAACAACAAGGAGGAGGCAAAGTGCAAGATGCATTTTGACTGTACGCAATATAACCAGGGAATCTATAAGTACTATGTGTATACACATACACAAAAACATGCGAAAACACTCAAGTGCATTACAGTAACAAGGGTAATCACATATGAACAACAGAGAAAAACATCCCAACTCCACCTGTAATGTCTCACGGGTGGACCAGGTTCAGTTTAGAGAGCAAGAGGTGGTTTTCACAGGAGAGTCCTGAGCGAGTGGTTAGAGGCTTACACCTTGAGTGTGTCGGGTGTTGCCTATTAGCACTGAAGAGTTTAATGAATAAATAAACCACCAGATGAGTGCAGACACTGAAAAGTTCCAAGAAGATGTGAAAGAAAAAAAGAAGGATCACCTTGAAATAATATAAAAGAGAATAAGAATGACAGTGAGTTTAAATCAACTTCTACTCACCACAGCTCACAGGTTTTTTTAAACTACTTAAAACGTGCGGATCGACAGCGTCAGCCATTGTATCTGTTGTATATGAGCTAGCATGAAATGAATATTGAATTAAGAGGCAAGAAGCAAGTAACTTCAAATGTTAGGCACAACTTTTAAATCTACTACATATTAGCTGCAGGAATAGATAAGGCCTGCAGCAGGATAATGTAAAGACAATAATAACAGATACATGTTGTACAGTTTTGTCTTTACCAAGAAACTGTCTTACCTGATTTTCTGTGCCCGTTGTTTTGTAAAAATTTACTAAAAAATATTCTTTTTAAGCAGCCTGGACGGAGAGCATTTTATTTGTTTAACTAGAACTGCCGCCTGACAGTTAAATGCTTCTGTAATGTGTACAACATCAAAAGTACACTGGTAGGTCAAGAAAATGGCCATGGTGGATGTAGTGGTACAAGGGTCCATAAAAATCTTACAGAAAAGATAGGTAGGTAGGTAGGTAGGTAGGTAGGTAGCCAGTCAGTCAGTCAGTCAGCCAGCCAGCCAGCCAGACAGCCAGACAG
The DNA here is from genome assembly GCA_037902135.1 of Cetoscarus ocellatus. Classification (NCBI taxonomy): domain Eukaryota; kingdom Metazoa; phylum Chordata; class Actinopteri; order Labriformes; family Labridae; genus Cetoscarus; species Cetoscarus ocellatus. The sequence goes on along the minus strand of JBAMNC010000872.1, from coordinate 89,754 downwards.
ATAGATAGATAGATGTACTTTATTTATCCCAAGCTGGGAAATTGTGGCATTACAGCAGCATGTTTTAGATGAAGTAATAACATATACACACTAAAAAGAGACTCAGGATTTGAATAAAATGTAATATACAATACATACTTTATACCATTAATAAAACAAATAAATAAGGCAATAGGAGTCCACTGTTGATTAACTAATTTACTCAGGGCAGAGTAAGTCACAGGGATGAAAGTATAACAAAAAAAATAAAGACGAGACCCCAGTATACTGCCTATGACCCTACCTCTCAAATGTATCCATTTTCTAATCAGTTTACGAGGAAATTTGTACTGAGTTCAACAGAAATAATTCAAAGAATTCTCAAGTTATAAAGCTAAAAAGAAAGAGCTGATCAGGAGACCTATGGACCAGTGTTAATTTGACAGCACTTTTTAATTAAGTTTTAGTTATAGTCTTTTGCCTAAAATATCTTTTAGTTTTAGTCATAATTAAGTTATCAAAATTGTTTTAATTTAGTCTAGTTTTAATTGATGAAATCTCACAACAGTTTAGTTGACTTAAATATGAAGTGTAAAGTATAAGGCATTTTTTTATGTTTCCTTAAACTTCTGAAGTCATTTTTTCCACTTGGATAAAATGATACATCTAATAAACCTTTACTGAATGCTAGTAAAATTTGAATGTATAAATTAACAGAAACAAATTTAACTTTTGTGTGAAATGCAGTTACCATTATTTAGGCTACCTGGCAGAGCATCTAGGTTACAATACCAGAATTGACAACACACAGTGAACCTGCTCTACATGAATATATCATTTCATAAAGACAGTAGCTCTGATTGGATCGCTCCCCAACTTCTCCCACCACCACGAAGCTTAGGCAGTAGCTAGAGTAGCTGTGATTGGATATATTCCTGGCTTGTCCCTACTCCTGCATGACCAAATTAGGTCTGATTGTATAAAGTTTCTGTCAAACATTTAATCTAGTTCTTATCTTTTGACAATGTCAGCTAATTTAGTTTAGTTTTTGTCCATGTGCACTTGTTTTTATTAGTTACTGTCTAGTTTTCGTCTGGGGAAAAAAGGTTGTTGGAGAAAACCATGACGAAAATAATTAGTTAACAAAATTAACACTGCTATGGACACTCACTGCTGTCTTTCCAAAATTTTTATAGTTCAATCTTGAGTCAAAGTGGACATTTGTGCAAAGTTTTGAAAAATTCAAAGCGTTTTTGAGGTATTCCTTCAGAAGGAGGAGGGTAATGTGGCTTAATGAATTTTGACACGATCTCTACAATTTAATCAGTTTATATTTCAGCTAGAGAGAACATATTGGCAAAGTTTGCAGAAATCTTTAAGAGATCTAATGAGAAATTATGTCCTCAAGAAGAGAAGGACCAGGGTAATTGCGATTTTAGCCTTGACCAAAGACCTCAAAAATCTGATTAGTTTATCCTTGTGTTGTGGAGGAATTTTGTGGAAAGTCCTTGAGGTGTTTTACAAAACACAAGACTAAATTCACTAGAAATGGGTGATGATGAAACTCTTTGACCTTGACCTCTGACTCATGTCACTTAGATCTAACTAGGTCATCCTTTGGTAAGAGTGGAACTTTGATGAATATCCCACAAGGGTCATAAGATACTGCATTCCACAAGCAAAAGATGGCCGTAAGGTTTCATGACCTCAAACATTTTATGATATTTAAAACCCAAGAATTATACCTTTTATCCAAATGAACGTTTGAATGTTGAATTAAAATCTCATTAAACATTCATTAAATTACTTCAAAATATAACTTGAAATTTAGTCTTTTTTAACCCCCCGATGATTTTACAGAGACAGGGCAATATGAGAAGAAAACTTCATGGTGTGGCACTGTGCATCAAAATGATTAATACTGATGTTACACTGTAGCATTATTGAAGTATGTTGTCAGCTAACAGCTACACTTAGAGGACAACAAGATAAGTTTACATTGAACAGGAAAGGTTAAAATAATGAGATAATATACAGGAGAAGCGTGTATCAGGAGAGTTTCTGTATGCAGTGTACATGTCCATGTATCACTGTGAGGACAGGGGAGCAAAGAAAGTGTAGGGCATAGAATGTGTTTTTATCAACTAGTTCTTTTATTAAGAAAAATCTGAATTTGTGAATATTTACAAGATTTGAAATACAAGAGTAAGAGACAACCATGTCCATTTCCTGATAAAGAGGACACTTCATCTCTTTTGGAGAGCTGAGAGCTGTGTTTACCCCTGAGGAATACACAGCTCATTAATGAACAGTCGTAGATCCAATTCTGTTATTTACAGCCTAATAGATACTCACTGTCACTAGTCAAGGGTTACATTCAATTGACCCAAACCATACTCGTGGAATAATCCGAGAAGAAATTAAGGGGTGAATTTATTGCTAATTCCTAGCCCTGGGAGAGTCAAATGGTGGGAGGGGGGATATACAAGCATTCACACACGACCTATTTAAATACATACATGGAAGGGATGTGTGTGTGTCCATCTGAATGTGTCTGTGTGTGCTTGTTAGGAGCTCTTAGCCTGGCTAGCACCACAATCACTATTGCCAGAGGGGCAATTTAGACAGGACAAGGATTAGGGCATGGAGATGGGGATCAAATGAGCACAAAAAGATATCCTTTTTAATAACTGGCTACCTCTGAACCTCCTCACACACATGAAGACACAAAGGGATTTTAAAAACATAAAGAGCAGAGTAGGAGGGAAAAAAGCTCTCATTTTGGAAGATTATGTAGGCACTGATGTAAAAAAAATACCTTGTTATATAATACTGCAATGATACTGGCTCCAATTAATTGGCAAAACTCTACAATCTTGCTCATGGATGACAAGTCAAAATATTATTATACCCAAGATGTGTGTCTGTGTTGTGAAGTAGTCACTGCATGGGCCACTGTTTAGCAGTTCAACAGCAGTGCTTGCAGCCTGGGGTGTGTGCAGGGGGCCAAGAGGGTTTGCTGGCACACAATAAAGAAAATTCTCCACACACACCCACAGCAAATACAGGCCCAAAGAACAAAAAAAAAAAGCTCATAAAGACACACACACAGACACATCCGCACACACACACACATGCACAGCCCTCCGGTCCTGATCAATACATGACAAGAGTAAATCTCCTCCGGACGTCAGGCAGTCCAATCAAAGGGCTCGGTGTTCTTATAGGGAATCACAGGAGCCAGGGGGAGACAAACAATGATGTGAATCCTCAACAACAACACAATGGCCCCACCAGCCTAGGGTTATGGGAATCGAGGAGAGGAGATATTCAAGTGTGAATTGTATTTCCTATGCATGTCCAAAGATGTGAGCTTTCACATGTAAGGCAGCCCCTATATTTGAACATTTAGGTTTCTTCCATGGCAATCTTTTTCACATCATTATCGCAAATATATGAAAAGTTGCAGGCTAGGGAAAGAATTAGCAGCTGGAAAGGTAGAAAAAGAAACACGTCCTACCAAAATCCATTTTGCTACAAGAGAGCCTCACACAAACAAGGTTAATCTCAGTTCACTTGTGGGTTGTGACAAGAAAAAATTGAGAACTGTCTCAAAACGCTGTCCATAATGTGCCACTTGATTTATGTGTGTGCAAATTCACTGCCATCACTATCTATCTCTGCTGAGCCTTTTTTGTTCCTTTGATAGGCAGGTGTCAGCTGAGCAGAGGTGATGGACAGTCTTAATCAGTCTCTGCCAGACACACACACAAACACACCTCAAGGTGATGGATTAGGCCTGAACAAAGACAATGGTGCCCACTCCTACTGGGCACGCTGTGTAGCCATTTAGGAATTTCCTGTACAAAAGTAGAGAGTCCAGTGTTGCTAGTTCATTCATCCCTCTACCATCAAACCAACATTTAATGAGTAAGGTTAGGAGCAGATATTTATCTAACACACTTAAAACTACAACAAACACAGCCATACACTCAGCTGAAAATCTCCAGTTAACACAGTCACTGACTGAACTGATATACAACTATGTTTCATGTAGTTTTTCAGAGACAAAGCTAATAAATCTGTCTGATCCTGTGTTGTGATGAGTTATACTCGTCATGCACCACTTGTGTGTTTTTTATACATCAACAACCCCAAATAGGTCCATGAAAATAATGTTTTACATATAACTGGCCCATGTTACCAAGAAGGATGGACACCACTTAGCTACATCAACAACTGTTCTTGAGGGATCCTGAGGCCTGCCCAGGTAAGGTGGATGAGTAACGTCTTTAGTGTGTTCTGGGTCTGGTTTTCCTCCCAGATGGACATTCCCAGAGAGCATCCACTGGGAGGCATTAAGCCGACATCCTGATGAGATGCCTAAAGCCTCTCAGCTGGTTCCTTTCAATGCTAAGGAGGGACGGTTTTACACTGGGCTCCTTCTGGATATCCTCTTGATAATCAAAAGAGCAACGCTTTTGATCAATGCCACCATCTCCTGAGGCTGAATGTTGATTGACAGGTAAATTAGGAACTTCACCTTGAAGTTCCCTTAACAGTAGATCAGTTCTGTTTCATGACTGCATTACTAGTGACACCATATCAGACACCATACTGGCTGTCCTTCTTCAATGGCTTCACATGAAAAGGGAAAGCAGATTATCCATAAATCACAGTGTAGGTTGTTTCATGCTTAAGTGTCCATGAGAAAAACTTTGCCTTGCCTGGGTAAAAAAGAGGCAGATTATTAAGCAATCAATTTACTTTTACAAATATCCCTCCTTCCCTTTCTTTACAGTTTGACAGTACCCCATACCCCTGTTGGTTGCAGTTAATTAGTGTCAAATCGGTCATTATTAATACCTATGCCATAAAATGGATTTTTGCAATGCCGTCATCACTCATTTTCACACAGAAGTTTGATTGTAGTTAGACCAGCACGTCATACTGATTTTTAAAACCAGTGTGTGTAAGGTGGGTGTATTAGCTCTATAGTTCCTGTATTGTTCATTCTAATGGGCTCAAAAACTTCTAGTGACTTATGTTAAATCTATGCTAGGGGATCTGAAAACTGTGTTTTACGGACAAGAAATTTATCATCTGCGGGGGTGCTCCAATTCTGACCCAGCCTTTTTCCAACTTATCAGACTAGCCTGTGTGGTAGATATTACTCAGGAATTGAACAGTCCGTGGTTTCTACACACAGACTTTATATGGGCATCACAATCAGGAATATAAACATTCAATAACTTACCAATTTTCAGGGGAGTCATAATATGTGCAATAAATAAAAAGCACATTCTTTCTAACAACTCTGCCCCTAATTCTTTCACACACTTATCCTGCTCTCCTGTCACTGTTCTCTTCGTTTCAAGACCCCTCCTGTTTAATACAAGCATTGCATACATGCCATTGTTTTGTAAGTCAAGATGTTGGTTCAATGTGATTTGCGAATGCTACATCATCAGCATTGATTGTTTTAAAACAATATGTCAATAATATCAAGCTTCCTCCTCCTAGGTGTGGTGTAGGTGGCACAAGCAAGAAAAAACGAGAGAGCTCTCGACAAAAAAATTTAAAACAGCAGCATAAAAGGGCTCAAACTGACAAAGAGATGCAGCAGTGGACCTCTCTCCCTCTCTTCAAGCTGCAGACACACACAGACAGATGCTACCCTGGGCCTCTGTATACACCTGTACACACGGGGAAAATACAGTGGGGGAGAGATTCATTCTATGCAGGTTTTTTTCTTTTTAAAATCTGTGGCAACCTTTGGAATGAGGTCATTGTGTTATAGGGCACATTTAGATTACACTGACTGATGCCAGTGATAGCTTCATGTTATATCAATTGTTGGGGGAAGAAAATAGCATAGACAGAAAACATCTTTAACTGAGTCCCCCAGTGTTTTGCATGTCTCTCTGACTCTAAGGAGGACGGTGAAACATTTGCTTAAAGGTGTGTTTTCATTTATAACTGGATTGATTAAGTTCAGATTGACAGAATGAATTAGGCTGAAGCTCTGATAAGGGTCAAAGAAATGGATCTAACTACTGTGACTATGAGCTGGTGAGGCATTTTGTGACCGAGTTCTGTTCAAGGTTCTATATCAACTTACCACTGAGAAAATGGCAACTAATAAGAACATTTACAACCACTTTTGGATCCTTCAGAAATGACCATCATGAACAAAAAAGGTGTAAATAGATTTAGGTCCTCTTATATATTGTTTATACATGGGCCCTAAAGCCAATATCCTTACCTTCAACTTTTTCCAAATTAAGAGTGTACCTACACCTCACCCTGCAGGTGATACGCCCACACAACATCACTGCATGAGGGTGAGTATGATTATTTAACTAGACAAACTCTGGACCCATAGCCTCCGACTTCTTGCCCCTTTAGTCAGTACCTTGATAAATGAATGAAGCTGCTCCAGATGGGAGTAAGCCTGGCTGAGCTGTCTCTGAAGCCTGTCCAAAGCAAGGGAGCTCTGCTGGGTCAACCCCTCCATTTGCTCAGTAGCAGTCTGTTCCAGTGCAGCCAATGCCTGCTCACTGGCTCCCACGCGGGCCTGCAAGGCATGCATCCGCTGCTCCTGTAAAGAGAAACAGCAGTCTGCAAGCAATCTTTTTTGTTTCAGAAAGTAAGAGTGTATGCATCAACTTCTGATGCATTTGTGGAAATTGCAGTCATAGTAAAAACTTTTTTTGGCTACTGAAGATAAGTTTTAATTACAGTAAAAATGTGCTCAAGTAATATATAATACAAAAGCATTACATGGGCTGCAGTAGTTTCCCTCCAGGATTGTATAGTTTTTCACTCAGTATCCTTAAGTGGATAACTATTAAGAGGCCTCTAACATGCTGTCTAATTTAATAAATGTGCTTTCTTCAAAGACGTCTTTCATCCCCTTTGTTATAAATTTGTAAAATAAATCTAGAGAAAGTCAATGAGGCAAAATACTCTACATTCAGCATATTCAAAACAAGAAAATAACATTCACAGGCAGGGTGTAAAGTTCAGGCAGCATCGTTGGGTGTGAGAGAATGAAGCCAAAGAGAAATGTAAAAAAAAAACAAAAAACAAAAAACAAACAAAAAAAAAAACAACCAAACAAACAACAATCAACAACAAAAACCCCTCTCAGTTCATTCAGTCTCTAAAAGTCCCATACATAGTTACATTTTAAAGCTCATTTTAATAGCAGAAATAAACAGCCTGACAAATTTAGGAAAAAAAATCAGTCTGAATAGCTCATGCTTTTAACAGAACACAACTCACAAGGGGTGATTTCTTTTATTTAACCCATTTGTTTTGATCTTATGAATGCTAATATTTATGCATAACAAGGAGCATGGGTGGGATTGACTGTCAAGTAGAAGGGTTGTAGATATTGGCCAGGCTAAACACCTCCCTGAGTTCCAACTTTTGTACCTGTTGCTGGATTGACAGTTTATTAGAGCCAGCATTTCTAGTTTGGCAACTACCAACACTAAAACAGTCCACACCAGGGACTAATGGGTAACCTGGCACACCACATGGACTGTTCAACATATTTCACTAGTCCATCTGGGTTAGAGCCCATAGAAAGTGTTTGGGGAGGGCATAACCTTTCAAAGCATATCCGGCCGGTGATTGGACGGTCGTTCCATCAATCACATTCATTACAGGCCAATCAGATAATGCAGCATGCAGGTGCTACTGTGCTACACAATGTGAGCCACTTCATAAAACAAACTCTCATCAAAACATGCAAAAATGTCCTTACTATAGAGAAGATTGAAGTGCTGATAATTGTTTTTCATTTAATAAAGAAATGAGGTCCAGATCAGATTAAACTGCTACTAAAGCTGTTAGCATTTATGCTAATCTCCGTACAAGCAGTCACTTCCTGCTGTCATCTAACTTGTAGCTCCCACCTCGTTCTGCTCTAAAGGACACTGATTGGACTGTCCTGTTTTGGGCCGCTCACAATCGTTGTAGATTGGAGCTTGGCAAGATGGATCTGTCTGGTTACACACACTGATTCAGGGGATATGGGGGACTTTAGTAAGATGTGTATGTTTTATAGTTATATTTTGTAAGAGTAATGATAGGCCTTTAGTGCCATAATTTGATATTGCAAGGACATTATAGGAGTCAGAACTTGGGGGCAAGACATGCAGGCAAGAGGCCAAGACATGGAATCAAACTCAGACTGCCCTCTTCAGGCAATGGTCTCTAAAAGTGGGGTGCACGTTCATAGCCAGTAAGGTTGAATCAGTTGTATATAAGTGGTTATGAAAGAATATTAAGTTATTTGCCAATACTGATAGGCAACTTACAAAGTAACTTAGACCTTCAGCGTGTGGATGTGATGTGAATGGCTAAGTTAAACCTGCAACATAAAATTGCTTTGAGTAATCTGATAATAAAAAGCACAAATTAAGTTCACGTCAATTTACTATTAATAATCTAAGTTGATGTTTTTTTTAAATGGAAGTTGCATGTATTTTCTCAAGTTGCAGAAAATTAGCTCTTCAAGCCAGTCATGTCTAGGTGACTTCGTTCAGAAACAATGGTAAAATACATCAATATCATTGTCAGAATGCTGCTTTTGATAAAATTACAGTAGTGTTGCCAGTGAGGCTGTTTCCTACCTTCTTCTCCAGGTTTTCCTTCAGTTTTGAGCAAGAGGCCTCATACTGGCTTTTCTCTGTGGTTGCAACATTTAGTCTCCTCTTTAAAGATTCAATAAGAGCCTTTCTATTGGTGGCTTCTTCTGATAAAGTCTTCACCTGTGGGAATGTAGAGTGTTACAGCCCAATCACTTTTGGTACCCAGGTAAACAAGCTGCTTATTGTTTAAAACAGTAAAAAGTTTACAAGTTGAAAGAAAAAAATGAGTGAGTTTTCATCTATACTTGAATACCAAAAAGAACCGATAGACAAGGCATGAAGCAAAGGGGAGGGTGTGGGTGGTAGATATTCCAAATTATTATTATTATTATTATTATTATTATTATTATTATATAATTTGAATTTCAGTGATACTAGTAAAAATAAAAATAAAAATTAATACTATGGCTACAAAAAATGACTTCAGGACAAGTAGTTATTTCCAATCTGAATAACAAAATTTGAAATTCCATTAATGCTTATAAAACACAAAACAAATAAGATGACTTTAAAACAACGTAAGTCTAAAATGACATATTTACTCTACTCTCATTTCTTTGGAAATTTTAAAAGTGTCAGTGTTTATGCAATGATAAAAAGCTGTCACCACTCTGCAGGCAAGGGCTTATAAAAAAACTTTAGGCAACAGGCAGCATTATTGTCGCTTTCCTCAGCTCTTAGTTTGTCTGAGACAGTTAAAGGGTTCATGTTCATGTGTTCTTTGAGTTTTATACCCCTCTTAGTGTGTTTATGAAAAGAAAATGTATATATCTATTATCATTAGGATTATACACATATTATGATCCTTTTATATGCCTGTGTGAAAAGCCTTCATGCTGAAACTAGAAACGAGAAATCAAGACAGAATATCTTATCTCTGATAAAAGAGGACTGCGCCCTCACATCAGCAGAAGAACTACATCTTGTCTCTGATAAGTGAAGATTACGCCGTCATATCAGCAGAAGAACTAACAGTTTCTGAGTGAGAAAGATGACGACTGTTTGTGTAACTCTGAACTGTAATATTATTAGTTGATGCCTGTTTCTGGACAAACACGCACTTGTGTAGCACTGCATAGAAGAGATGCTATGGATCTTTAGTGTGAGAGGAAGTTGCCTTGCTGTAAACTGCTCCACTCCTTGCGCAAGAAAAAGACTGAAGAAAAGCTCCTTCTCCTGTCCTTCTTTCCATCTGGGCTGTTAGTCAGGTGCAGTGTGGGAAATTTCCTGACAGTTTACATGGCTATTCTGCATGATGGAGTACTTCTATATGGAAGATAACAAAGCCTGCTTTATCAGGACTTGTCCCTCACCTACTGTGACCAGCACCAGCACTTGCCAGAAATGGCTGATTCCCCTTGCTCCCCAAAAAGACCTACCACTGTGACATGCTACCACTGTTTCATTAGTTGTTTAAATGTATTGTTGTGGTGGCAAGTCCAGTGCAGAGCACAAACTGTAGGAAGAATGTAGAGCCATTGAAAACATTGCCCTGAACTATGCTGAACTGGCCAATAACCACAGAGTGGACTGGTCAACCAATCAGAATAGACAGGGCCTACTTAGGGAAGTTGCTCTTAAAGTGACAGGTGCTCCAACAGAGCATCTGAGTCAGAGAATTTAGCAGCTGTAACCTAACCCGACAGGTTTTTTTTAACAAAAATGATTGTGAAAATACTTACTTAGTGAAAGGAACAGGTCAATTTAAGTAAAGTGGAGACTTTGTGCTCTAGAAAAAATATTGGTATCAGCAATAATGGGTTTGGAAATATTGGATTTTTGCAGAAAATCCAATATTGTATATCCCTTTAGAATATGACCATTTGATGGGGCTAAATGGAAGAAATTACCTGCCACTGATTAAAAAAAGCAGGAGAGGTTGTGTTGCAGCACGGAGCAGATTAAGACACAGATGCATCATGATAACAAGGAGTACCAGCTCAGCATCAAGTACACTAAATCCTGTACATTTGTGTGAAGATTTCTTCACGTCTCTGAGCTTTTAAGAGCTTAACCATGGTGAAATATGAAGGAAACATATCTCTGTACCACTGCTGTGTTTAGAAGTTAGCAGCACTCCCTCTGACCCACCTGCGCTGTTTGCTGACTGTTTCTCACTAAACTTTTGTATTTTTTTGGTACAACATAACATAAAGTACTATAATGCAGGGTTGTCCACACTTCTCTTTACATAGAGGGCCAACATTAGAAAAACGTGAGAATGGCCAGGCCATCCCAACTTTAAGGTGGTTAAGTTAGTAAAACCAGTTAAATATCAAAACAGCTGACATCACAGTCTTCTCTAGTGGTTTGACAAGGAAACAGACATCTGTAGAAGAATTTAGGATGGCCAATCAGATTTAGGAGGGGCCTGTTAGAACTTGGATACCACCTGATCCACTTCTGATCAAGGGGAGAATTGCACTCTCTGCAGCAGAGAGGGTAGACATTGATCGGTCATCTCCACATTCAGTCAGAGAACAAGAAAAGACGGCACAAAGCTGACAAACTTTGTAGATTCAAATTTGAAACTTTGAAGATTTTGTCATCATCTTAGTTGTAAATATGCTAACTATTAATAGTGTCCCTTAATTTTATCCCAGTGATGAAACTAAGAAGTAAAAAACAGTCTACAGGCCAGTCCATATTTCACTTTTTTCTTTTTAGATATTTTACTTCATTTGAGAACTAGCCAGTGGTCACAGTTGGCCCCGGGCTATAGTTTGGGCATCCCTGCCATAAGGCATGTGATACAGAGAAAAGTACTTACTTTAATATCATACAAGCATGCAAAAACAACAAAGAAAAAAAGCAGAATGGGTCGGGGGGCTAAGCAGCCTGTTTGTAATGAAGAGATACTTGGATGTTAACTTCATCTGGAATTTTCCTTATTCCCCTTGCATCAATTAAGTGAAAATTTAGTCTCTAAAAGAAATAGTACCTACTTGTAAGCTTATTCTTTGCCATAATTTTTTGATGCACATGTGTACCTTCTTCTCCAGCTCCTCTACCTGCCGTTTGTAACTTTTCTCCATCTCCTGCAGGAACTTAAGTCTCGTCTTCAAGTCCTCGACCAGCTGCCTCTTCATGTTTGCATCTCTCTCTGTGTGGCTTGCCCTAGGAACATGCATCAAGTAGTACACATAAAAACATAATAACTTAAATGCCTCAGATATTCACATTTATGTAGGGCATACATTCACTTACAGCATGCTCACAGAAAACAAATATAGACATTCAGAGAGTCAGACACACGCATACACACATACGCAAAGCTGGCAGGCACAGTGTCCCCATGCAGTGCATCAGGCATGACAGCTCATTATGACAACTAAATACACTGGCATGCTGTTTGGGTAAGTGGAGGGGGGTGAAATAAGGATGCATATGTAATTCTAACTGGCATATATTAGGACAAGTGCTCTGGCAGGGGAATGCCGCGCTAAACGAGACTGGGGAGTCCTCTTTGACTAACGGCATTTTGAATCAGCAGTGACACGACTTGAGAGACTGTAATCAATATTTAAATGTTTATTATTTTCCTCGCAGCATTACACCCGTCACATATAAAAACACATCAGCGGGGGGACTAGGCTTGTGAATGACTGATTTTGAATGAAACGCACTCTAAAAAATGTTGTTTACTTGCTGATAGTACTTCCCTGAAGCGAGGCAGGGTCTCTGTATTCTAAGAAATTCATGTCCTAACTGTGGCAAACAAGCACCTCGTGTCACTTTACATTTTGTTTACTTGCTGTATTGACATGTTTAATAATTGAGCGCTCTGCACGGCCACTAAACAGAGAGGCCTTGCTTTAAATGGGCTCAGTACGTTAGTATGTTTGACTTTGTTTTCATAAAAGGCAAATATGAGTTGTTCATGGTTGTCTATACCTCAGGGATTTAGAACAAATAGAATAAAGATCATAAGGAATGGAGTTAATTAAAACGATTTTTGCTGTTTTTCTTTTATTTCAAACATGTAGAGGATCTCTTAGCTCCCACACGCATCATTGACTGTGTGTTTTAAATAAACAGATGACGCAACGGCAGAGCAAATGCTTTCGTGTAAGTAAATGTCCCCATCTCCCTAGGTGGAGGGATGCCTGAGGGCAGACTGGCTAAATAAATGTGAGGTTGTCCTATTGGAGTGACATTAAATTAAATGAGAGAGGAGTCTAGCCTGGGGTCTTTGGGGAGAAGTAGCGCTGCCTGGTTACCCCATGGATTTGGCCATTAATGAGAAAACCCATATTGAACCTTTCAGATGGCTGTCTGGTGTTGACTTAAAGACAGAGAGCAGCAATAAGAGCCCCAGCAGCTCCCTCTGCCCCAATGCTAATGGCAATTAGATCGACAACATTTATTTTAGATGTTCTCCTCTTCTGCAGCCCAAAAAGAATAGAGGATAAAAAAGAATGAGGGATGGAGCTTCTGCCAGAACGTGTAATCTCTATTTATGAGTGTTAGTGAAGAGAGAGAGAGAGAGAGAGAAAGAGAGCCTGGAACTATATACCAATCACTCACACGTTTGTTCCCTTTGTTCTGCGCTTGTTGGCAATATTGTTCTTCAAACATGCGTGTATTGTAATGATAACAGTCAGTGGTCTGAAGTGAGTGTGCGAGAGAGGGCGAGAGCGAATGTTTCTGTGTATGTTGTTAAGAATGAAGTGCGGGTGGACGTTTCATGTGGCTGATAGACAACAGGGCTAAAGATGAAAGAAGCAGCTTCATAAATAAGGCAGGGCCATAGTGCCGGATATTGACTGAGGACATGCCGGTGCACTTTGAAATTCATTTCTTTTTTTCCCCTTCTCTTCTTTAAGGCGAAGCAGCCTTGCTCCCCGTGTGTATGCTGAGATGTATATTTCAGAGACGTCTAGACATGTCTTTCATTCTGAGAAGGGGTCCCTCCATGGAGCCAAACGGAGAGGAAGGCTTGAGGAGATGGCGAGTTACGTGCCTGTGTGCGTGAGTGAACGAGTGACAAGAGGCTGGAGCTGTCGTGGAAACTCAGCAGAGGGATGTTCGCTCTGTCTGGCTGTGATCCACTGTGCTTTGGTCACACACAAACACATATGCTCTGTGATTGTACACATGCCCTGGATGCATTATTGAGAATGGCAGGCAGAGGACACAGCATAACTAGACAAAGAGAGAAAGAGAGGAAGGAAAGCCAAGTTGTTCTTTGTACCTTTCCCTCAGTTCAGAGATGAGATCTTAATGCAGAATGATGATGTACGCCTTTCATAACACGGTTTAAATCTCTCCCTGAGTGAATTGTTTATAGCCATACATTCTGACTCTGAAATGCAGTGAGAGCTACAGTAGGTGAACCTTGTAACTCATTAGGGCTTGTGGCCCACAGGCCAGAGTGATGCTGTGTGGGTTTTAGTGTCATGGGCCAAAATGGTCCCTCCTGCGGCACACAACCAATCAATACACTCCTTTGATCAGTACCCCACATCAGCTGCCCACATACACAACAGCACAGCACATGACACACAAGACACCCACATGCACACATGTGTGCACACACTAATTCCACTAGTCATTTTTTATTCACTCGCTCATGAGAACATGCATAATTTCACAGATGATTCACGCAGAGGAGAGGAATGCCTGAGTGAAGCGCAGCAGACAGAGTGCTGCCACATGGTGGAATCAAACACTACGGATGAGAGCAGCAGAGGGAGCAAACATGCATATAGAGACATGCGGAGACCGAGAGACAATGACTGAAAGAGGGGTGTAAAAGGTAAAAAGGAAAGGAAAAGCTACACTGGAAAAAAAGAGAAGCATAAAGAGAAAAAAATACTCATGAAAAGAAAAAAAATGTGTGAGACTAACTTGTCCTGCAGCTGGTGGAGCTTGTCCTCCTTCTCCTGGAGTTGGCCTCGCAGGGCTTTGTTAGCTGCCACCTGCCTTGTGACCTCCGCACTTGCATTCTGGGGGAGGGCACAGGGTGTGTAAATGTGTTAGTTCATGTGTTTGAGCGTGTGTGATTGGGGGTGGGGAAGATTTTTACGACACGCTTGATGACAGGTCAGGCACAGCATGCCACCTCATTATAGTTACAGCAGGAGGGTGGAAGGTGCTAAAGGAGGTTAAGAGGAAAGCAGTCATTTTTAAAGTGTGAGAGTTAAGGGGAGTAATTAGGAAAAATAACAACTCCTCGACCTATACTGAAGAACACATTTAAACAAGGCTGTAATATGTAACCCTTAGGTCTTATTGGTCCCTTTTTCAGATGTGCAAGTTTTTGTGATTAAGATTATTTTCAGCAGTAATTCAATGACATGTATTTGTGATTTTTTTCTCTGATTTTGAACTTCATATGTTACAACAGGCCTATAGTCCTCTTTGTTAACAATATAATCACATGTAGCCCATTCAGGCCAAAAAACAGCCACATTCAAGCCCATTATAACTGTGACTTTTAATAATATGGTAGCTTCACCATAAAAGCAAATGATTATCTCATAATGTGCTCAGAATTTACAGGACAGGCTTCAGTTTGAAGATTTCTTCTATTTTCCAGCAGATGGTCCCATTTTCCCTCTTTTAGTGCCTGCACTATTCCATGAGACCAAAAGGGAATTTGAACTGTGTTTTTATCTTCAAGATGGCACAGCAGAAAAAAAACAGCTATACCATGATCAGTTTTGTTAAAAATCACTGGCATGTTCAAGACCGTGTTGATCCAAGGATTTCTCCCTCTAGCACTCTAAATACGAGAATAAAAAAATTTGTTTTCCTTGCTCATAAAAATGTCAATAATATGATGAAGGCGAATTGGTCTGAACTTGACTAAATTCATGAAAACAGATTTACGCTTAAGTTTTATGATAAGTGATGAAATTGGTAAAAGTGTTTGATGTGGTAAAACTGTCTGATAGGGTGTACAAACTGGGGCTTGATGTACTAAATATGACTTTTTCTTTAAGCTGACAGATGACAAAAAATGTGCACAAAACAATAGCTGAGCATGTTAGAAAGATAACTTTATATGTCCCAGCAGGAAATTTTGTTTTCACAGGCTGTCAAACAAGTGGGGAATCTGTGACTGGTGTAGGTCTGAATCCAGACCTGGGCCCTTTGCAGCATGTCATCCACCCCCTCCTCACCCCTTTCCCATTGTATCTCCACCCTGACCAGTCTAGGTAGAACCCAAAAATTGCCTTAGGAGAAAGTGTGGTAAAGTAAGTAAATCAATTTTGCTGATAATAACTAAGATGTCCCAGACTTTTTAAAAGAAGAGAATTTCCCTTGTACTATTTTGGAAACAAAAAAAGAAAAACTTCATAACTGACAAAAGCATTAATCATAAAACTAACTGAATAAAACATTTTTATTTTTTCCACTGGAGGCAGTGGAAAACTGTACACAAGCTACCACATAAAGGCTTAAACTTCTGAAAATAAATATTTTTTCTTCATTTATAAAAACAACTTAGGTAGGAGAAACACTTGTTGCAGTTAAGGTGAAAAATAATATTTATATATAACAATTTTAAGGCATTTTTTTATGTGTCCCATTTTTGGCTTAAAACATTAGGTGTGGCTCCTTTTCTCAAAGCTGAAACTGCTCAGAAAAAAAGACATGAAAATCAAGTTTGGTGTTAAAAGCATGTACCAGACCATGCTGATCCAAAAAAGACTTCTTTCCTGGCATTTTTTTGAATACATATATATATATAATTCTATTTTTTTTCTATTCATATATTTTTGTCTTGTTTGTGAATAAGACTGAAGCTGTTGAAGATATTAAATACAGTGAAAATAAAAAAGTAGATATAATCATATAATAATTCGTGGTACCAAATAGAACTCAAAATAGTCCTTGTTGAACCTTAATGTTTTTCTCTCCTCTATCGTTATATCACAACGTATTGAGATATGTCATTCACAATCAGAGGCTGGCTTCTGACTGAAAGACTGACAGATATTTGAATGTGCATGTTCACCTCGGTTTAAAGAGACTCAAGTCCCTTGTGGGAACTGCAGCAGCATGGGCTTTTGACAATGCACTGACTTGGAGCCAGGAAAACCCACAGTGTAACCCCTGCCTCTCCCTTCTGCTGTCACCTGCCATGACTTCCTCATCTGTGCGTAATGACAGCAGCAATCTGCCAAGTGACACTGATGAGCAGACTGCAGAGAAGGTGATAATACTGTGCTACCACTCACACTCACTCCCTATGATGTAGGGCACGTCTCTACTGCTATTCCCCATTTCTCATCTCTCTGACAGGTACTCTGTAATAAGATCAAATGATAAGAAATGCTAATTCATGTCGAAATCACATGCAATTTCAGGTGATGTTGAGTGTAAATTGAAAGGCTCAAGACTTTTTTTTTTTTTTTTACGTTCCATGATTTGAAAGTAAAACCTTGACGGATTTTTTTTTCTCAGAATTTTTTAAAAGCTCAAGGACTGCTGGCTGTTCAAACCACTGAGATCTTTAAGTGACTTTAAAATATGGATGTTTGATAAGAAAAGGAAAAATAGCAACATGTTTTCTCCAAAATAAAACATTTATATATTCTTATGTATTCTCATGCAAGAAGACTGTTTGATGCTGCACTGTAAGCAGCCAAAAAAGAAATTCAAACTTCAGTGAGCAATTTCTTCTTTTTTACTTTGCCTACATGACTAAAAACTTTTTAAGCCTAACATTTAAAAATATAGGAATATGTTCATTGTTTTTGATGGTATAATTCACTTAAGCTTCGCAGTGCACAGAACTGGTTATGAACATGAAGCGCAACGCCATCATGCTATTGAGAAGCTTAATCTAATAAGGCGTGCACATTGAGACAAAGCATGAGTGCAATTCATTAACCCTCAGGTTCAACATGGAACTTGTAACAACAAACCTTTAGTTTGGTTTGAAGCTGTTTGACTTCAGTCTCAAGGGCCTGGGTGGTTGATTCAGCTGCGGCACACACTGAGCAGCCCTGGCAGGGGGCAGTAGGTGGTGGTAGTGGTGGTGATGGTACTGATTGCTGAGGGAATTTGATTTGCCTCCACTGCTCAACCTCCATCTCCAGAACCTTTTTCTGCTGCTCCATACCCACCAGGTCAGAGGTCAGCTTCTGCAGGCAGACAGACAGACAGATAGGATTGTGGGCCAGGTTTGATACTTTGATTAAAATTTTCCTTCAATTACTCAACCAGGTGACTCTATATTTTTTGTTTTTTGAGGATGGCAAACAGTGCAAGTGATGGCAGACATGTCATGCTGCTACAAGTACTGAATGAACTGAGTTAATTTAATTTTCAATTTTAGCTCCTCAGTCTCAAGAAAACAAATAATTCAGACTGAGAGATTACTGAGCAGCGTCCTGTGCTGCTTTCATTTTGTCCAAAGATTTTGCGAAGAGTGGTAAATGAGAGCCCCCATCTTTCTTTTAAAGTGACAATATGTAATTTTTCCTTCTTAAAATAGCAAGTCAGTCTAATACTATAAACACTAGTTACAAGATGAAGACCAGCTTTCCCTTTATCACAGAGCATCCTGTTCACCTGCTTTCAGTACTGTGAAACTTTAGTAATTTTTCCTTTAAGTAATTTTCCCGTAAGAAATGTGTATGCGGTGCTAGTTCAAACCCTAGCCCCAAGCTAAAAAAAAAGCTAGTAAGCAAATCTCAATGTTGTTTGATACAACTACAAGGCTGAAAGATGGACCTGGTCAATAATGGTCAAAATGACAGGACAGATGCTGTTTCTTACAGTTAAAAATACTGCAAAACAAGATCAACTGTAAAAAAGAAAAAAAAAAAAATATATATATATATATATATATATTTCACGGTGGAAGTTGCATGTTGTCAGCATGTGTCCTCCCCCTCCAACAGAAACAGTTCTCTAATTTAAGTGAGGGGCTGTTTTAAGCAATAGCTGCTTCTTCATTGATGATCTGTATGACAAAGAATCATGCAGATCATCAGTGATTTTAAACTAAAGCGTCTGAGGTGAACACTTAACCACACTATAGCAGCAAACCTCAAAAAAGCCCGTTGTGTGATTATAAGGTAAAAATGACGCAGAAAAAAACATCTCAACATTTGGTTCAAAACTACCACAATGAACTGATGTGGTATAATTACAAACATGCTTAATGGCACAAACAGGGGACATGAAACATGAAGATGTATACTGCACACATAGGGAAAATGCTAGAACACACACAGAGACACAAACACACACCCAAGTGTAACCGCAGATTCCCAGGGGTTTGCTCTCTGCTCTGCATACATGGAGGTTATTGATATCTTGTTGCTGGCTGACACCTTTTAATAGAATCCCTCTTGTTTTAGGTTTCCTCTGCTCTGTTGGAGGCGTGCATGCCATTTCCCAGGAGAGGGAGAGGGAGAGAGAGAGAGGAGAGAGAGAGGGGTGGAGGAGGGAGTGAAAAGTGGAGTGATGGCTGTAGTGGCAGTGGTGCACGAATTAAGAGTGGCATTGATGACACTTCCTGTAAGACAGGCTTTGATTTCACAGGCCATTTTCAGCTCTGGTGAGAAATGACACTGACATAGACTGATGTACTGGTGGTCCATTAGGCTTGGAGACAGGACACTTCTCTCTTTCTCTCTCTTGCAGTGGTCTCACTGACACTGGTCCAAGTGATACCCAATCATTACTGAGGTAAATAAGGAAACTGAGGCTGCAGAAATAGCTACAGGTCTGGGATGGAAGCATGCAGTTACACATGCATATATGCTAAAAACAGAGCAGGGCAATCATAAAGTAATCTTCCATTATACACACCAAGATTTTGGTGCCCTTAGCTCCACTGCTACTCCCCCTCTACCTGTTTCCCTGTCTCTCACCTTTTTTTCTTTACTTCTAATGCAAAGATAATAAAAATTCCAGTCCCTCAGTTTCTTGCCGCCCTAATCCTGTGATAATTCCAGCCCCTTACATGTTAGAGGAGGGTAGGACACTGCACATGTAAAGAGATAATCTCTGTGGATTCAGGAGGCAATGTCACAGTTCACTGAAAAGTAAAGTAAACTCAGAGTTAATGACTAAATGAGGGAAATAATCCAGGCAACGAATGATCTTGTATTCTGTTGATACCCATGACAAGAACATTTTGTCAAGCGCTAAACCTTGTAGAATTAGAACGGTATGCTTCACCTGTCACCTGAGTTTCCTTAAGCTTCTTATGTCACCTTAAGGAATAATTCTGATGTTTTACATGCCTAGGTGGGTTTCTTCTGCTCTTTGTTTATGTCTTGTTTGAAGAGCTTTGCATTAACTTGATGAAATTTACATATAACGTTCTCTGGCTGATTAAACCATTATTTAAATTAGCAATCAAACATGTACATCCTGGAGTGGTTGCCTTACCAGGAAGTACAATTTTCATTGTTGGTGTACTGACCCTAATCTTAGCAGCATCCAAACATTACATTTTATCTTTCTGAAAGACTACATTACTATTTCTTACAGTAAATATCACTTGCCAAGGTGTACTTTTTTGAAGTGGTGGATGTTTTTAAACATCCACCACAAATATTCTGATCAGAATATAAACCTTAGTTATATTAGAGATATAATCTACACCTTAGTAAATTAAAATTCCAGTAAAAAACATTTAAATTCCACAGGATTGTGAATTACAAGTCTGAGTGCAAATACTACCATGTGTTTTCAATTAAAAAAAAAACAGTTAGATTACATGAGTCATGTCTTGAACCTAGCTTTTTGATTAAAAGTGATTGTGGATTCAGTGACCTGGTCCTGTACCTTTGCGACTTCAAGTGATTAAAATCTCTGTTCAGTCAATCCTGTCTAATTTTAAAAATCTCTGAAATCTTTCTTTCATCTTTGAACCTTTTCTTTACTGTTGTGGTACTTTTATTCACTTTTGTTATTCCTCCTAAAGTAATACATTTAATCTTACTGTGATTTTGAACACTTTGATAATAATACCTCTGTTTAGCTTGATTGCTGTTTTTAATCTGTGCATATTAACTGTTGCCCAGTGAGGTAGCTTGTAACTATAGTTTTTAAAGGTGCTTTACAAATCTATTTTCCCTTTTCCTCTTCTCCTTCTTAAGTGTCATCACTATAATGATGAACACGTGTTCTGCATGAGCTTTCCCACTTAAAGTATCACATAAGATTATACGCATCCATATATTCCTAAATAGATATAAACAAACAAGTTTTCATAGGAAAAAAATATGTTATAAAGTGGGGAATAAGGAAATAGGCACATTGTTGGAAGGAGGCGAGGGAGGAGGCAGCAAGGGAAGGAGAGAGTGTGCAAAGGATCAGGAGACACTCCAACACAAACAAGTTTCTTCACAACTGCCATGCTACTTCTCACATGATGGCCCCTGTGGAGCCTGTCCTAAGCCAATTACCAGCAGAGAGTTTTAGTTGGAGAGCTGGCCAGGACCGGCTGGAACAAGCCCAAAGTCCATCACCTTTTGCCCTTTGCAGAGAGGGCAACAAGACCTGGCTCTGGCCAGCCAGCTGACTCCAACTTTTTCTGGTGGAGGGGCATTAATACTGCAGGAGGAGAGAGGAAACAAACAGGAAGACAACAATTCCCCTCTCTGTCCACTCTGCGTGTTTGTGTATGTGTGAGAGTCCACCAGTGCCTTAGCTGCTGTGTCTGAGTCTAAGGTCTCGTTGGGCCTCAGCAATCAGCTGCCTGGGTCGGAGCACGAGAGCCACTTCGTAGGTAGCAACAGGGAGAGGGCTGTACTCTGACCTGTATGCACACTGCAAATATACTGTATTTGTAAAAAGTGTCTTAGACTCTACACAGTAAATATACAGACAAATGTGTCTTTACTGAGTGGAACTATGTTGAAATTCACTGAGAGCAGTCTCTAGGTTACAAGATTGTGTTATGACAATGCTTGGAGGAGATTCATTTGGAGTTTGTTTTAGCACAAGGCTAATGAAATGGGTAAAGGAAGTGACTTCAGTTCACATAAAGGTGGAGCAGTGTTAAAACCCAATAGCTTTCTTAATCTTCACCTGTTGACAGCTGAAAGCAGCTGTGGAAGGAGACAAACACAAAGGAGAGGGTGCATATGCAGTGTTTAATGCAGCGCTTTAAGAGGAAGCTCCCTCCACCTTTTTTAACATTGCAGAAAAAAAAACTTTTACACATGTATTTGTATATCTTCTGAAGGCTACTTTCAGCTAGTTAATAGCCATTTCACAAAGTTCAATTGACCTCTAACTTATTTTTCTCTACAAACATGACATTGAGTTCACTGTGCTCCACTGACCTCCATAGTGACCAGATCTCAATCCATTAGAGCACCTTTGGGATGCAGTTAAACAAGAGACTGTTATCATGGACGTGCAGCTGAAAAATATGCAGCATTGCATGATGTTATGGTGTCAATATAGATCAAAATCTCTGAGTAATGTTTCTAGAGCTTTCTTAAATCTATGCCATAAAGAATAAAGGAAATTAAGGCAAAGGAGGTTCGACTGGTCGAAGTGTACCTAATAAAGTGGCCGGTGTGTATAAAGTCTACCAAGTCTTGTGTAAAAGTCTGTAGTCTGCAGTCAGGAACTAAATAACTAATGAGTGTGGCACAGTCACTGCCATCGTCATTACACATACAAGCACATATTTAGAGAAACTGCTTGTGACACAGATTGCTGAGGAGAACCGGCTTGTTGAAACTTTCAGTGGGACGAGACAGCAGCAGTTAGAGAGAAAGAGAGAGAGAGTGCTCCTCTCCTCTGCTCCGTGGTGCTGACCTCCACAGGCCTGTCAGCCACACTTATTAAGCATGATAAGGGCAAAGGACCTGCTTCTGCTACACTCTCACCGCCCCAGAAAATATAAAAGAACCACAAATGGGAAGACAAAGGCAGGGGTAAAAAGAGTCTTCCAAACACTTAAAGCATGCTCTCTTCTTTATATCCATTTCATTTGTTTTTCCCTTAAGTTACCTGTGTGAGCTGCTTGCTGCTGCTCAGCCTCTCGGTGAGGGAGTTGAGCTGCGCCGTTATCTCCTTGTTGGCCCTTCGCAGCTCTGTGGCTGAGAGCATAGCATCTTTCCTGGCACTTTGCAGTATGTCAACGTGACGCTGCAGGGACTCAACGCGCTGCTGCAGAGAAGAGGCGGAGCGGTGCCGGGTCTTCATTAGCATCCTCTTCCTCCTCCTCCACCTCCTCTTCTCTCCTTCCGTCCCTTGGTCCCAGGGCTCATGCTGTTCATCGTCTAACAGGAGGAAGAACATGCAGGCACCTCGGAGTTGACAAGTGCACGGAACAAATCCCTATTTAGAAGCTACTGCTGGGAGTTAACAGGTGTATGTGAAAGTGCCTTTGTGTATGCTGTGATATATTTAACAGCTTGAATGATTAACATTTCTCATTTATAACCCATTCAGAAGTGTCAAGTTCTTAAACAAACAAAGGAAGAAGCTTGTTAACTTCTTATAAACTTGTTTCCGATCAACAGCATGTACATACATCGAATGCTCTTCCTGCTAAAAATAATAAACCATTAGATTTTTGTAGTTCTGCAAGGGCGTAAAAAAGGAAAGCTTATGCTACCTTTAGCCAGAACATCAGCTTGTTTCCTGTTAGATCCTGCTGCCGGTGCGTCTGCCTTCGAGATCAGTGAACACCTGTAGGACTTGAGGAACAGAAAATAAGGAGAGTGAGATGAAAAGCTGCGGCTCAACGTAACACAGCCAGTTGACATGTTGCACAGCTAATAATGACACCATGATCACAGGGTTTGCTCAGTTTAACGCGACAAGACAAATCACCGTGCGCTTTAATAATTCACCTGAGCGTGTTCGACCAACTTTGACTCAAACACCTCTCAGAGCGGATATTACTTCTGACGTATGCTTGCAAATGCCGCCTTTGTTCAATCACTGTCTCAAAACCCTGATTCACTCCTACAGTATGACATGCGTGTACAGTCATTTGCACTTATAAGTGAGCACGAGTGTGTGTGTGTGTGTGTGTGTGTGTGACATCTCCCAACTGCACCCTCGTTTGTAGCGACATCAAAGAAGCCCCCCAACCCTCCTTCTCCTCAGCCTGTTTCCTTTGTATATGGGGTCAGGTAGGATTTGATCAGTGCCAGGTTTGATCACACGGTGCCTTGCAGGGAGGAGAGGGGAGATGAACCCTTTGGTTCGTGACAGAGCACGTTGTGAGGGGCCTGGGCTGTCATGGCGATGAGCCCAGAAGGAGCTGATGGGCACATTTAGCGGATCTGGAGCGGGGAAACTAAAGGGGATCTGAGAGTATGGGTCCTGACAGCTCCCTGGCTACATGTGCAACAACAAGGCTCTCATCCTCTCCACCTTCTTAAAAAAAGAAAGAGAAGGGAAGAGAGGAAGACAGAATATCTTTAAAGGTCCCCCTGTACTTCTCTTCATCTCTCTACTTGACGGACATATCTCTCTGGGGTTTGGAGCTGCCATGTCCTGCTGTGAAGTGGTTTGATGTGGACAAGAGCAAGGGTCCAGGCCTATTGATTTCTTGGTGTGGAGAGAGGAGGGAGGCGCAGGAGTGCAGACAAGCACATATAGGGAGACTCTAAATTCAGAATAAAGACATGTATTGTATGGCTGTAACCTAAAAAAATAACATCTATGTAAAGGTTCAGTTTGGTTGAAATCAGTATCAGTTTTTCTTCACCAAAAAGGAGTGAGCATTGAAAATGCATGACTAAAATTAGTCATTGTCAAACTGTGTGGCAGAGCCGCTGGGGCTGGGGGTAGGGTCGGGGGGGGGACAACAGTGGGGCACTGGTCTGGCCCCCCCTCCTGGCTGGCCCCCCTTGGTCCCGCTGTAAAACTCGAATCACAAAATTGTTGGCTGTTTCCTTTTCAGAGGTAGAATTTTTGTAAAATATCCCTTTCTGTTTCAACAACTTGGCAGCTTTCTTCACAATTCACACCCTAATTTGAGAAACACTACTTTAAGTGAACAAAATACATTTTCATGATAATTGAATTCCCCTGTTCATATATGTTACAGCGTTAATTGCTTATCTGCTGCTAATACAATATTTTTGGGAAAAATGTTACTATACTATTACTATGATAGTACTATACTGTTACTATGATAACTTACAAAGTCATCACACTCTTGCTGTTGTCCTTTTCACACATCTCAGCTAAATGTACTAAAAATACTCAGTATTAAGAGTAAATTACAAATCAAATACCTTAAATCCTTCGACCGCTACTTTCAGTGGCTCAGTCTGGTAGTGCACTCTATCTGCAATCTAAAGGTTGCAGATTCAAGTCAAGCTCTGGCTGTCACATGTTGACGTGTCCTTGGGCAAAACAGTCAATTTTAAGTTGCTCCTACTGCTGCGTCAGTTGTTATTAAATGGGTATGAAAGAGCTTAGATATGCATATGAACATGAAAGTAAATGAGTGTAAATGGCAGATGTGACTTGCTGTGTAAAAGCGCTTTGAGTATACATATATAAAATATAAATACAAAAGCTGAAAAGCTATGTAACCTCAAGTCCATTTACCATCTACTTTCACTTGTACTTAAGTAAACTCTTAAGTAACTGTACCTTTACTTGAGTACAATGTTTGTGTAATCTTTTCATCTCATGTTGTCTATTGATATCCAAATTTTACTGAACATAAGCTTTAGTTTTACCAAAGTGCCATAACTTAGTGAAAAGGCCAACCCTCTTTAAACAAGTCCCTGTAAAAAGCCAGTTCTTTCCATAAAAGAGAAAGAGTGACATTTTTGTCCACCAATAAGTTTCTATTGTCTATCAAATGGCTAAAAAAAATCTTATATTTCTTGTATTGCTATACGTAGTAAATGTCTTAGTGTGTTGGTCCATCGTCTGTCTGTCTGTGAGCAAGATAATTCAAAAGTTCCCTATAGATCTTAATGAATTTTTCAATAATGTTGGTCATGGCACAAGGACCATGGTGCAATAGGGCAGTTTTCCAAATTTTTGCTAATAACTGGGCTAACAATGTCACAGAAGCTTTGGTGGAGGTTTGTACTCTTGGAGCACTTCTAGTTATCTAAATATACAGTTACTGCTGCAAAACAGCCTTTGGTGCAAAGGGTGCCCCCCAATAAGCACCAGATTTAAATCTAAGATATTGTGCTTGGATTTCACCTTTTTCAAAATATCTTGACGAATTCATATTTTATTATACTTAACTTCTGAAAACAAACGCAATGACAGACTCTGTAAGAATTATTTTTTTATGCAGCACTACTGAGTTTAATTAATGTAGCTTATGATAATAATGATGATGCCACTAAAACAAATAAGCATGAAGCAACGTGCCTAAAACCTTTACATGAAAATTACTGATACTATACTATTCTGCTGAATTATGCAAAAACAATAGTTGTCCAGTAGTGGTTGGCAATGCTTCTTCAATGTTTACATCTTACTAAAATAAAAGTTTATCATTTAATTTTCTCAGAAATATATTAAAAAAAACATAAATGAGGAACCAACCTTTCTCATAGCACGTTGTCTGTGTGGTATGGAGCATGGCACACTGTTGAGACTATCGGAGTACTCGTCACTGAAGTCACTGTGGAGAAAAAAGTGATGGGATTATAGCAGGAAAGGTATCAAACTCACAACCCTGGTTCTAAAAGTACCACCAGTGGACAAAAATCCAATTTGCCTTTTATGGTTGATTTAGTTGACATCAAGAAAAAATATGTGCATTTCGCCACCCCCTTGCTTCCAACAGAAAATCAATGTCCCATCCAATTTCTGAGCTGGAAGTGTAAATGTGGGTGTAAATTAAGTGAAAAGCTGCAGTGTCTGTAACTGATGGTGAATGCATCAACATGTATGAGAGCGGTTGTGGCCTTCATTAGCCCTCCGTGTGTGACAGACATGTGTGAGAGGCACGGCTGAGCGGAGCCAAGCAAAGTTGCATCTGATGGACACACGGTAAGGGCTTCCTGAGATATGCACACACAAACATACATGCTTGCACACGCTTACACACACACATACACACACAGGTTTATTGACAGTGACCTTTGACGTGAAGGTGGAAGCCAGTGACATTTACGCTGGCGGGTTTATTAAGGTGGGGCCTGGGAGAAGAAGCAGAGGTAAAGACCACAGAGAGAGGATCTAACTGGAACATGACAGGGCTGGGGGCTAGTCAGGGTTAAATCCCTTCTGGAGAGGGGCACAGGGACTCACTGAGGATCGCTAATCACATCACTGAGACCAAGGTTACAAGTTTTTCATGAGAACTACTACCAGCTGCATACTGGTGGAACAGCTTTACATGTCCTAACAGGATGAAAGTGTCAGATATAATTTATCACATTGCCCAGTGTCAGATGCTTGCTGTCCACACTGCAACACCTGAATATCTCATTCCCTGTCTTTAATCATTTTAGTTTTAGCTTTAAACAGTAAGAGTATGACATCTGCATGCTTTTACTATGGAGGCAGAGAAATCAGACTAAGGTGTTTTATTTCTACCAGTTTTTAACAGAGATGAGCCAAATAGTTTGGCCTCTGTGTTAATATAGGTAGTAAACCTTTCAAACACAGTCATAGATATTATGTAAACTCACTGACCACTTTATTAGGTACACTTTGCTTGCACCATGGTGGACCTCCCTTTTGCCTTCAAAACTGCCTAAAGTCTTTGTGGCAAAGATTCAACAAGGTGATGGAAACATTGCTCAGACATTTTATTCCTATCATATAGTTGCTTCAAATTTGTTGCTGCAACATCCATGATGTCAATCTCCCATTCCTCCACATCCCAAAGGCACTCTTTTGGATTGAAATCTGGTAGCTGTGGGGGCCACTTGAAGACAGTGAACTCATTGTCATGTTCAAGAAACCAATTTGAGATGATATCCTGTTGGAAGAAACCATCAAAAGATGGGTACAGTGTGGTCATAAAGGGATAGAAATGGTCAGCTTCAACAGTCGGGTAGGCTGTGGCACTAGAACAATTCTAAATTGGTACTGAGGGAACCAAAGTGCACACTATTACACCACCAGCCAGAACCAGGGCAAGATGGATACATGTTTTCATGTTTCTCATACCAAAGTCTGACCTAAACATCTACATGTTGCAGAACAAATGAAGACTTATAAGACAAAGCAAATGCACTGAGTAGCTTGCATCTCACTGGCTAATGTGATATTCTTTTTGTATGGGACCTCATGATGCTGCAGATAGTGGGAAACATGAGCATGATTGTTTCTGCTGTGCTGTGGTCCATTTTCATATTTTAACCATTAAGCAAAAGGTTTGTATTTTAATGTAAGCCTTATTTTGTTGTATTTTTAGGATTAGGTGTGGGACAGTTAAAATTGGCGCAGTTGGGATGTGATTTAGACACCCCTGGCTTAGACTGTTTTGATACATGATGTCAAAGTTTCCTCAAACATAAGTCAACTTCTTTGAACCAGATCACAGGTAGAAATGAATGAAAAGTAGAGAGATTTGTGTTTTTTATTTGGAGGAAAACTTACTAACAAAGAAAAATCCTTTGACTACAGCATCAACTTTTTTTTTCAAATGCTTTGCTAACTGAAGTAAAGGGCTCTGACTGTTCATCAGTATATAATAATGTTGTATACAGTTTATGGTGAGACTGTAAAGCTACATGTTAAGAGCAGCTACAGCCAGGCAGAAGTCATTTGTCCTACAAGAAATTCTGACCAGTGAGGGAGAATTTTCCCCACACATCACACAATTTGGTGTTGCAAATGTCCTCCTGTGAACGCTGACCAAAACTGAGGTAATCAAGCAACAATGTGACAAATTAGCCCAGACCATGGCAAACAATATGCAGGTGTGAAAACACTTAAGAACACTGCAGGCACACAAAATCTGATGCTTTACTTTTTCTTTCCTTGTTGAGAATTTACAACCAATCTCCAATCTTGTGTTCTTCAGCAGGTACATGTCCCTTTGATAAACAAAAAACATACTACATTATCCTTCTATAAGAGAGTAATCTAATATAATTCAAGATATTTTCTCCATGCTGCCTTGTTCTTTCTCAGTCCTGCTCTCCAATAAAACTGCTTATCTGCTCAAACTGGCCGGCTGCCTCCAGCAGCAGCTCAAAACTTGAGAGCGGGAGCCAGAGGCAGCCATAAGAAAGGAGGGGAGAACACAAAGACTTGTCAGTATCTTTAACAAGTCTGACATCTTTATTTGGCTCTATTTAGGCCAAACTTCCTTAGGCAGAAATACTGTATTTCTGGAAGCAGTGAGCAGAAATATATCACTGAAGCAGACCGCTGTGAGATAAGAGACGCAGAAGGCTTTACAGTAACAAATCGGTTGACAGGTGCTTAAATAAGACAACATCTCAGTTTAGGCCCCGTCTTCACAAATCCACTTAGATCTTCCTCTCAGGTAAAAGGGTATATTAGACTGCTGCTTATTAGCCACATGGAGAGGCATTAGGAAAGCGGGGCATAGCTGCACCCAGTCCCTGCTAAATGGCCTCATGTGGATAGAGATGGGGTGGATTACAGGCTGATGAATTAGTCGGTGAGGAGATGGCGAGTAAGTAGGACCAAGCGGGTAGAGAGAGGAAATAAATATATAATAAATAAATATCAGCTTGAGCTGCGCATGTTTGAAATCAAATCATTCCAACCATCACTCAATAAATGTTGGCTCAGTGGCTTTTTTGCATAAAACATACATGAAATAATTACTGTCGATGGTTCTTAATTTAGAGGGTGTTAAACAGCTTGTAGACATCTGGTACTGAGCCGAGTAGGGTCATTCAAAATTTATCTAACTAAATTAAGGCGAGGTAGGGAGGGGAGGGTGAGATTGAAAGGCAGTGTGTTTCTGTGTGTTGTGATGGAGATGCAGGGTGGCTGGAGGAAATACGAGTAACACACACAGTTGTGAATTGACATGCCACTAGATAAACAACATGAATCTACTCAGGGCTTCCATGCCTGTGCGGCTGTGTGGAGACGGCTGGTGGGTGGGGGGTGTTTGGTACTTGCAGCGGGATTCTTAGCGCTGTCAAGGGGGGGGTTAGTGAATATGCAAAGGACCAGTAAATTAAATCAAACTGCCAAACTGTCAATTTCAGGGTGGCGTGACTAGTGCATGAAAATGGCATCACTGGAAGGTATCAAGGCTTCGGCGGCCCCCTTATCCCTGGGCTTTCCTGGCATCCGTTCAACTTTGTGCAGAGAGGTGGCTAATTTTGCATGCAAATTTCAGTCAATAAGCTCCAAGCAAAGGCGTCCCAGGATATTTCAAAGGATCTGACAGGAGTTTCCCCCCCTCCACTCTCCTTCTCTCTATCATTCTTGCTTGCATTCTTCTTTTGGCTTCTGAATACCAACTAGACAGACGATGAAATTCAATCACCCATTTGCTTACGCTTTGCATATGCACGGTGTCCCCTCGATGCTGCGGGGGCCCCCCACGATTCAGCCAGCCCACTCAACTCCAACTACCTAAAAATAATGAGGCGGGAGGCTGTGAGAATAAGAGCGCCTATGTGTGTGTGTGAGAGTGTGTGTATCATTACCTATCGACGCTCATGTCCTCCCACTCGTCCTTAGCTGGACTGGGGCTGCGGCCTTGCTGGCTGATGGCTTGATTGGGGCTGACTGTTGGGTGGCTGTGCTGCTGGCGTGGACCTCTGAGTCTTGATGTTTTGAATTTGACCTTGCTGCTAATGTTACTGACGCTCACACCTGTCCGCACCGGTACAGCTGCGCGGTTCCTATAGAAGTCCCTGGCTGCTCTAAGGATCCCTAACTCCTGTCTCAGCTTCAGCATCTGTTGATGTAGCTTGGTAGCTTCTTTTTGAGAGGCAGTCAGACGAGCCTCCAAAGCCCTGATGTCGCTGCGGTGACGCTCTGCCTCAGCCAGGGCCTGAGCCTGCACTGCCTCTTCACGGATAGCCTCCTGGGTCTGTAGATGATCCAGCGAGGCTTTGAGTCTGCGGCAGCTATGGACCAACTCTTCCTTGGCATTGAGTAGCTGCTCTTTCTCTTCTCTTAATCTCTCTGTCTCATCCTCAAGAGATACCATCCTTTGCTCCAGTTGTGCAATCTAAGGGATTTAGAGAGACAGGTCCTTAGTTTTACAAAAGTCTTATTCTTGGAACATCGGTCACTTCTACATATATACTTGAGCTTAAACATACTGTGCTTTAAAGTCCGGTAAACTTTGGCTCAGTACAGCACGCAATTATTGGTGTTTTTCAACTGTCGAATAAGGAGAAAAGGTACCCAAATAACCGACCTGTGCTGTCCCACTTTTGGCACTCCTCTGAGGGGATGCCAAGGGTACCAAACCGACCCTGAAAGGAGAAGCTAAAAGCACTGCAGTCTGTTGACTGGCCCCAAAAAACATATTCCCATGAGACAGCTGCAAAAACTAAAACACACCATGCTCAAATGAGTCAAGGCTTTAGAGACATTTGTCCTCTACTATTGCTGTACAGAATGTCTGCAGGAGACAGTGCTCCACAGAATACTGGAGTGCTGAAAAGCCTCCATTGTTGCTCTTTGTTTACAATTGCACTTTACTGCAGACTGTTCACTGGGTCGCACGGCTGTGACATCTCACATGTGCGTAGGCTCTGCGATCCTCTCCTCCTGGCCCACATCCCGGCCCTCAAGTGAAGGTATGGCTGGCAGTGGAAACGCAAACAAGATCAGGGTTTACTGCTTCAGACCATAACAAACTGCACTGAACCAAACCAGACCACACAGTGGAAACAAGGCGCAACTGTGCCAGAGAAAACGTGTGACGCTATTATTTTCCTGTAGCTGCACACTGTCCTAAGTACATGCTTGAAATTTTTCAGAATACTTCCGGCAACTTGCCTCTGATAAATTTTTAACTGCCTGTTCATTTATGTAAGTTGCACTGGAAGACTATCCTTATCAGACGGAGGTGTTGGCTTACAATGCAGGCTATAACCCCTGTCTAGACAGATCTCCGAATGTGTATTATGCTCCATGTAACGGGCATATTTAAATGATTATTATGACTGGTTAATACTCAAGGTACTCCTATCAACTGAGTCAATCATTATCATCTGTTACTCATCAAAAATACATAACTGGCTGATCAAAATCAATGCCTGT
Source organism: Cetoscarus ocellatus (assembly GCA_037902135.1). NCBI lineage: Eukaryota > Metazoa > Chordata > Actinopteri > Labriformes > Labridae > Cetoscarus > Cetoscarus ocellatus. Next base: position 58,012 of record JBAMNC010000872.1, on the reverse strand, counting down.
AGTCCCCAATATGATCCTCCTGATCTCAAAAGAAGGCCTGGGCTTCACTGACTTAAAACCATAAATGCTAAAATCAGCCTAATAGGATGTTAATGTCAATGACATGAGGACTGATGGTACTGAGGTGATTTGACAAGGTTTTCTGTCATTGCTTGGTATTTAAAAAAAAAATAGGCAGTGCCTCTTGCACAACATGACAGCTCTTGTGTCCAAATGCACTTGAAGCAGTTTGTTGCACTTACTAATGTTGTTCCCTCCAGTTTAGATTCTTTCTTGAGTTGTTCTTACTCTCACATGTACACCACTTTGGACAAAAGTGTCTGCTAAAAGACACTGGAACACTGTAAACAAATTCAGTAAATAAGATCAGAAATCCTTATTGTATGGAGAACACAGGGTAGCCAAGCACATTTTTTCAGTTATCTAATTGTTGATTGTTTATTTGTGGCAAAAACACAAGCATTAAAACAACATATCTCATAGGACCCACTATAAATGACAAGGAGAGAAGCTGGGCTGAAATTGCTATAATTATGGTTGTCCCATGAAGCTATCAAAAAATAAATTCCTCCTGCTTCTTGTCCACTAAACTTGTTACACAAACATCATGTTTGAGCGTGTGAGATTACAAGCTGCAAGAGTAGAGCCCCCGGTTGTAGGTGAATGAATCAGTTAGTGTGTGCTGTGTAAATCATGTTGTTGTGCACCAAACAATATAAGAACCTAACTGTTAAATCTGCCATGATTTGTTGTCATGTGTAGAGTCTCACAGTTTTAAATTTGGTAGAGATTTTGGAAATCTTGTTTATCTATATGTCTTATGTTGAATTCACTAATTGGTTTAACCAGACTTCACACAGATATTTAACTCAAGAGCTGGTTTAGCAAAATTTCAAGTAATGTTAGAGTAAAGAATTTGATGTTTTGTGTTCACAGCTGTAGCTCAAGAAAGAAATTTTGGGATGTTTTATGAATTTGGTGAAATAATCATAAGAAGACCCAGTTTGAAATGTGATCAGTTTGTGGTGATAAGCATAGGTTTCCCCTCTTCAGACATTTTCTGTATGTTTTTAATCCCTCTAGACAGTGTGCATGAATGAGTCTGGGGCAGAGGAGGGAGAAGCACTCCTCCCCACCCACCCTGATAGGGCTTTGGACAGCTGACGGGCACCCTCTTACCCTCATCACCCCTAACTAGGGAGCAACCAGAAGCACTTAGTGTGTTTTTTAGATCTTTGGTGGAGACTGTTTAAGAGAACAGTGGATGCCTGCTGGGTTCATGCCTCCAGGCAATCGCTCCCTTTTATTTGGTTCTCACTCTGCCTGCTGGTGAAGCCTGGTGCCCTTCAAACAAAATTAGACGGTTATCCTCACTCATGATGATTCCCGGCTATGACAGCAAACAAACACATGCAAGTGAGGTTTTTAAAAAAAACGTGCAAACAAAAATGTTTTTTTCAACTCCTCACAAACAACATATAAAGTATTTACACTTTTTTCTGTTTTCTCAAAGAAGTGTGTATAGTTTTGTAAACTACACTTTCTGGTGTGTATTCAAGAATAACTGTGACAGAGAGGCTCTTGACTTTGAAATAATTACATGATTAATTCTTCAAAAAGTGAGAACACTTCCTCATCATCCTTGGTATTTTCTGAGAGGTATTGTACTCAAATAAGACTCCGGTAGGTTTCTTTTATTGTCAGTGACAAAGAACACTTAGCGATGGCAAAGTGCTGTACCTTTTTAAATGACTGTTCCAATCGCTCTGACGAAACAGAAAGCTTTTTCGGAGTGCTGCTTTTGACCTGGCGCTCCTCCACCACTTTGTGAAGCAATTCTGCAAAAGGGAACAAAGCTCATTATTGTGACATGAAGTGTCAAAGGCAGGCGGCAATCAATGGGATGATAATGAAGAGGGTACATTAAATCAATTAGCATTACTATGGTCTAATTTCCTTCTTAAGGTCCAGTTTCTTTTTTTATTTGTCAATCAAACTAGAGAACACAGAATCACTCTTTGTGCCTTTTCCAAAGGGACTCATATTCTTTAACAGCTAAAAAAAGGATCAGGTATTGTTTTCCTAAATTTTCATCAAATAGTCTTTTTTTCCTACCGATTATCAGAAAGGTGTTTTATTTAGTAGTCCACATGGAAATAGGAAAACAGTGTTCAAAAGCTCACACTGGAATATACTACACGCAACCTCTCTCTGGGGACCTTAAACAAACGAAGAGAAGTGCTTGATTCCCTTGTGAACACGGCCCCAGGCTGCACTGCTTTGTAGTCCACTGTGTTTCCCCTATGGACATTTAATCTCCACAGACTAACACGCTGCTTTATTCTGAGAACTTCAATAGTGGCCTTGGTAAACATATGATTTAAGCTTTATGATAACAACAGAATGCATGCAGTCAAAGTCAAAGACCTCTGGGATTTCAAGCACACATATCCCTGTACACACACACAAACCTGCAAGTCTCAGTGTCACTTAATGACACAAAGTAAACACCTACAGACATTGAAATATCTTCTCTGGGAGAGAACATGCACAGAGCAACACAAATAATAATATAAAACTCTTTGCCTCTCACTCAAACCGGTTAAACTTTCATGACAGGGCGACCAAAATAATTTTGTAAAATGAGAATGAGAGCATTAAAAATGCAGAACCTTGACTTTACAGGTCAGTTGATCTTTTGGAGGCAAAGTCTGAAAAAAAAACAAACAGTGGAAGTAGTGAGAGGTAGCTGTTGTGAAGAGCTGCTGCTCCCTTGCTTTGCATTTAACGCTTTGCCCAGGGAAGTTTGTTACTTTGAATTAGCCTGCTCTTTTGTCTTCCCAGCGTGTCACATTCAATCAGACAGAGCACCAAATAGGACAGGAGGGCTGCCGGGTTCACTGGATACATAACCAGGTTGGGAGACAATTATCCAGCCCCAGTGCCGGTGGCTTGGGAGTTGGCACCTCAGCCCTACCTTGATAAGAAGACGAGGTGGCTCCCTAGTCACCCACAGTTGGAGGAGGTCCTGGCACTGCGGCATATATTAAAGTCCCTCCCACATCTCCTCATGGGCCGCAGCACAAGGGCCCTGTTCCTTTCATCTGCTGCCTTTAGTTAGTGTGATTGTGGTGCTGGAACTCAAACCCTTCAACCCTTTGATCGAGTCACAGAGGCTCTCCAGGAGCAAACGTGGTGCCAGTTCACACTTTTTCGTTAATATTATATACTTTTTTTAAGACATACAAGTATAGTTCCCATGCAACTCTAAAGATATTGGTTTTATATATGTAAATATACAAATCAATGCTGGAAAGTTAAAGCCTTTTTTTAGCAGTTGTCTTGTTAAATGTATAAAATCCCAATATCTCTGAACTTAAAATAGAAAAACAATTATTTTTTTTCCTTAAAAACATCATGTTAAATCATGAGAAAGTTCCAGTTAAAAAAAACACAGATTTAATGAAAATAATTCACATGAATTTTTTCAGAAAACGCACTTAAGCTTATTTTATAGTAAATTAGGTTCTGATATCAAGCTTGTTACCGTGGAAATAGAACTTGCAGTTACACAATACATTGGTATCATAAAAACATAGACTAAGCATTACTGATCATCATTGATTATTATTGATCACAATTATCAAAATACTGCAGTACTGGTGAATACATTGTAAAGCAGTGGTTCGCAACGTACACTTTGAGGTGCAGTTGTTGTTATAAAGAGCTGGTATTGAGTTCTGAGGCTTCACCAGTTGAGAAATACTGCCGTGAAGCCAGGGGTAATGCCGACTAAAAAATTTCCTTCTTTGAGGGGATCTTTTGATGAATGGCAGACATTTTTTAATTGTTGTCCATTATTTTGACAAACTGGAAAAAAAAAGGATCAGTCCACTTTGCAATCACACTGTAGACACAGGCACAGATCATCTCTGTTCTGCAAAGTCGATACAATATGGAGGTTGTTTAAAGCATGTAAAAAATATTCCCTTCAGAGTCAGTTTGGCAAAATCTCTTTGCTGACACCCAAATTTACAGAATGTGTTGCCCTTCCTGCATGCTGACAACAGACTTAGGCACTGTGAGCACTACAGGTAAGTAATACTGAATCTGCCTTTGTAGTGCAGCAGGACCTCTACGGCAGAGGTTCCCAACCACTGAGTAGCAGACTGGTACTGGATTATTGGTACAGGGACACAGAGAAATAAAAATAATTAATTTTATTATCTGTCTTTGACTAAAAGAGACTAAAGGGTGTTTTATTTTAAATGGATTTCCAGATCCTTGTATATCCTTCTGCGTAGCTTAGCTGTGCAGACTCCACACACAGGCTCTCTGTCCCTGTAATTGCTGTGATGTACAGAATAGTGCAACAAGAGATAAATCCACCGCCAAACCTTGACACACCAGATGGATCATTCAATATATATTATGCAGAATAAATCTCATGAGCCTATAGAAACTGTTGATAATGTAGATCAGATAATGTTGTAGACAGGAGCTACTGCCATGGTGTAAAGTAAAAAACATGAAGCACTTTGTAGAACAAGCTCTCACCAAAACATGTTGGAAGGCATGGCGAATATGTCTTTTCTATTGAGAAATGCTTTCAGTATTGTTATTTGGTCTTCATTTAATAAAGAAATGCAGTCCAGATCTGACAAAACTGCTCCTGAAGCAGTTAGAATATGCTAATCTCTGTATGAGCAGTCACTTCCTGCTGTCGTCTCGCTTGTAGTTCCTGCCTCTTTCTGCTTCAAAGGACACTGACTGGGTTGTGCCGCTTGGGGACAAGCACAGCAGTTGTTGATTGGAGCTTGGAAAGAAGGATCTTCCTGATTACTAACAATGAATCAGGTAGATCCAGCTGCACTGCAAGGATAACACAAGGATTAATTTACCAATGAGGAGAGAAGACAGTGTTCCAAAATGTCATTGGTACGCAGCTGAAGAAAACAGAGTTAGTGCTCATGAATGTCTCTTTAAACTATTTCAGAAATAAGCCTATGGCACTCTCTGATCCTGTGTTATGGGAAACTATACTTTGCATTGCATGTGCTTGTGTGTGTAATCCTGTGCTAAACCCATTAATATAATCTTTATACATGCATATGAATTGATCAGAGACTTTGAAATATTACATCTTGTTACTGTAAATAGGCTTCAACAGTAAATATCTTAAATTTCACAGTTCATCCTGCTAGTTTGAGGACACTGATGTTTATGTGCTCCGCTGTCACTGTGGTAAAAAATGACATCAAAAACAAATGACAGGTTGGTGTGTGTTCATTTTTTCTCTCCATTCCCTTCAAAACAGAATATATGAAACAACAGAGCAAATCTCTGCAAGCAGGAAGATGCCACTGACTCAGTGCGTAAAAAATGTGACCAAAAACAGCAAAAACAGCAAAAAGGCAAAAAAAAAAAAAAAAAAAAAGACAACTCTGTGTGAACATTGACAAGAAATGTAAGATTCTTTCTAAACTACCATAAGCATAGCATGATATCTTTCTCATGCTCGTAACATTTAAATTAAGTGATAATTTGTCAGTCAAATATAAAAATGGGTACATCCTTCATATCCTGGTTTTACTGACTGGACTGCCAATAGGAGAGGATCTACTATTTTAATTAGTACCATCCTTTAAATCACATAGTAGCATCTCTGATAGACACCATCATTGGTTGTGAAGAAAATTAAAGGGATGTAGGGCAGATTTGTTATTGAACTGGTTAATTAAGGCCAGCTGCTGTGGTCAACCCCTAATAAAAGGCTGAAGATTGGATTTAAAGCCATGTGCATTTTAACATTAGGCATGATAAATGCAGACAAGATGAACACTACTTGATCTCCCAATCAATTTGCCAGGAGCTGATCAAGCCTTAATTGAGTTGTCTTATTAGTTCTGCTCGCTCAATACACATGTCCCAGAGGTAAGAGTATCGCTTAAAGGTGCTGTCATGTTGAACATCTAACACTGGGGTACTTCCTGTGTTTTCTTTTTTTGCACACTAAGCCTGTAGCAAAGTTTTTGGGTAAGAAAAAGAGCAATGTAGTTAAATCTTTGTAAAAATAGAACAGTAGAGTTCAATTTTGGATTTTTCTCTAGACAATAAAAGAGGATTGCAAGAAAAGAGGAGACCTGAAGGATGGATTTCTCCTGGTTATATTAAAGAACCAACATGCACAACTTTGAATCACTGATATACCTTAACAAATGTATCATGATTAAATATATTGCTGTGTGATGAATTTCTTAGGACTGAAATAAAACTTCTTCTAGGGTTGATGGTCCCAGCTCTATGCTCACAGTGACAACAGAATGGCTCAAACAGTCCTCTCAGAATTTTGTATCTTGCGGCACAATGTCTTTGCAAGACTGAAACTGAAGGATCAATGGGCTTTCCAAGACATGAAAAAACTTTGTTTTGTCCAGCATACTCCAGGAAAATACGAGTATCATGAACTTTTCTGCCTCTCTGTTACATACAATGACAACTCATCTGTTTCTGACAGACTATTAAGTTTAACCAATTTGCAGTAATCATGCTTTATAAAAACAATACTGATGAAAAACTTAAAAATTAGTGAAAAGTTATATATAGCCCTGCTTATAGTATTGCTTTATACTGTGATGTATGGTATCATCACCCTTGTATAGACTCATGCAAGTACACACCCTTTATTGTCAGTCCTGCCAAGTCTGCCCTTGGATTGCAATTCACATGATCCTAAGCCCGACAGAGTCGGTGTTTCAATAGTTGAAAAATTTTCACTATCATCTCTCTATCTCTGACAGCTCCTCTTAGCTGAACCTCCACACATTGAGGGGTGGTGTTGTTGACTCAGATGGATATGAAAACACAGAAGAAAATGCCATTAACTGATCAAGCAAATATATAAACAAGAAAAGTGAAAACAAACAACACTCACTGGACAATGCATTCTTTCACCATTGCCATTAAAGAAAACAGACTTTTTAGGGCTTACTAGGCCTATACAAATTCAAACATGTTCAAGACTTTTCAAGGCTCAGTGGGAACCTTGTTTTTTTTATGTGCAGGAAGAGGTGCTTTATTGAAAGAGTGCTCATTTTGATTGAGGGAAATTGAGCCAGAAGCCCCCCATCCCACCACAACAACCATCTTAGTGGGCAGCTTCCCTGTGGGAAACACTGGTTACCTCTGTACACATGTTATCAGATTATAATTGTTTTATGCTAACCTCTGAGTTTTTGTGGGTTTCATCCAGATGACTTTATGTGTTCATGTCTGACAGAATTTTGATAAAACGTACAAGCCTCCACATTTGTGAAAATATAAAGCCTCTGTTGCCATTGTTTACAATAACAGTCAAGAGGAAAGCATCAGTTATGTGTAATGTCCACATCATGTTTCAGAGTTTGAGCCTGTGCATGAGCAACTGTACTGTGCCAGATAAAAGATGCTCAAGCACAGAATAGAGCTCTAAAACTAGTCAAGCAAACTGGACTTTTGGCATAATAATGCTCGAGCACGGTGCAACTAGCCAAGTGTCAGTGTGTTCTGAGAAACTGGTTCTTAGATACAACTTTTAACTTTTTACACCTACTCTGAAGGTTACATATACTTTTAACATCATCCCACCACACACCAGCACATCCACTCTCTAAAAATCCTTAAATAAGAGAAAAAACATTCACCTTGGTGTTCTTCAGCAAGACAAAGGTGAAGCTCCTTTACTGTGGCCCGATCCATTGCCGCCTGAACTCGCAGCATGTCCAGCTCCTCCTCCAGGCCAGCTCTAAAGACACAAAATATAAAATTCAACTTAAATCTCATTCCTACTTTAACAAAAACAGCAAAATTTTGTGTCTGTGAACTGCATGTTTTATGTCAGGAAATAGGTTTTTCCTCAAGAATTGAACCAGAAATTTCCTCACAGGACACCTTCCTCTCTCCCCCAAGCCACAGACAGGGAAACTGCCAGAAAATATCCCGTTGTGAGGGACAGGTATGGACAGGCTAGTCAAGGAGGAAAGGCTTCACACATTTCTTGTTGACTAGATTTAACAAGGTTGTCTTGTTAAATTTTCTCTCCTGCTTCCACTGTGGATTGTAGAAACTTTTTGGCTTGATTCTTCCTCTACCCAAAAAGATGACTTGATGCTGCAATCAGCTAATTAAAATGCTTTTTAATTTTTCTGGAAATCAAAGTGACAAGCAACATGAAACGCCAAGGTGGGAGAGTACAGTGTGTGTATGAGTGTGTAACAGACAAACAAACTGGAAAGGGTGCACAATTACCTCTCTGCAATTAGCTTGATTCCTGCTAAAGGCTAATTATGTGGAGCCATGCTTGAGACTTTGCACTTTCAAGTTATTATTAGGACCCCAACTGAAGTCTACAGAGGATACACATGAGCCCACTGAGACAACCACACCTGAAACACACACCTAATTTCCCTCCCCTCTGCTCCACAGAGTCAGAGAGAAACACTGGAAACAAGCTCCTGTTACTGTAGTGGCATTCTTCCCTCAGTTAACCTCATTACAACACAGGGTCCTCTTTCTGACTGACGTCTTAAGAAATGCAGTGAGTACAGTATGTGCCATACTTAGACCCTGTTTACATTTTGCATCAACACTCAGGCTGGTCACTCAGTTACCATAGCCATAGGAATTTATGCAACCATTGGTTTAAAGGGGTCATCCAGGTGTATCTGCACAAGTTTTTAATCGTGCATGCGTTTCGTCAACACAGATACAGCGTTTTGGGAGCCCAAAAAAGCACATTCTCAAAAACAGATCCCACAGTGGACAAATCTGAAAACACCAGCCTTGTGTTAACATGTGTACTACGAATACAGAAATTTTCAGAAAAGGTGACGCTATAGCCACACCTCTCTCTTAAACCGCATGCGCAAACCCCAACAACAATTGAAACAATGGCAGAATACAGCGGCGCATTTGTGCTGCAGAAGCTACTGAGATTGTTGTCTTTGCCAGCAAAATCTTCTGCTCCTCTACTACCACCACGAGAGACATGGAGAACAGCTTTCACCAGCGTTTGTTTACATTGGACATGTTTTATGCGCATGCTCCATGTCCCCTTCTCTGGTTTTGGTTCATATCTGCGACGTAACAGCACCCTGGCATATATATTACAGTGTTTTCAGTGTTTTCATGTGGAGTGACACATTTCTTGAAACAATGCCATGCTTACAGGCAACATTTTGAAAATGAAAACAATTTCATCTCAGTGTGGACAGGGCCTTAGTATCTTCATTCAAGACAACAGATGGCCATTGAGGCTAAACAGTGTATACTGTGCTCTTCCTGTGAGCCATGAAAATGACAGGCTGATTTTTACATATGAGTTTCAACTACAAGTCATTCCTGAAGATGCATCATTAATGCATATTGAGGACTTGTGTACTAAAAGCAGTCAGCTTTGTATTTAACCGCTAGGAGGAGATATTAGTGAAAAGTACAATTAAAGGGGCATTATGACTGTGGTGAACTTTGATGTGCAAAGTGGCGATAAACTCAAGCTAGATGCTTGAATGACTTTAGGAAAAGTTACTGTCATAGCAAAGGAAAGAAATGTAATTAGCTTGTTGACCCACACAGTCCAATAGAGGCCTGGTCTAATGGCTGACCACGGCTTAAATAAGTACACAAATGACTCTCCCTAAGGGGGGTGAAGACACAGATGGATATGTGTCGCTACTCTATAGATTTTCCTCCATAAATGAACTCCCATCGATGGGGCACCGGCACTGCCTTATGGGCCAAGGCTGTTAATGGGACAAATGAGCTGAAATATGCAGTATGTGGAAGGAGTCTGTTCCATCTCATGTTTCTCTTTTATGCCTTTTCAGATGCTGATGGTATCGACGCTACACCAAAGTTCATATGCAAAACACTCAATTTTGTTGAGGGATAAGCACACAGTCTTGGATGGAGAAGAGATTGGATTGCAGATGGAGTTCAGTGGCCAGGGGTCTTGAGTTTCATACCATAATATTCTGGGGATGGTGTCCTGATTCAGTAACACTCAGCAGTTTGTGCACTATTGCTACATGGACCAGCGATTAGAAGAACAGCTGAAGGAATATCACTACAACAGAAATGGCAATTTGGTGACGTCTTTTCAGTATTTTTGGTGGCAATTTGATAAAAACAAAATTCAAACCTGATGTTTTAATAATTCTGTTTGTTTATTTTAAGCTCCTATAAATGGAGTTTGTGCCCTAAAATATCAGAGCTACTTAAGTTGGACTTATGCTACATTGTCTACAGGTTTTCAATTAAGTACTTTTATAACCTCAAATACTTTCAACAGTTCTTTAAACTAGAGTAATCTTTTATTACATAGTTGTGACATACTGAGAAATTGTTAAGGCCACCATGAAAAGACAATATCCTTATTACTGCTGCGGCAACACTGGATCGTATGTTAGCAACTTTGACATGAAAAGGCAACCCATCCCTACTTTTATCCCTTTTATTTTCTTTTACTATACCTCTGTTTTTATTCTGTTTTTATTATGTCTAATATATGTTTTTATGTATGACAATGTTTGTACTTTAGTGCTGTCTGTCTCATGTGCTGGTGAGCCAAAGAAAATTTTCCACTGGACAATAAAGAATGATTCTATTCTATTCTATTCTATTCTATTCTAAAAGGAAGCAGCTGCTGTCCTGTTGCGATAGTTAATTCATACTTTGTCCTGCTTGATAGACCACAATTATTCTCTGACATCAGCAGTGTTTTTCTGTCAATGATGGGCCCCACAAGACCATCTCCAAGCAGCACAGAGCTTTGCTTTTCGGCTCCAACCACTCCTGTGGCTAACTTGATTTTTGAATCTCTTACAAAACTAAGTCTTAAAGATCTATCCACTTATCAGTAAACTACCATAAGCATATCATGAATGAATTTTAGATTATTAAGGAATAACAGTTTAATATAACAATGGTTTGTTAATTAGCTATACATTGTTTATTTTTCTTTTTTATAAAAAGCAAATATTCAGCAAAGGTGGGCGGAGCGGATCAGCATGTCTTTAAATGTAATCATTTGCTAATGAACTGATTGAGAGCTCCCTAGCAGTAGAATGTACAAACTATCTCATCTATCTATCTCATTACCTCCACCAAATTTTAGTCAGTTAGTTTATTTGTTAGTTGATAAGAGGATAACTCAATAAGTACTCAACATATTTTGATTACATTTTCAGGGAATGCTGGTCATGGCACAAGTGATTAGATAATAATAAGTTGTCCTCCAAAAAAGCAAAAGAACAACAGAAAAGAAAAATCAAACCCTTGCAAAACATTTTTGGTCTAAAAAAAGTATGCAGACATATCATCATCACAGTGCTGTCTAAAATTTTAGACACCTTAAAAATAAAAAAGGTCTTTCTAAGAAATGTTATGATCTTGAATTTCTTGAATACAATTTCAGACCTCTGAAGACCTTTTGAGGGTCTGCAGGAACCTTAGTTTCTGTTGCTTTGACTGTTAAATGTTAATTGAAGGTACACTAAGCTGCACAGTTGAACCTTATTCTGCAGCAAATTTCCTTTTAAGGGACAAAAAAATTACCAAATGAAGCCTCGCATGTCACTGTTTTACAGGGACTATGATAAAGAGAGTCTGATTGTTTATTCTGGAAGAAAATATGACTGACAGTAATAACTTTAATAATATTTGAGGTTTTAGTTTAATTAGCTTTTAAGGTACATGACTGTAAAGCATGTAAGGCAGTAACTTGTGATCAAAGAATAATCACAAGATTTTACAGGATGTGGCAATGGCTTCGCATCCTGCTGCTGACTTCTCACTGAAGCAGAACTGATTTTTTGTTGGCAATTTATCAAAACCTTTATTTGTTGAGTCTGTAAATTACAGAGAATTCTTTTTGAATCAGGCTGTTAACTACAACAGCTTCTTTAGACTGTGCAGCTCTCTGTCTTTTGTAGAGCTGGCAAACCAAACTTTTTTTTTGAAACTGCAACCTGACAGTCCACTGCATAAAACCATTTCCTGCAGTGGTGTAAAGTCTTGTATTTCCCACACTCTCTCTCCTTACACCTTGCCTTCTTATGTGGGTACAACATCTGATAAACAGATGCTTGATATTTGAGCCCATTGGGGTACTGATGATGGGAAAACAGTATCTTTGAGAATTCAAACGTGTGTTAAGGCAGCACTACCAGGCTCTGTTGACATTGAGCTGAATCCCTTCTCAAGGAGCTACATTTTAGATCTGCATTACATTATAGCCACCTTCACCTGAAACAGTTTCTCAGCATTAGACTACCTCCAAGTTACCTGCAATTTAATGAAAATTAAAGCATGTTTTTCTCCATCATCTCATTGGGGACAGGGCTTTTCAACAGCTGTACCTCCTATAGAGCATTTCAAGTATTTTTTCTAATCTAGATGATAAATCAAATGAGGCTAGCTGGACAATTTTCAATTCCCTCTCAACTTGCCGCCTTACCTGAGGTAGAATACCACTCAGAAGGCATAAAAGCAAACCAAGTTTCTTGGCAGAAAGCAAACTAAAGGCAACAGACAGGTGTTCAGTTTGGTAATGATGTGGTCTGCAGTGGAAGTCTGTGTCTCACGTCGCTCTTTTGGCCCCATTTTTGAAAACATTTTCTCTCTCGTGCAGCGCTACAGCTTCAGCCCTGAGCAATCCACTCCATGTCATTTGATCTCTTCTCTACCTGTGTTTCACCTAGAACAGCTTAGAGCATAAGCTGCCAGACTCCATCCACAAGGGTGTACAACACAACATCATCTGCAGCCATTGTGCTTTCACAAGCCAGCTTCCTCTTGGTTTTTCTTTCTTCGACACATAAAAATACACAAGAAGAGCGGGGAACAGGGTGAGAAAGCGAAAACACCTCTGGCATTTTTATCACTGGGGAGAGAATCTTGTTTTTGGGGGTGTGGGGAGGGATTCCCTCATGGTTAACTCAGGCTAGAGGGCTGTTCATTCATAGTTTGGGTGGATAAGCCACTGCTGTCAGCAGATATGGTGACTGGTGGAGTTTAGATGGCTCAGTGCTGTATTTTAGCTGCAGGCCATGCATCAACAGCAGCAACGGTGAGTCTTTAAGATTTAGCTTTCTTCAGCCACAGGCCACTGATATGAGAGGTAAATGGGGATTCATATTAAAACCACAAGTGAGAACAACCTAGGATGTCCACAATATTCCCTTTTTAAGAGGCTTGTTGATGCCGCCAGGTATCCTAATATGAAATGAAACAATAACATTATGTTATTTTTATAAAGAAGAGACCGAAAGGAACATTTGTTTAGGTTAACCCTTTATCTGCAGTCAAGAACAGTTGAAATTTAGAAAAAAATGACAATTTTTTATTGGATGCACTACATGTGCATCTATGGCATGGTTTTTTAGGAGTAACTGTTTTCTTTATGTTCTAATTTCCTCTCATTATAAGACTACTGTTGCAAAGACTTGAAGGCGCAGTCAAGCTTGCATCATAACTACTAACTAAGTGCATACCAAGATCTTTTTTTAAACAATAATTAATTTTCCAAATAATTAATGAAGGAAAAACCCTGGTTGTCTGATTTAAAAACATGCATAAAACATGATGTTTGTGTGTGTGAGCAAATGTGTCCCTCCTCCAACTAAACCCTGGTCCAGGGGGCAAAAGATTCTCATTACTTCTAATACCTTTTAGCAAATCAAGATGAAACAAACAGAAATGGAGGAATATGAGGAACATTGGGGTAAACTTTATTAAACTTAATTAGAGTCAACGTCCCTTACTGGGGAGGTTCACGTCCATAACGGTCACTCTGTAGAGGAGTTTTCACTGATGCTGTAGTGCAAATGATCTCAAAGGCTTTTTCCCCAGTAATCGCTGGCTAATTTATGCTTTGATGTCGTCTGAGTATAGCATCTCAAGTCTGAGGGTGTGCTGCATATGTTTATTCTGTTTATGGAGCCTAAATAATCCCTGCCTCTTTTTACCAACAGACCTTTAACAACAATTAACAAGCACGGACATGGAGTGCTGCAGACATATGCATAATGAGGCAGATAGAATTATACCACAGCAAATTTTAATGCCCACCCTTTCCACAGTAGCTCGCCTGCCATCTACAACAACCCAATGAAAAACTCAAACTATTTATTTTTCTTAAGCTTTAAAAGCATTAAATGAGATTCAAAGGCATGGGCCAGCCTGGCCATCAAACAAACAAAATGATGTGCATAATAAATATACTAAACCATGACGCAGGACTACTGGGTGTCATGAGGTTGCCCACCCTAAAAAACTACATGGAGAAGAATTCTTTTTTAGTTCAGTTTTTCATTAAATACATATTTGATGTATCTTAGAAATAATAATAATAAAACTTAAAGAAGACATTCACGAGGACTCCTTCTGTTTTAAACAGCTGCTGTAACAATAACATTTGGAAACACGGCCAGCTGAAAGTCTCTAGGTAGCCTGGTTACCAATTAAACAGACCACCAAAACATATCCAAGGAGGAAAATGTTTTTAGAGCTTTAAGCATTTGGTGCTGATGTTTTTTTCAGTCTGTTTGTCATAAGTCTGAACTGATATGCTATTACTATTGATGGGTTTTTATTTAGTTTTGACAACTGAATTGTCTCTCACACAGCAGGTAGTTGTATACAACCTGAGCACTCTCATGAGTCACAAGTATCCTCCAGCAGCACACATCACAGCATAGCCCAGAGAGAAAATGAGCATCTACATACATCACAGAGCTGAAATAGTCCACAAGCACAAACTTAAACAGAAACAGGGAGCTGATGTTTCATGTCTTAACATTCAAGTCACACTGACAGATGTACAGGAATCAAATTATTTTTCAAAATAAAGCACCTTTCAGGCTCTGTTGGTAAAAAAAGGGAAATTAAATGAATTATTGTAATTTCTGTTTACCCCACTACCTCTACCTTATGACCTTATGTATGATAGATTATTTATTTATGTTGTTGACTGTTGCATGAATGTACACTGGAAAGCTACAAATGAATTGCCCCTTGTGGGATAAATAAAGTTGTCTAAACTGAACTGAACTGAACTAAAAAATGTTGCCTGTTAAGTTACAAGGCATGTTCCTGAAAATGAAACTTTACAGTTTTAAAAAACTTCTTTGTTGAATTGTTTCCGTCAGAAATAAAGGTGCCGGTCAGATATATGTGTCAAATAAACAAGGACAGCAGACACCACAGCATTTTTCATTTTTTAAGGCCATTAGGTATGGATCTACTGTATACAAGGTGTTCATTGAGATCATGGCTTGATTTGAGTTGTGGCTGGGGAAAATGTTCTAAAGACACAGCTTTATACTGTGAGGGCTAACTTTAGAGGACTCATAAGCGTAATTCTGCTGGTGGCATGAGAAAAGCAAGGTTCTCAAAGATATTTTTCCGCAGGGGAAAACTGGTCTGCACAGAATCCTCATATGAATGTCACCTTATTTTCAGTATAATGCTTCTTTCTTATATTTCTCTTGTATCCTGCAGCTGCTGTATATTTTGGAATTTCCCCCTTGGGACTAATAAAGGAATATCTTATCTATGTCTGTCTGTCTGTTTGTCTGTGTTCAAAATAACTTGAAAAGTTCTGAACGGATTTGGATAAAATTTTCAGGAATTGTCGGAAATGGGATATGGAAGAACTGACTAAATTTTGGGAGTGATCCCAATCACCGTCTGGATCCAGGAATTTTTTAAAGGATTCTTTAACATTGCCAGATAGGACCATTTTCGCCAAAGTGGACCGAAGCTGCTTGGCGGAGGTCTGCGCTCTCTGAGTGCTTTTCTAGCTGATTCTTAAATTCAAATATATCAACTAAAGAAGCACACTAACAGACCCCTTTCACCTTCTTACTCTTCCTGTTATTGAAGCTCAGAGATTAGAGGGGGGCCCTCATAACCTTCTCTTAACACTGTAGGGACCCACTGTGCAGGAGTTATCCCGGCAATATTCATTCTGGGAAAATGTCCTTTGGGCCTTAAGACAGTGTTTTACAAGAGCATTGTTTGGAGGAGGTGATAGGGAGCATCTGTGCACAATAACATGACAATGAGGGAGATTGAATGAGAGACAAATGGAGAGTTTGAGCAGAGGCTCTCCTCTCAAGCCCGTCACTAGGTGTTTAAGGCTTGATAAGGGGTCTTTATTTGGCCCTAAATTCTTCAGCTGCCAGGAGTTAATGAGTCATTAGTGGATCATTGCTGACACTTATCTAGCATAACCTTCACAAGCACAATCATTATTATACGGTCAATGGAACAACAGGCTGCAACTGCTTACCCTAAGAGTCTCCTGGCGGATATGCTTTCCCTAACTCTCGTTGTTGAATCACAATAAGCAACTCTTCGCTCTCCCTGTTACCAATCAAAAGATGCTGGCATTTCTGGGAAGTTATACTGTTTGTTCTAGCTGGCATCATACATTTTCCTGAACACCCACAACTGTTCACCCCTGTTTTTCCTTACAGCTGGACAACATATCAAATGTTTTTTTTATGATATATTAATAGACTTCCAAATAAGATATAGGATAATAAAACATTGTGCACATCTACATAATTTCTGCAAGTTTAAAGTAGGCAGGCCTGTTGTTCAGATAAAAGATTATAAGTAAAAGTGATAATAGATAAAAGGGAATCACTAACAA
This sequence comes from Cetoscarus ocellatus, assembly GCA_037902135.1. Lineage (NCBI taxonomy): Eukaryota > Metazoa > Chordata > Actinopteri > Labriformes > Labridae > Cetoscarus > Cetoscarus ocellatus. The sequence continues at coordinate 41,316 of JBAMNC010000872.1, read as the reverse complement.
ACACATGCTAAATGACGCAAGATGATATTCTTAAAAATATTAGCCTTAATGGGGAATTATTTATTTTAATTTAATGTATTACAGAAACATTTACATTATGAGAAAAATCTAATAATACTGACACTTCTTTTAAACCACAGAAAAAAATGGAAGTCCAAGAAAGCCAATACTGAGCAAGTCTTTGTTTTTAACTATCCAACACCACAGACAATCTCTGAATGACTGTCTAAACCGCACATGTACACTGGCAATATTAGAAAAGTAAGTAGAACTGGAGAGGAGTCCCTCTCACTCTGTCAATTTAGCTCTTTCTGTTGGTTAAAACATGGTCGACATCATCATCAAGTTTAGTTCTTGATACCAACAGTAATCAAAACAATGGAGATTAGAACATTTTGGGAACTCTTACAGTATATGCTGGCAATTCCTGGCTCTTGTTTAGGGATCAACAAATTAACCTTTGAAAAAAACGATGCATGTACTTATACAGGATGGAACCTCACCATATTTTATTGTCATATTTAGATTTCTCAAACCAAATGTGCAATTGGGCAATTTGGAGTCACCATTCAACCTAATGAGCATGTTTTTGGTACGTGAGAGGAAGCAAGAGTGCCTGGAGAGAACCCAAGCACGCATGGAGAGAATATGCAAACTCACATAGAGGAACTGCCCGACACAGGGATGGGACCAGAAACCTTGTTGCTGTGAGGCACATGCTTTACCTGCTGTGCCACCATGCCACCCCTCACTAATAAATCAGGATTTAAATGTTGTTTTTATTTGTTTATTATAGGCATACATGCTCTGTATGTGTTTGATTATAAATCAGGGCTGCCATTGGCCAAAGTGGGGCCCTAATTAGAAGTTTTTATAAAACTCAGGATACCGTTTTTACAAAAAATTCATATGCAAACTTTTTCATATATGTTAAGGTGGAGCGGAAATCTTGTGCAGGTGGCTGCCTTAACCATAAAACACTGTGGGAGGCACTGATGAAGCAAAAAATAAGAATACTTGGAAGGTAGCTGGACAAAGCTCTGTCAGACACATTCAATAGGGGCTAGTCAGATGATGTAATCATTGGGCACTGCTGCCAAGGCGTAAAGTACAAATGTTTACTAGTTAGTCAAAAAACCTTTAGCCTCAAACTGTCAAGAGAGGCGAGAATTATTTTTTCCATTTAGAATTTTTTTAAGCCATTCTTTCCCATCCTTTCAATGAAGAAATGTTGTCAAGTTCTGATATAGCAGCATCTAGCACAAGTCACTTTTAAGTACGGGTCATATCACAGACTTAGGTCTATCATAAGAAATAAAGAAAGATATATAAACATGCATATTTTTTTTCTCTTATCGTAAATATTAAACGTTGTATCTTGAGAACAGAAAAGTCACCATTAGCCTAGAATGACCAGTGTTTTTGTGCTGGATAGATGGTATGTAGGAGTTTGTCTGCATTGTGATGATTGGTAAAAAAGTGATTTCATAGAATTTCCGTTCTTGTTTCTTTGAACTTGTGACAACCGTTTTGTGTGTCTTTACCAGAAAAATATAAATAAGGAAAATATAATGTATGCCCATTCCACAATAACACACACACACATACAAGAGATATACAACATGTATTGACGTTCCCCTAAACTATATAAAGCTGTGATCTTTGGTCCTTTGTCCAGCCTTATTTCTCCTAACATCAAATATGAGAGGTTAGAAGCTAGGCTGCGATGGAGATAACATGCTTGCTTCCACTTAGTTCAGCACACTGTTCTGTGAGCAGATGCGTGCCCTGGAACGGAGAGTTTTTCTGCAGCACAAGTTTAAAGACCCTGGCCAAGTTTACTTTGCACCAGCCACCCGAGTAAGGAGGGGCCCTAGGGGTGGGAATGTAGCAGATGAGGTGGAGCTGGTCGGGGGCACATGAAGAGGATCAAGACTAACCCTGGAGGACGTGAAAGCTACACAGCTAGGAGAGAGGCCAGCCGCTCTCCATCCCTTGAGGTTCCCTCACAGGTCAGTTCCAAGGACCCTACGTGTTTGCTCTACCCTGCGTGCCCGCCTCGCCCCCTCCTGAACACCCAACACCCCACACCCTGACTGTCCAGTGCTTCACTTTGCTCAGCTGTAGCCGTGGCCAGGCAGGCAGGCACACGGATGGACATCCCTTAACAGGCAGCATCGGCAGCACCAGTGCTGCTAGCCTGTAATTAGCTCAGACAGCTCAGGCTTGGAGAGAGGCAGCCGGGCTATATCATAATGAGCTCAGCTGGGATTAGGAGGACAGGGCAGGGAGGTGAGCAGAGGGGAAAAGTGGTAGAGGGGGTGCGAAGGGGGGGCCAAGTTCCAGAATTCTGGCCTCAGCCTGCTACAGTATCACAGAGGGCCGCAGGGAGGCAAATGGGAAGACAAGTAGGAAGAGGGGAAGAGGAGGGTACAGAGGCAGAGGATAGAGGAGGGAAGAGGTGAAAAGAGGTGAAGGCTGGGGGAGATGGAGGAGAGGAAGTCTGTGGCTTTAGGCCAAGCTTTGTGGAGCATCACAGAGGGTCAGCGGTGGTGGTGCGGTTACAGGGGCTTCTCAAGATCAAACAAGACAATGACTCTACTACAGCCTGAGACAGACAATGAGACAAAAACAAGTTCAAGAAAGAGAGAGAAAAAGAGCAAGAAAACTATCAAAAAGAGATGTTAAATGTAAAATACATCTTCCAGAAAGTCAAACAAATGCTCTAGCTCTTTCAAACATTTACTCATCAGTTTTTTAAATTTTAGGGCAAAAAATTCCAGACTTTCTTTTTTCACACACATCAGGGATTTATGCATGTCAGACTGAAGGTAACAGAGGTCTGTGAAATCCCCCAGAGTCATGGCATATAAACAACACAAAAAAGGTACAGTAATGTAATGATGCCAGAGTTCTAAATGATTGCAGCTGTTAAAACAGAACCTAGAAAGCATCTCCCCTGAATCATCGTTGAGTGGGACTCTCTCATAGTACTACTCTGGCTTGCATGTTGTGAAGAGGCTGCAAATTTTCTCCTTCTCAACAAGCATACATGGATCCCAGCTTTCCAAGTCCTCTCGGTTTGGATTTTGGTATGCTTGCAAACCCCTTTGTTTCATCCCTGCACAGAACAGGCTCTTTCAGTGTAAATCCTCATAAGGTGTGTCTGACTGCACCTCTCTCAAGAAGTGAGTGTGGCTACAGTCAAGACAATGCTCTAATGTTTCCCATGGCTCTGTGAACAGGCCAAGATATGTTTCCACTTAAGCTGATTGTGTGCCAAACAAACACCTGTCTTAGGAGGTGTGGCCCATGTGGATGAGGTGGCTTATCTTTTAATGACATCATCAGGGGATATTGTTATACACAGTGTTTGAGTACATCTTTTCTAATAGGGATAATAGGGATTTGCAAATGAATAGAAGGAATGTAGGGATTTGCTAATGTCTGAGGGAGTAGGTTTTTAGGCCATGAACACATTATTATCACAAAAATCATTCAAAGATGTATTTTGTATAACTGGTGGCCCTAAAGGGTAGGGACTATTTTGGGCCAATAGTAGAGGTGTCGGGAAAAATCAATTCATGTCAGGCCGTAATTGTTACTTTCTAAGATTCTGAATCAATCTAAAATGGAAAAAAAAAAAAAGATATTCAAAAAGATGTTTGTCCCCAAAGAGCCCATAAACATTCTTCTCATACTGTTTGTTTGCATTAGTGGTGTTTCAAAATGAATCAGCAAAGGAAAATACAGCTAGTCCCTCCTTCATTAAAAGCAAGTGCGTGGGTGCATTTTAGATTCTACAACGTCTCGGGTAAGACAGAGTTTCCCATGACATATATGGTACGCAGGGAAATAAAATTATAGTACTCATCTTATTGACATAACCTGGAGTTAAAGGAAACAGAACAGCAGCCTTTGATGATACTGATTGCTGACCATTGCACACTGCAGTTTTACCCAACTTCTAGTCTAAATCCATGCTAAATCCATCACCTGTTTCATTTCCAAAGACTTATGACCCTACAGAGTTGTAAGCAATAAAGGCTCAACATTCAGGAAACAGTTTATGAAACCCATTTTTAATTGCACAAGCTTAATTAAATTCAACTATCATTTTACTTACAAATCATTTAACTTCTTTTAAGTCTTAGAAGTATTTCTGAGCTGTCTGTAAATGCCAAGCACACAACAGATTGCAGTAAATCTCAATATAACCTCCCTGTGTCAACACAGGATCAACATGTGACTGTGGTCCCTTACAAGCACTGGGCAAATTCATGGAGCAAATCAATAAGCAGATGTGATACAATTTTCTCTGAATATAACAAGCAAAAGAAATAAAAAACTGAGTTAGCTGTTTATGTGCTCAAGAGGAGCAATTACAGGTCAAGTAGGTCAACAAAGCAAAGTCTCTGTTTAGGAGTAGAAGAAGATAATACAGTGATAGTAGAAGCTAATGTAACATAACGCGGTAAAAATGACTCACAACAGGCACACAGGACCGTTTACAGTTGCTGAAGAGTTTATCTGGTGGCTGTAGGCAGAGGCAGGCTAAAACATCCCGTTGACTTCCAGCCATTTAAGCTAAGCTAGTTAGCGGTGCGTGACCTTTTTCCGTCTCTTACTTGTTACTTCACACAGAGTCAAAAGAAAGGTGTCTATCTGCTTATTGTGGACTCAGGAGTGAGGAAAGACACGAAATGCTTTAAGATGCAGCACAGGCAAAGAATTACAACATGTGTGGTAAAACAAGCAAAGATCAGAACAATAAAGAGAACCGAATCCAAAATATATATAGGCATAAAAATGAATGAAAAATAAACAGGAACAGAAAATAACTGAAAGTAGCATGGCGGTTAAGAGAGGGTCAGAAAAAAGAAAGTTTCCAGCGATGATTTAAAAATCTGAAATCCTCTGGTCGGGAATTCCAGAGCTTTGGAGTTCAAATAGCAAAGTCCCAATCACCTTTGGTTACTCAACTAGATTCATAGCAGACAGAAAGTTCATGCAAGAGGAACTATAGTGCGGAGCACTAAAGTAAAAACATCTAAAATTGAGCTCTTCAGATTGAGCTTGGCCATGTAGGGCTTTAATAACTAGTAGTAAGTTTTAAAATCAATTCTAAAATTGACTTGTGATCAGTGGAGGTCAGCAATAACGTAAAGTACAATCTTGACACTGACTTAATGATACTTAGCATCAGGACAACAGTTTTGGCATTGAACTTCCATTACAGGCTATAATTTAACAAAGACACAGCCAGAGATTGTGATAATGTGTTTTACTTCCTGCACCTTTATGTGTGAATATTTGGGCAGCCAATTTTTACAAATGAGCACAGAGTCTAATGATTCTGCTTTAGCCCCTGCTGGCTGGTAATGATGTGGAGGGTTAGGTGGATGCTGTGAAGCTGGAAAGGGCACACTCAATTTCAAACACCAACAAACAAAGAGGGGACAGTGCGGAGTGTGTTCCAGTATATGAGTGTGCAGATGTTAGAGAGGGGAGTTTAATTGGGATATGTTAGTGAAGAGTGATAAATTATGTCCAAATAAGGGTATGGGACATGGAAAAAAGCACACCACAATTCTTATGGTAGTACCATAATCTCTTTTTCTTTTTCATGACCATTTTTATGTTGAAATTCAAGACTAAAGTGAAAGTAACTGACCCCAAAAACTTACTTACTGTAAGTAATCAGTGGTAAGCTGACTGAGAGGAGAATGGTTTAAGCAACAGTGCAGGGAAGTTTTCCATGATTTGTGATCAAGCAGATATTCTGAGCAGAAATAGAGAAAGTTTTAGTTCAAGGAGATGATTTTGAGCGCAAAAGTAGGTTTTAAAAGAGAGTTTGAGCACAAATGATGTGTTCTGTTCATAAAAGGATTTAACCCTCATATTATGTCAACCCAAATAACTTTTGGATTTCACATACAAGAATACTTCACAAATGTCCTTATTTTCAGAAACAACAATTTCAAGACCAAGTGCAGTCAACTGTTGCATTAGTGCTGGTAAAGTCGACACGTGAAAAACATGCTAATGCAAATTACTTTTAACGCCACAATTTTTTTGGATGTCCAACTAATGTGTACATGTGTAACATCTTGACACTTGGTCTGGTCAGCAGTTTGAGAAATCCGGTTGTACAAAAAGGACAAAATGAGCACTTTGGAGCTTTCTCCTACCTCTAATTCATGGTTTTTAAAAACACTTATGTTGCAGTGAAGAAGTCATTTGAAATTGTTATAAATTGTAAGGTAGACAACATTAATTATTTTTATTTGCATTACAAAAGAGGGATGGATTGAAGGAATGGATGGATGCATTAAATTTATCTGTGAACCAATAAACCTGTGAGAAGTGCTTCGATTAATCAATATCTACCTGGTAAGAAAGGGGAAAAAATGAAATAATGCAACTGCAAAGTGGCACGCTATTGATCATGAGTTATCTTTTAAAAGTGTGAGATTAACTTTAAATTTAAACTCAAGACTCATCATTTTCCCTAATCTGGGCCTGATGCAACACTTACATGCTTCTACCTTAAAGCACCACTGGGACATTATCTCATCAAAATAAGAGAGACAGTTGTGCTTATTTGGATTGGACTGATTGGTAAATTAAAAACAAAAAGTATTTGGAACCAAATGCACTTACTTACAGTCAAAGCCAGGTATTTAAGCTTTCAATTTTATTTTGTGGGATACTTTAATTATATTTTTGTCTCTATCTTTTAAAGGGCTTTGACAAAAAAATTTCAGTAATTCTTAAAACAAAAGCATTTTTGAGAACCCGAAGGTTTTAGGTGATTATTTTCAAACAATACCTTTTTTCCAGAAGATCTTTGCCTTAATCGAACTTGATTAAAAAAACTTACTTTGAAAATTTTGACATGCTTCTGTTTTTGCCGTGAATCAAAAGACAAGGGGAAAAATTAATACACTACCATCAAGTTGCTGTGACTGTTTTACTTGTGCATCTGTAACGTCACTGGGACGATCCTTTTGGTCAGATTTTCTTCTTGGGAAATAAGACATTCTTCAGGTACCCCGACCTTCCCAGCTCATAACTGGGATGTGACATTATTCCCAGTTCCCACATCTGAGTTCCGAGGTACCTGGAACGCATCTGCTTTTGTTCAGAAACTGTCTGACTTACTTCTCAATGGAGAGTTTCCTGTTGAGATTTTTCAAGTATGCCAGTTCATTCCACACAGCATCACTGTTTTCTTGTCTTAGTTGCCGTGGTTCGGGACGCCGCATCCTTCCACTTGGCCTGGACACATGCAACATTGAAGAACAGAAAGATAAAAATGTAGTGGCAAGCAAGGGCATACATATAAAATGAACAGGTAATTTATGGTACATATATGCACACAAAAAGCAAACATGCTAACAAGGGAAAATTGTTGCTACTGTACATTATGGTGCTGCCTCTGGCCAATACACATGGGGTAACAAGGCCCCTTAGTCTCCCTCTGTTTTTGTTATTCAGCCATCTTTAGCAGTATTCAAATGAGCAGCCTTGACTTTGACATTTCAGTGGCAAATCATGAACACACGTATGCATGTTTGTTGGAGCCCAAGGCGCTGCCCGTGTGGCAGGGCGCTGGACCATTCCCTGAGTGCCATGCAAATGTAAATAATGGCAAAAACACACTCGCAAACGAGGTCATTCAAATGACTACACCTCACTTATGAATACTTAATGACACTTTGTGCTCAGTAGCAGGCCCCTTCATTGAACTTCCCCTTTGACTCACACACATACACACACTGAGACACACACCGTCACTGCTGCCCCCAACTGCATCCTCTCACACCTGGACTCATCAATCAGTCTTAGCTCAACACATTCAATTCCAATTAGCCTTTCATTTGAAAACTAAAACGGCTTTTACTGAGAGGTTGCAAATTTAGCAGATGAAAAGAGGATTGTCACACATACCACAGTTTCTCATTTCTACACAATCAATGAGGCAGAGGTGTGGAAATGGATTGTGAGGGTCGCTGCTGTTGCTGAGGTCTCTTTTTCCCGTGGTCATTATTGGCTATGTAGACACAGCCATGCTATGCTAATACTAGTTAAACCCTGGTGCCTGGGAGTTGGAGGCTACTGAGGAACAGCAAATGTTTTCATTTAATACTGCTAATGCCCCCGTGTGCAATTTGGAGCCCTTGAACTTCTTATGAGTGCATGTGTGTGAGTGTATATATATATGTATGTGCTTTCTGTTGGGTTAGTTTCCCAGAGTGCAAAGCTACTTAACGGATAATCTCGCCTTATAGTCACAGAGATTGATACACTTTTACTCCATCTACTGCACGCACATGGTGAATTTAGCATAAACTATCTTGACATAGCCTGGAGCTGTAATATTACGTTATATTTTACCCACAGCTCTGTTTTAATTCTCTCTGTGTGATTTTTAGGTGTGCAGTGTATCAACAGCATTCCTTAGGAAAGGTGTACGAAGCTTTATTAAGTCACAGTAAAGCTTTATACATTTTAATTTGTTTACAGTGGGCCTAGAAGCTGTTGAACATTGGAGCCATGAGAGAGCTATCTTCTTCAGGCCTCAGTGCTTCCTCCCCGATGGTATCCTAGTTTCCATTATTAAGCAGGAGGAAATCGAGAGAACTTTTCCACGCCGCTGCGGCTAATTGCTCTGATTCAGGGGGAATCTGTTTATGGGCGCAACTTTGATCAGAGTACGGATGCTTTAATAACCTTTAATTTTATTTGCTTACCCCCATCATCCCCAGTCTGATTAAAAAACTTTTTCCCATCTCTAATATAAATAAGAAGTTGGCTTTTTCTCTCACTCCTTCATGCCATTTTGGGAAAATATGGTAGTAATGGTGAATGGCAGGGAGGTTTCCCTGGGACTGACCATTGCACACGGCTGGCATGCCAATGAGCTCATGGGCCCTCTCTCTGCTCTGTGATTGGATAGTGGCTCTATCCTGGTAACTGCACACATGGGTGACGTCACTTAGCAGCTCACGGTACAGCAGCTAACTGTCCTGCTCCATGCCTTATTCTGCTGACGAGGAATAAATACCGATAGGAAGAAAATCTGAAAAGTAAACATTATAATGTCAGGAGTGGCCTGCAGATCGACAATGGCATGCAGTTCATTTTTAAATACGCCCTAAGCAAATTCCAAAAAGGAAAATATTGTCCAAGCTTGAGCATGACTGATGAATGAAAGTTAATAAAATTCAGCACCAAGTAGTGTAATTCTTACTCATTTGCTCAGCTATCTGCTAGTGCTGGAAATCATATTACATTTCAATCACAACTGCAGTTTTTGCTTAATGTGATCATAAAAATACACATTTTTTTCACATGTGGCAAATGAAACACAACCGTCCTTTCCTGGTACTACTGTACCTGCTCTGAAGTTTCGTGTCTGAAAGCACTAAATGAACAATCTCAAATTTGGGTGAACTATGAAACAAACTGTGTCATTTCTAAGCCTTGAACATGGACCTGCTTGACTTATACTGCTCGATACTACATCAGCCATATATATAAAGGGTATCTACGGTATTATGATATGGAGTTGTATTCACTATTATATACAATATTCAATATATTATATTATATAGTGTGCTAATAAGGTACATAATTATAAGCTATAAATAACATTAGTATATATGCAACAATGTAGAAATAGTGTATATTTAGAGTCTTCAAAATACTATAATATTGTACTATAATGTTATATATAGTACTTTGATATTTGCAATAATCTAATAAGTGTGTTTGAAATATTTATAGTGCCTATGTATAAAATACAAAGTGCAGTAATATACTGCTGTAGAATATTTTGGTATTATGGTTAATTTATATAATATAATATTAAATTGTTGTTTATAATAACTGTTAGTTCATATATTTCAATGTAATAATAGAGGAATTGATGAATGAGACTAAAGGGGTAGGATTGAATAAGTTTTTAACTTCTTCCTACTCCTTTTCGAGCATGCTTGTTTTTTGTTTCATTGGGCATCTTTGAGGATTTTGTTGTGGGTGTTTGCTTTTTTCTTTGCTTTTGTTGATGTACGCATTTGTGTTTATGCTCGAAATAAAGATGCAATCAATCAAAAAAGCCATCAACATACATGAGATCATTTAAGATGAATTCATACCTTTAGACCAGTTAAACCCAATTTAATAGCAGTTCAATAGCAGTATAGATGTATGTATATGTATAAAGGAAAAATGCATTTTATATGTATACGTGTACATATGCATATATGTGAAAATGAAGAGTATGGCTTCAGCCTGCTCTATTGTAAAGTGCCTTGATTAGCACCTGTTACAGATCAGCGCTATACAAATAAAGATTGATTTATTGGTGGATTTAGCAATTTATTTGTTCTAAATTGTTAGGTCCTTTCCTAAAGATGCTTTCTAAACTTTCTACACAAAAAATCAAAGTTTTTTAATGCAGTCATTTGATCTAGGTGTTAAATGATTAGAAAAATGCAATTATGGCTAGTATGTATTTATTTAAGATTTCCTTCTCTGTCTTCTGTTTGATTTTTTCCAGGGAATAATTTACAATTACTATTTTGTTTCAGAATATATTGGCAGTCAGTGTCAGCTTCCACATCAGCGAATTTCATTGCAACAAGTTGCGTTTTTTGAGATTGTGCACAATTTATTCACAAATCTTATTACTGTTATAGGAAGTCAGATCGAATTAAACTCTCAACTATCCAAAAATTCTTGCCATTTATTTGCCATTTGGTGTCCACAGGCCCACAGACACAAGTTTTCAATGAAAAGAAGACTGTTTTATAAAAGCCATAAAGTGACTTGCAGCCTGTAAAATGAAGGATTGATATATTGACCTTATTTACATATACTGATCACAAGTTAGTTTCTTTAAGATTTCCAATGTCAAAACTTTACAATGTCTATAAAAAATATAGTTTTCAGATAATGCAGAAAACTTGCAAATTCAATTAAAAGGCTCTTGCTGTCTTTTAAGGCAATACACCAGTTTATCTAATCACTTAAATTGTATACACTGACACAGCTGTTGTCCAATCAATGAGATATTTTGTTTAAATATTGTGAACTTATGATCATTCAAATTAATCACAATTATAATTTTTGTCATAAGTAGCCCTACTGTTATGTTTCAAGGTCCAGAATTTTAAAAAAGCATATTGTGTTATCATCTTCAGCATCAACACACCAACTAAATTTGGCAGTTTTGTGCAGTTTACTCTTGTTTCTGATCTGAATATGGTTATAAATCTCAAGTGTCTCCTCTCTCTGCTGCACTGAGAGTATTTCTTTATCCTGATGATCAGGGGTGGTCTCAGTGGTAAACAGGACTGACCAGGTCCCCCTGAAATCAGACTGTCCACTGCAAAATTCTTTATAATGATTGGCTAATTGTCTTGTGTCATCATTAATGAAAAGCTCTGGCGTAGGATGTTTAAAACATATTCAATTACATAGCAAATGTCAACCTACATTGGGCTGTAACTGTAATACAGTAAACATGTAGTATATTCAAGTGGCCCAGTTTTCCTTTTCTTCATTTGGAGCTTAACAAAAAAAGTTTGGACACCACTGCCCCACAATAATATACCTCATTTGACTGAACAGTGTTTATTATTTGTAGTCTTAGTAGACAGAAGCATGTGCAGAGGGCGGGTAACTAGGGGGACTCATCACAAGCTCATATTTTGGTCCTGCACAAATAAAGGGGATCAAACAGCAACTCCCTGCATCTTTCCAAAAAGGCAACAACACAGCATGGAAGCTACAGGGAAATCCCTAACAAGCTCCAAATGCAATGAGACCCGACGCCTATCCCCACTGACTTGTTAGGGCCCTGATTTCTCAGCACTAATGGGAATATTTAAGTCAATTTCTTTTGTCTCTTGTTGGGGCTGGCATTACCCCAGTGGTTTCAACAGCTATTTGAGGATGGGGCATGATGCCAAATGAATGCCAGAATCATAACATTGAGTGACTGGCTGGTGCCATGAGGGGCTCTGACTGAAAAGGGCAAAGCTGCCTATTGCATCAATTTGATGTCAAATCAGTCACCAAATCCAAAGACACTGACAATGTCACAACAAACTTCTGCTCATGAATTTGTGGGTGGCCTTAGCTCACTGCCCTGTTTGTGCTATTAAACAGATCAATTTTTCCCCACAATAAGACAAGATTCTTCAGCTTGCATTCACATTATTTTATCTCTACATGATAACCTACTAAAATGTACTGCAGCAGCACAGTTGGTGTTGACTCCAAGAGTGTTCTCCCACTGCATCTCTCCGTCTTTGTTCCCACTGTCTCAGACATATGCTGTTGAGCCACACTGAGCTGACATGAGCCGAGTCGAGCCTAGTGGTGAACACACTCTCTCACTCGTTCCACTTTCACACGGGCTCATGTTGCACCGCTGTTTTCTTTAATTAACCCAGAGAGAAAACAGCTGAGGGGGTCAACACTTTGCTCCCGTGCGGCCACCAAGCATATGCACCTTTAGTTACACTTTAAAAGAGGCTCAATGATGACGCCGGAGGAGTGGAAACAGAGACAGAAAAAGTGGTTAAAGACTCTGGGAGATGATGGGGAGAACAAGCCTTCTATATTAATGACATTTTACGCTTTGTGTAAGAAGTCCTGTGGTTTTTGGTGAAGATAACAGGTTGAAGCAGGAAATGGCCCTCACCATCCTACTCCTACTCCTCCTATTCCTCTCCCCACCTCCCTTCACAGGCCTCCTCAAACACCTCACACCCCCCAGGACCAGACACCTCCAGTCTCCAGCTCTCACATCCTCATGAATGCTGAGGGAGAGGAGACGCAGAAGCACACACACTTGGCGCAAAACGGCCCAAATTGACTAGGCTTAAAACCTCTGAGCTTTTCTGAGGTAAAGGAAGGAATTTCTCCCACTCTCCCAAAATCCACCACTCAGGTCTTGTCAGACAACATGCAGAGAGAAGTAAGACCCTAAGACTACTTGTGAGAGGTTTCAGGAGGATGTACCATTTTTTTAGGGCTTTTAACATAAATAGGGTTGAGTTATATGCTTTCAAACATCTCTTAGTGACTGCTGCTGGTTGAAACAGGGTGTCTTCCACATTCAGCACTTCTATACCACATTTGGAAAAGTTGTTTAAGTTGAATACTGTATATGAACTTCCACAATGTTGTGAAACGGTTGATCATAGCTCGCTGGATCCTATGTTTTCTTAAGATAACTGCTTTTATCAAACGATCTAGACTTTCACATAAACTGGCAAAAAGAGGCAAATGTGTAAATGACAGATGTAAGACCCAGACAATTTTTGGCAATTTGATGAAAGTCAACATTAACTGGGGGATTAATAGGCATAGATGTCTTTACAAAATTGCATCTACAACACAACTTATCTTGTAGTTAAAAAATTTTAAATACAGACAATTTCAATTAATATTACAAAAACCTATCACAGTACTGCTTTTTAACCAGAGGAGGGCACCACCATTTCTAGCTTGTCTTAATCATAATTGGAAACTAGAGAGAGGCATTAACGGGTACCAGTGGTCTGGCATATGGCTGACAGTTCTGACCGTCAATGTCAGAAACAAAGGCTGCATCTTTGCTTGTTTAAGGCAGTGTTTATCAAATAGTGGGGCGCAACCCCCGAGGGCACTTCTTGTCTGGTCAGGGGCGTCACAAAAATAGGGCAAGAAACCACTGGAATTCAGACTGGTTACCCCACGTGCCAATCCAACCTTCTGCACTTGGAAAGGCTTTTTGCTCTGTCAGAGTGGGATTTAGGTTAGATTAGACAGAATTTTATTAATCCCCTTGGAAAAACTTACCCAGGGAAATTTAGAGTCAGTGGCAGTTCAGTATTACAGATTGAAAGATATCTATAAAAAAAGATACATCTAAACAAAATATAAATAAATATACACAAAATAAAAATAAAAATACATGGCTACTGGCTAGCTACTGCTTCTTCCCGTCCTCTGTCATCCTGTTACTCCCCCCTCCCCCGGTGAGGAGTTGTACAGTCTGATGGCCTGAGGGACTAAATAGTTTCTCACTCTGTAATGTAAAGAATGTAAATTATGTGAACATTAAAATGTGCTGTGTGTCAACAGTGTTCTGCTGGCTCTAGTGTTGTTTTTTGTGGAAAATGTAATTTTGTTAGAAATTTAAATAGTTACTTTGGACAAAATCTATTCCTTGAGTTGTGAAAGAAAGAAATATATGAGTTGCCACCACAGCGAAAAGCAAATTACAACTGCAATTTCCTGAGTTTGTGTAACACTTAGAAAACAGCTGAAATTGTGCACTCTTCATTCAACTCTACATCATGGCATCAGAGGATAAACAATGTAAACTTGGTTTGCAGAGAGGCTAACGGTAGTTGGCGCACCGCTAGCCTTTGGTCGTCTTTTCAGTTTAATGACAATATTTCTGTGCCAAATGTGATTATTTGCTGCTTTGGTTGAGTGATTATACAGTAATACAGTTTATAAGCCGACAAATAACTTAAGTGACATTTTTCTAGATAAAAATACTGCATTACAGTGCATTTTGACACTCTCGGTGCAACCTTTTTGTTTCTTTGACTTTATTCAATGTCCTTTGTAAAAAAAAAAGACTAATTGAAGGGCATTTCAGCAGCAGCGAAGCAGCCAGTGAGCAGTGCTACAATGGCTACTAGACGCAATCAGCTGTGTTGGATTCTAAATACAGAGTTAAACAGAATCGTGAGCCAACACTGGTCAAATAGTTTCATATATGATCAGTTTAATCATCTTGTGAATCTGGAGACTGCTATTTCGTTTTCGAGCTTTAACTGTTAAGCACGATAACTGTGTGACACCAATGGTATATTTGAAAAAATGTTCCCATTTGTGATAAACATGTTTAATTTGATTAAGTGCTTATTTAAGTTAGTATAGTCTTTTTTGTGTGTTTTATGACCACCAGGCTGGTTGGCTAGACAAAGTTTAAATCTGTGTTTAAATCTTGCATCGCGGCAGCGCTGCGTGGAGGAATACGTGACGTGAGTCGGGTAGTTCCAGATAAACTTTATTTTTCTGAAAAAGTTAATGCACTCAAAAAATGTCTAGGAAGCGTACTCTTAAACTGTGGTATTATTTTTTAATGGGAGTTCTTGTAGGCAAAGAAAATACCCTTTGTATTTGGGACAATACTTCCCTGTTTGCGGCTGATTCTGCATCACAAACTTTTACAAATTGTGGCTTACTGAGGGAGAGGAGAGAACTTTCTACTGCATCTCATGTACTTAGTGGCCATATAGAGCTCATACAACCCCACTTCAAAAAAACTGAACTATCCCTTTAAGAAATGACAAACGATTGATTGAAAGAAAAGAAAAAAAAAAAAAGATCGATAAAAACATCCTGTTGTGAGGCAAGTAAATCTCAGTCTTAGAGTGGCAAATAAGTACATGAGCATTAAAATCTAACCACTTGTAGAATGTGGTTGTTTAAGAAAATAGGGTAGTTGCAACATTTTCTTAAACAAAAAATCCTCCAATAGCACATAATAGAATTTCAGTCGGGCAGCTAAAACACATACCTGATGACAAAGACAAGATCCACCAAACACTTACAGAGAAACATCAATAGTCAGGGTACCACAGTATAATTTATTTTCCGACCACATTTTATTAAAGAAAAAATACACAATAAATTGCATCCTCTTTTGCCCCTTTCTTCTCTTTTCTTGTGCTTGGTTGAAATAAAACAAAAAATAGAACATAATCCTTTTTCTACAATGCTTATTGAATCTGATTTCGTAGTTTATACAGTGATAACCTGACTATCAGATGTCTGGTAGGCTTGCACTATGTTTTGCGATAAAGATAAAACACAGAGAAGAGCATTGGGGAGATTCTGGCTCGAAAAGAGGTACAACTATTTTTTTCTTCGTTGACATGTTTGTGTGTTAATAAAGTAACATCTGGTTAGTTATACTTCACAATCTGCTTGCTCTCTTTGGCTTCTGCAAGCATTACACCACGGCAAGCCCATCCTGAGTTTGTAAATATTAAACATGTCAGATAAGTGAGATTACTCTTATTGACAACACAAACTTGAGTTTTTTTTGTAATCACTTAAAAAAAGGATGGTATTCCTGACCTCCCAATCATAGACAAGGGCAAATCAAAGCAAAATCTGGCATAAAATTGTCAGGGGAAATGCTAGCATTAGTGCTTTCTGAGATGATCTGTGTTTTTTTAATCTAAAGTAATTTTTACACACCTTAGTTTTACACTAAACATCAAGTGTATACTCACATGCCAGGTGATTTCTCCATCTCTTTCAGTTGCTCTCTGACCGTCTTGTAGTTGGACTGAATGAGACACAGCCGCTCACGACGTTTATCATGCGCCTTCCTTAACTCTTCATTCTCCTGCATCTGTAAGGCACGGTGACAAGACTTTTTTCACCCCAACAGTTGTCCATGTCAAATAAAACATAAGTTTAATGAGAGCAGGGATTAGATTCATGTACCCTGGCACAGCAGTGGTACAGGAAGGAAGCTGGAGAAAGCCCCACACCATATACATATTTAAAGTGGTCCACAGCTGAAACACCTCTGCCTGACAGAAACCAGCAGGTTCAGGTTCTTTCCTCTCCTCACATTTCTCCCTGACAAGTGCTCCCACTCTCACTGAGCAACTGAGACATCATTAGAGGACGACATTTACATGACGAGCCAGCGGGGCCACAGAACTGTAGCGCGGGCACACACATACGGCAAAGATCTCACTCACTTAAGCTACCAACTTGTGTCCAGCACGTGTATTGTTTTGAGAGGGAGGCTGTAGCAGTGGGTTTGTTGCTGACACTGTTGTTGACAGCTATTAAAACCCAAGTAAGATTGGGCTGGAGCTTTAAAGAAGGAGTAAGAGAAGACAACATATAGATTTTTCTTGTCAGGGGCAACCCTCCTCCCTGTCTCACTGACCTTAACAGCGAGGGCGATGGAGAAAACACTTTCAACGGGCAGGACAAACAGAGGTGGAAAAAGAGCAAAGAAGGGAAGAAAGACAGCTGATGAAAATAAAGGAAAGAGAGAGAGTGAGAGTGGAATGAAATTAGGAAGAGAAGAAAGAGAGCAAAGCGAGAGAGAAAAGTGAAAGGAAAAGTGCAGGACAGGTTTCTGCTTGAGTGGCCAAGGCTGGGGAGAGTTGTCGAGCGCTTTCTGAAGGGAAGGAGCTTGTTTACTGCTGATATGACACGGCTGCCCTGCAGAGAGGGAAATGCGAGCCCTCAGCCCTGTTATTATTAACAAGGACAAAGAGAACAGAGAGAACACACAAACATGCACCAAACACACACACACAACAGCACGATGCACATTCACACTGCCAATGTGACAAGTATGGATTTTCCCAAGTGCGGATTATTCACAGAGGACATCTGCAAGACATCCTCGGCCCCTTCAAGCTGCCCCTAGCCTCTCAAAAACAAGGCTCTAATGAAAGGGGGCCAGACCGGGCAGTGTTAACTGGTGTAACTATCTGGGGGAGAACACAGAAGACTTGAGGCTGACTGACGGAGGAGAAGGAGGAGGGTAAGGATGGAGCAAGTGGCAGGGCATTAGCCACATCATGGCTTTCCAGGCTTCTTATAGAGCTTCCCCTGGGCAGCCCAGCTCTGGTCATCAGGCCACAGACCCTTGCCCACTGATCAATACACCCCCTTACCCAGCCAGCATACACATCTGTGGACGTTCTCAAGCTGAAAAATAATTACACAGCAACAGCTACTGTTTACTTGAAAGTGTGCAGAAGGAAAGAAAAGGAGGCCATTATTATGAGAATTGTTTGTTTGTCTGCTGCTGTTAGCTGCTAAGGTCAACATGTCAATGGTACAGGGCTGGTGTACCCAATTTGAAAGGCAGTCTATTGGAAAGCATTGAAGAGGATCAAGTGCAGAACAGGCCGGAGTTAGTGAAGTGCTGCTAGAGCTGGGTGAGAAATCCAGTTTTGATGACAGATCAATATGTTTGCAAAAGAAATATCAGGTAAAACAAAAAATAGATGAAAGGCCTAATGCTCAGTGAAAAGATTGTTTACAGTCAAACAATTACAAGTGTAATGATCTGAAGGTAACCTGAAATATTTAGTCTAGATGTGCAATTACCATTTTATTTACCATACTAAATTTGAGGAACACTTTCTTAAAAGTAAATATCAAATGATATTAATACATTTGCATAACAGAAATCCAAGACAACTAAAATTGGGATATATCTTGTAATGCTCTTCAACAACAGCAGGCAAGCTTTTCCAGACTGTGTAAAATGCACAAGCACAAAATCGACATTTGGGAAAGGTGAAATACCCTTGAGCTTGCCAGTTAACCCACTTTTCAACATGTTGAAGATGGTATTCGTGTTTTATACAGACAATGTTCTTTGTTTCTGGATAAAACTAAACTCATGACCCCCTACTCCCTAAGCGCAACGTGCCAGTCAATTTCAACTGTAAAAAGCAAGCACACAGCCAAAACTTGAAAAAAATTAGCCATGACAACGTAACATATTTTAAAGAAAGTTGAGAAACATAAAATGTAATTATGTACAATCCTATGTATGTATTACCAATGCATTCATAGATAGAAACTAAAAATATCAGTAAAATATATTTAATCAGTTAATTCTCAGTTACTTGCATTGAAAAAGTTGAAGCAACTGGCTTGAATTCATTGTTAAACATATTTTGACTTTTATATCCCTTAAGTGTGTTATACATGTCTTCTCCTCGTGATAATCTGCTTCTACAAACAAGTTGTTGTCCTACTGTTGTTTTGACATCAGTTTAAGCCCACTGGTTCACTGTAGCAACTCAATTTTAGAGTGTAGATGTTAGAATGACTGCAGAGTTGTTGACAACATGGCACTGAGTAGAGCTGAACTACCAGTTAATACAGAAATGACCCATTAAACCAATCAGAGCAGGCTGAGTTCTTGAGGGAAAGGGAGCCTGAAAGGGGCAGGAGCTCCAAACAAGCTTTCTGACAAGAAAATACAGCACCATCAGGGTATATAAAAACTGTATATAAACACTTGAAGATATTTTAGCATTGGTGATTGTAAACAGACCCCTGCAGTCATAAAAAAGAGAGAGTATCCTAAAATGTGTGAAAATGTGGTCTTTTGGCAATGAGGACTAAATAACCTGTGATCCTAAAAACAACCAAAGTAGCCTTATCCTGATTGAGAGTTCCAATTACATATTTTGTTTGTTTTATTTGGCCAGAGGAAGCCTTAGTACGTAACCTTAACTGACAGATAATAAAAACATTTAAACCCTGATGCCTCAGCTGGTCTCTTTAGGGTGTTTCTCTGTACTGCGTTGTTTAAATATATATATAATAATAGAATACAGGAGACGTGCTTTATTGAAGCAGAGCTTGGTTTGGTTGTGGCAAACGGACAAGACACCGTCCTTCACCACACCTATCACCTTCACTGGATATACACTGCAGAGTATGGAAGATTTTGAGGATTTAAAGGTTCCATGTCCTCCAAAATCAATTTTCTAACTTTCAGTGTTGTTAGAAGGGGCTTGGGTAACAGGAGAACATGATACATCTTACTAAACTCTCAGTTCACAGAGAAATGCCCTATGTCTTTTTAAGTAATGCCTCTTAAAAAGCTCTGTATTTTGTTACTTCTTGGGGTTTATTATGTATAAGCTATACATCCTCTACCTACATGTGTGTTTGCTGCTTGTCACAGGCAGACACCATGACTATTTTGACAGCCCGCTGCATGTGATCCTTTACAGAGATGAAATGTTTCATTTTTTCCACTTAAATCAAATACTCACTTAATATCCAAGACATGATGTAAATGGTCAAATACACCAGGACATGTGACCTTTTTGTACAATTAAGTGTTGCCGATGTTTTGTGCAATTAAGGACACACTCACACTAAGGCCAGTTACCCAATACAATGCCCAAGCACAATTCCCCCCCCCTCCTCAATCTCTTGTTGGCCTCCAAACACACTGCTCCAGCCACAACCGGGCCTAAACAAGTTTAGATCATGGTGCCATCAAAAGACACATATCAGTAACTACAAACATACCCCAGGATCAGCCAAACTAAAGGCGACACAGAGAATATGGCTGTATCTCCTCATGTATTGTGGCTTATTTTGACTCATTTTCATCAATTATAGCCCTCTGAAGCTCCGCCATTGCTCCAAATTATTGCTGTACGAAGCAGTCATGTCATGGGCACACAGCATAAATGTGCTCGTGCTTGAGCAGTGAGCTGGGCCAAAGCACACCACTTCCAAGTGTGCCAGGGGAGGCACAATCAAACTGGACTTTAAAGGTGTAGAATTTGGCAGCATTTCGCCGAACAGAAAAGGTGAATATAGGAATAATGTTTCTATTTGTATGTAAAGTCCGTCAAAATAGGAGTACAATCATCCCCATAAAACGTTTGTTTTATTTTTATTTAGTTAGAAAAAGCTTCAAAAAATTTACATCACCTCGGGCCGCGTCCATGTAGGCCGACATAACAATCCGCTATGTTGTCTACGGGTGGATTTTAGGGACAAAAAGAACGAAACGCGAATCTGCCTGCCGGTTCTGAAATCTACCTGGAAGAAGAGGAGAGAGGACAACAACTGACCTATAATCTATAAAAATAATGGTTAAAAAACTTGTCATTTTAGTAAATGATGCCTTGTTCATGATCCCTTTGGGTCTTCACAGGCTTCCGTTGCTCAGCGATGTGACGTTTTGGTTCCGGTTGGGCTCATTCTAGAATCTGAACGATAGATGTCGCTCAAATGCCAAATTCTACACACTGCACCTTTAAATGGGGAAATGTGCTTGTGCCTGGAACAAAATGCCTGGTGTAAGAGCACCCTTGGACAGTGTGTTGAAGTTTGTCTGCAATTTTGGTCAATCATGATAAAAAAAAAAGTCCAACATTGTATGTCAAGGACCTTTATTTTGTTGCCGTGGTATCAAATGTGAATATAATTTATTATTGTTAGTTTTCAACTATGATCATATAAAAGTGTATAATTATGGAATCGGGACAACCTTAAATTATTTATTAAGAGAAAGTATCAAAATATATTTTATGTATTTGCGATCAGCAGCCAACCTGAAGGGAATTTATGTATTGTCTTTTAGCGTAAACATATTGAGCTATGATTTTTAAGTCCATATTCCCGACCCAGAGTAAAACTGCATGATGATGAAGGTGAGGTCTCCACTGCTGCTGATGGAGGGCACAATGTTTACTGCCAGTTCAAAGCAAAAGGACATAACCGTTAAATCACACTCTCATTAATGTGGCCACAGATTTGAGTTGCTAATCACAGTTTTTCTGCGCATCCCTTTACTAAATGCCCCTCCACAGGCAGACACGTAAATGGTGCCATTAACTGAGACAGTCATGCGTGTCATCTGCATCTACGTTTCGCACCACCAGCCAACAAGGTGTCTACTTGTGATGTAATTCGGACACTTCACATCTGACAAGAAAATGATGTCTAATGTGTTCCTAGGATTTTGCTCGAAGCGAGATGACCTCTGCATAATCACTCTCAGACAGATGGAAAGGATGAAGAAGGCACCGAGCAGGACTGCTTTAGGGTAAAGTCCATGCTAGTAAAAAAAAAGACCATGGAAGTGGAAAAATATATACTGCTGACATGAAATAAAAGGGAGAAAGACATGTTTTGAGACCCTAAAAGTAGCAAAGGGGAGAGGTGATAGTAAGTTTATATTGCTTGGAGTGAATTTGAAATTTACAGAAAGAACTGAGAACTGTGGGAGAAAGACGTCAGGGGGCATGTGAAGGTTAAAAGACCAATAAAGCTGATGCGTTTAAGGGGGGGAAAAAAACCTGCTGCATCCACTTTCAACAGCGAAGCTTCTCTCCTGCTGTTTCACTGCCTACGCATGCTCTGCACACTCATACGTTTATCTATGTGTGTGTTTGTGTGTGAAAGACACTGAGAGAAGGTCACGGAGGAGGCAGTGGCAGTACAAGTGCAATTGAACCCTTTGCAGATCGTGACTGTTACAACTCTGCAGATCTCCCAACAACCCAGCGGCTGATAGCAGCAATCATGTGTGTGAGATAGTGGCCAGAGCAACAAGCGGCTCCATTAGAGACCGTCGTCTGTGGCCCCTCACACGATCAGCTGGACACCACTGTGCCACTGAATGTGCCCTATTCAGCAAAGAGGGTCTCAAAGTGATTCAAAGTCACAGGCAGTCGACAGCCACAGGCTGAAAACAATGAAAAAGAAGACTAGAGCATAAAAAGCAAACACGGACTTACTGAAACTTGTAATTCCATACAACAGTCAAAACAATGCAAATTATTTAATAAAAAAGGCAATATACCTAAAAATATTAACATAATGCAACTAATGTACTTATCCAAATCCCCAAATTTGTAAATTACATTTAAAAACATCATGGTCTTAGCTTCGTCAAATACTCATTTTACAGAGCCAACCTGAACGCATCCCAGTGTTACCAACTGGACCTCAACTGCATCACTAAACACGACGTGCATTTTGAGGGGAATATGTTGCTTGTTTAGCTTAGCTGATTAGCTTTATATGCTGTTTGTCTCAGTGTGAATTTCAGTCAAGACTTAGACACGTGATTAATAGTTTGGTCTTAATGGACTGAAGACAAAGTTTCGAAGACTCTGCAACAGTTTACTTAAGAGGATGACAGAGCATCAGGAGCAACAGATAAGCTGATGATGCCATGAGGTTAATCTACAGGTCATCAGCTGTAAGTATCGTGTTTATAGGCATTCATTTTGATCAACCTATCACATTTTTCTGACAAAAATCGTCGATCGGTGCCAATGCAATTGGGGCACCACTAGCTGTTAGGATCAGATATATGCTGTGACAAATGTCATGTTTTTAGATAATTTACCAAAACCAATATTATGACTTTTCTGAGATTAGGATTTTGTATTGGTCTTATACCAGTTAGCCCATATACAGGCCCGGTTCAAATCCAGCCTGTGGCCAGTTTGGAGAGTGTCCTCCCCCTACTCTCTCTTGCCCCCCTTCACAAGCTAATCCACTGTCTCTCTCTCCTATCAATAAAGGCACAAAATGCCCCCCAAAAAAACAAGAAAAACTAAAAGAAAACCCAGTTATCATACGTTTCTGAAGGATGCAGGTCATCACATAAAATAGAGCTGAAACTAAAAAGCCAATTAAACCCTGTGCCCCTGCTTATCCTCAAAGTTCAGACAGGAAGGAAGGCGCAATGCTCTGATAGCTTTGATGTTGTCAAAATTAGGTTTACATCATGTATGCAGAATTAACTACAACAACAAAAACACACACATTTCATGCCGTTTTCTATGGTCTTTGAGTAAGACCACGTGTGTTCGGGAAGACTCTATCAATTTAAACAATCAAAATAGATGCTCATTTGAGACATCTAATCACTTTTTTTGTACAGCTCCTAAGGGGGCTCAACTCTTCCAGGGTTCAACTAGAAGGAGCTCAAAGGAAAACAGGTCGGAACCACTGATCCAAGTTACCCCCCCTGCAAAATGAAGCACCATGACAACTGTCATTTATGGAGGACTTAACACCTAATAAAAAAATATCTCAACTAGTGCATTATCATTAATTCTTTTGCATCGCTTATTATGTAATTTTTTGGAACATCCTTGAAAACAAATTGACAATTAACCTTTTGCAACCTAATGCCGGGACAATGACATCTCTTTATTCTTTACAGCTACATGTGTATGCTAGTTACCTTCAATTGCAGAAGCCTCTCAAGGTCCTGAATCCTCTGTTCTGCTCTCCCCCTCCTCATACTGCCCAACTCCACACTGCTGGCAGGGGACAGAGACCTGGACCGCTGCACAGGTGCACACTGGGATAGGTAAGCAAAGAAAGCACTGGGGTGAGACTTCAGAGCACACTTCACTTGGACACAGAGGCACAGACTCATGCAACAATTAACAAAATAGGAACACTGAGTGAATGCCAATAGTGAAATTATCACTCCATTCTCCTCCTCTCACCTTGAGTAAAACACACACATTGTCTTCTTCATATGCACACACAGTCCAATGCGCTACCAGAGGAATAAAGCAAAGTTGGAGCAGCGGCCTGCAGAAGCTGAAGGGAGGAGGTTCACTTTTGTGTGTGTGTGCGTGGATGCGTGCGTGTTTGGAAGCGAGAGTTGCAAGCTGAGAACGGCAAAGGTTTCTCCCTGCGACTGGCTAATGAGTATGTTCATTTCCATTTACATTGTTTCTTTGACAATAATGATGTCCCATTAGGGGAGACTAAAGGGGCTATAGATTCCAGAATGTGCTGGGCTTCATTACAAGAGGTGGGCAGGGAGGCCGCTCTAATTGCTCTACCAGGGGCCTCCAGGTTACACTTGATAGGACAACTGGAAGAGCCGCCGATTAGGAGGAGGGGGGGTTCAGTTTGCTAGCCAGCCTCTTCTGTGGAAATAAATAAAGAAGTGGGAGAAGTGCTGGGGCTGTACTGTAGAAAAAGCAGTGGGAACAATATGCTAGTGGAATATGAATATGAGAGGATATGTGGCCCCCTGTGGTGCCAGGCAGGGCTGACCAGATGGCAAGCTAAAATATGCAATGCGACTAAACGTACTACAGTCCTTGGGCTGGAGTTGATGAGTAGTACAGGAGGTGTGGGGAGGTTTGTGATAGCCAGAAAAAGAGAGTTTTAATGGCTGTTACATGCTTTTGTTGTCCTCTAAAAATAATACAACTTAAGATTTTCACTTAGGCGATTCAAAGACACCTATGGTAGTGGTGGAAACAGTAAGTGGTTGCTAAACTACAGAAAGGTTCATCAATTCAATACAATATTTTCATTAAACAAGTCTTGGATTCCTGATAGCAAAGAAAACAACAAAATGGTAACACATATTTTTCTTCAGTTCAGACATAAAAATAGTTAAGTTCCCTCAGGACATTCTCAAGTTAAAGAGCCCATATTTTGCCATCACTCAGCTTCATATATTATATTTCTATTGCCAGGCTATGTTCACAATCACTACTGTTAAAAAAGCTTTCTAGTTTTCATATGTTGAGTACCTCTGATCCAGCTGTATTCTCAGTCTGTCTGAGGTGAGGAGTGACATGCAGAAGAGGAGCCACAAGCCCAATTCACAATGCCCTTTCAAGGCTTAACATTTACCCACCTGTGACGTTTCACCTCTATCGTGAACGTCCTAGAGAAGGAAAGGGTGGAACGAGTTGACCCCCTCTATGCTCAGTCTCCAGAGGTAGTAACAGGGGCATGGAGGCACAAGGACTCAGTGAGAGACAGGAGCACTGTGAGTGAGCACCTCTGCTTTTTTGTGTATGTGGGGGCAAACACTGTGTCACAGGCATCCAAGCCATACTGCAGTATGAACCAGCACTGATGAAACGGCCTCATGGATTTAATGTGTATGGCACTTTTGCGTAAAGGCACTGTGAATTGGGCAACTGAGGGGGCTTACACCCGCAGCTTTAGTGATTTTAGGAGGGTGTAATTTACTTGTCTTTTATTCAGTATTACAGATCCAAATGCCCCTACCACAAGGAGAATTAATCAAACAGGTGGCCACTTCTACAGTACCACTGCAGTAACTTTAAAGCTCATTAGAAAGCATGACTAAAGTCAAAGCAGACCTGCAAACTCCTGCAAGAATACAGAGTTTGAGTATTATTTGATGCATCTTATAATATGTGCAATACCTCTTAAAAGCATTACAAATGATATGCTGCTTGATATTTGTAATGCTTTTTTGTGAAGCTGTCATGTATTTACTTGTGCCAATATGTGCTACATACTGAACACAGCAACTTTTAGCCTACAACACATAAAATATTTTGTCAACCTACAGACTACTCAACAGTCAGGCATTGATCTATTAACTAATTACTAGATGCAAGTAAAGCATGCAGCTCTTTCTTAATGAGAGAGAGCACCCCATTGTGTTGCTTCTGTTTCTTTCAGAGCTTATGTCAAGCAAACAGCAATCGTCAATTCATCAGCAATCGGATCAGGCAGGGATATTCAGCAATACCTGTTGTCCTCTCCTGTTTTGTTTTGTCAGTTCTTGTAGTGTTACTAGGAAATGTTTTCATGTTAAGAAACTAGATGTTCCTCTCTCAGCAGGAACAGTGTCGGTCACAATGGATTTAGGAAAGGTGATCATAAAACCGTGAAGAATTGTCTTACTTTTACCTGGTTGGAGTTTAGTCCGGGTTCAGAGACAAGACATTAGCAGGAGCACTACTGCACCCTCATTATAAGCCTGAGCAGCAGAGGATTGCCTGACCTGGTTGGTCATAGCTACATGACAGCAGCATTATAATGACATCCACAGATTATTTTAAAGGGTAAAGTTTATTTTAAAATAGCATTTCAATATCAAATGTGTATCAATAAATGTATGAGCAAGGAGAGGCTAATAGCCTATCTCCAAGTCATTTAGGGTGAGCCAAATGCACAAGTGGGTGGGCCTAGGCCCTTAAGCCCCACCCATTATTGCCTAGTGGGTAATGCCTGCACATACAATGTGTTAAAGCTCTCACCTCAGCAACAGTAGCTTGATACAACCTTGCAGGCTTTCCCATGTGTCCATCCAAACTCTCTCACTTCTCTTTCTGGCTTCTATTGAATCTCCTCTGTAAATAGAGCCAAAAAGCCAAAAAGTAAAAATAAAGGGCCAATCCATATTGCCACGGCTGGCAACATCTATAGGGGACAATGATTCGAAATTAGTCTCTGCCTATACTTGGCCACATTTACATTATCTAACCCTGCACTAGAACAGCTCATTAAATAAACTGCCACTTTCAAATAAACATTCATTATTATCACACTAATTTTTATCATTTTCTGTGGGTAACTAGAGTGAGGACTTATATTTGAATCATGTATGGGAGAAAAAATCCTGGCAGGAACAGTGATGCACATGCTTTGCATCTAATTTCCATTAAACTTCAACAAGAAGTCATTGCTATTACAGATTACAAACAGTGCTCTTTTGTGTTGCTTGAATATAAAACTTATTTAATAAAACTACAGTGTATGTATATGAAAAATAATTTACTGCTGAGAAAAATCAAAGCTTGCTGGTGTGTGTTTTGGAATGTGACTTTGAGCTATAGTTTCCTTCAGCGACCTGGTGTGCCTGCTTTCGCTATCATGCCTGTGTTGGTGCCAAGCATGTGTTCTAACTCAGCCTTAATGACTCAGTGCTACTAATTAGCAGATTGATCTGCATATTCCTGAAGAGTGGCAGGCCAACTGGCTTAGCCTGCAATGCATGGGGAAACCAGAGAGGCCAAAGGGGGAATCAAAATCAACTAAAAGGTCTAAACTTTAAGTAAAGACGACCAACTCTCCTGCCTCATTTAATAAAGAGGGATTTTCAGGCTGAACAACATTTTAGAGGTGACTTTTCAAAACAAACTAATTAATATTTCACAATTTACATTCTTCCATATGTGAGAACCAGAAGAAACTAACTGCTGTGTGCTTTGTGTAACGGAGAACAAAGGAAGATGACATGGTGACACAGACAAATGACTGAGATTTGCTGCAGATGTTCCCTCTGGTCCAGTTGGAGGCCTGTCTGCTGCAGGTTCAGAAGACACATGAATGCCTTCTGTTTGTGTGGGGAGCTCCATGTTGTCACGTCGTTAATGTACCAAAAGATAAAAAGCAGAGAACACGAGGCAAAGAAAGATGTGACCGCTGTCTACCTCAGCTCAGCAGCTGGTTAGCGGCCATGACCTGACCTGTGCATCACACCCTGTAATGGCTCTGGAAACACGAGAGAAGAGTGATGCAGATGGAGGGGAGGAGGAGAGAATACAGTGAAGAGAAAATGAGGAGAGAGGCCTGGTTCTCAACTCAGTCTGAATGCAGGCAAAAGTAACACTTGTTTACTGAGGGGTCAGAGTCACTGGCTGTACACCAAAGAAGAAAACATTTCATCCACCCTCCCTTCACCTCTCTTCCACCCTCCCCCCATTTCCAGAGAGGGGTCACTGTCATCAATAGGCTTCTTTATTTATGCAGCAGCATGTCATGTGTGCAACTCAGAGATGAACTTGTTCAGGTTTTTAGCTGAATAGGAATGTTGTACATCCGCAAACAAACACAGGGCAAGACACAAACAGACAGACATACATCCACATGTAAACACATGGCTGAAACATGAACACAAAGCAAACGTACGTTATCACAAAAATAATCTATCAAAGAAATACAACATTCAAAAGAAAAATGAACCCCTTTCCAAACAGGCTAATATGAGACACGAGTTGCTTATAAAGAACATTTTGTAGTGCTCCTTTTAGCAATCACCTCACACACACACAAAAGCTGAGTTATATTGTGCAATTTATTTGAAAATGTTTGGGTATTAGAGCAGTATGAGTTCTCTGAGATCTTACTAAAGGATATTTCCCTTAACTTAATTTTTCAGGTCAGGCCTCTCTTACTCCAATTCAAAAAATGAATCAAGACAGAAATCCTGATACATCCATACAAAAATGACATCTTCACTGACCACAGTGTCAGCAATAAATAACACTGTGCAATGCTTGTCCCACTGTCTTTAAAAGCTGCAAATTGTGGCATAGGTGATAGCAGTGGGCTGCACAGATGGCCCATTATATCAGCTTTTGACCTTGTAGATTGGTGTTATTGTTTAAATGGTGTGTAATGAAACATAACTGGTTTATGGTTCCTTTGGAGTTTTACCTGATTTAAACAGAAAACAGCAACAAAAGCTTGAAATGGTCACTTTTTTGTTGACATGAGGGTTTAAAAGGTTGTTAAGTTGATATAAACTAAATGTAGTAAAAGTTCATCAAATTATGATTGGCAAATCTCATTCTCTATTAAGATAAATAAATAATAAAAAAAAACGGAATGCACAAAAACCATGACACTCATTATTATAAAGCAAACAACCATGTCTGTGGCGGTTTATTATTCCTTTTTTTCTTTTTGGGGGGTTTTTGTGCCTTTTTTTAAATAGGAAGGACATGGTTGGTATTGGAAACAAGGGAAGGAGAATAGGGGGACGACCTGGAAAAGAAGCCACAGGCTACATTTAAAACTGGGCTACACAGGTTGAGGAGAGCTTGGTAATTGGCACCCAATAATTGAGGAATTAATTGTGAACCAATAATCCAACCTTATCTGAAGTGTTTTTTTTCTGTCTTTGTTTTCATTCTTTGAACTTTAAAGTGTGCTCTAAAAACCAGAGTATAAGATCTCAACCTCAGTTAGGTACATTTTTTTTACTCTTTAAAATATTATGTTTTGTATTTATTTTATTTAAAGCACTTCAACAGAACTATCTTAGGAAGCATCTCTGCAAACATGTTGTGTCATAAGAGGAATTGCCTTTAATTTGAAAATTAAATGAACTGTTAAAATATTTTGCATTTAATGTTATTTAATGTTATTCATTTAATGTTTAACATGTTATCCAGAGAAACTACATTAAGTTTTTTTAATTATTATTTCTGAGTGTCTATTATACCTGGAGAAAAATACATATATCAGATAGTGCCAAATCAAAAAGTATTTGTCTTATTTTGTGTCAAAAAAAACACTGTGGTAAGAGTAACAGATAAATTCAGGCACAAAAAAATGTGCTGCTATTGATAGTGAGATAAAGTGTAAATATATTTTAAATCAGAGATGGCATCTACTTGAATGTGTTCGGATATATCTGCAGATCTGTTTCAGCGAGAATCAAGCATAAAAATACATTTTATTTAAAACACACGTTACATTCGAAACAAATCAGAAAGTTCTACTATTACAAAAACAGAGCCTAGTTAAACAGTAATAAATACATGAGTAATGAGTGATAAAATAATGAGTGGCATTGTGCATCCTTCATAATTGGTCAGACTTTTAACTTCTTTTTAACTGAAACGCTTTAATATTGATAATCATAGAGAATTAATCGAACTACTGAATTGATACTTTTATTTTTATAATTTAATACGATCAAATAATATGGACTTCTGCAAACATTTAACTTATGCATAGTTAAGTTTGGTTTCTTTTCAATAGGGACCACATGTGCAGTCATGAACACACCATTTCCAACGTGTATGCTGTATAACACTATGATTCATGTTCTTACTTAGACATACATTTCTAAAATCTATCACATCAAAAAAAATATTTAAGGCTGAGTGAAAAACAATTATCTTTACGTTAAAAGCTGGTATATTTCTTTCTAATTAATGGCTGGTGCATTTCTGCGTGCACAGTAGAGCCTCCAGTTCATCATAATGTCAATACTCCTTATTTATTGTGTACAGAATTATACCATTACACGTACAGACTGCCTGAACAGACGCCCTTGTACAAAGGCTCTAATGAAGGAGTCCGTATAAATCAAACAATGTGTCTTCAGGCCAGCTTAGCAGAGAGTGAGGCCATCTAGAAACATGTCCTGCCAAACTTATGAGAGGAAGACTCAGAAGATCAAAAGCTTCTTTCTTGTTCATAATGTACTGCTGAAGCGGTAAATTAGCCAGTGCCTGAGCCCAAGGCATGCGTGAAACCAGCAGCACACGTCGGCTTGGTCACAGTAGGAAGGGCATCTGTGTGTGTCTGTGTGTGTGTGTTGAGGAGTTCAGGACAAAGGTTGGCAGAAGCAATGTCTGATAAATCACATGATTCTCAACAGACCATTTCCTTCATATCCCTTCTCTGTGGCTTTGATCTAATCTGAGCAAAGCAGTGATGGATAAGTGTGGGCATGTAAGCCGCTCACCCACGTGCTGTCTTTGACATAATTGGCAGGAGTGTGTGTTAACCTACCTGCTGTCTTCTGACAGAACTGGTGGATCTGTGTTGAAGGGTCTTATCCTCTGGCCTGGGATCTGAGCCCCGGGTGGAGGCCCGGTTAGAATCAGGGCTACACCTCTGAGCTGTACCATCAACCTGCTCCAACACCACAGCCTGTAAGAGAGGAGAGACAATGTACTTGTGGTGTTGTGAGGGAGAAACTTGCCAAAGAGATGCATTTCATTGCAGAGAACAATGACAAACTGAGACAGTGAATCTAAAGTTTGTAACATTTGGCTTAACTGGGCAGTGGTGACAGTGAAAGGCACAAAAACAAACATGTCCTTACATGCTCCAAGATGAGGAAACAAGGACATTAATATACACCTGATTAGTATTTGTCACATCAACTGAAAGATGTTGTCAGGAAGCCAAAGTAAAGCTTGAAACAACCCCTTTTGTCACGTCCTGATACTTTGAAATGTACATTCCTTCTCTGAAACAATTCACAAACAAATTTGGGGTCAAACAGATTACAAACCTCATGATAAAGATCACATCACAACCTTTTAACCATGCATAGGATTGTTTTTCAGATCCTTCAAATAAACACATTTACAATTTGATTTGTACACTCCTTAACTATGCACACTCCTATCCAAGCAAAAGACAGTTACTGGTGAAAAATAAAGTGGCCTCTATCCTATGGAGGAGTTCAATATGGAGCAATGCAAAATAAATTTGCCAGCTGAGGCAGCCACGCAAGGAAATACAACATTTTTCAAATCATTTTAATACACACATAGATGCAGATAAATAGCGATCAAGAGTTATGATCATGATCTCAATATTACATAAGTGGGGTGTAAGACAATATCAATAAATCAGCATGATACTGTATTGATATTTTTTGGGCAACATTGAAATTTTATCAGTTAATTATTTACAGATCTTCTTTACATTTGTTTTGTATCATAATTTATCCCGCTGCCTAGTTAGCAGCAGGCATTCAGCTATTTGACTCTTGATAATAATAACTGTTAACATCTCTGTCACTAGGACTGACAACTAAGTTAATTTATGTTGCAGGGGCAATGCTTAATATTTGAAACAGTATTTTCATTAATGTATTATAATGGGTTCTTAATACAGCAAAAAGAGAAACAAATACTTTAGCTGAACAATTGTGATGTAGTGCCCTGCTCACATTGTTTGTATATACTATAATATATCATGTTGTCAACCCTGTATGGCGATATGTATAGATTGTCAGATTTTTGCCAACAAACACCCCTATTAGCCTGTCAGAGCCTGTCCCATGTTCGTACACACTTCTGCAGGTACTACATGTGGCTCTACTAACAGCCCTGTATACGCACATGTGTATTTTTTCCCTTTGTCTCCTCAAATCACTCCAGGACCTCAACTATAACCAAATAAGAAAATTAAGGAGAAAGTCCCCTGAAAAACACAGCAATATATACTGCATGGGAACAAAATATTGAAATACTATTTTGCCTGATATCGTTCAGCACTTATTTGAACCCAGGTCCCACATTTAAAAGTTAAAACAACATTCTTCCTTGTTACTCTGCCCAGTTAATATGAAGGGAAATTTTTGATGTATTATAATTAAAGTACACTTGAGAAACAAAAAAAATATGTACATAGGTGCACATAAATGACTTGTAGTCCAGCTGTGTGCATTATTACAGTCATGCATGTGTTCATGTGACAGGCAGACAAATGAGCATCAACTTTTTGTGCACATGCCATGAGCTTTTTGCAGGGTAATACCTACATACTTGCCTTACACTGTTGTAAATGCCTTAGTGGAGGTTTGTGAACTTGGAGCGCGTCTAGCTATAAATCTTAAAGAATCCAGCTAAGGCATTAATCCTGCTAAGTTAAGTGGCTGGCAGGACACAGAAGAGAAACCAGTAAAACATTCAGTTACGACAATGAGAACTGAACTAAGGCCAGCTACACGCATAAAGGTTTTTGAAATCTTAGCTGATTTTGTAACAGTGAGCTCACACATGAGGAAAAATAATGTCAGATTTATTAGTTTTGTTCTTGAAGTGTGTGGTGTGGCACAAAGAGAGACGGAAGACAACACACACCAATCAATTAATTTACCAGGAAGGCAGCGCAATCAAACGCAACTTTAGTGCAAACAAACACAGCGAAAATTGTCATGGGGGCTACATGTGGCTAACGATTAGCTTCCTACAACATCCCTGGTGGTTGTAACTTGCATCCAGTTCATCTACCTATCAGTTTGTTGTATATAATATACTGTACATGTTATTCTGTTTAGATGTTCTTGTTTTTGACACAAATCAACGAGTTGGACGTCCATTTTGATGTCCATCTAACTTTATGCTTCAACTTTACTCTCGTCATGTCTATGTTTGCATCCTGCTTTAGCCAGCTAGCTCCCTGATTGGCTTCACTCTAGTCCATGTGACAAAACACAGAGGACATCCTCGGCTGTCCTCGGTACACACCACACACATCAAGATTTCTGGTCTTAAATATGAACACAGTTGATATTTACGATTACAAGTCAGGGCCCGATCCTCTTCTGAGAGGATAAAATGACTCTAAACACACCTCACACCACAGAATACTCAGGTAAGATAATCATCAGGACCTCCAGGTTATCTGGCCTTTGCTGAATTTGATCGAAGACGGGAATGTGAGCTTAACAAAGTCTTTTTTAGAATAAATAATTCTCTTTTATTATTTTTGCAAACATGAGTAGAATATGTTGTAACAGGCTTGTTTTAGGGAGAAAGTCAGTTGTAGTGCTTGATACTTCAAAGTAATGCATGGCTCCCTCTTACTCTGTGCCACTATATATAATAATACTGTCACTGTGAAGAGCAAAAGAAAAAACAAAAGACCACCATCAGAAGAGGTCTAATAACCCTAACTGTAACACACAAACTCTTTGGTCAAAGTCTCTTGACTCCCAAGTCCTTTACCTTGAAGTTACATCCAACAAAACCTCTCGACTCCAACACATTTAAGCATATATTCTCACCTTTCTTTTCTTAAACCCTGTACAAAAAGTGTGAATTGGTATAAAAACAGCATCACCTGCTGCCATCAACAACACCCCCTCTCAACATGTCAAATCACAGCCTTTTGACAAACAGCGGCCTTCACAACTGCATTTCAAGGAGCCAGGTAGTGGAGAAAAAGCACACAGTGTGTCATCACCTTTTCTCCAACGAGTCCTGATTGCATTATCAGAAACCTGGCATCTGGGCGTGACCTTGTTAACTGCCAGGGTAATCAACTTTAACCAAAGGGGAGGAGAGGGGATGATAAATTATTAGTGAGGAAGATTTTGTTCATGTTTTATTAAATTGGCCTGTCAAAGGGGGTTGGTCAAATTATCTAGGGCCTCGTTTATTGGAGGCCGGCCATATTGGCGCATCTGTTACAATTATTTATAATTTCTAGGCAGTCAGGAGGATGGACAGGGTTTTTCGGCATCATCCACATAAAGCAATTTAGAAATTAACTGATGTGGGAGTGTCTGAGTTTTTCCTCTCTCATAAAAATTCTCTCACCCTGATTTTTATCCAGCAAAAACAGATAAACATGCAAACTGTGAGACGGAAAAAGGAGCAAAGATGTTTCAAGGGATAAAATGAGCAGCGTATTGAAAGTGATGGACAGGGAAAGAGAGAAGAAGAGAGCATGCAGGTGCAGACGAAAAAAAAAGAGCAAGAGATTTGGGAGGCGGCTGAGGGGAGGGAGGGAGGCAGGGTGGAGGGGGAAAAAAAAAAGAAAAGCCGGTCTTGGTAATTACTGAACACGATTAGGTTCTTGGGGGAACTTGTCTGGCACTCGCAACCCTCGCTGGTGAGGATGCGGCAGGCAGGACCATATGGAGCGAGGCTTGTGATTGTGCTCCCTGAAGCTCGTGACCCGTCTGCTGCCGAGCCCTTGAGCTGAATGTGAAATGAGACTTGCCAGGCCTAATGTTCTACACATGCACCATTTATGCCACAAAACAAATCTGATCACTGTTAATTATGTAGCAGCTATAATCAGGAGGGGCCCTGCCACACACACACTGACACACAGCAAACAGGACTACATGCATACACAAATCACATTCACACACATCTGTGGGGCACAACCATTTGAGAAAGTGATTGGAAAGGCTTCAGAACTACAGGCTACAAGGTGCATGCCCCCCACCAGGCCAGGTGCACTTTGTATTCAAGATGGTGATTCTTAAGAGAATGCGTGTGCACATACGTATGAGCATGTGTTCACTGGTAGCACAGTGAAGAGGGACTTTAGGGAAGGACAGCAAGCAGTGAGTAGGATGTAGGATATGAGTATGTTTGTGTGTACACAGCCCTGAGTCCTCCCACACAGCCTGTTTGACCCCAGTGTATGTGCTCGAACGAGAAAGCGCACGTATCTGCAGCGGCACATGGCTGTGCTTCATTAATGAGGCGAGCTGTGCTACACAGAGGTTTTCATCTAATGAGAGCAGTTGAGCTGGTAAAACACACCACTGGAGTCCATGTCATTAGTGTGTCTCTGGCCCTGGACATGGCCCGGCTCCAAACACACGCTCATGCACAAACTCATGTTGACAGCACTGTTTACTGAATAACAAATGCAGAACATGTGAGGTAAGAGGTTGACAAAAATAGTGTTAGCAGTCATAGAATTTGTATCAGCATTATGATGGAGCATTATTCCAGTATATAACTTTTACACAGCGTTCTATCTTATAACAATGACTGACATATCAGGAGAGAAGAGGCGTATGTAAATACAAGCAGCAGGCTGCACTAAATTTTTAACATACTCTAAGGGAGGTCCTGACAGTTAGGCTAAAGGAATGGCCTTCCAGATGGGAAAAATGAAGAGCAACCAGAGTCAGAACAAGGCCCATGTGAAAAACAAATCAACAACGTCTGACTTATACAAGCTCTCCATCACATTCTCTTGAACATCAGCCGAGAAGACTGAAAGTACCCTCTGTCCTCATGCTGTTACAAGTTGCACTGGTAGGTCGTAAAAGTTGAGTTAAATACAGTACATAAAAATACACAAAAGAACCCTCTGGCTGATGCCGTTCTGTTTGTTTAGTTCTTCCTGTTTGAAAAATTAATTTCAGTGTTTCTTTGTAGCGTTATTATTCCATCCTTTTTACTTGATGGTTGCTATTAATGATGAGGATGATCAAAAGAAACGCCTCACCTAAGAAAACGTGACCCGGCAATCCAGTGGGTGTTTTAACACAGATATGTGTGTGTGTAACTTGCACTTTAATTATATATCTAAAAGCATTTAGATTGGCTAACATAAATAACAAGCCAGAAGCAGATGTTGAAAACCATCCCAACAAGCTGAGGGAGATGCACCATGTGGGCTTCCTTCAATCTATTAAAAAAAAAGGGAAAATAAGGCCCAGACACCCAGGGAAATGATGCTTCTGTGCTTAAGGTTCAGCCAATAAAGCCCAGCTCAGGTACTCAAACATGAGAACAACATTTTGAGAAATGAACACCAAAGCTGCTTAAGAGAATGTGAGTAAGACTGTCAAGTTTTTACAACCTTGATTCTTTTTGATATCACGTTAAAACAATGCAATTTGTCTTGTGTTTTCATGATCCATAGTAAAGATAAACAATACTGGGAAGAAATAATATTGCAATAGTCCTCCTGGGCTAAATATATTGCAATTTTCTTTAGGGAGGTTTGCATGATAAATGCTAATATCATGATTGCAACTGCACTACTTTTAGCATACTAACCATATTTTGCAACGTTTAAAGTATGTTCTCCATGAGCAACCATGCGTTTTAAGCTTCCAGAAGTTCAAATTGTACTAAAATTTAATAATAAAAAAAACAGTGCCCTGTGAAGCATATGTGGTCGTCAGAGTTAAGTATTTATGAGGACAAAATTTGTTCTAATATGTCTGTCTGAGAAATCTTTACTGAAGACACAAATTATAAATATTTCAGGAATATTATAGAACAAAGGCAAAAGAAGGACAAACAGGGTCTAAATTGAACATGGTCACTCATTACACAGCTGTATCTATGATAAGTGCCAATTGTTGCTTTTACACGCAGGAAAAACACAAACTCATGGTCAGTTCTGAGTTAGCCTCCTGATGTCAATCTCACACAGACGTTTGTCTCAGAAAGTCACAGGAAAATTGATGGGCTTAGTTTCCATCAAACAAAACACAAATGGCAGCATGCTGTGGAAGACCTCCTGCATCGTCCCGGTACCAAAAAAAGGACGTCCCAGCGCTCTCAATGATTACAGACCTGTGGCACTGACGTCACATGTCATGAAGAACTTTGAGAGGCTGGTTCTTCAGCACCTGAGGACTCTGCTCTCTGCTTTCCAGGATCCCCTGCAGTTTGCATACCAGCAGCACATCGGCGTGGAGGATGCCATCATCTTCCTCACCCACAGGGCCCTGTCACACCTGGAGAGACCAGGTGGCACTGTGAGAGTCATGTTCTTTGACTTCTCTAGTGCCTTCAACACCATCAGGCCCTGCCTCCTGGGGGAAAAGCTGCTAGACATGCAACTGCACCCCAACACCACAGCCTGGATACTGGACTACCTCACAGGCCGGCCGCAGTACGTCAGGGTGAATGGCTGTGCCTCTGAGGTGGTCACAAGCAACACCGGAGTGCCCCAAGGAACTGTTCTGGCGCCCTTCCTCTTCACCCTCTTCACTTCAGACTTCCGGTTCAACTCTGGTTCCTGTCACCTCCAGAAGTTTTCCGATGACTCCTCCATTGTTGGATGTATCACCGACGACAACGAGGGGGAGTACAGAGGACTGATCAAGAGCTTCGTCACATGGTGTGACAGCAACAACCTGAAGCTCAACATCAGTAAGACCAAGGAGGTGGTGGTGGACTACCGGAGGAGCAGGAGGTCCCCTGCCCCCATCATCATCCAGGGGTAGGAAGTGGAGAGGGTGGACTCGTACCGGTGCCTTGGGGTCCACATTAACGATAAACTGGACTGGTCACACAACACAGACGCCCTCTTCAGGAAAGGACAGAGCAGGCTGTTCTTCCTGAGGAGACTCAGGTCGTTTGGCGTCTGCAGCAGGCTCCTGAAGACCTTCTACCAGTCTGTGGTGGCCAGCGCACTCTTCTTTGCTGTAGTGTGCTGGTGGGGCGGCATCAAGACTGGTGAGGTCAACAGGCTCAACAAACTGGTGAAGAAGGCCCGTTCTGTGGTGGGCCTTCAATTGGACACTCTACAGACTGTGGCTGAGAGGAGGATCAAGGACAAAATCATGTCGATCCTGGACAACCCCTCTCACCCCCTCCACGACGAGCTGTGGGACATGGGAAGCTCCTTCAGCCAACGCATCATCCCCCCCAGAAGCAGAACTGAGTGCTTCAGGCGCTCCTTTGTGCCCACCGCCATCAGACTCTACAACAGCAGCGGAGGCCACAGTCTGTCACTGCACTGACCCCCCCCCCCCCCCCCCCCCCGAAACAGCAATGGATGTACTCAAGCAATATGACACTGGACAGCACTTTAATAGATCTATAGTAATCCTCCATATGCTCCAAACCACCTCTATCCATACTGTATTGTTATTGATTCATATCCCTGATCATGGTTCATTACTCTAGGTAAATAATTTGCACTGTTACTGTGTGGTCAGTAAGTGCTGCTACATTTCACATTGTCACTTTAATATCACTGTCACTTTATTTTTATCTTTACTGCACTGCACAGGAGGCTCAGATGTTTTGTACTGTGTTAAATTATTATTTTAGTATGTTAGTTAATTTGATAATTGAACGCCACTTACTCTGTTAATTTAGTGCTTAGTATGTTAGTTAATGTTGATAATTGTAAATATCTTCTATTCCTTGATCTATGTCTTATGCATGCTACTATCCCTGTACTTGCCCTGTACTGCTGCAATACCAGAATTTCCCCTTTGGGGATCAATAAAGGACTATCTTATCTTATCTTATCTTATGCAGTGCTTTGGGTCACATAACAGACTTTGCACGTCCTGCAATGTGACTGTTGCACATACACACATTGCTTTTGCAATTTTAAAAGAATATACTGCTCAGCCCTAGTCCATGACATTGAAAAGTTATAGAGAAAATAAAATATGGTGATGGCCATATTAACCAAAAACTGTCATAACTGTCTATGTTGAAAAAAGTATTGCCAATGGCTTTGCACAACTTAGAGTGTGAAGGAGTTTGTCTGCAGTCTTTGGTAATGAAATAACCACAAATACCAGATAGCATACTTAAAGTAAAAAAAAAAAAAGATATGGTGACAACCCTAAATGTGTGTGAAATACTATTCTGGAAATGAGATCAAGATGCAATCACACACCTTCTTCTTAAAAGTCAGATAAATTGGGTTTCTTCGGGCAATTTACAAGCTCATATCTATAATAAGTAGAGTATTACTTTCCTTCTTACAATTGAAATTACGGTTTGAAATAGTTGGAGAAAGTATCCATATTAATACAAAGGGTACATCGTTAGATATCTGATATGACACAATTTCCAAACTGATTTTAGCCAATACTGCTACCAATATGTACACCTTTTCTGTAAAAATCTTAACCATATTAGGATTAACCTTTTCCTCTCATTGTGATAATCCATTTTTAAATAACAGATGTAAAGCAAGAAAAACACCACTTGATTGTAAGATCCATTATACTCTATTCCACTTTAATGTAAGCATTTAGTGATAGTGACATGAAGCCTTGTGGTTCATCAGAAAATTCTGCCAAACATTAAGGCAAATATATACAACACATATACATAGATTATATATGGGCTGTAAACAATGACAGATTTTTTCATTTCTGCTGATACTAAAAACAGTCTTATTAAGCTTTCATCCCCTGATTCCAGTATTGTACTGACCACACTGTGGATCCCTTTGCTTCTTTAAAAGTATTTGTAAAGGTGCAGCTTTATCAGTAAGCACAATGAGCAACAAAAGTAACATGGACTGGGGCAGAAAAACAAACTTAAGTCTCTACATTTTGACTAAAGTTCTTGCTTCTCCTCTGAGGAACTGCTTTGTTGACACTAAAAAGTTTGACTTTGTGTAAAAACAGAGCTAGTTTCTCTTGTATTTTGATGAAACTTTTCTGGACTAAATAATTAAGCCTAATTTTCCCTTTCCAGTGCTGATGAGAGAATAACCAGCGCTTTGAATGACTGCCCACACAATTACCAACTAACCACTCATTTACCGTGCTGAAGGTTCCAGAAAGCCTGAGGTCTGCAACGGATCCTAATGTTGGTCTTTAATCACCGCACAGCTCTGACGAAAGCCAAACGCTAAACTACAATAAATACAGCGATGCGGGGAGGGAGATTGTTGTAGATGATTAAGTGTTCACAGCAGATAGTTTTTTGTCCACTAATGAGGGCTCTTCCCTGCTGCTAGATTATGATGGTGACCACCCAAACTGGCAACCCAAACCTCTCAGACCTGGCAGTTTATTCAGACTGGACTTCACTGAGATGAGGTCACACAGGTGCCTGGTGACCTGCCAGGCCCTACAGCTAAAAGGCTGAGGCATGAGGCCATCCCAGGCCTGATACCATGGAAATACCTCACTGTTTGCAATGCACACATACAGAATCACAAATATATATGTAACAAGACATGTTAATGCTTGGCAAGAAAGGATGGGAACTGACCAGATTTTATTGATAGTAATGCCATGGTTGATTTTGCTTACTGGTCGTATGCTTTATTTATTCCTATTGTATTGCTTTGATTCCTGTGTATTTTTTTAAAGTTAAAAGTTTCTGCACAACTTGACATGGATGGCAGTCCTGATATTGAGTGCTGAACTGCATCAACAAATGTTTCAGCATGTTGATGGTGTTTCTAACCTGGATTGAAATTGGTGTCACACATTATAAAATTATGCCACAATTAGAACCAGACTGTCTCCTGTCCAACATAACTTCCTTGACCTCTTTGTTGATTCTAGACTCACCGCCTCTTGTAAGACTGGACATCTAAGATGTGCAAGGGATTTAGACATAAGTTAAAGGCATTATAAGGAATTAGTTTAGTATAAAAAGCAGATGGTACCAATTCCTAAAACTAGTTTGAAATGATTCTCAACTGGAACTCATTCTCAATTCCCATCCCTACGGGCCAGAAAGATTTTTGATGGTGATTAGTTGTTTAGGAATGAATCAAAGCTAAAATGGGTAAATCTGTTGAACTTAGGCTTAAAACACACTTTATATAATTCTTATTTACTTAAAAGGAGAATATATTTTGGAGTTCTGCAGGAGGAGCATTGCAGCCTGATACGGTGGTTCCCCTAACAGGGGTTGGGACCCCCAAGACCCCAAAGGGGAGGTTTCCAACAAATTCAAAAACAAATAAACAAACAAATGACTA